>OY856415.1:589621765-590239265 GCA_963693085.1 Alisma plantago-aquatica
TTGAGGGTATTCTTTTAGTACAATAATATAGATCAAATTAATCACCAAACTACATCTAAATACTTCACTTAATAGAGAGAAGGTTTCAAGCTACTTAAATAATGAGATACTTTAAACTATGTAATTTTATCATTTGTTAAATATGTAATATTGCATCAAAACTACCTTATTCTATGATGTAGGAAAATACGACATCAGGTAGGCATCAGAAACAAAAATTTTACTGACATATTTCCCATTAACCAGTAGATTGCGTCAATAACTATGCAATGAGAACGATGGATTCACAAAGATATACCTAGTCCTGGAGCAAGTCCAACGACAATCCTCGTCGATGTAGATGTGTACTCTTTCTTTGATGGTGTCTATGCAACTCATAGTCTCACTTGAACTCGTCTGACTTCTCCTCCACGTACAATAGACTCAGACAACTATTACAACGGCTTCTCAGATCTTGCCACAGACTGTGAGTTGACGTTGCCATCCTAGCAGTAGTCAAATGACTCCTACCTCTAGAGTAGTCCACATAGACCAACTAGAACTCTTGTCATCCTATAGGGATAGATAGGAAGGAGTTGTCCCTCTTGTTGGTGTATTGGTCACCAACATGCTCTCCTACAACAATGATCCTCAGTAGTTTCTCTTCCATGACTATCCCTTCCTAGTTGGGTAGGACTTGCATGGGATCTTATGGTTACCACAACTAGAGAGGACAAAAATTATCAAAACAACTAATGCTCAATTGTCTATGCATTATATGTACTCTGGGAAGCCCCCAATACCCCTCTATATATATGAGGGGTTAGGGTCAGGATTCCCAGTCCCTAGGCAATGCGGAACTAAAGTGGGAGTAGAAAGTACAAGTAGATCTTGAATTTTTACAACTTTTTTGTAAGTTTCACAACATATGTGTGATGAAACAGTCGTCCCGCCAAGTGAGACATTCGTATGGGATGCAAGACGGTCATTTCATTCTTTCCCAGTCAGATATGAATTCACAAATCATTTCCTAATTAATGTCATACATTAATTTACTTGCACCCCAAGTATGTGCAATTGAAACGAATGTGGAAAAACTCTAGAACTTTTTTTAGTCTCAACCGGTCCATCTCACACAAATGAGACGCTCGTCTCACATAAGAGACACAATCATCTCGCTCACCCAGACGGTCGTCTAATGAGTTCGAGTTGAGTCGATCGGATCAACATCTTGAACTGGTTGGTTCATAGGGTAGAACTAAGCCAATTCAATTTCTGATCCACCTAACAATCCAAACGGTCGTGTCAACACTTGAGATGCCCGTCCGGCTGCCCAAACGGCCGTCTCACCCAGTGAGATGGTCGTTTGGTAGTTCAGTCAGCTAATCTAACAATTTGTTGTGTAAATTGAGAACCTAAATACTTTAGTACTTAATTCAATTATCATTCAAGGTCAAACTCCTCTTCTAGATGAGTTCCATTGTGTGTGAACCTATATGTCCCATATCACATTGGCAATGAAAGTCCATAACTAGATTTTGACATCACAAGCAAAGAGTGGTTCCTAGTCAGACGTCATTGCTACCCAATTGAATGGAAAGTTGGGGAGAAACTTCAACCTACAATCTGTGTATGGTGTTATAGTGTTTGTGTAGTTCCTTTATCACTGATATCCAGATTGAACTAGAGGCATGGAGCATTCATCCTCATTATTAATCAATCTTGTCCCTTGAACTAGAGTAGACTGCATGAGATATATGTAAGATCAATATCATATATTGACTCACATGTGTATGACCATATTTTTCTTAGACTCGCTAATCAAGAGGCCTTGGATATCACAAATCCCATATATATCACTCACAATCAATCCCCATATGTCAAAGTCACCCAATCATCACCGTTATAACAACCCATGTTTCAAGACTGTGTTTGATGATGTCAATGTGTACCAAACGACATGTGATGAGTGCAGTGATTTTAGATTTAAGAACTACAACCATCACCATCACTGTGAGAGATGACTATGACTTCCATGATGATGGCTTCCATGTGTCAGTCTCACAATGGGTCTGTCTGATACAATGTTCCCTAAAATGTATCTGTGTGCTTGGTTTGATATTGCCATATCATGACTAATGAGATTTAGTCATCAACCAACTCACACTCTGATCATATGTGTTATTGTTGTCTATCAACCTTCCACAAAAACAACTAGTCAGGGACATAATGAGAATGTATATACTCTTAACATACGTATGATCTCATTCTTCCATGTCACATACTTAAAGACATACGTCATTGAGTAATATCATTCTCTAGACATTTATTATATTATTCATTATCTCATAACTAAACATATAAAATAAATTGGAAGCTTGCCTTTACTATTAGTCAAATAATTTACATGTTATGCCATCACAATCATCATATGATTGGCTCTCTGGAAATACATACCAATAGACTCCCACTTGCACTTAGCCAATCACCCATGGATCTCATTCTGAGTGACCTGACATGACCATCATGCTTCCGCTGCGCAAGTACTTTTATAGCGGGTTTAACAACGTTTTCTTTAAGTCTATATTTTGCAATTGTCACATCTCTTCATTGTACGACTACTCATATGAGATGGAAGTGTCGTAGTATGCTATCTGAGATTCTCAACCTAACTAGTAGCTCCATTGTTGTCATCAATATTTCTATTGTGTCATCAATGGTTGGAACCTCACATAAGTTCATCTGTATGAACTTCTTGATCCATACAATATCCTCTGTTATTTTCATAACACAGAGATACTCGACTTCTTTTGTAGATTAGAACAACTGTCATTAGCTCAGGACCCTTTTTAGCTTATAGGTCTCGTTTAATGTCAACCACTATTGCGATCATTTTGTCAGTTTGGAAGCTTGCATGGGTGTAACCCTTTACATCCAACTCTTCCTTATTACCATAACCAAGGAACTAATCATTTAAGTGCTACACAATCTCATATAGATGTTCATTATGGTATTCCAATGACTCTCACTTGTATTTGACATATACCCTCTCATGATATGCAATACATATGAGATTGCTAGGTATGTATATATGTGTCCTCTCATCATGTCAATACATATGAGATGACTAGATATCCTCTCATCATGTCCAATACATATCAGATTACTACATATCTTCTCATCATATCCAATACATATGAGATAATGGTATAAGTACATAGCTTTTCATTCAAGATAGATCTAATGGCATCTATCCATGTGTCCTTGTTCTTCATAAGAACTACGACACTAGGCTCTTGAATGATTACCTCCATGGAACATGGATAAGTTTTCTCTCATTGAGTCTTGCATGTTGAACCAACATCTTACAAGTGTATGTGCTTTTACTTAGGTCAAGAAGCTTTCCAGATCTATCTCTATAGACATCAATCCCTATCACATAGGATGCTTTTCCTAAACCCTTCATGTAGAAGGTATTTTCCTTGCCAGGTTTTAACACATGTAGGATAAGGACATTATTCCCCAACATTATGCTGAATATTAGATATGCTCCCACTAAATATTTTGCAATCACAAATTCCATCTTACTTCTGACTCAAGTTAAACCCTTTTACTGTCTTGTCAAATAGAAGATTCCAGCTCTGAGATGCCTGCTTCACTCCATAGATTGACTTTTGTATCTTATAGACTTTATTTGCATTAATGGATTTCTAAAACCATGAGATTGTGTCACGTGCACATCCTCTTAATTATTCCAATTATGGAATGTAGTTTAAACATACATATGCCAAATGTCACAGTCATACTAAGCTGCAACATCAACCATGATCCAGATGGATTTCACCTTGGTAACTGGTGAAAGACTTCATCACGTTCAACACCTTGAACTTGTTTGAAAATCTTTGCACCCAATTTACCCTTCCATGTTGGTCTTCTTACAAAGACCCAAATGCACCCAATGGGTTTTAGCCCTTCATATGGATCCACCAAGGTCGTCCTTTGTTGGTTTTCATGGAGTCCATCATAGATCTCATGGCTTCAAGCCATTTCTCATATTATGGTCCCTCAATAGTTTCTAGGTAGGTTGTTGACTCATCTTTATGATCAACTTACCGTCGTTTGAGTTATAAGATATCATAATCTTTCAAACTTAAGGTGTTTTCTACTAGAACTATGAGTTCTGTGTGTACTTAAGGAACTTGAGATTCCACAATAGTTTTTGATTCTCCTTGTTCCTTGTTGTACCTCTTTAGGTTCAATGTTTTCTTGTTTGTCTCAAACATTTTGAGTTCTAATCTTACTCCCACTTATTACTTTGGAACTAAGTACCCTTTAGGAATTCAGCCATTCTAGCAACAAACACTTTGTTGTCGGACTGGAATATAAAAAGTATTCAACAAGATAACATTCATGTGATTTGTGGATAAAGACTTTTAAGAAACTATTTTCTTATACAATCTTTCAATCCCAATCACTAAAAAAGACTCATCGGGACACTTCCCATGCCATATCTCATATGTAGTCTTTTGAACCATTTTATACGGTACATTGTTTAGTGTTTAAGCATGTGCCCAAAAGAAATTGTAAGATTAGTTATATTTTAATAATGGTCTCATCATGACTTAACATGGTTTGATATCTTATTTCTAACACATTAGAATGTTTTAGGTGGAGTTCATTATGATACACTATCATGATCTCCCAAAAAGTCTTCAAACTCTTGGTTTTCATATTTCAACATCGATCGTGTCGAGGTATCTTAATACTTTTACCAATTTAGTTTTGTACTTCATTTATAATATCCTTGAACACTTCAAGAGATACAAATTTCTATTTGAATAAATACAAATTTCAATATCTACTGATTGTATTCGTAAATATAATGAGGTACTTGTAACTAACTTTAGCATTCATCCAAAAAGGTCTATGTACATCAGTATGTACTAGTCCTAATGGAATAGTTGATCTCCCACTACATCTAGTAAAGATGCTTTTGTAATATTGCACACCAAATAAGACATACATATCTCTATTGGTTCAAAAACCAAAAGAGTCTAGATAACCATCGTATGGATTCTAGAAATGCATTTCTTATTTATGTCCTCTAGATGACAGTGCTATAGGTATTCATTGCTTGAGTTATCAAGTCATTCAATATATGTGTCATACACATTTGTCTTTACAACTATCAAGTATAGTTTATGAGATATAGGGCATCACCATAAAAGATCATAATGTTCTTGTCATACGAAATATATGATGTTTGGCAAGTATACAATAGCAATTCATTAATTCTATTATGTGCCCATGAATGACAACCTTTAACTATAGTGGCATCAACCCTTTCTCCATATAGTTCTAGCTTACTTCTTCTTATGTCTTGAAGTAGAGGTCTCTATCTCTATCTTCTTCCTGAGATCCTCTATGAAGAGGATAATTCCTTTCCAATGTCCAAACAAGTGACAATGGTGGCACTTTGTTTTCTTTATCCTTTAAGTGAAAATAACAGATTCTTTTTACACTTACCCTTCTCCATAAATTGAGTACATAAGACTTGGGCTTTATCTTAGCCTCAAAACACTTCTTGGCCTTGATTTTGTCCTAGGACTCACTTCCGTTGATCATCATCATGGATTTGTCCTTCTTCTTCCTTCCTTTGGCATCAACATGCTAAGCATTTGATAAATTGACTATATGATTCATGCAATGCTTGCATTATCATTTTCATGGTCAACTCTTGACCTAATAGAATTCCCAATCATTCAATATGTCCAATCATATTGAGCATATGGGGTTCTACTGGAACTCCCTTTGTTAGTTTGCACTCAAATTATACCTTGTTAGCTTTACATGATTCTTAAGATGTGTTAACATCTCGAGAATGCCCATGTATTCATGTTGTTCATGCAACGCATAGAGAATTAGGTATTCAAATATCTATAGCATTTTTGGCATGCTTCCAATAAACATCCATTTAGCCTTAGGTGCTTTTAGAGTGGGTTCCTCTAGCATTGGTCTATCAAGGACATAGAGATTTCACTCATTGATGAAAACATTTCTCAAAGTCCTTAACCAAATGTGGAACTTTATCCCATTTTGTCCTTAAGGATTGATCACAATTTGAATGTATTTTGTTTTTGACATTTTATTCTACAAAGAAATATTACAACTTTTCAAAACAATGTTGAATTGGTTTGATTTGATAAATTTGACGATATTAATTAGGTCTTTAATTAACTATCGATCCCACTATTTTATTCAAATTTATAACCCTCAATATCAATATGGAATATTGTAGAAAACAATATTCTAGTGGGCCAATATCCATATTTCATCAAGTCATGAGTCAACTTTTTCCAATTGCCCACAACCTGTCTATTTAGGTAGACCATCATGTCAATTGCATCATATGCAACTCTTGGATAGATTATATATGCAACTCTTTTCTATGACCATCTACATGCCTCTGGACTTGGTATCTCCAAGTCACCAGTTAAGCCCGACCCAACATCCAGTACGATAGATATGCACCATACTTTGTGCAAATCTACATATCTACCAATACACTTTCACAAGATAGACGACACACCTTGCTTTGTGTAGATCTACGATTGGTCAATCAAGCTTTTCATGTGTATTGCTAATGGAAGGAATCTTAGACTTAATACTTAGAGTGAGGGAGTTTAAATGTATAAATACATATATTTTATGCAATCACCACATATATAGTATGTATCATATACATGCTATAACCACAAATGAGAATATGCAATAATGAAATGCACAAGCGATGGTTATGGCCATACTAATGTCATTCCTTGGAGCCACAAGGAATTACTACCACCTATGGTCCACATCATATGCAACCTATTGTTGGTGAAGATCTGTGCTCAAACTAATATGGGTTGATCGGTTCAAGATACACTCCAAATACCTTCTTCAAAGCTCAAGGATCTCTAGCCTGCAGAATACAGTTTCAAAGAAGAGAGGCATTGTCACCACATGGTTCAGGGGGGTATTAATTATGGGGGAGTATCAATTTTTGTATGGCGAGTCATATTTATCTTTTATCTTTCATTTATCATTTCTTTTATCATTTTATCGAGTCTTGTAACCTCTAAGCTTTGGACATGTGTTTCACCCATGATCCAGCTTGAGGGGGAGTGTTAGAGTTGCAAATTCATATTTGACTAGGAAAGCGTGAAATGACTGTCTCGTGTCCCAGATGACCGTCTCACTTGGCGAGGTGACCGTTTCATTGCATACAGGTTGTGAAACTTCCAGAAAGGTCACAAAAATTCAAGATCTACTTGTCCTTTACACTCCCGCTTTAATCCCACATTGGCTGAGGACTGCGAACCCTAACCCCTCCTATATATAGAGGGGTATTGGGGGCTTCCTAGAGTACAACTAATACACAGACAATTGAAAATCATTTGTTCTGACAAATTTTTTCCTCTCTGGTTGTGGTAACCACGAGAGCCCAGGCAAGTCCTACCTGACTAAGGAGGGATAGCCATAGGAGAGAAACAACTAAGGATCATTGGTGTGGGAGAGCATATTGGTGACTAGTACACCAACGGGAGGGACAACTCCTTCCTATCTGATCACGTAGGACGACAAGAATTCTAGTTGGTCTGTGTGAACTACTCTAGAGGAAGGAGTCCTTTGGTTGTTGCTAGAAGGGTAACGTCAACTCGCAGTCTATGGCAAGATCTGAGGAGCCACTACAGTAGTTGTATGAGTCTTTTGTTTGTGGAGGAGCACTCATATGAGTCTGAGTGCAATTAGGAGATTTACAGACACTGTCCAAGACTGGGTGTGCATCTACATTGACGAGGATTGTCGCTGGACTTGCTCTAGGACTTTGTATATCTTTCTGAAACCATCCTTCCCATTGCATAGTTATTGACGCGGTCTACTGGTTAATGGAAAATATGTCAGTAAATTTTTTTTTCTCTGTTGCCTACTTGATGTCCAGTGGTATCAGATCCAAGTGAATTAATTATGTTTTGTGATAATTGATATGATCGGGTTTTTATTTTACTGAGTTTATTTATTGCATACGATGTGAATATTTAAACTGGTTGATGTGCACGTCTGTCCAAATTATCACATAATAACCCAAACAAATATATATATATATATATATATATATATATGATTGATATATATATGCAATTTACACGCATCGTCATAAAATCAATTTTGATGGTGGATGTAAAGTATGGTTATGGACAAAACCCCTGACATGTGTGTGCATGGTTGTGGTTATTTATTCTTGTTGTTAATCGGTTTGTGAATCGAGCCTCTCTCTGCTTTTACTTGTAAATTAATTCTCTTCTTCCTATTTTCCCTTAAATGTAACTCGAGGTTTCCCCATATACAATGTAATAAGAAATAGGATAGTTTAATTTATATTTTGATGTGAGATGACGATCTGCACAAGACAAAATGACCAGCTCATGAGACGACTTGATTGACTAGAGGATTGAGGAGTCCGGATGACAGGAGGATGAACCGATCGACTGGTGGCCCAACTGATTGGCTGGAGGTGTCCAGACGTTACTTGGACCTGAGTACCATACAATTGTGTTAGAAGAGCCCAACTAAGCAACCAGGAGATGAGTCGACTGGTTCACGCAAAAAGGAAGAGACTATTAAAATGATCATACGTTCGTAATGCATTATATGTCCTAATTAATGTCATACGTTAATTTACTTGTGCCCCAAGTATGTGCAATTGAAATGAGCTTGGGAAAATTCTAGAACTTTCATTCGTCCCAACCAGTCCATCTCACACAAGCGAGATGCCTGTCTCACTCAGCCAAACGGCTGTCTGGTGAGTTTAAGTCGATTCGATCGGTTCAACAGCTTGAACTGATCGGTTCATAGGGCAGAACTAAGCCAATTCAATTTATGATCTTCCTGACAACCCAAACGACCGTCTCAACACTTGAGATGCATGTCTGGATGGCAAAACGGCCATCTCACCCAGTGAGATGGTCGTTTGGCAGTTCAGTCAGCCAATCTGTCAATTTGTTGTGTAAATTGAGTACCTAAACACTTTAGTACATAATTCAATTATCATTCAAGATCAAACTCCTCTTCTAGATGAGTTCGTATGTGTGTGACCCTATAGGTCCCATATTACGTTGGCAGTGAATGTCCATAACTAGCTTATGACATGACAAGAAAAGAGTGGTGCCTAGTCGCACGTCATTGCTACCCAAGTGAATGGAAAGTTGGGGAGAAACTTCAACCTACAATCTATGTATGGTGTTATAGTGTTTGTATAGTTCCTTTGTCACTGATATCCAAATTGAACTAGAGGCATAGACCAGTCACCCTCATTATTATTCAATCTTGTTCCTAGAACCAGAGCATACTGCATGAGATATATGTAAGCTTATATTGACTCAAATGTGTATGGCCATAATTTTCTCAGTCTCGCTAATCAAGATGCCTTGGATATCATACTCCTTTCAGAGGGAAAAATCCCATATCTATCACTCACAGTCAATCCCCATGTGTCAAAGTCACCCAATCATCACCGTTATAACAACCCATATTTTAGTATTGTGTTTGATGATGTCAAAGTGTACCCAACGACATGTAATGAGCGCCGTGATTTTAGGTCTAAGAACCACAACCACCACCATCACTGTGAGAGTTGACTATGACTTCCATGATGATGTATTCCATGTGTCAGTCTCATGATGGGACTTGTCTGATACACTTTTTCCTAACATGTATCTGTGTGCTTGGTTTGATATTGCCATATTATGACTAATGAGATTTAGTCACCAACCAACTCACACTCTGATCTTATGTGTTAGTGTTGTCTATCAACCTTCTACAATAACAACCGATCCGAGACATAATGAGAATGTATATACTCTTAACATCTGTATGATCTCATTCCTCTAAGTCAGGTACTTAAAGACATAAGTCATTGAGCAATATCATTCTCTAGATATTTATTATGTTATTCATTATTTCATAATTGAACATACAGAATAAATTGGAAGCTTGCCTTTATTATTAATCAAATCATTTACATGTTACGCAATCAAAATTGTCATATGATTGTCTCTATGGGCATACATACCAACAAATATGATTGACTGGATTGTTGTATTAGATCCATCAAGGCACTTTCATGTCCACGAACCTTGCTCAGTCGATTTTCTAGAAGTTGACTTACAAACAATATGTAATATCATGATCTAACTATATAAGTTGTAATCATGTTCCAATTAGGAGGGTGTCTAGACCAAATCCAAATATGTAAGTGTTATGTTTACACCTTGTCATGGGATTTAGGAGCAGTCATTTCAAATCTGTGTTTAATTTTCTATCAATGCATGTCGATTCCATATTGACAAGTTCTAAAGGGGTGCATATTAGTTTTTTATATTTTTAGAAAGTATCATTTTACTATTAAGCTAATAGGATAATTAGTTAATCATCTTAAGTATCTCGGTCCATCTAGTATATTTTGAGTCTTTAGTCTGTAATGTCTACATCCTTTCTATATATAGGATTGGGGTATGTCATCTAAAAGAACAATCAGACTTTTTAACATTTAAAACAAATTTGAAATTACAAAAACTAATAATATGATATATATACAACGACCGTGTGCAACATGTTTCTTACAATTTGAACAGTTTAACTTAATTTTTGCATACAATATATTTTCTACTATTTGACATTGTGACACTTACACATACACTTCCAGTGCGACTAAGCGTATTAGAAGAAGCCAAGAGTGAGCAAAATATAAAGATTTAGACTAAAATAATGCATCACTATAAAATGACCTAATTATTATTTGAATAAATATAGAGATGATTGTGTTGTTAATTTTGAATTACATCGTTACATGCAACAGCGACAAGTGCACTCAAGTTAACAATTTAGGCCGATCTAAATAAGAAAACATAGGATAAACCAATACAGGAGAACAAAAGTAAATAAGTTCAGGATCAAACCAGGTCATTCGTTGAGAAATGTACGTGATATACTTAAAGAAATCATCACCTTGCAATCCTTCTAGACAGGAGCCGTTCTCCTAGTCGACCCGGTCACAAACCTGAAGAAGAGACATCTCGCTCGTGTTGATGGTGAACGATGCAGACAAACCGGTTGCACTACCAATGCAGCTCAGAAATCACAGGAACCACCGCTTGACCGGTTGCGCCTTTAAAGGAAAAGGATGAATGATCTTGCTACGTCTAGTAGAAAGGTCTCTACATAACACCACAAAACAACAACAATAGAAGACTTTAGCTTCATGGTTTGCAAACACGCACTCGAATGGATGACGGTTGTGTGTTCAAAAGATGTGTTTAACCCTAATGACCAGAGACCTATTTATATCCTTACACACCCCAGTAATCCTATTCCAGTTAATATGTGACCACTCGGTCACTCTTGTACACATTGCGGAAAAATCCACAAAAGACACATTCCAATTAGGATTAATAAATCTGATTAAGAAAGAAACAATTAACTAAATCAATAATTAATTATGTAGTTGTATCCTAGTACAAAAAAAGATGGAAGACATTCTCCACAATCCACAATCCACAAGTCGCAAACCCGAGCCCGTGTCCGGTCTAGCCCGGTCAGGCAAGGCAAGGCATGGTGTGGCATACCCACCAAGGAGGTGAGTATACCCTCCTCCTAGGATCCTTGGATACTAGTGTCACATGTTATCCTACATATAAGGACTAAAAAAGTTCTAAGAGTGAGCAATTTGTAATAAAACTTCTTTCCCATTCGCACTAGAGACAAAACTAGCTCTTTAACATGTACTAGATGCACTACGTTGGGCTTAACCCTTGCTATATATATGGATGTTGTATACATATATCTAACAATCCCCCAAAAAGTCCATTGTGTAGTGTGCTCTACCATTTAGTCCTCCAATTTTGCTTTCAGTAGATAACTTTCGGTTTGAATTTACTTGAGTTATCCAATTGTGACCCCCACAGGATCTAGGTGAACAAAGTCTTGAACCTGAACCTTCGATGCAAGAGTATAGGTTGGTAACCACACAATAAAGACATGGTAGAAAAGAAAACAATACATTAAGTCTATGCATACAAAAATTTATGTCATGATTGATGATAGAGAACAACCCAATTCTCCTGTTGTGGCCTACACAACATCAATCATTTAGTTAGAGTCTCCAAGGATGTACTGCTAACATCCTATCCTAAGACTTGACACCATTTAGAGACTAATCTCTTACTAACTTGCGGTCATGACACTAACAATTTTCCTAGTGGATAGACATATAGATGCATGAAGCATCAAAGTAATTACATAGTATCATCCAATTCACCCGACAACTTGTTATTACCACATTGAACCCAATTTGTGGGATCTCCACTCTGTTGGGTTGGGGTGCTACTGCGTGCAAATAATGAGGGGTTTTAGTCCCATCCCCAACCTGGATTTTTCCACTAAGGCTAAGGGAAGACCTTTAGTGAAAGGATCAACTGTATTTTCTTTGGTATCGACATTGTCCACAACCACGACCCCATTAGACACTAACTCTCTTACTGACTTGAGTCTGACTTGGATGTGTATATGCTATTTTTGATTGTACTTGTGACTCTTTATCTTGGCAATAGTTGTAGTGCTATCACAGTGAAATAAAATTGTAGGAAGAAGCTTCTTTTACATAGGTTAATTGGACATAATTCCATGTAGCCATTCAACTTCCAATCCAGTTTCATCTAAAGCATACATCTCTTCCTCAAAAGTAGACCGAGACAATATGGTCTGTTTCTTAGACCCCCAAGAAACAGCTCCTCCTCCCAACATGAATACATATCCTAAGACACCACTACTCCTAGAGTTGATGGCAATCCATCTTGCATCACTATATCCTTCGACTACAAAAGGATATTTGCCATAATGCAGCCCAAGGGAACAAGTTCCTTTTATATACCTCAAAACTCTATCAAGAGCTTCCCAATGGGTCTTGTCGAGACAACTGGTGTATCTACTTAGCTTACTCACAGAAAACATAATGTCTAGATGTGCGTAGTCTATAAGATACATCAAACTTTTGATAATCCGAGAGTATCGTAATTGAGACACTAGAACCTCAATCTCATTCTTGAATAAGGCCTTGGATGAATCATATGGAGTCTTAACAGGTTTACGTGATGTGTACTCAAACCTCTCAAATATCTTCTCAACATAGTGAGACTGAGAGAGAGTTATAGAGCTTATGATTTTAAGCCTCTAAAATCACATCAACGACACCCATATCTTCCATCTCAAACTTGCTACACAAGAATGTCTTTGTCTCATTTACTACTTTCATATCGAAACCAAAAAGTAGGATATCATCGACATACAAGCATAATAAAATGAATCCATCATTGACGATTTTATAGTAAATAAACTTATCAAATTCATTAGAAATAAAGATAAACAATGATATCATAGAATCAAACTTCTCATGCCATTTCTTAGGGACTTGTTTCAAGACATATAATGACTTAACAAGTTTACACACTTTGGACTCATTCTCATGACCCACAAATCCCTAAAGTTTTTCCATATATATATCTCTTCCTGAAGATCACCATATAAGAACGTGGTATTCACATCCATCTGATGGAGACAGAGATTATAAATGGAAGCCAATGCTATAAGCACTCAGATTGTGGTCATACAGGAAATAGGGGAATATGTATCAAAATAATCTATTCCTTCCCTCTATATCTAACCCTTAGCAAATGATCTAGCCTTATACTTATTGATTGTCCTGTCTGCGTTAAGTTTCTTCTTAAAGATCCATTTGCATCTAACTACAGAACAACTAGGAGGCAAATCCACCAATTCCCAAGTTCCATTTGAGAGAATTGATTGGATTTCATCATTAACTGCTTTTTTCAAAAACTTAGCTTTTGGAGATTCCATATCTTATTTGAAAGTTAGATGAGCATCCTCAACACTGTAAGTGAGAAACTCACTTCCAAAGTCCTTGGATGTCCTAGACCATTTACTTCTCCTTCATTCAACTATTTCTTCAAAATCATCATATTCAAAAATATCTTGTTCTGAGTACCCCCCCTGCATTTATCATCCTTTCCACATGTTTGGGAATGGAACCTGTGGTCGATGAATAATCTTGAGTTACTTCATTGGGCACACTAGATTTCATGGGAAACACATCCTCAAAGAATGTAGCATCAAGTAGTTCTACAATTGTATTGACCTCAATGCCTGAGATATGAGATTTTACAATCAAGAATCTATAGGCATAACTTGTCTCTACATACCCCAAGAATATGGCATCAATCATTTTCGGTCCCAATTTCTTCCTTTTGTGTTCAGGGACAAGTACCTTAGCAAGGCACCCCCACACTTGAAGATATTTGAGACTCAATTTTCTTCCTCTCCATATTTCAAATGGACTACTCTCTACATGTTTGTCGGGAACTCTATTCAGAATATGGCAAGTTGTATTCAAAGCTTCACCCCACATGAAGATGGGTAGACCTGAGGTTTGGAGTAAAGAATTTACCATATCTATAAAGGTTCAATTTTTATGTTCATCTATCCCATTAAATTGTGGTGAATATGGAGCAGTAACCTCATGAACTATACCATGTAATTGGCAAAATTTTAAAAATAAATTTGAGGTATATTCTCCTCCCCTATCAGATCTTAATCGTTTAAGTACTTTACTAGTTTGAGTTTCAACTTCTTTCTTATAAATTTTAAATTATCTAATGATTCATCTTTATTTCTAAGCAAAAAGATATAACTATATCTACTAGCATCGTCAATATAAGTTATAAAATAACGCTTTTGATCCCTTGTAGAAATACCATTAAATTCATAGATATTTGTATGCACTAAATACAATATTTTTGAATTCATATTCACAAAATGAAAAGGCTTCCTAGGTAATTTAGCTTGCATACAGATTTCACATTTATTATTGCTAATTTTAGATTTAAAGATTAAATTCAGATTCATCATATGTTTCATTGAGTCAACATTCACATGTTCCAAATGTGCATGTCAAACATCAGATGATACAAGATTCATGCATAAAGAACTATTATCATTCAAATTTAAAACAAAATTTGAAACAGGTACAACAAGAATCTTAAACTGGTTCTCCATATCACAAAGATAGCCCTAGCAAAAAAATAAAGAATCTTGAAGGCGAGCAATAATAGCCTTATTATATTTACAATCTATTCTAAAACCATCTCTAACTAAAATTGTGTCATTAATAGTGTTGCATCATATTGATGGAACATGTCTGACTCTATAAAGCATCATAACCTTTCCTGAAGGAAACTTCAAGTCCATCTATCCTTCGCCTTTGACTTCTACAACACTAAAATTGTCCAAAGTCACAAATCAACCTTTAGAGGCCTTATAAGACACAAACAAGGACTTGTCAGTACACACAAGCACATTAGCGCAATGTCTATAATCCAATATATTGGTTCAAAAATAGAAATAACTTCAAGTTTTATAGATATGTACCTATCATTGAGGTTTAAGGATGAATTCATCATGTTCACCACAGCCGCCTCAGTTGCAGATGCGGCAGCTTTCTTGGCCTTCTTTGAAGGGCAATCCTTATTCTAGTGGCCAACTTGTCCACAAGTCCAACAAGGTTTGTTCTTCGGTTTCTTCTAGATCTTGGACTTAGGTTTAAGTGAATTCTTAGATTTTTATCCTTGTTCTTAGCAGTAGTGAAATAAACAGTTGCATTAACATCAGTTGGTACTTTGATAGTCTTCTCTTTCAGATGTTCTTCTTGAATATTGATGTCCATTATGAGATCTTTCATTGGCATGCCTCCTTTGCGGTGCTTAAGAGTCATGCCAAATGACTCCCAAGATTTTGGGAATTTCTCAATGATTGACATTGCAACAATCTTTTCAGGAAGTGCCATGCCCGCATCAGCGAGCTATTGCACGAAGAGTTGAAAATCATGTGTTTGATCAAAAATAGACTTTCACTCAGACATATGAAACTTTAGAATTTTAAAGACACAATATTTTTACGTTCTTTGATTTTTAGTATTGTATTTCTTTTCTAATACTTTCTACATAGCCTTAGATGTAGTAACAGGTGACTTAGAGTATGAGTCATACAATTTTTTATTTAACGCAAACGGAATCAACCGTCGGCATGTCTTGTCACCCTTCTTCCAGGTTACAATTATATTAGCATTATCAGGAATAGTTTCATCAACTTTGGATTTGTCTTCTTCTAAATATTGATCATACCCTTCCATGTTAAGTCTGATTTGCATCCTACTTTGCCAACGAGCAAAATAAGTTCCAATAAAGTTTTTAGACATACTAGACGTATCAATTTTTATGCCAGAACCAGCCATAGTTAACTAACGACAGATGATGATTTCTTTAAGACTGTTGTTAATTTTGAATTACATCATTACATGCAACAATGACATATATAATTAAGTTAATAGTTTAGACCGATCCAGATAAGAAAATATAGAATAAACCAATGTAGGAGAAAAAAAGTAAATAATGCCAGAAACAAACGTGATATAATTAAAGAAATCAGCATCTTATAATCCATCTGGACAAGCGTCGTTCTCCTAGTCGATCCGGTCACGAACCTGAAGAAGAGTCATCTTGCTCGTGTTGACGACGAACGATGTAGATGAACCAGTTGCACTACTAGTATAGCTCAACAACTGCATGAACCATCGCCTAACAATTTGCGCCTTTGAAGGAAGAGGATGAATGATCTTGCTACGTCAAGGAGAAAGGTCTCCACATAACGTCACAGAATGACGGCAACATAAGACTCCATATTTAGGATTCGCAAATACGTACTCGAACGAATGACGGTTGTGTGTTCGAAAGATGTGTTTAACCCTAATGACCAAAGACCTATTTATAGCCTTACATGCCCCAATATCCTATTCCCATTAAGATGCGGCCACTCAGTCACTCTTATACACATTGTGAAAAATCTGTAAAAGAGATACTTTCAGTTAAGATTAATAAATCAGATTAGGAAAGAAGCAATTAATTAAATCAACAATTAATTACGTAGTTGTATCCTAGTATAAAAAGAAGACGGAAGACATTCTCCACAATCCACAATCTACAAGCCCGTGCCCGGACCTGGCCCGGCCTGGCCAGACGAGGTGTGGCGTGGCATGACGCGTGCGCACATACGTACGTGTGTGTTGTGGTCACCATACCCACCAAGGAGGTGAGCATACTCTCTTCTTAGGACCCTTAGACACTAGTGTCACATGTGATCCTACATATAAGGACCACAAAAGTTCTAAGAGTGAGCAATGTGAGATAAAATTTATTTCCCATTTGCACTAGAGACAAAACCACCTCTCTCACATATACTAGCTGCACTATATTGGGCTTAACCTATGCTATATATATATATATATATATATATATATATATATATATATATATATATATATATATATATATATATATATATATATATATATATATATATATATATATATATATGTGTGTGTGTGTGTATATATATATATATGTGTGTATATATATATATATATATATATATATATGTATATATATATATATATATATATATGTGTGTGTGTGTGTGTGTGTGTATATGTGTATATATATGTATATATATATATATATATATATATATATATATATATATATATATATATCTGTGTGTGTGTATATATATATATATATATATATATATTGTTGTAGTAGCCATATATATAACATATTGTAGAATCTGAGATGGGTTTCTAGTTTCGACACTAAAAAATCCGATATATATATATATATATATATATATATATATATATATATATATATATATATGAGTGTGTGTGTGTGTGTGTGCGTGTGTATATATATATGTGTATATATATATATGTGTGTATATATATATATATATATATATATATATATATATATATCTACTATAAAAAGAGCGAGTTTTCTAAACAGTTCAAAAATATCCATCCAAAGTCATATTGACCAATCACATACCACGGTTTTGCCAACGTGGCAAATGCTTGCACTCTCCTTCACTCAAGTTGCTCTCACATTTCAACTTTTTTACTTTAAAAAAAATGATATCTATCTCCTATTAAACTACATCTCCATGATTCCCTCCAACTGACCACTTCAACCACATACTCTATCTCCCTCTCGCTCCATAATAACTCTCTCCTTGGCAAACGAGATGGGGCCAATCCGTTTTTCCTTGTTTCCAACTCCCCCTCATTGACCGCACTCTCTTTTTCTCTCCCTCTAATCATCTATAACGGCTCCTTGAATAAATTCAAATGTCCCACCACTTGCGTCAATCTTTCATTAAGAAACCGCCATCCTTGCTCTGTTTTGAATAAATCGGTTCCCACTTTTTCTCTTAGATATATTTTTATCTATACTAAGATTTTACAAACCAGCCATTCTAAACCACCTTCACCAATCAGAAGACAGTATTTTAGATTGTCGTTATCTCTTTCCTCAATCTCTTCTCACGTTTTTTCTTACTTTTCTTTCAATTTTGTTGGTTTTTCTCACACACTCTCGGCTGGCAGTTTCTTTGCTTGGTCAAACAAAGGTGGTCTTTTAAAAAAAAATGTGGCCTTCACAACGGCACCGAAGTATTCTCCCCTCACTCTCGGCTCTCTCTCTCTCTATCTCTCTCTTTGCACTCATTCCATTCCAATAACCACCTCTATCGTATCTTTCGCTCTCTTTTAATAGCCCATTGAATGCCCAACACGAGCATTAATTTCTTGTGTAGTTTTCTTCCTTTCCATGAAAACTATCCATCCTTACCACTTCCTTTCCGCTAGACTCTCCCCGTCTATGGCCATGGAACGATATTCTGGGTAACACACATGGGAACGATGACAAGGAAAACATCAACACAGCTTACTGCTGCCAAAAAGTAAAGTGGGGAAGACAAGACCTGCAGCATGATGATGACTCATATTTTGGCTCCACTTAGTAGGTGGTTTTCCCCTTATGTTTTGCACTCATGTTTTTCATTTTTTTTAGTTAAATGCAACAGATTCCCACCTTTTGCTTGTTTCTTTCTTGCATGCATTCATTACATTCTCAATTCTATTATTCTTAATTATTTCAAATCACATAATCAATGTCCTCACTCTTTTGGCCGTTTTTTAATTTATTATGTCAGTCAGTTTTTCCTCTTTCTAGATGCAACAGATTCCCACCTTTTACTTGTTTCTTTCTTGTATGCATTCATTACATTCTCATTTCTATTATTCTTAATTATTTCAAATCACATAATCAATGTCCTCACTCTTTTGGCCGTTTAATTTATTATGTCAGTCAGTTTTTCCTCTTTCTATATTCTATCACGTGATCTCTCGCTAAGAATATTTGAAAACATATATGTGTTGGTTCCTCTTCCCTCCTTTTAAAAATACCAATTTCATCTTTTGCAACTGATTTCTACGTACTATTATAGAAATAGACAGTGAAAACATGAGTTTTATCTCTTCCAATCCATTAATTTTATTCTTTTTATTACTTTTTCTCACTACTGCACTCCTTCATATACTTTTTTTTTAAATGAATCCTTCAACAATTAAAAGTCCCTCGATTCCGTAGAAAATCACGTCGTCGCAGCATTATCAGTTCTAAACTGAAGAAGAAAATGTGTTAAATTTTTATGGCTCATAAAAGCACCCCTTATATCTTGCCTTATTATCATATTATAAAAAAGGAAACCAACTACTTTGGAGTCAAGCAAAAAAGATCAGATACAACTTTCTACATTAATCTTCCCGACTTCATATTTATACTATTATAAAAGGGAGTTTTTTTAACTTATTAGAATTACAATTTTAAGAGAAAAACATTCATCTTAAACCCAACCTACACCCGCTTTCTTCATATATATATATATATATATATATATATATATATATATGTTTCCTCACTAATACCCAGTCACCCTCCCCGACTTCGTCCACATCATCGTTCCCAAATACGAACCACAAAACTACTATCTACTCTATTCTTTCTATTTTTCCTTGATAAAATATTCACTCCCCATTCCTCCATCATTCCCTCAAAATAGACTTCACACTCACATTGATTCCTCTTCCTCCTCTTAAAGGCACCAATTTTATCTTTTTCAACTGATGTCCACGTACTACTATAGAAAATAGACGGTGAAAATATGAGTTTTATCTCTTCCAATCCATTAATTTTATTCCTTTCATTATTTTTTTGCTCACCACTGCATTCATTCACATACTTTTCTTTAAAATAGGATCCTTCAATAATTAAAAGACCTTCGATTCCGCAGAAAACTGAAGAAGAAAATGTGTTAAATTTTTATGGCTCATAAAAGCACCCCTTAAACTTCTAGACGATGGGAGGACCAGTTCCAAAACTCTCCTAAGCCCTTTCTCTTCTCATAATCTTTTACCTATGTTCTTCACCATTTTTATTTTTCTCTCTCATCTATTACATTTACCCACTTATTTCCATGTACATGTATGCCATGAGTTGAAGAACAACACGTTCTAGGGTGGACGTGGTTGAGGCAAAGTGAGTCATTATTACCTTCATTTTCAATCGATACCTCTCTCCTTGTGAGTTTGCAACTCACTTTTCTCCTATTTAATCAACAATAAATATCTTATTCATGTGTTTCCGCCTTTTTACTTAGAAATACGTTGAACAATGAAAATGAAATTGTTCTATTTGTATTTTGCTCTGGGTTTGGTTACAACATAATATTAAATACTTGACAAACGACCTCTCTCTTTTTTAGGAGGATTCAAAATGTGTAAATAATACATAATTATTAATATTATTATTATAGGATATTACATGTATATATTTTTACTTTATATTTTTCGTTTTCTTATTATATTTTATATCTATACTACTATAAAAAGAGTGAATTAATTTTCCTATCTAAGTTTGTCATTAACCAATTAGATTGTAGCATTTTTTAAATGCTAGACATTTCCTTATGTCTCTATCTTCCCAGATGTAAGCACAAATTTCTTCCTGGAAACAAATTAAAACTAACACATTTCCGTTCTTAACAACTTCCGTTGCCCACGCTCTCCATTTTTATCGTCTCTTTCGAACTACTCTCCAATGCTTTTCCGTCCGTACAACGTGCATGTTCCTATTCCCACCAAAATTGACACCCACAATAATCTTTTACAACAATATATAAAAATCTCTCATACTCTCGTCTCCGTTGCTCTCTTCCCACCACAAACCGTTTCCTAATTCTCTCCATGATTTCCGTCTCCCATAATCTTATCTCTCTTACTTCAATCTGCACGTTCTAAACAAATCAAAGATTCCATCCCCACGTTCATTTCTCTCTCCTTTAAACTCTATTCTTGATGTCGATAACTTCCTTTCTCTGGAAAACCACCCTACCCACGAGAGCTCACATCTTCATCTTTCTATTTTAAAAATATTGAGATTTTTACCTCTAATTTTTTCTTCTCTCTCATGCAATATGAGGCATAGAGAAACATGTAGGTTTTACCTCCATGGCAGTTGAGTTTGATTCTGAAGTATCTGATGAACTTCCAGTGGCCGCCATTGACGACTTAGGAGCTTAATCATGTGAAGGTAGAAGAAGCAGTCCAAGCGAAGCTAGCTCCACCTCATTTCTGGTTATTACAGTGACGCCAAGCTCAGCAGTCTCTAGAGATGCACACACACAACCCATTACTACCATGCAATCTCTCAGGCCCCTCTCAACATGTATTTTTATGCAATAACTAAATATTTATTTCCTATATTTCAGACCAATCATTAGTGGTCAAAGGGCGTCGTGCATACAACAGACTTGAGTCTTGATCAATGATACTTGGTATCTTGCGGAAGCTTTATAGTCAAGTGATATCTTCTCTAAGAACTCCGTTGGTGACTTATTTCCTTTGTTACGTGAAATATTTTATTCTATAGTGCAGGAAAGTCGAAGATATACTCCTCCAGGCATTGGGTTATTCATCTAGATCCCCGAACAATTGGATTGTCAAGCAAACCATCTGTGATAGAATAGTTGTTGTTTGAAGCAACAAACATGGTAGAATTGTAGACCTCAATTGAAATGGCGGTTGCTCCACTATAAATTTTTTATACTGACTTCTTTCGACGTGAAATCACCATGATGTGATATATAAATCTAAACTAACTTCCCCAAAAAGTATTCAACCATCGTTGATTTCCGTCATGTGAAAGAACCATGATGTTATATATATCATGGCCGAGAATGCTTTAATGAATGATGCAAATGGTTATTCCAAAGCAAAACCAGGCATGATCTTCTGTGTTTCTTGTCGATTTCTTAGGGTCATTTTACTACTAATAGGGCTTTTAGGGCATGCACCCACCTTGATGAAGGTTCTTGAAATGGAGATAGACATACTCAAGGGTAGTTTCCTAAGTACTTCCTTTTAGGTTGCCATATCGATCATCTCTATTAATCGTACACCTCTTTTATTTTTTTGCAGATTACCCCGACTTTTTATATATATCTTTTTTCATGTACGCACACATCTGATTTTCTTATACATAATGTTGATATATTTTAGTTGGTTCTCTTTTCACTATACTTTAATCAGTCTTTTTTTAACCTTTTCTCCTATAATTGGTTACATTACCTCATTATGTAGAGTAGTTTTTCTGCCTAGCTATATGTCAGTGGAAACTCATGTATATGCTTACAGTATCCACATGTCCATATACTAATGTGTATGTTCTTGACATTGTTATGATGATTCATATGCCTCTCACTAAGGTTCATCTTAATGAAGGAGGCCTATTTGACATTCATTTACCTTAAAAGATTATTATTTTATACCTCAAATTCTACGTTTCTATGTGTGTTTGAAAATGCTCCAAGTTGTTAATTCGTATTCCTTAGTTGCAGAAATTAGGTTGTAACTAATTTGACTTCAACTGTGGAATTACAAAGGGTATATCCATTTTGACATTTCATATCCATGAAGATCATTTTAAATATTTTTTTTCAATGACAAATTTTTGATGACTATAACATGATGAAGGTTGAACTTTCAATTCTTTATCGATCTTCTTAATTCAGGTGAAAGTACATGATCGCTCATCCACTAAATGATGTAGAGATTATAATGAAAATGTGATCACATAGGAGAAAATTGGAATACATGTCCAGTTCTAAGATGCAACGTTGTTGTACATAGTGTGGTTATTTTAGTATAAAGGATAGATGAAGTTAGGGCATAGCAATTACATCACATATTGGTGTTGTATTGATTTAAATCGTATTGATTTTTCTTATGAGTGTTATGAATCTATGCAAAGACGTTATATGGAAATGCAAACATCGTGGCCTATTTTATTGGATCGTTGGATGTCAATAGGAACTATGTCACATTTTGTTTCATCAAATATTAACATGAAGAATTTCACATGCTATTGTCAATAGGATTAATTAAACTATAATGAGCAATATCTATTTCCACAAGTTCATTTCTTGACAAATGTATATATTGCTTACAAATTTTAACAAATACCTACTTAGATGTATATCTCATTTTCATATTTTACTTAGATAAAATTTAAACTTATTGTTTTTCAATTTTATATGTATCTAATATAAAATCAACATATATGATTTGACACGTGCACCTGCACGTCTGTATTTACTAATATATATATATATATATATATATATATATATATATATATATATATATATATATATATATATATATATATATATATATATATATATATATATATATATATTGCTGTAGTAGCCATATATATAACATATTGTAGAATCTGAGATGGGTTGCTAGTTTCGACACTAAAAAATCCGGTCCCGTCTAATGTTTACCGTTGGATATAATTTCATTTCCGACCAAACACCTACCTAAAATTGAATTATGTCATCCTTAACAAACGCTATTACGAATTGCAAGAGGCATAGGATGCTACTTTGAAGGAGAACGGAAAGTTAGCAAACTGCTGAAAAACACATAGCCAAACAAAAAAGCCAAGCACCTGTATATCAAAAGAAGAAAAGAAATAGGATCACTCAAATAATTGAAGACAATATGCGTTTACCGGAAAATCCAAAACTAGTGCGTCCCTGCATTGAATGCATAAAATTAGCGAAAATATGTTAAACGCATCACAACTGATGAGGCCTACCAGTAAAGTGGCTAGTACTTGTTTTTTAAAGACCAGATCTAGAGTCCAGCCAATTAAAAAAATTGTTGTAGATGAACTATTCTAGTAGCCTGTTGAGGTTACTGACAAATTAAATCCAAACAAGTAGCCATGTTACGAAAAGTGAGAACAGGCTGCATTTAAAATATATCTAAATCAACATCTAGGATGCTTTTCTTATTCACTTCCTGAAATTTCTGTATCGTCGTTCATCAGCCAGATGTTGATCTTGATCTGGCTCTTTTGGTGGCAGTCTTCAGCTTTTGAGCAACTTGTGCTTTTAGGTTTAATCAATAGGGCAAGTAACGTGTTATTTCTTCTACACCACAGTGGGGCGGGGTGGGTTAAAATATATTTATGTGTGACAGCAAGGCGGGGTTTCATTCTAAGTTAGCAGGATTCATGGTCTGCCATCGTCTGGTAACTCTGGTTCTAAATTTCTACCTCCACCGAGATCTTTGAAGTGTAAGTAAATCACATCTTATTTTCAATCCAATTTTGAGAATCTTGGTATACCATCATTCAGAAGTGAGTTGTCTCCTATGGGCCCTATACTAATATTGGGGCGGGGGTGATGGGGGTAGGGGGGTTGTAAAACACATGTGAGTTTGCTGCAAAGTGGGGTTTTATTCGAATGTGACAACATTTTTTTTTTTGGATCTGCAGGGGCCGAAGCCCCCCCCCTCTCCAAATAGGTGTCAGAGCCCGGATGACAACATTAATTGTCTGTCATCTGGTATTGAACTTCTACGTCCACTGAGAATATAGTGGTATTAAATTTAAACAAGTACCTTCGAAGCATATATATGTAAACCGCGACTGGTTATTTTCAATTTCAGTTCTGAAAATTGCGGTATATATACGGGCCCTACACTAACATTTTGAATCTGGACAACTTGCACCATTACAGATAGAATTAATACAATTTCAGACAAAATCTATGCTTTTGTTCTACACAATAGATCAAGGTTTGCATAGAACGGGCACAGAAAGGAGGGAAAAAGCAATGGAATGGAGAGAGAGAAAAGAAAATCACGATCAGCATGCAAATTCACGTGGAAAGGACGATAAGCGGTTCCCTTTTCCGTTTTGTCCTTAATTCCTTATCACTCGAATACAAAATGGGGAAAATATTCTCTAGTCCCGCCTCCAGGCTCCAGCGATTGTGTTTGTGGACAGCTATACAGATACGCACACGGCACAGACGTGGCTAACGCGTCAGCCCGCTATCTGCCACCTCAACGTGGGTGTGAATTCGTTTCTGTTCTCGTACAGCAGGTGAAGATTAAATGGCCATAGATTTGAAGACCAGGGCCCAGGATGATAATTTATTTGGAGATAAGGTAAAGGATCGGCGCCTCCTGATCCAGATCTGTCAGCTGCCCAGAGAGGCAGTTATCGTGTGGGTCTCTACTAGCAGGTCAAACATGAATGCACGTTGGAGTAGAAAAAGCTGCATCCCTTGCTCTAGATCTATCTTCCCTCAAGGAGAACACACGAGGAATATCAAAAGGTGACACACGAGTTGGGTTCAAAACCTCGTGAGACGCTTCTAAATTATGTGCAACTTATGAAGTATAATTTGGATTGGAATAGTTGGGTGTAGTTGTGTTTGAATTTGCAATGCAAAATGACATAGTAAACTTACGCTTTGTCATCAGACTGATGTTCGATTCTATTTTATAAAAGTACTTCAATTGATTACATCCAATTGCGGATATTAATGGCAAATCATACACTGAGTAAGCAAAGGAAACTGTTGGGGATTAGGAGTATAGGTATCCCACCGAATCAAACATTCTACGCAAATTGCATAGATTTGGGTCTAAATCTTAATTTGATATTTGAACGTCTGCTCTAGCCAGTTGGCTGAGCCGCCCTTATTATATAAAAATATGGTCGAGAGGAACTCAACAAATTACAACCAGGGCATATGCCCGGACAATAACGAAACTTCTATTGGACAATTTCCTTATATTTCCTGTGACATACTATAACATCTCAAATTTTCAAGACTAATTTAAGTCTTAAAATATTTTTTTAAAATAAAGACAATTAAGAATTTTAATGTAAAAAGATCATAAAATGAAATTTCTTATAAGATAACAAAGTGAGAGAAATAGAATTTAAGTCTTAAAATATTTTTTAAAATTAATTGAGCATCATTTAATGCACTAATTAACCCTAACATCTGGGTCTTTTCTCATTGTCACACCCCTCTCATTTTTTCTTACTTTTGACGTGTGTCATATGAGGGGTGTGATTTAATTGCAACAGATCGAAGGGCCCTAACATCATCTCCTACCTCTGGTTATTTTATGGTCTGAAACTAGTTCAGTGTGACCCCATCCTCAATCTCTCTCTAATTACTGCTCTATTTCATGATTTTTCTCCTTCCGTGATTTTGCCTCGCTCTCCCGGATCTAACGAGCCATTATACACCTACCCTTTTGGTCTGTGTGAAAAACACCCAATTAGGACTTCTCTCTCGCGCGACCCCAAGTTACATAGACCATTGAGACTCTTCTCATACCTATTTTATGAGTCGTAATCCTCCATCGACCTTCACCTTTGGCTCCTACCACTCAATTGGTCCTCCCTTGATTTGAGCACTGTCACCTAGCCAGTTTTGTTCTGTGATGACAACTTTCCATCATCGACCTTCCATGCCGACTTCTAAGAAATTGCCACCTCAGTTAGCTTCATTGGCCCTCCTTAGTCATTTTTCAATCACTAGTTTTCTCTGAGTTTGTTGGATTTGTCGCACCCTATAGACAGGTTCAAGGCACTCGTCAGCGATTCAACACTATAACATATCAAAACTTGGGTTTATTTGCAGTTTAACTTATTTCTAATCTTTTCATTTCCTTCATATCCTTTTTTCCTTGTTCCTAAATTTTTCTTTTCTATCCTTTTTGTCCTTAATGTTGAAATAGTAGTTTTATTAGTGGTTTGGAGAAGATTTGATTCATATTTATACTAATAATTGGGTTTGTGCACAACACCACATTAGTATTTTAATTAGAGTCTAGAATGCAAAATGACCACTAAAGTGAGATAATGATTAGATTATATTGATTTAAAGTTTTCTATGACATTTTGGGACAAGGAATAAGAGATAGTGTGGTTTTGAGTTAGTTAATGAGAGTAATTATCCTCTTTTCCTTTCTCTCTCCTCCTATATAGAAATATAGCATAAAAGAGAATATTGAGGTGAGTAATGACTCTTGAGTTAGTAAATGATGTCCATCTCAAAAATCCACTCAAATATTCAATTAGAAAAGTCTTTTCATCTTAAATCACCCTTTAAATGCATTAATACTTAGATTAATGTACTTTATAGGAATGGTGGGTAAAATAAGTGAGAAACAAAAATCTAAGTGTATAACATTATTCTAGACGCCTATGGTCCAAATTTGAGGTCAATTGGCCAATGTTTGAACCCCCAAATGAATGAAACAAGAATTGAATATAGTTTGACCTAGGTTTGAGTTCGATTTCATTAATGTGACACATTTACATTATGGTTCAGTTATTTTTGTCTGTCACCCATTATGTTATTTTGATTTTCATCTCCTTCACGCAATATTACGCCTGATATTTAATCCCCTGATCTAAGATGTGATCTAATGGTCGGATCATCATCTTCCTCCTCTATTAATTCCACAAAATGGAACTCAGCCTGTGTGATTTTGTTTGAGGATCTGTTCTCCCTCATCAATGCATCTTGACGTGAGATTTCTTCCCCTTCAATTTTCTCTCATCACCACTGATCCAACAAGCCATAACATACATCATCCTTTGACTTGTGCATGAAACGCCCAATTGGGCTCTCACACCCCTCACCGCCATGAGTTACAGATGGTCCATTAGCTTTCCTCCTTCCTATATAAACCACTCAACAACATCCCAAGACTCCCACCTTTGCTCCTCTACCACCAATTTGTTCTCAACTACCGTGAAAGTTCCCGACCTACTCAGTATCTGCCGTCTGAGACCTCGAACTCACCCCAACATTCTCCACCACCTCCAGCCAAATTGGCAACCAAGTAACCATCCTTGACCTCAGTTCTTCACTTTGGCATTGTTGTTTGGGATCATGATGTACTCAATCGCCATATCCTAGAATCATAGTTTAGCTCCTCATCAATGAGTCACATTTTGGTCACTTAGTGCCCCCACAACCACGGGAATATACTCGTTGGCTTTAGCTTGCTTCCATGAGAATTTATTCATCTATAGTTGGACTCGTTACGGTTGTTTTCCTTGGTATTGTACTCTCGATCACCTCCTTGGCCTTCTTCTTTTCCCCAGCAACCCATGGCTCTCCTGACCCTTTCTTTGGCTCCCTGGTTTCATTAAGTCAAGGCAAACTCGTTGGCATCCTAAGTTTTCCTTGAATAATCATAATCACCATATAGTATTAGACCACAACAAATCCAGATCTACTCGAGAACCATAGGTAAGCGAGGAAGAAACTCATCTGTTGAATGACTTGAGTGCCCCCGTAGGTTTAATTGGTTCATTTACATCTCAAGGGTATTCCAGGGATTTGCCCTACACTGTCTTCTTTGACCGTGAAGCTTCTACAGTGAGCCCCTTTTTGCTAGCTGGCAGTTACCGATTGGCCCAGGTCAGTGCGAGCCTAGGTCCATCTTCCGTTGACTGAGGTTATGAACACACATGGCTTTTCCTCGATTTATCATTGGTCAGATGTTTGGAAATTCACAGTAAATTACTAGATTATCAAAAAATTATAAATAAATAGCATTGGAAAACATTTTTCAATTATAATCCTATTTTAGGGTTTTCTAGTCATGTTTTGCAACAATGTTCCAATGTTTATTAGAAACACTGATTATTTATATAAAATGCCCTAAAATTGGTAATTAATTCATTTTAACTCCAAATTTAATAGATAAATGTGTTTTCTTAATCAGGAGAATCTAACTGATTGAATGGTCTATGTTTTGAGTCCTAAATCAAAGGTTTTCTTAGAAAGTCCAAAATTTGGGATTCTTACACATTATGCTTCACAAAACCCTAATACATGTGATATAATTTGTAATTAGGATAAAGTGGTCTTGGATACAAGACAGTTGGTGAAAGTGATGACTAGGACTCTACATCAAGGTATGTGCATGTGCTTATGTTTATATGTGAGTATGTGCATTCCTTCACCCTTTAGTTGAGCATTTCATAATCCGACCCTAATATTCCCAATGAAGCATAATTTATCCTTTAATCTCATCATTTCCCTTTTGGATCCTTTATTTCAATTAATTCTTGGCTTTTGAACCCCTATGCAATATTTCATTTATTTAATCTGCCATATGATTCTTTTTCTAACATGATGAATCGTTGACTATATAGCTAATGTAGTGTACTTATGTACAACCACCCATAGTTGGGCATGTGCTATTTTTCCTAGGGGAACGTGTTTGCTCTCCCCACTTTTATATATATATTAGGTGTTTGGGGATGTGTTACTCTCCCTCACCTATTGGTTGAGGTTGGGTAGGTGCCTCAACCCTACTTTAGTTATTGTAGTCATATTAACATTCATGCATGCAACTATATTATTATTTGTCATGGTAGAATTCTTATTTGGTACATGCCTCACACTTTTGATATTTTTAGCATAGTTGAATCATACTCCATATCTACATTTTGCTATATTTTATTTGTTCTTATTCCTCAATTGACACATACCTTGATTCTTCTCTTGATGGGTGATCCCAACCACCTAGGTTTAGGATCAGAGTGCACAGTAGGAGCATGGCAGACCAGCCTAAGATTAGGAATAAGGAGTTCATCATTTCATTATGGGCCTATCTCTTAAAGTTGTTTCATGGAGACAGGTTGATATAGTTTAGTTTCCCTCTAACTTAGATCCTTTTGTGATAATTTCATGTATACCCTTATGGGTGAATAAAATGTACATTTGTGTAATGGAATATAGTCAATGTTTTATATTCTACTGCTATTCATTGGTCTTTTATATACCATTATTAGTAAAAGGGTGTTTATCCTTCTTTAAAAATATCATGGTGCCTCTTTGGTCCTTCGACCTGGGCGAAGCCTTGAGTGAGTAATATTGACCCTGACGAATCTTTTCATGACACTAGTTGATGTTTTTGCACCCTGAATCATCATGCTAGACTCTGATTTGTTTCCTTTGTTTCTTGCTTTTTCTAATGAACGTTGAGGCTATAATGGTTCTTTCCCTTTCACAATTTCTCACATGGCTTCGTTGGGAACCTACGAACTTGCTCATGCAGTTTAGACTCTCATTATTGAAGCATATCTTTGGTTGTCTTCTTCCTGGGTGCTTCGTGGCTAGGCCAAAGTGGGTCCTTGAGCTCCCAGACATTGAGCTTAGGCTCATTACATCCGGCGTCCTCTCATAAATAGGATGGAAGTGTTTCCTTTCCCTAAGGAGAAACAACCAAAGCCCTGGATCGAGGACGTGGATCCCTCGCAAAGTGTTCGAGCCATGGCTCACAAAGGAGAACAAACCAGGTCAACAAATGACCATGATGTCCCTGGTTGTTTCATTAAGAGATTAGTACCGCATGGACGGTTAGTGTTTTCACTACTACAGAACAGGACTTTAGTGTCGATTAATTAAGGCCTTTAGTGTTGGTTTCCAAGTGACACCCAAGTGGGTGCCGCTAAATGTGGACCCCTTTAGCGTCGGTTCCCTAACCGACGCCAAAATGCTTCCCGCCACCAAAAACGTACCAGCAAAGGGACTATAAGCGTCGGTTATTTAAGAAAACTGATACAATAGAGTGGTTACATATGTTGGTTATTAAAAGAACCAACGACATTACCCTTCCCTCCATCAATAAAATCGTCAGTTTTATGCAAATAACTGACGCCATATCACTATGTGATGGCCAAAACGGCTGTGGTAAGAGGCATCGGTTATTACCAACAACCGACACCATGACGGGATAAAGACGTCAGTTTTTTGCTAAAAATCAACGTCGTATTAATTTGGTGTCGGTTGTTTATAAACAACCGACGCCTATTTACGTATTTTTTTTCTTATCAGTTTGTAGGTCTTCTGTATGGTTGGTCAGCAGGATGCAGAACCTACAGTTCAATTTTGAAATGTAGGTTTGCATCATCCATTGATACCATCCATACAATAAGCCACAAACCTGTGAAGTTATTCACATTCAGACACATGTATTGATCAGATACATGTAGAAACCTACAAAGTTATTTACATACACATTCAATTCCATTCATTTCATCTTTTTCACATTCAGACACATGTAGAAACATTCATGTATTGGTTAGAAAAATTTGTTCACATTCACATTCACACATATGAAAATTCATAAAAAGTCATTCACATTCACACAAAAATAATTATGAGAACAAATTTATTCTTTATTCATCATCATCATCATCATCATTATCATCATTGTCAATAAAATTATATTTAAAAATTCCCACTCTTTGTAGGAATTTTTCCCATTCTTCTCTTACAGCATCTAATTCCTCTCTCATATAGGGAGTATGTACATCTAATAGCTTTCCACTTGTACTGAAGTCAGTAGTTTTAAAGACCTGCAAAGAGAATGACGTATATATATAATTAATAATATATAATAAGATTAATATATTTCATATTATCTAATCAGACTATGTATAATACCTACTGTATCTTATCGATTTCCATTACGGCATGTTTGATGATTAGGTCCATAAATCACATCACATAGTAGGCACATGCCCAGCTGTTGTCTTGTGTAGCACACTATAAATTGAAACATACAAAATATTCAAAAATACAAATAAGCATAGCTCACATAAATAATATATACATTAGAGTCAGGAAATTACTTTCACATTCTCCCAAATTAGTGACAGATTCTTTTTCTTGAGGACCTTTCCTCCAGCTTTTTTGTACTCTTGTAAAGCCCTACATATGTTAATGTAACACATTAAATTGCATAATTAAATAGTAATGTAGTAACAGATGTTAACGGATATAAAAACATGAAATTTCTCACGAGAATAATGGCTTTTTAATTGCATGTCTATATAATGTATTCAACTCATTCCCCACAGGATCTAGATAATAGATAGTGAACGTCTTGGGGACAATAACTAGTAACTCCCAATGTTTACCACTACAGGTAAGAAAGTAGAAAATTAATAACTCAAAATCCACAATAAAAATGTAATTTGCTTAAGTCCAAATTATAAGGAAAGTAAACTTACTCGACATTGAATGGAGCTATTATCACCGTCTTATTATTTTTACCAAAATATTGAAAAGCATCACAGCAGTATGAAGTAACTGAATAAGGGTATGCATCTACAAGACTAATCAAAGATGGAACCAAAAATCCCACATGGGAAAATCCAAAATTTATACATATCGTGTGTAAGTGGCTGAAAAACATGTATTATGTATGCATTAATATATAAGAAACTAGATCACCGTATATAAAACAAGGTATAAGGATGTATAAATAAGATCTCACCATATCCACAGCTCTATCATAGATGTGTTCAGCCAATCATAATGAAACAACTCCAAAATATCTTGTATAAATATCTTGTTTTCGTATGATTGACCTGCATTAATACGTATGAAACACTTGTATTACGTATGCATTAATATGTATGCTAAACTTGTATAAATAGATTTTTATCGTATAATTTACCTGCAGCATCCTCCAGAATAGTAACATTTATAGGGCAATTTAGATCATGTTCGTCGATCCATACTGCCACACCCGTACAATTAGAACCTATCAAGGCGTGTAGGTCCCTTAGAAACCAACTTGGTAGTCGAGGAGGTGGAGGCTGAGATGTAGCGGGTCTCGTATTTTTGACCTGTATATATAATTTTAGATCAATTGACTCATATATACACACTAACAAATTAACGTAATGGAAATTTATCATACAATATTAGTATTGAGGACATCCACTTTGAGCCTCAATATCACTCCACCTACTGCCTCACCAAGTGTTTCAGCATTTGGGTGTGCATGAGGCAGTGTAAGATCCCTCCAGTCAGGGAGTACATGTATCGGGCTCACACGTACCACACCATCTGGTACTGGATACCCATGAAACATGCACCCTTTAAGGGGTGGGTAAGCCGACACCTCTGCAACGATATATTCTTGACTTTTTAGTCGACATAGCTTCAACCCCTACAAATTTACGTAAAGAATGTTATATGCATATATACACAAACATATCATCTTGAATAGACTAGCCGGTATGTCATAAAAATACTTACAGACGACGTGGTAGGTGGTGGGTCTATAGGATTACTCCCAACCTCTGCAGTAGGAGTAGTAGGAGAAGCGTGACACATCACAAGTACTGTCTGAGTGGTCGTCTGAGATGCCTGCCACTTGCTAATTGCGTCATGGAGTCTCTTATCAAGTGCTTCCTCGACTCTCCTATCAATTAATGCATCTACCTATATATGGATAAAAGAAATGCTAGCTTCTGATTATTGAATTCCCTTTCGCAATAACATTCTAAAATAAGAATAGGTTACCTTAGCTTGTGAAAGTCCCACTTTTGGGATAGGTTTGCAGTGGGATGGCCCAAACAATGCTTTGATGGCCATGCCAATGCCTGCACCCCTAACACATCTAGGATGCTCTGGGTTACCCAAAGCAACTGTCAGTTCATCCCTTATGCCCTGAGGGATGAACTTGCCTTCCTTCCTCTGCTCGTGTAGTCCCGCTAATCACCATCAACAAAAATTAGTAAGTAAACATAACAATAATCAATATCGATTGATTGCTCTAAGAGTTGATTTTTACCATTTTTGCAGCCGCCTCAGCAGTTGCGGGCTTTGGTATGTCTCCCTTCTTGTTTTGCCTCCCAGCTATCCACATAGCATGGCGAGGCAGAGGTGCGGGAGCAGTAGTAGAGGACTTTGTAGTCTCCTGAGTAGCAGCAGGCTGAGCAAACTCATCCTGTAGTCTTTGGCAAATGTCTGCATATCCTCTTGGACCCATTGTGTGGTCGTGCACATTTAGTGCACGCCTTGCTCGTTGAGCATCGTTGATAGCCTAGTTAGCTAGCACATTGATTTGGTTAGTAACACTAAAGGTTAATCTTGAATAGGTGAATACATACGAATGTATATTAATTAAATTGGGAGAGGCGCTTAATACCTTGAATTCATCTGTTTTTCTTTGGGTAACAAACTCCTCCCAATCTTTGGGGTCTAGGTAGTTCCATTATTGTGTGGCTTCCTTCTGCCTAAATTTATTTTTAAAGAGAATATAAACAAAAATTATTAGTGTAGAGTTAGTCAAATAGTGATCAATGTCTAGAATTGGAAATCAATCAAGTACCTCTTCTCAGCATCGCGTATGTAATCTCGTGTGAGATTGGTCCTATAGTTCCTTGGGACCCTCCCACAGCGTTGCATTACACATTTACGATGCATCTTTTCATCGGGATCAAATGTGGGCTCTGATCTCCAAAACACAAGATAAACATAGCGGAAGCGATTCGATTAACAGCGGAATACGAAAATCACGAGAAATTAAAACTTTTTTAAAACGAGATCTTAAAAACCTGAAACTCCTTTTATAAAAGTAAGATGAACTGTTTACATCTCTGATAAATCACTTCTCGAGTGATTATATACGTCATGATACAAAATCTCAAGATTTCAAAATTCTCAGATCAACAAACTCCTAGGACCTGAGTGTACAGAGATGACATAAGACTATTCTGACCACAAGACTAGACAGCACAGTGTTTCCACCTGAAGTCACTACTGCTCTTGAATTTGCTGCTGTTGCTGTTGTCCACCTGCAGATCGATTCCTTTGACCTCGATGTCCACCTAAAGGTAGAAATCTACGGGGTGAGAAAATTTTAAATAATTGTCCCAGCGAGAGTTATAACTCTTCGCCAGAAGCTTTATTATAGCAACCAAGAATAACATAGGCAATAAAAGCTCTAAGGTAATCAGCAGCAGATTGTTATCAATTAGAACAACAACATTTAAGGAATATGAAAAACATGTATACTAAGTAATGTATCATCAACCAATGTATTTCGTGGTTCAACCTAAGCAGATATGCTACGCGGTTGATTATGTTTTACAAACATCATTATGCCCTGTGGAGATGAGGTATACCGCTCATACTCCAACCGATCACTATTAAGTCGCATCGGTATCATACATAGGTCATTAAAAGAGCCGGATTCTTATGACCTCATCTTCCTCAGTCAGTATGAGGATCAACATGCAAGACATCTAGTGTCTCTGTTATAATAGCTTACCAGGGTATTCTGGTACTTTGCTATTAGAGTCAGAGTGGCATTCTGTACTCTCTTCGCCATCGAAAGATTTCTTGTTTATCTCTCATCGATGCGGTATAAAAGATTTCCTCGGGAGATTAGTGTTACATCACCCCGGCATAAACACATAGTGAAGGATTGATAGAATAAAGATGCATCGACATCAATTCCTTCACTAGGATGTAAGGAAATTCACATCCATATTACCCCACATATTCAAAAGTATGTGTTCCAGGAATTCCCTTAGGAAAACCTGTTTCACCATCATTTAATTCCTGACAATGATGGATCTATGATCAGGGCTCTACATGGTATGATTATACTTGATTAGTTAGGTACATTTCAGTATTCTTTTATCATCATACATGTTTTCAAACATTAATCATTAGCATAGCAGCTATGAAGGAAGAATACTAAATGTAACAAGTCTAACTCTCATCAATTGTCATTTCTCAATATTCTCATCACAAGTCATCTCTTAAAGCATGACCTTGATGGTATTCATGGCCCTCACAGCCTATCAATCTCATAAGATGCTATTAACAAGGCATCAGGATATATCACTATTCATAAAGCTAACAACATGCTTTCAATGAATATAGTATCATCATCCATACCTGGATATGATCATTCTTATAAAGAAACCTGCATGGTTAAATCAACTGATAACAGTAAATAACTTATTTAAATAAGTTGTATCTCCCTACTCATACAAGAGCTAGGTTTCCCTAGTTTTCATCAATTAGGGTTTACTATTCACATTACATGTCTTCACCCTAGAATTAGGATTTACTATTCACATTGCATGTCATCACCCTAGAATTAGGGTTTACTATTCACATTACATGTCATCACTGTAGAATTAGGGTTTACTATTCACATTACATGTCATCACCTTAGAATTAGGGTTTACTATTCACATTACATGTCATCACCCTAGAATTAGGGTTTACTATTCACATTACATGTCTTCACCCTAGAATTAGGGTTTACTATTCACATTACATGTCTTCACCCTAGAATTAGGGTTTACTATTCACATTACATGTCTTCACCCTAGAATTAGGGTTTACTATTCACATTACATGTCTTCACCCTAGAATTAGGGTTTACTATTCACATTACATGTCTTCACCCTAGAATTAGGGTTTACTATTCACATTACATATCATCACCCTAGAATTAGGTTGGGTTAAGTCCTCATTGATTAACACAAGTCAACTCATCACTATCATGTGATTAGGGTTTGATTAAAACAAGGTATCACTCAATTGAACCTCTTAGGGGCATTTTGGTAATTTACCCATTGATCATCATCATGGGTCAATTCATTAATCACTTGTTCCCTTAATATCTTGAGTTACCATTATGGTTTAAATAAGATCATCATTGGACCATTTACACCTTCAAGTGATTAAGTATAATCAACCTTGAAAATCTCTAACTGGTTTAGGGTTTGACCTTCAACCTTCAACCCATTTGATTCTTAGATGACCTTGAACTCGTTTAACCTCAAACAACCTAGAACCCATTTGGGCCTTAAACGAGTATGGACCCTCTTAAGTCTAAACGGGTGTGAACCCAAAGGAGTCTAAACGGTTGTGAACCCGTTTGAGGTCAAACGAGTGTGAACCCGTTTGAGGTCAAACGAGTGTGAACCCGTTTGAGGTCAAACGAGTGTGGACTCGTTTGGGCTTAAACGAGTGTGGACTCGTTTGGACTCAAACGAGTGTAGACTCGTTTGGACTCAAATGAGTGTGGACTCGTTTGGACTCAAACGAGTGTGGACCAACTAGGTTTCAAACCGCATAAACATAAAAAGTGACACATAGATTATGATTGAAAAGGATTTCTTAAGTTGAAGCCTTCAATTGGCCCAAACCATGTTAACCACTTACAAATTGGGTCAAATAGGATGAGCCTCAACCAATTGGGCACCAATTTGACCTTCAATTGAAATCCAATTATGGTTAAGTCTAACTCAATTAAGGTTTCCAATCGGCTACTCATCAATTTTCAACAATGGGAATCAAAATAAAGTTGAACCTATCAATTGAACTCCAATAGGGCCCAAACTTGGCCCAAACGGTCTTAAGATCGTTTGGATGATCTCCAAACGGTCTTGAGACCGTTTTCCCAAAGTTTGACCAAAAATTAAGTTGATTTGATAAGGGTTGAGTCCTAATTAAATTACAAATCAGCACTTTTCATCAATTTATCAATATCTTGTGATTGGACCCTCAAACCATCAAATTTCTTTAACCCTAGACCTCCAAATGGTCTTGGGGTGTCACTAAACGAGTGTGAGATCGTTTGGATGAACCCCCAAACGTGTTTGAACTCGTTTGGGTCCTTCAACCCAACACTCATCAAAATCTATATGAAAAACAGCAAATTTAACCCGATTAGGGTTAGGGTGTTGAAATGCCTTCAACTCTTAATTGGTTAGGAATTAGATCATGATTCTTGGTAGAAATGAAATTAAATATATTATGAACAGGAATCCCAAACGGTCAATGTTTGGTCAACTCCTTCAAACGGGTTGGAACCCGTTTGGCCAAACCGACCTATTGAACCCGTTTGGATTGAAACGAGTGTGAGATCGTTTGACCTATTGGTCCAAGATCGTTTAGTAAAGTTGGATAAGGACCAACATAGGTATTAAAGCCCTTTGTCTTCAACCTTGAAACCAAGTTCTGTTCTTCACGAAAAAGCTTGCAAGGTTGCAAAGAAGGATGGGGAAGAAGAAGAACTAACTATTATTTGCACGAATAAAAGTATGCATAACAAAGCAAAAGGTTTAGAATTATAAAACCCGCCTTAAGGTCGTTCCTTGAGCTCCAAGATTCCAAGCTTCAAGTATTTAATGGTTTCTTGAGCTCCATAGGTCGGCCAAGGGTTTTTCTCCAAGGAAAGGTTGGGAGAAGATGGCTAGAACGAGAAAGCTAAGTAAGAAAACTAGCAAACCAACCTTGTAACATGATATCCTCCACGAATTTGAGCAAGATGATGATCAAAGATTACCTAGAACTGCTTGGCCGTTCTCCTATTCTCCAGAGCTCTGTCCTAAGTCGGTCTAAGAAAGGAAATAAGAAAGGAAGTGAAGGAAACGTTCCTTTACAAACAAAGGAAGGGTGTATATATATCTTGGGGTGATTTCCAATATAAGGACAATTAGTTTCTCCTTTTCACAACTAGGTCCTTCCTTTCTTTTAGGAACGTCCCTCCTCTTCTATTCTAAGGTAAAACTCCTTCTAAAACCAAGAACTAAAGGCAAGGAAGGTCAACTTATCACTAAGGTACATATGTACATAAGGGTCTCTTTACTTACATCTTGATGATTTAATTACAAAGGTGTTCCTTATTATATGATTATTCAAAGGAAGTGTCCCCTTCATCATTATTACTCTAAATGATGTCAAAAGTCATAAAAGATGTTCTAGATGGTGTATTTTATAAGTTGCAGCCCATATTTGGGTAAATTGCACTTTAATCCAAATTAGGGTTTTTAAGCACAAGGATTATTCCACAAGCTGTATCTTGATGCCCAAGCTTGGGAAATCCATCTTACCTCATCATATTTACTCATATGATGTCTCATCACCAGAGGAACATCTTAACTTGTGAAATTTGCAAGTTACGCCCTTTAACTGGGTAATTTGCACATAGGCCCCTGCATTACCAAATAATTCTACAACATTGTTTTAAAAGGACAGAAATGAAAAAGTATGTTCCTTAGGAACTTAATTACATGTCAAAAGATAATCACCAGGGTTTAATTACATATTTAGACAAAACACCTAGGGTTAGTTCATAACCCAGGTCAGGGATGTTACAAAGTATCCACCCCTTACAAGGATTTCGTCCCTGAAATCGATAAAACATATTAAGAGAAAAGAGCAGGGTATTTCCTTCTCATCTCATCCTCTAGTTCCCAAGTGGCTTCTTCAACACCACGGTGGTTCCAGAGGACCTTCACAAGGCTTATATTTTTCTTCTTTAGCTTTTTAATTCTGTTATCAAGGATTGACACTAGTCCTTCCTCATAAGATATATCATCATTCAATTCTACCTCCATAGGTTGTAGAACTGACTCAGTATCGGGATGACATTTCCTTAACATAGAAATGTGAAACACAGGGTGTAGCCTTTGTAACTCTAGTGGCAGCTCTAGTTTATAGGCTACTTTTCCAATTCGTTCAATGATTGGATAAGGCCCCATAAATCTAGGAGCTAACTTCCCTTTCCTTCCAAAACGAAGAACTCCTTTCCAAGGAGAGATCTTGAGATACACTCTGTCTCCAACTTGGAACTCTAAAGGTCTACGACGCTTGTCAGCATAAGATTTCTGCCTATCTTGTGCAGTCTTAAGCTGTTGTTGTATAACTTTGATCTTCTATGTAGTTTGCTGCACAAGATCAGGACCTAACAACTGATGTTCACCAGTCTCATACCAACACAGAGGTGATCTACAACGTCTGCCATACAAGGCTTCATAAGGTTCCATATCAATACTATGTTGATAGCTATTGTTATAGGCAAACTCTATCAAGCTTAGGTGCAGATCCCAACTTCATGTGAACTGGAGAACACATGCGCTCAACAGATCTTCTAAGGTCTGTATAGTCCTTTCTGACTGTCCATCCGTCTGTGGATGAAAGGCTGTACTGAACCTTAACTGGGTGCCTAGTGCTCTATGTAGTTGTTCCCAAAAATGACTTGTGAACTGAGGACCTCTGTCAGAAACTATAGTGACAGGAACTCCATGCAAACGCACTATCTCTTGAACATATAACTGGGATAACCTTTCAGTAGAATAGGTTGTTTTGACAGGTAAGAAATGTGTTGTCTTAGTCAACCTATCAACAATTACCCAAATGGAATCATGTCCTTTGTTTGTTCTAGGTAGACCAACAACAAAGTCCATGGTTACATGATCCCACTTCCATTGTGGTATGGGTAAAGGTTGCATTGTTCCTGCAGGCTTCTGGTGTTCAGCTTTAACTTGCTGACACACTAGACACCTCAGAACAAACTCAGCTACGTCCTTCTTCATCCCAGGCCACCAATACATATCTTTCAAGTTTCGATACATCTTGGTGCTTCCTGGATGCATAGCATACATTGAAGAATGAGCTTCTTCCAGGACTAACTTCCTCAGGTTATCTACATCTGGTACTACCATCCTCCCATGATAGAATGCCACTTGATCATCTGATTCATGAAAACCTTCTCACTTCTCATCACCATACTCAGATCTGATATGCTGAACTGCAACATCAACTTGATGTGCCTCCTTAATCTGCTCTCTTAGGGTGGGTTTGATATGTATCTCAGCCAACAACCTGACAATCCATGACACCTTCATATGTACATTGTCTTGCCTTAAGGAGATAAGCATATCTCTCCTAGGGCATACTAAAGAGTTTAATTGTGCCCTATCAGAGGATGATGTTACTGATTTCCTACTCAAGGCATCTGCAACTACATTGGCCTTTCCTGGATGGTAATCTATTGTGCAATCATAATCCTTGATTAACTCCATCCAGCGACGTTGCCTCATGTTAAGCTCATGTTGAGAGAAGATATACTTAAGGTTTGTGTGATCTGTGAAAATCTGGAATGTCTCTCCGTAGAGATAATGTCTCCAGATTTTCAGGGCATGAACCACAGCAGCTAACTCCAGATCGTGTGCCGGATAATTCTCTTCGTGTTTCTTAAGCTGTCGTGAAGCAAAAGAAATCACTTGCTTATCCTGCATCATCACGCATCTGAGTCCATTCTTGGAGGCATCACAGAAAATTATGTATCCTTTTCCTTGCTCAGGTAACACAAGCACAGGTGCACTTGTCAACCTCTCCTTTAACAGCTGAAAAGATTGTTGACACTTATCACTCCAGGTGAAAGGAACATCTTTCCGGGTTAACTTGGTTAAGGGTAAGGCTATAGAACTGAAATTCTTAATAAACCTTCGATAATAACCAGCTAATCCCAAGAAACTTCGAATCTCCGTTGGTGTCTTTGGTTGTTCCCATTGTAGAACAAATTCTACCTTTGTAGGGTCAACACGAATACCCGAGGCAGATATCACATGTCCAAGAAAAGATACTTCTGGTAACCAGAACTCACACTTGCTAAACTTAGCATATAGCTTATGTTTTCTTAGCAGAGTTAGAGCCTGTCGGAGGTGTTGTACATGCTGCTGAGCATCCTTACTATAAATCAGAATGTCATCTATGAAGACGACAACACACTGATCAAGGAAAGGTCGAAAAACTCTATTCATGAGTTCCATGAATGCAGCCGGTGCATTGGTTAGTCCAAACGACATAACTGTGAACTCATAGTGACCATATCGTGTCCTAAAGGCAGACTTGGATATGTCACTATCCTTAATACGGAGTTGATGATATCCAGACCTCAAGTCTATCTTTGAGAAGACTGTTGCACCACGCAACTGGTCAAAAAGATCATCAATCCTCAGCAACGGGTACTTATTCTTTATTGTTACTTTATTTAATTGTCTGTAATCAATGCACAACCGCATTGACCCGTCTTTCTTTTTACAAACAAAACTGGAACACCCTAGGGTGAAGTGCTCGGTCGGATGAAACCCTTCTCAAGCAACTCTTGAAGCTGCTTCTTGAGTTCTGCCATCTCAGCAGGCACCATCCTATACGGGGTCTGGGCTATAGGTTGTGTATCTGGAATCAAATTGATTTCAAAATCAATTTCCTGAGGTGGTAGCACACCTGGAAGTTCTTCAGGAAATACATCTTCAAATTCCCTAACTACAGGAACTTCAGCAGGGTTAGGACTCTCCATGGTAGTATCTACCACATGGGCCAAGAATGCATAACATCCTTATCTCATCAACTTATCAGCAACCATCGCTGACACAAGACAGGTGGGTAGAATCTTTTTCTCTCCTTGAAAGATCCATGTGTTGCTTTCATCAGCAAACACAGCCTGCTTGGATTCACAATCCAAGACAACCCTATAGCTTTCCAAGGTATCCATCCCAAGAATTATATCAAAACCTTGCATATCAAGTGGTATAAGGTCCACTTGAATGCGATGATCAGAAAAGAAGAGGATGCAGGGAGAGCATACCTCATGCAAAACGGAAGACCCACTCAACGGAGTCTCCAAAAACAAGCTATCTTCCCTATGACTAATTGTCATATTGCAGTTACGAATCATTCTTCGAGTGACAAAGGAGTGTGTAGCACCTGGGTCAATCAGAACAGATACAACGCAGGATTTAGACATATCAGAATATAAAAGTTCCATCTGACCTGCCACTACCCGTGGATTGACCACTGCATCTGGTGGGTTCATAGCATAGAACCTCGCTGTCGCCTGGTGTTGAGGTGGTGTTGATGATCCAGCTTGAGACGCTTGTCCACGTCCTCGAGCTGCTCCTTGAGATTGCCTTCTCTGCGATCCCTGTTGACTCTATCTCTGGGGCTGTGTCACACTGACAGGCCTAGACCTACAGTCCTTCATCAAATGTCCCACCTTCCCACAGTTGTAACAGCTCCTCCCCAGTTGTTGTGGTCTGGGTGGTCCTGTAACTGACATTGATGTTGAACTGTGAGTCTCTTGTAGTGGTAGGCTTCGTCCCCTGCCTCTACTCGGTGTCCACTGTGTCTGAGCACTAGTTCTGGGTGGTAGAGATGTAGGTGCAGAGAATCTAGGCTTCTTAAAGTCTCTAGATGAAGAACCCTGGAACTGCGGATATCTTTTATGGGTTTGTCTCTTCTCGACTACGGATTTATCTATCATTCGAACTGACTCAACGAAGGTAACAAACCTCTCCCGATTCTCTAGGGCAGACACGGGAGTAGTCAAGTGGGCGTTTAAACCCTTCTCAAACCTTCTGATTCTTTCTTCTTCTGTGGCAGCCATGTGCGGACAAAACCGCAATAACTCCATAAACTTAGCTTCATACTCGGTAATGTTCATCATGCCTTGTCTCAATCTCTCAAACTGAGAGATCTTCTCATCTAGGAAGGTCTTTGGGAAATATCTATTGATAAATTCCCGACGAAAATCCTCCCACAAGATCTCCACTCCAGGCCTCTTCTGCTCTTCCATGGTCCACCAGTGACCAGCACTTCCTTTGAGAAGATAGACAGCATGTCTAACCTTCTCAACTTCTGGGATGTTGAGGATTCTAAAAGCTTTCTCCAACTCAGTTAACCACAGATCGGCATCTGTAGGATCAGCTGTTCCAAAGTATTTGGTTGCTCTGACACGACGAAGTCGCTCGAACGTCTTACCGATACCTTGTCCTTCAGGCTGGGCAGGTGCCCTAGGTGCAGGCATGGGCATCCTGTCGGTGATGTGTGTCATAGCAGTCATAAACTGCCCGAACATAGTTTGAACAGCTGGGTTTCCCATGTCAGCTGGGTCAAACTGAGGTGGTTTTCTGGGTGGCTCAGGTACAGGTTGCTATATTTCTAGGTTCCTTGCACCTTCTCGAGGCGCAGCAACACTACTTTCGGCCTCGTACTCCTCCTGTGGTCCAAACATCCTTAATTATCTTCTTCTCCTGAGGAGCAGAAGACTCTATTAGATAAGAAAGAAGTACTAAGGATAGACTTGACACTCTAAGTCCTATGTCTCTATAGACTCAGCGAACCTAGAGCTCTGATACCACTTAATTGTGGGCTCTGATCTCCAAAACACAAGATAAACATAGCGGAAGCGGTTCGATTAACAGCGGAATATGAAAATCACGAAAAATTAAAACTTTTCGAAAACGAGATCTTAAAAACCTGAAACTCCTTTCATAAAAGTAAGATGAACTGTTTAGATCTCTGATAAATCACCTCTCGAGTGATTATATACGTCATGATACAAAATCTCAAGATTTCAAAATTCTCAGATCAACAAACTCCTGGGACCTGAGTGTACAGAGATGACATAAGACTATTCTGACCACAAGACTAGACAGCACAGTGTTTCCACCTGAAGTCACTGTTGCTCCTGAATTCGCTGCTGTTGCTGCTGTCCACCTGCAGATCGATTCCTTCGACCTCGACGTCCACCTAAAGGTAGAAATCTATGGGGTGAGACAATTTTAAATAATTGTCCCAGTGAGAGTTATAACTCTTTGCCAGAAGCTTTATTATAGCAACCAAGAATAACATAGGCAATAAAAGCTCTAAGGTAATCAGCAGCAGATTGTTATCAATTAGAACAACAACATTTAAGGAATATGAAAAACATGTATACTAAGTAATGTATCATCAACCAATGTATTTCGTGGTTCAACCTAAGCAGATATGCTACGCGGTTGATTATGTTTTACAAACATCATTATGCCCTGAGGAGATGAGGTATACCGCTCATACTCCAATCGATCACTATTAAGTCGCATCGGTATCATACATAGGTCATTAAAAGAGCCGGATTCTTATGACCTCATCTTCCTCAGTCAGTATGAGGATCAACATTCAGGACATCTAGTGTCTCTGTTACAATATCTTACCAGTGTATTCTGGTACTTCGCTATTAGAGTCACAGTGGCATTCTGTACTCTCTTCGCCATCGAAAGATTTCTTGTTTATCTCTCATCGATGCGGTATAAAAGATTTCCTCGGGAGATTAGTGTTACATCACCCCGGCATAAACACATAGTGAAGGATTGATAGAATAAAGATACATCTACATCAATTCCTTCACTAGGATGTAAGAAAATTCACATACATATTACCCCACATATTCAAAAGTATGTGTTCCAGGAATTCCCTTAGGAAAACCTGTTTCACCATCATTTAATTCCTGACAATGATGGATCTATGATCAGGGCTCTACATGGTATGATTATACTTGATTAGTTAGGTACATTTCAGTATTCTTTTATCATCATACATGTTTTCAAACATTAATCATTAGCATAGCAGCTATGAAGGAAGAACACTAAATGTAACAAGTCTAACTCTCATCAATTGTCATTTCTCAATATTCTCATCACAAGTCATCTCTTAAAGCATGACCTTGATGGTATTCATGGCCCTCACAGCCTATCAATCTCATAAGATGCTATTAACAAGGCATCAGGATATATCACTATTCATAAATCTAACAACATGCTTTCAATGAATATAGTATCATCATCCATACCTGGATATGATCATTCTTATAAAGAAACATGCATGGTTAAATCAACTGATAACAGTAAATAACTTATTTAAAGAAGTTGTATCTCCCTACTCATACAAGAGCTAGGTTTCCCTAGTTTTTATCAATTAGGGTTTACTATTCACATTACATGTCTTCACTCTAGAACTCGTTTAACCTCAAACGACCTAGAACCCATTTGGGCCTTAAACGAGTATGGACCCTCTTAAGTCTAAACGGGTGTGAACCCAAAGGAGTCTAAACGGTTGTGAACCCGTTTGAGGTCAAACGAGTGTGAACCCGTTTGAGGTCAAACGAGTGTGAACCCGTTTGAGGTCAAACGAGTGTGAACCCGTTTGAGGTCAAACGAGTGTGAACCCGTTTGAGGTCAAACGAGTGTGGACTCGTTTGGGCTTAAATGAGTGTGGACTCGTTTGGACTCAAACGAGTGTGGACTCGTTTGGACTCAAACGAGCGTGGACCAACTAGGTTTCAAACCGCATAAACATAAAAAGTGACACATAGGTTATGATTGAAAAGGATTACTTAAGTTGAAGCCTTCAATTGGCCCAAGCCATGTTAACCACTTACAAATTGGGTCAAATAGGATTAGCCTCAACCAATTGGGCACCAATTTGACCTTCAATTGAAAGCCAATTATGGTTAAGTCTAACTCAATTAAGGTTTCCAATCGGCTACTCATAAATTTTCAACAATCGGAATCAAAACAAAGTTGAACCTATCAATTGAACTCCAATTGGGCCCAAACTTGGCCCAAACGGTCTTAAGATCGTTTGGATGATCTCCAAATGGTCTTGAGACCGTTTTCCCAAAGTTTGACCAAAAATTAAGTTGGTTTGATAAGGGTTGAGTCCTAATTAAATTACAAATCAGCACTTTTCATCAATTTATCAATATCTTGTGATTGGACCCTCAAACCATCAAATTTCTTTAACCCTAGACCTCAAAACGGTCTTGGGGTGTCACTAAACGAGTGTTAGATCGTTTGGATGAACCCCCAAATGGGTTTGAACTCGTTTGGGTCCTTCAACCCAACACTCATCAAAATCTATATCAAAAACAGCAAATTTAACCCGATTAGGGTTAGGGTGTTGAAATGCCTTCAACTCTTAATTGGTTAGGAATTAGATCATGATTCTTGGTATAAATGAAATTCAATATATTATGAACAGGAATCCCAAACGGTCAACGTTTGGTCAACTCCTTCAAATGGGTTGGAACCCGTTTGGCCAAACCGACCTATTGAACCCGTTTGGATTGAAACGAGTGTGAGATCGTTTGACCTATTGGTCCAAGATCGTTTAGTAAAGTTGGATAAGGACCAACATAGGTATTAACGCCCTTTGTCTTCAACCTTGAAACCAAGGTCTATTCTTCACGAAAAAGCTTGCAAGGTTGCAAAGAAGGATGGGGAAGAAGAAGAACTAACTATTATTTGCACGAATAAAAGTATGCATAACAAAGCAAAAGGTTTAGAATTATAAAACCCACCTTAAGGTCGTTCCTTGAGATACAAGCTTCCAAGCTTCAAGTCTTTAATGGTGTCTTGAGCTCCACAGGTCGGCCAAGGGTTTTTCTCCAAGGAAATGTTGGGAGAAGATGGCTAGAACGAGAAAGCTAAGTAAGAAAACTAGCAAACCAACCTTGTAACATGATATCCTCCATGAATTTGAGCAAGATGATGATCAAAGATTACCTAGAACTGCTTGGCCGTTCTCCTCTTCTCCAGAGCTCTGTCCTAAGTCGGTCTAAGCAAGGAAATAAGAAAGGAAGTGAAGCAAACATTCCTTTACAATCAAAGGAAGGGTGTATATATATCTTGGGGTGATTTCCAATAGAAGGACAATTAGTTTCTCCTTTTCACAACTAGGTCCTTCCTTTCTTTTAGGCACGTCCCTCCTCTTCTATTCTAAGGTAAAACTCCTTCTAAAACCAAGAACTAAAGGCAAGGAAGGTCAACTTATCACTAAGGTACATATGTACATAAGGGTCTCCTTACTTACATCTTGATGATTTAATTACAAAGGTGTTACTTATTATATGATTATTCAAAGGAAGTGCCCCCTTCATCATTATTACTCTAAATGATGTCAAAAGTCATAAAAGATGTTCTATATGGTGTATTTTATAAGTTGCACCCCATATTTGGGTAAATTGCACTTTAATCCAAATTAGGGTTTTTAAGCACAAGGATTATTCCACAAGTTGTATCTTGATGCCCAAGCTTGGGAAATCCATCTTACCTCATCATATTTACTCATATGATGTCTCATCACCAGAGGAACATCTTAACTTGTGAAATTTGCAAGTTACACCCTTTAACTGGGTAATTTTCACATAGGCCCCTGCATTACCAAATAATTCTACAACATTGTTTTAAAAGGACAGAAATGAAAAAGTATGTTCCTTAGGAACTTAATTACATGTCAAAAGATAATCACCAGGGTTTAATTACATATTTAGACAAAACACCTAGGGTTAGTTCATAACCCAGGTCAGGGATGTTACATCAAATATGCTCTGCAAATTAAATAGAATTGCTATTAACTTGTATCCTAAAAATTAGTAATCTACACAAATAGAATTACAAATAATAATAACTCACACATAGTTCCTTCCATATATGGTCTTTCTTCCCCTTAGGAACGTTATGCCAGGATTCTAGGTTAGGACTGCAATGCCTGCGAGTAAGAACCCCAAGATATGAAATAAATGAGTTGTGGTTCACTCCATATGGATTTCCTGCATTATCGAAATCCACAGCCAATTTGGGTCCATTGCCCCTTTGTTGTAGTAACTTGTTCATCATTGTAATTTCCCTCACTTTCTCAACTTTCTTTTGTTGCTCATCAAGTGATGTAATTTCTTCAGGGGGTACATCACCAACCTAAAATTTGATAAAAAAAACACACTTACATGATATAATTATAAATGAACATATAGATAGAAGCCTCATGGATATATTCTTAAAACTTACATTATCAGGCGGCGCAGACACGTCCTCACCCTCACGATGATCATCAGCACAATCATCATGGGAATGCTCAGCCATCTGAAAGTTCACATTCAAATTATAAATTTCACATTGTAAAGTAATTCACATTGTAAAGTAATTCACATTGTAAAGTTCACATTGTAAAGTACACATTCACATTGTAAAGTAATTCATATTGTAAAGTTCACATTCACATTGTAAAGTAATTTGCATTGTAAAGTCCACATTTGTAAAGTTCACATTGCAAAGTTCACATTCAGAAAAATAAAACATATAAAAAACATAAACATGCATGCCTCTAATATTGTGATCTTTTATCAATTAACAATCCTTCATTGTGAACCCCGTGAACATACAAGTCATTATGATCCCCAACTTCAGTGTTTGGTGGTGTTGGAAACCCAACTGAGAATGGACTGGAGTCATCATACTTATCATAGTACTCTTCTTCATCTATAGGATCTTCAATGAACAATATCTTACCATGAAGAACAACTGACCATTTATCATTTGCAGGATCATCGATATAAAATACTTGTTTTGCCTGTGATGCCAATATGAATGGTTCACCCTTCTCACCAATCTTTTCAAAGTTCACTAACGTGAAACCCAATTCATCCACTATAACTCTTTTATTGTTGTCAACCCAATTACATTTAAAGAGTGGAATTCTAAAATCTACATAGTCAAACTCCCATATGTCTTCAATGACATCGTAATATGATATTTTAGCTTCATGTGGACTCTTATCCTTTGCACTTGCAAAAAACAATGAAGACGCTTGAAGGGTGACCCCACTGTTTTGGATGACACTCTTATCATCTTGACGCTTTGTGTAATATGAGAATCCATTTATGTCAAACCCTTCATAAGACATAACATTCAATTTTGGTTTAAAGGCGAGGCATTTGATGGTTACGTATATTAAGATTATCTGGTGTTTGAGATAGTTGATGTAAGACTTCATCTTCAAACTACTTAATAAATGTCTTATTATGCTCTCTAGAAAGCCACATTGAATTGGATCGAGGATATTGTCTCTTGATGAAATTGGTATGTTCCTCAATATAAACACTCACTCCGTCGATGTTGTGTAAAATATACAAGTGACCTTGCTCCAACTGCTCACGGCTGATTACTTTCACCTTGACCCCAAAATTCCTTGGCCAAAATGCTCCTCAATATTCTAGTCATTCACAGGAGCGTCATTACCACTTAGAAAATCATTGCAAAAATCCATAACCTCTCTCACCACATAACCCTCAATAATACTCCCTTCAGGCTGATAACGGTTTTGAACATCACCTTTAAAAAATGCTCATGTATCATTCAAAGGGATACATCCAATGTAAGAAAAATGGTCCCAACATTTTCACTTCCCTAGTCAAGTGGACAACAAGATGTACCATGATATCAAATAACGATGGAGGAAAATACATCTCAAGCTGACATAGGGTAACAACCACTTCTCTTTGCAATTTATCGAGAGTATCAGGGTCAATAACTTTGTTGTACAGACTGTTCAAAAAGAAACAAAGGCTGGTGATTGCAAACCGTACATGCTTCGGCAATATAGATCGAATTTCCACAGGCAATAATTGTTGCATTAGAGTGTGACAATCATGAGATTTAAGACCTATCAACTTCAGATCTTTCATTGATACCAATGTATGGATGTTGGATGAATAACCTTGTGGCACCTTAACAAGCGGGAGGTAAGTATGTTCTCTGATCGCTACTAACTACTTCTGTTAATTCTGTCTTTATTCCCATTTCACGTAGGTCCATTCTGGATTTTATCCCATCTTTAGTCTTACCTGGTATATTCAATAGAGTACCGATGACGCTATCACATACATTTTTCTCAACGTGCATGACATCGATACAATGCATGACTGTCAAAGAACTCCAATAAGGAATATCCCAAAATATTGACTTCTTCTTGAATAAAGACTTGTCACTCTGTGTGGCCATCATACATTGTGATCTCTTACCAAATTCATTGGCGATGTCTTTTACTCTTTCATAAACATCCTCCCCTAATATAGGTTTAGGTGCACTCCATTCCTCATTTCGTCCATTGAATGCTTTGCGCAACCTATAATACGGATGAAATTTTGGAAGAAACCTTCGATGACCAAGATATATAGTCTTGCCGCTGTGTTTTAGTCGTATTGAATCAGTGTTCTCTTCACATATAGGACACACTTTAGATCCTTTGACACTATATCCAGATAAATTCCCATACGCTGGAAATTCATTCACAGTGCAAAACAACATAGTGTGCAAACGAAATGTCTCTCTTTGTGAAGCATCATAGGTCATCACACCTTCACTCCAGAGCTTCTTCAAGTCATCAATCATAGGTTCAAGATAAATGTCGATATCATTTCTAGGTTGTTTAGGGCCCAATATCAACAACGATATCATAACACACTTATTTTTCATACACAACTAGGGAGGAAGATTGTATATAACAAGCATAACTGGCCAAGTGCTATGTTGGCTACTCAATGTCCTGTACGGATTCATCCCATCTGTACAAAGTCCAAGTCTTAGATTCCTATCTTCTTCACCAAATTTAGGGTATAATAAATCAATCTTCTTCCACTGTGGGGAATCAGACGCATGTCGTAGGACCCCATCATTATTTTTCTTAACATTTGCATGCCACCTCAAATTCTTCACGTCTATAGGATTGGCAAACAAGCGTTGAAACTGTGGTATTATAGGTAGATATCACATCACCTTGGCAGGAGAACCAGTTTTGGACTCCCCTAAAGTTGTCAATTTATATCTTGACACACCACATTTCGGACAATATTTCAAATTCACATAGTCCTTTTGAAATAATACACAATCATTCAGGCATGTGTGTGTCTTCTTGGCCTCCATTCCCATTGGGCACAACAATTTATTTAACCGGTATGTTGAGATTGGCAGCTGGTTTCCTTCAGGAAGAATTTATTTCAACAAAGACAACAATGACGTGAAGCTTTTGTCGCTCCATCGATTGTTATCTTTCAGTTTATACAATATCAACACAGCGCTAAGCTTCATAAACTTACAACCTGTGTATAACGGTATCTCAGCATCATGCACAATGTTTCTAAAAATGGGAGGTGGATCGGTGTGTTCTACCCCACAACTATCCAGCATCACATCAACAATGTCTATTGCACGGGTTCGTTCACATCTACGTCATCGGAGGCAATTACTTCTTCCACACAAGAACTGCTATCGACATCCACTGGTTTTAGGTTTGAAATCTCTCCATACTAGTGCCATTTTGTATAGCCTTGTACAATCCCGTTGCATATGACATGACTTTTTATTTCGTCACCAGTGTTGATTTTCAAGTTGTTACCGCAATGCCTACATGAATAGTAGAACCTATCTCCAGGTTATTTCATATGTTCCTCGGCAAATCTAATAAACTGATCAAGACCAGAAATAAACTCTGGGGTGCAGTGATTTGGAATGGACATCCATGATCTATCCATTCTATGATCAAAGAGAAAACAAGTATATTAGAACAAGATTAGGGTCTAGGGTTAACAAATTAGAGTTTATGCATGGTTAAAACTTTAGGGTTTAAGGTCTTATATATAATAAATGTGTACCACCTATCCCATTCTTGAACACCTAATCTCACTAGTAAGTGTATAATGTGTATTGGGTTTTCAAATGGGGAAATGCTACCGAAATTTTCTTGAAAACCAAATACACATTATATACTTACATCCTAAGTACATATGTACTTAGAGAATAGTGGGGAAATGCGGCCGAAATTTTCTTGAAAACCAAATACACATTATACACATTAGGTGTTCAAGAATAGTCCCAAACCAGGGACTATCCAAGATTTACTCCTAATGAGTAAATCTTGGATGGGTTTCTAGGCCAACAAATACATGTGATGTCATTCTTATATTTAATAAATGTGTACCACCTATCCCATTCTTGAACACCTAATCTCACTAGTAGCTGTATAATGTGTATTGGGTTTTTAAGAAAATTTCGGTAGCATTTCCCCGCTGTTCTCCAAGTACATGTGTACTTGGAGAACAAACGGGGAAGTGCTACTGAAATTTTCTTGAAAACCCAATACACATTATACAGCTACATCCTAAGTGAGATTAGGTGTTCAACAACAGTCCCAAACCGGGGACTATCCAAGATTTACTCCTAATGAGTAAATCTTGGATGGGTTTCTAGGCCAACAAAATCATATCATTAAGATCATGTTTCATGTTAGGCCATAATAGGTCATAATAATCCACTAGAATGAGCAAAAGAGGTCTCATGGTGTTAAAATAGCATAAGAGTATTAGATCTTGATTCTAGAGTGTATAAGGCATAATAGTGACTACTGATTTTGTGGGGTGATATCATTTCGATCATGAGATTTATAGATTCAAACTTAACAAGTGTACAAGTTGCATCATTTTAATACTCTAAAGGTGACTAGTGGGTCATAACACATAAAATATGGTATTAGAAGGAAAGTAAGCAAGCTAGATCAATTAACACTTATCTCAAGGAAACATTAGTTACTGAGGTACCAGGAAAGAGTGCTTTTAATCACTAGGATCATACAAGTAGCAATGTTGTACGTGATTAAAGATCAAGCAGTGTAATAAAACAGGGATTCAGAGAAGATATGAACACAATTAGGGGAAATAGACATCCTCATTGGAAAGCTGAGGGTTTTTTGATCATTTTGGTATATAAAAATTTATCATTTGGGCCTAGTCGATCGAGCATCTTACTCTGGAGCATGGAGAGAAGGTGAGACAAAGGGTTTTTGGAGATGTTTACCTCTGTTTGAGCCCAGTCAGGCATATTGCTCTGGAGCAGGAAGACAGGGTGAGACGGAGGGGTGCACGTGGAAGTCGAGCGGGCAGGCGAGCACAGAAGAGCGGCAAGCAGGCAGCCGGCGAACGAGCAAGGAGAGAAGGCAGGCAGTGAGCTACAGGCAGCTGGCTAGCACAGTAGGAATAGCGGCAGTGGCGGAAAGCAAGGAGGAGGGCGGCGGCGTTGGTGAGCAAAGAGAACGACCAGAGCAGTGACGGTGAGAAGAGAGCAGCAGGGAGCGGTCGGCGGCAGAATCGCCATACCCTAAAATCGGCATTCGATTGCAATGAAACAGAGAAAGGGGAAGAGTCTGCTTCGTGCGGGTACTATTAAGTTAACAATCGGCGTCGGTTATTAAAACCAACCGACACTTATAACAATAGATGTCAGTTACCACAAAAAAACCAACACCTTTTCTCAATTATAGTCATCATTTTCTACTAGAAAAATTGACGTCTATCTACATATGACGACAAAAACAAAATGTTCTCAAATTCTGACCATAGTCGTTGGTTGCCATATAAAACTGACACCAAAGGAGGTGACAATTTTTGTAGGGACAGCGCGTGAAACACATCGGTGTCAGTTTTTGCAAGAAAACCGACGATAAAAATGGTCCCAATTTCTATCTCGTGAAAAATCTTTATTTGTCGGTTGTTTTGTTCACAACCGACGTCGTATGTTAAATTTTGGAGTTAATTTTTTTCCATTGGAAAATTTGGATTTGGCGGTCGATTTTAGGCATCGATTACTTATTAAGGAACCGACGCTAAATAAAAAGTGATACCCATGTCTGGCCGCTCTTCACAGATAGATGTCAGTTTTTGTAATAAACCAACATTGTAGGGTTTAGGCGTCAGTTTCTTGTATACAACTGGCACTCGTAAATGTGACGTTATAAGCCATTTTTGTAGTAGTGTTTATACGCATTTTTTTTGTGACGCGTGGGTTTGATGTATGACCTAATGACTTGGTTTCCCTTGCCGATTTAATCAAAGGTAACTAGAACCAATGGTTTTCTAGTAATTTAACCTTTTATTTACATCGACTTTAATCGAGATTCACATTCATGTCATGCCTATAGTTTCCTAGATTCGGATTGGTCCAAAATGCAAAATTTATAACTTTTACATATGACCTCTGAAAATGATGGAAAAATATGTGTTAGAAAGCTCTTTTCATTCTCTATCATCTAACATGTTTTGAAATGTTGTTTTGTACATTCAATCTCTTTAATAATTCAAAGACCATGATTAGGGTTTAATAATTATGAACTAATGTACATATCATGTAATTAATGAAATTATAGGTGATTAAAGACTCAATTTGATGTCAAAAGACTTGATCTAAGGAGGTTTTCTCTAGGTAAGGGGCCATGCATATTTGGCACAAGTAAAGTTTAGTTTATTGAATGTTTATTTTATGATTATTCACATTAGGATGCTTCATGAGATTAAGAACACTTTCTAAGATAACATCATGTATCTATATCATTGTGTGACTGATTGCTTATGTTCTATTGTATAAACCTTGGCTATGACTATGCTCAATGAATAATGAATCATGCTCAAAGAAGGGAGAAATCCCATTAAGACATTATGAGGGAGAAATCCCATTAGGACATTAAGAGGGAGAAATCACATTATGATTTAAGGGGTGAAATCTCATTATGGCACTAAGAGGGAGAAATCATGTTATGGTCAAGATTAAGATTAAAGACATTAATGATTAAGTCAAGATCATGAACAAACTTAAGAAATTGGTTAAGTTTTTATATGCTCCTTGGTCATGGACCTTCAGATAATTATGGGCTTTCCTAGTATTATGGGCTTCCTAGCAATTATGGGCTCCTATGGGGCATTAAGTGAGGCAACATATATCTACTTATCAAATTCATCATGTTAAGATATTTAAAGAATGATTATCATATTCAATGCCAATTTTATGTCAAGTTCATGTCAAGTTTATTTCATGTCAAGTTATATTTACTTTGTGTTATGTAAAGTGCCAAATACTGCTGACTGATGTGATGTTTGTTTTGCATGGTTGTAGATGTGAAGTCCACATGACTTAGAGCAAGTAAATAATAGAAAGGCCAATCAATAACTAGAAGATTTTCAAGCTTTTCCTAGTGAGGTGACATTTACCAAGTCAAAACAATGTCATTAGTTATCGTTTACATCATATCTAGGTCATCTCATCCAAGGCAAGTTCAGTAGGTTTTGATTTCATGATGAATAAGTTTTAGATTTCATGACTATGAACTATGTATGAGTCTATATCAAAGTAATGCAAGATGTTTCATTTACTTTAATTGCAAAGATTAACATATTGTGACACCCCCTTACGAAAAATCCTTCCACTCAGTGATATTGATATGTTGTGAAAAGTTGGGTGTTACACATATCATTTCCAATTTGCACTATACTCACTCCTATATCACCTCTTATCTCAGCTTCATTTTTTAATGATCAGTGCAGATCTAGAGTTTAGTCCTCGTCTACTTCTCCTATTTGCTCACCAATATGGTTTTACTCCTCTTCTTCTTAATTCTAGGCTTCTATTAGCTTTACATTTCAGCTCATGGTGTTTTTAGTCAAGTCTGTTAGAATAAGGAAGGCTTCATTCCATGTCCTAATTGAAATTAAATTAATTAGTGTTTAAACTTCAATACCGTCAAATCCCAATAAGAGTTAAATTTAAGAGAAAACAATTTGATTTTCGTTATGTGCACCATTAATTACGATACCGAGTTGAACTAGGATTCATTTAGTTGTAGCCACATGGCATGCAAGCCTATATATAGAGGCTTTGGTGGATATTGAGATCATTCCACATGTTAGTGTGGTCCTACCCATTTTTTTATTGGTGTCTATAATGGTAGGATAGCTAGAGAATAAGAGTAATGGGAGGAGCTCAATTATGGATGAGAGTGGGGTAATGATTTTACCTTGAAGTGATGTTGTTGTTGGCAATCGCTGACAAATTTGGTGTATCTAGAGCAACAAAAGATCAGATTTGAATAGTGGAGGAGCAGTATCATTTGGTGGTACAGTGAGTCATCAACAACAACATTGGTCTATCAGGACAATGAAGGATGCACATCTCATAGCTGGTGATGCATCGACAAGGCGGAGTTCTGCCCAATCAACAAATGAGACACAAAAGTCATTTATAGATTCTTGGTGTATCAGTAACAACAATTGTCTATCCAATAAGTGCAATGCATGTGTATGCTCTCTCACGTAGGTAGATCCTTTTGGATGGAAGTTGCACATCAAGATCGAATTGGAGGATCCAACTAGAATAAGAACCAAATGCAACATTGTTGTAGGAGACTTTATCACAATAATAGGAATCCCAATTAGTGACCATAGAGGAAAAAAGCAATGACATAGGCTTGTGTATAATTCCCACCATAGACAATTGTGTCATGAGGAGAAAAGGTGAAGTAGAAAACTTTGTACATATTGGGTGTGATTCTCTTCTTCCATATATTTCTTCTTGAGTGGGAGAGCTATTTAGATCTAGTAATAATTAAATATGTACGGTGTTAATAATAATTTTATTTCAATTGTTCTGTTCGGTCGGTATTTCCCTATAAGTTTTCTCTTCTCACATTGTGAATAAGTTTCCACATTAAATTTCGTGCTTATATCATGTTGAGCATCGTCATTTCTCCATATCAATTCCTACCAAGTGATACAAGGTTATGTTTGAAGAATGTTGTGGGAGTGTGATGGCGTCTGAAGATTGGAAGGTATGCCTTAACATGAAGTAGTCACAAAATAGCCAAAAATCTAAGATGTGGAATTCTTTCTGGAAGGGAAAATGATAAACTTCTACATATATGAAGAGGTACAATTGAAGGGTATCAGTTAGACAATGTCTCTCTAAAGAATTTTTCAAGACATTTCACTTGTCAAAAATAAGGGCAATGCAATGGATATTTAAATTTTACATCTCGAGTGGAGGACCAAGCTCTTAATACATAGTTACATGAATGGGGGGAGCATCAAGAAAGGATATCATAACATTACTACAAAAGGTTAGAAATATATTTTTCATACAAGATGACCCAACAATCCTATCAAGGGGGCTACCAATGTTCTAGGTGCAGACATGGGTCGAGAAGTGATGGTTACAAGATTTACTTCTTTGTTGTTTGTGTATGAAGTGAAGTCAAGGTGGGACTTTAAGAAGATGGAGGACAATAACAATATGTGAACATGTTTAAGGATAATGACACCACCTTCCAAAATCAATCATAGTTGGTGATGTAGTCTAGAATCTACTCTAGATGACCATTGAAGACAATATCTCCTTCATGGACCAGAGAGATAGATCGTTAACTCAAGAAAGGTTATAATTCATATCCTAAATAGATTTCAAGTAACTATTAAATTTTTTCTTTACCAGTCCTAATAGGATTTAAGTACAAGAGAAAAACATATAACCCTTGATACACACCATGAATTATGTTATGGAGTTGAACTACTAAGTGAACTAGGATTCTTACTTTCATCCACATTGCATGAAGGACAGGCCTTAGGGGAGGCCGTTGATATCATTTCACCTATTGGTGTAATCCCACCATATATTGGATGTTAGTACCTTATTTTTTGTATAACAGATAGAGAATATGAGCAATTGGTGTATTTGTCTTGTATATGAAAGAGGGTCAATGACTTTGCCTTGAGGCTAAGTGATAGTTGGTAGTTAGTGGTACATTGAATGCATCAAAAGTTAAGTTATCTTATAGATTACAAATAGAAAGCTACTTTGACTTGAGGTAAAATAGTGGGTGGCATTTAACGGCATAGTGGGTGCATTGACATTGATAATAGTTATTGTGATCAATATAGAATGTGCACCAATAGGTGGCTCAATGGGTATATCACAATTAACAACTTCTTGTCCAAACAGTGGAGGATGCACATGTCATAGTAGGAAACACATTGATTGTGCATAGACAACAATGTTAGTTTGTCTGACCAACAGAGGATGCAAAATAGTCAGTGGCAAATTGTTGATATATATATATATATATATATATATATATATATATATATATATATATATATATATATATATATATATATGTATGTTATGGAGTTGAACTACTAAGTGAACTAGGATTCTTACTTTCATCCACATTGCATGAAGGACAGGACTTAGGGGAGGCCGTTGATATCATTTCACCTATTGGTGTAATCCCACCATATATTGGATGTTAGTACCTTATTTTTTGTATAACAGATAGAGAATATGAGCAATTGGTGTATGTGTCTTGTATATGAAAGAGGGTCAATGACTTTGCCTTTAGGCTAAGTGATAGTTGGTAGTTAGTGGTACATTGGATGCATCAAAAGTTAAGTTATCTTATAGATTACAAACAGAAATCTACTTTGACTTGAGGTAAAATAGTGGGTGGCATTTAATGGCATAGTGGGTGCATTGACATTGATAATAGTTATTGTGATCAATATAGAATGTGCACCAATAGGTAGCTCAATGGGTATATCACTATTAACAGCTTCTTGTCCAAACAGTGGAGGATGCACATGTCATAGTAGGAAACACATTGATTGTGCATAGACAACAATGTTAGTCTATCTGACCAACAGAGGATGCAAAATAGTCGGTGACAAATTGTTGATATATATATATATATATATATATATATATATATATATATATATATATATATAGGGCTAAAAGAATTGTGTACCTAAGTACATGTAGCTTATATGTACCCATCTTCATTTGTGATGATTAAAAAAGTATAAAAAACAATCCAACCTTATTGATGTGATACATAGCCCTTATATAACATGTGTATCAAAAAACACTTCAAACTAAAGTTCCTAGATCCTCAAACTAATGAATATACATATTTTGTAATCAATGTTAAGTTACATAAATTGTAGAAACTATTGAATGATATATTGTTATATCTCATGATATACATGATGTATAGTTGTAATTTTATGAACACATCTAATTTATTGAATGTTGATTCAATCCATACAAGGTTGTATTGAATAACTGTATTACACATATGTCATTTCCATGGACAGTACATATAAGTTGCATGTACTAGTCGATACACACTTCCTAACCCCTCTCTCTTTATATATTTATAAATATATATATATATATATATGTGTGTGTGTGTGTGTATATATATAAATAGAGAGAGAGAGAGAGTCAGGCTAGAATACACTCGAGTGTAAAGATTGCACGAATACACTCAAGTGTGTTTGCATATCAAGACTATGTTTTGCAAAATGTAAACCATTGATCTTCACCGTCATACTATAACTAGGATACATACAAAATTTGAGCTCATTTAGATGAGTGTAAGTCACTCATCCAAGGGTAACAAAATCGACGTGCAAAACTAATTTGAAATACATAACTTTTTTGGTATTTATAACATGACCTATAAATGTCCAAATGTGCTCAAATTTTACGTATGAGCTATTCACAAGATGTTTAAGAATATCAATAGATTAGATTTTTGAAAAAAAAAATATTGCATCATGAAAACTACTTGAGTGTATTCTAGCCTGACTCTCTCTCTCTGTATATATATATATATATATATATATATATATATATATATATATATATATATATATATATATATATATACAGAGAGAGAGAGCGATAGAGAGAGAGATTCAAACCACTCGAGTGTACAGATGACACCGCACACCCCAACAATATTTTTTACCTAGACTACCATTTTGCAAAATTTAAATAGTTGATCTTCATTGTCATAGTAATATCAGGCAACATATAAAATTTAAGCCCATTTGGATGAGTGCAAGTCACTCATCCAAAGATGACAAAATCAACGCACAAAACTAATTTGAAATGCACCATTTTTGCTCTCTTTATATGCATGACCTATAAGTGTCCAAATGAGCTCAAATTTCAAACATAAGTTATTCATTATATGTTTAAAATGATTAATAGTTTAGATTCTAAAAAAAAGGTTACTTGATGGAAATCCATTGAGGTATACAATGTCATCTATATACTTGAGTGTTCTCATCCTGACTATATATATATATATATATATATCCGTGTGTGTGTGTGTGTGTGTGTGAGTGTGTGTGTGTGTGTTTGTGTGTGTGTGTGTATGTATGTATGTATGTATAATGTGTATGTGTGTGCATGCACACACACATCTACATGAGTTCTCTAATAAAGAGAAATATAAATACTATTTTAAATTGAAACAAACATGTGTAATGATATTGTCAATGGTTTCTTGACATCAGTCATTACTAACAAGAATTGATAGCTATATTTCGTGATAACACCCACAACAAATGACATATTATAGGATTTATACAATAAATCATACACCAAAGCAAACTAATGGAATTGAAAAGAACTCATTTTACAAATTAAAGAATAATTCACAAGAAAATGACTTCCACATAACTTGCCACGTACAACAAACCACTCCAAGCTTGTAAGGATGAAATGATGGAGCAAGACAACATGTAGATTTTTTTTTTGTAACTCAAGCTTCACCTATTGTATAAATGTACATTCATAGTATCCATACACTTTGGCAAGACCAAAATGTGGCCATGTACCGAAGAAAGAAAAAGGTAGTTCCTAAAAGGACACCTACACTAAAGAAAACCCATAAGTGCCTCAAGAAAAGAGAAAAAGGAAGCCAATGAATTGCTTTGCATTCAACCTAAATCATATCTATATTTTAGATCAGAAGGAAGTTTTTCTAGAGCTGCACAGACTTAATGAAGACTAGAATTACATTTTTAAAGAAAAGTAGGCATATAAAAAAAATTGACTCCATAAACATGCCTCATCATGGGATGAAAAAAAGGTCAAATCCCAAAATATCCATTGGAAGCTAGATCCCAAGATTCATCTTGAGAAAAACAACTAAAATAGAGTGAGAGAAACATAAATCAAAGCTAGCAGAACATCATAAGATCCATTTTTAGATGAACCATAGAAGATTTAAATTTGGTCACAAGTCACATACCGAGAGATGGAATCTAAGCTGGAAAATGTGTGACTCTAGAGTTTCTAGAAGGATGAAGAAATTGAATTGAATTTTGAAAAGAAAATCTTTTGATTGCAGCAAGGTTGAACTCTGACTTTGAATAAAAAAGTCCAAGCTTAGGAATTTCCTTTTTCATTATGAACACTGTAGTTTTTATGGATACATCATCAGTGTCAAACTAGGTAATCAATAGGACTACAATCAAACTCTACAAACTCAATACATGCTAGAGAGATATAGATCAATGGGAACAAAAGAAATTCTTTCCCATAAAGATATGAAGTTGCTTTCTCAAATTCATATGCCACTAAACATGGTAGAGAAATCATATGCCAGTAAAGTGTAGAGAGATATAGATCAATGGGAACAATAGGATTTTAATCAAATGCTGCAAACTTTTTATGAAGTTTCTTTCTAAATGTCATATGCCAGTGAACATGGTAGAGAAAAATGAAGTCCAATATAGTTGTAATGTAGATATGATATATTGGATAATCTTGACACTACCTTTCATAAATAGTTGTTTGTATTTTTCAACCCCCATGACTTTTCTAAATTTAATCAATCATACGGTTGAATGCTTCCTAGTTAGCTTGCCAATAAATAATGAAATGTCCAATTATGTATAGGGGAGTTATCCTTGATTAACACCAACGATTTTAGTGAGTTCCTATAAACATGAATGAATAGTTGAATCAAAAGAATCCTTCTCCTTTTTCACTCTAAAATATGTGAGTAAAGAAAAAGCATGCAACAAATGTTTAATACAAGGGCATTTTTTGCATCAACTTCCATGAAAATTATAAGATAATCAATGAAGATTAAGTTAGATACCTCTTATTTTGTTGAAGCTTACAAATGAGTAGTTTCCTTCTTAATGATTTCTCTTACCAACATTTTAGAAAAATCATTCATTACAATAACAAATAGATAAAGAGTTAAGGGATCCTCTTTCTTCACTCCCTTACTAGGTTCAGTACCAATAAAAGGCTCAACTTTGATAAGAATTTCATACGAGTTTGTATGAAAAATTTATTTTAACTAAATCATCCAAAATTTAGAAATTGATTGTATTAAGAATATTGTATCAAGCCATCAAATTATAAGCTTAAGAGATGTCACATTCAACACATATTTTGGCCTTTCAAATTCTCTTATTGAAGTAATGAATTAGTACATTTGACATAATAATATAATCATGAATGCTTATACCTTTGTTGTATGAGCATTTACTATTACATATCAAAGAATGAAGAAATCCATAGATTTTATTGGTTAGGTTTTATATATAATCTTGAACATAATTTTTATATAGTATAAATCCTCTAGTTATTAATGTCATGAGTTTAGTTAGACTTAAGGAGTAAAGTAATATAGTCTTGCTAGTTTCTTTGAAAAGTTTACTATATAAAAAGAATGAAATAATAGATTTAATGCTATCCTTTAGTGACACTCCTACTACTTATGTAAATTCTACCATTAAATCCATGTGGATCAGTGCATTGTCAATGTCCTGATTGCAGATAACATCTTCAATTTCTTGATTAGTGGCATGCCTATCAAACTACATTCTTTGAATTTCATCAAACTTTTAAAAATTTACATAACTTTAGATGATGTGTAGAACATGATTACAATTGTAAAAAGATGTCATATTAGTAAATTCAATATGAGATTTTTATGATTCTCAATTTATTTCACTTGTTATTAGTCTTCAAACATTTGATGTGATTTAGGTGTCTTCTAATTTTGATGGAAGAATAAAAAATTTTGGAATTAGAGACACCCTCTTTCTTCCCGTATACATGAGACTTCTTCTTAAGAAGTAATTCTTCATTATATAAGCTTTATGAGATTTTTTTTTCTATAGGAAATTATAGGATCATCAAGAAGATCAATATTTCAAGGGTCACTATTAACTTTAGCTTGTGCATCAATATATTTTCTTTCACGATTTATTGATGCTTCATATAGTTTATCCATAGTTTTTTTTATTTGGAGAGTATGGATCTAAGTATGTTCATTTTGTAATAAACCATGGTCATGGGTTTCTCGTCAATATTAATCATGCAAACTTTCTTAACTTCTTACTTCTTCACTAGAGTCATCTCTTTTACTCAACCATTAATGAATATGAAAATTGCAATAATGTTTCTTTCCTTATCAATGACGAGGCTCATAATCTATTGATTACTAGTGATATTATAATGAATAAAACCATCAATTCAGGTAAGTAATTTATGAAACCATCATTTTAAATACTTCTATAAGTTTTACATGTGGCTAAATTAATGCCACTTTGATGTCTTTTCCATGAGAAGAAATTTTCATTTGTATTGAGTTCAAGCAGCTCATAGTCCTAATAGAATTGTTGAAGAGTTCCATAGACTTCATAGTAGGATGATCCTTGCCTAATTTATAATTTTCTTTTTAAACATCATTTAAATCACCTATAGTGAATCAAGGTGTATTCATGATAATATTGATCTCTTGTATATCAATCCATATATTTCTTCTATCATTTACCAATGATGCAAACATAAACAATATTAATGAAAATGATCCTAACATTTGTCATAGTTTTTGCATAAAAACTATTTAAGTTAAAAAAATAACAATACAAATATCTTATTTATAGAAGAAGAAAACTACCACCAAACCATGTAAGTTACGGTTTGAAGTCTACAAATTACTAAAAAATAACTTTTTCTAGAGGTTTTGGGTTTTCATTTCTCTTCGTTCCATTAAGTATAAAAATATGAGGTCAGAACCTCCTATGATCCTCATGCACTATAGAATCTTTCATGTTTACATCCACTTTTCTTTATTCTATTGACATGGATGTAACTATTGAAAGTTAGGATATACTACATAATGTGATTATTCCACCAAAAACTTTGAATTTAGTTCAAAATGATCAATATGTAGAATCAGAACAAGTGATTCCTGAGATTTGTACCTAAGTATCCACTTTGAATTATAAAGAAAACGTTCAAAACATATTTATTTGGAATCAGAAGGAGAAATGAACTAGAGTACTAATTTCTACCATTCACCTGACTATATATGGTAATGTTCATCTACTGCACAAAATAAGTGGTTTATGGATATTAGCAATAAGTACACGAATATCTTGTTATATCCTCAATTTTGGTAAAATTATATAAATGAATCGATTTGTAAATTACGCAATGGTATTATTCGTGTAATATTAATGTTAATCACCATTGTGGCATGGGGTCTTGTGGCACAAGTTAAATAAAGGAATTTGTACATGAATTAATGATAATGCTTATTGGAATAGTGCATAACTAAAATATAAGATAATATGTGAATTTTCCAAAAGAAAATAATATGTGTGGTGGTTTAGATAATTAAAGGATAATTATATAGTCATGATTGGAAACATAATGGTTAAGGCATCAAATGAGAATATTTTGTCTTGACTTGAAAATAATATAGAAATGGAAGAGTATTCTAGAAAATGGGATAAAAAGGATATACCATGGGATAATGGTATTGTTTTAATGAGATGATTAAAGCAATAATTTTTTAATATAAAAGACATATCGTTGAATCCCAATTATTAAAATATAATTGATAAAGGTTTTAATAAGTTTCCATGAAAGGAGAATAACTACTTTAAGGAAATATATTGTTGAAGGAATATATAAGAGAGAGAGGCAAATCTAAAGTGTTTCTCTGTGGATATATGTGTTATGATGTTGGGATCTTTTGAATATGTTTCTTTTGACAAAGATAAATACTTCTCTATAAGAGCCTTGCAATAATCATGAGAGAGGGAGAGATCTATGGCAAGAAAATAAAGACAATATCTTTTGGAAAGTCATCTATATGTAACCTATAGGGATAAAATATGTGGCAAGTTGGTATTGTCTAAGGAAAGAAAGCCCTGATGAGGCAAGATGAGAGGGAAAAGTTATAGTAGAGTAGCATATATATGGGTATAGGACTTCATCCTCCTCGTGGAATACCCATTCTCTTCTTTTTCACTGAATTCTTCTTCCTCCTAACATGTAGGGTTCTTCTTATACCTAAGTATATTTTGCTTCCTATCAACTCAACGACAACCAACACTAACATTGATGCCTTATCCTAGTTTTCCCCTAGAATACCTCCCCTTGGAAGCATAGATCCACCAAACCCTACCATCTTTCCCTTTTTTCTTCTTCTACATTGAATTGTTGGACTTCTAGAGGGGATTGCCCCCTCCATCACCACGCCCCTGGCGGTGAGGTAAGGTTCCACCAGTGCCCTTTAGGTGGCATTTTGCCAGCACAATGCCAAGGGAGTGAGGGAGCCAACGTCATGATGACTAGACGTACGGGCACACATTCGCAACACCAATCTGCAGTGAAGAGAGTGTGGGTGCATCCATCGTGGACCTAGGATGCTGCAACTAGACCAAGGAAGGGAGAGAGAAGAAGGACAAAGTTGGGTAGGTGGATATGTGCAGTGAAGATCCCACTCCAGCCCTATGCGTGCAGCGGGTCACGTACAGATGGGTGTAGTTATTTCCGTCTAGGATTGTCGAGGACCCTCGAAGCCTTCTCCTACCACTTGGGTCTCGGGGGATGAGGTGAGGAAGAAGGCGGTGGAGTTTGTAGCCGTGATCGAGTTTCATCATGAGGGAGAGGAAGCTTGCAAACTAAGGACTAATATTCTCTCACATGCACATATACAATGTGAAGGATAAAAGGTCCATTTCTTATGAACCAAGCCAGCCAAGTGACAAAGCAAATGAACATATAATGGCTGACGTGTTAGCTTATTATTGACCCTAGTAAGTGAATCTTGCTTAAATTGCAATAAATAATTAGTAACTTAGATTGGGACATATTATATATGAAACATGATCATGAGAATGAGGAATGTAAATAAAATCACAGTGATATCCAATTATTCTTCCTTCTCCAAAAATGCATGAAGATATGATCTATAATGTAAAATATATATATAAATCCTAGATTTCATGATCATGGTGCTTAAAATAGTAAATTTGGATATTTTGAGATGTTATATGATATTGTTGAACAAGATGAGAAATCAAGATGATAATGATCATGATAATAAAGATGAATAGTTAGGGTTTCTTATGCAAATAATGATACACATGGACAATTAAGGTTATAGATCATATCACACAATATTATTAATGAATATGATTGAATCTTAGTGATCATAATAAAGGTATGTAGTATATCTTTTAATCATGACAACACCAAATATGAATTAGGATTCTTAAGTCATTAAATCAATGAACATGGGAATTGGAGTACCAAACATGACTCTAGTGATAACTCGATAATTAGGAAACCTAAACCCTAGATCAGGATCAAGTAGGCTTTAATGCAATAATGTGATTAATGAGATGGGACACTTTAGGATTTATACACGTGCAGATGAAAGTTGATTTACTTGGTGTTCTTGCTTGATTGGATAATATGCCTGAAGTATATTCTGAATGATAATCTACATGGCTGACCATCAAGGTATGTGGTTACACCTAAGAATAATCGCCTTAGTTTGTTGACATTTTTGAAGTGTTTCTCGAGGATTGAACAATTAAATTGTTGGGTATTTATTTAGTTATGTTCAATAATAATGCCAATATCACATAAAAGAAATATTATGTGAAAAAAATGTCAGCTTATAATTACAAGTATTTGTTAGAATATATATTGTTATTTACTTGCACATTATGGATGCACCCCACATACTAGTATTGCAACATACTAATCACATATTTGTTTCATGTTGGTTTAGGTATAAACTGATATACATGATAAAGGACATGAAGATAAAGATGGAAATCACACTGAAGACCATGAACTTTGAAAAGGAAGATTTTCTAGTTACTTCTTATCCAAAGTACAATTTTGAGGATAGAAATTTCATGTAAGCATCTTGTATATAATTTTGAAATGATTGAAATTATCTGCTATTTTATATTGTTTGACTAAAATTTGGATCATTGCATAAAAAGTTGTAGGTAATGGCTCTTATCTTTTTGTCCTTCCTTAATTGGGGGTTACTGAAAAGTGAGGTCATTACATATCTAGTATAGTGTCTTTTTCACTCCACAAGGACCAAGATCAAATCATTGTTGATTTATCTTCCATTTCTTCTATAGAAAATAAATCAACATCTGACCTTTCTACAACTAATGGTCAGGTGAGACCAAAATTTCTTAATCTGGAACTTATGATAAGAAGGGTATTGGAGATATATATTGTTTAAGATCCAATCAAATTTGATTTAAAAGATGTTAGGATCTCATATATTCCTTTATTATTCAAGAGAATCCCAATTCATTGTTAAAGCAGCAAAGAATTTGATTCATAATTCCCTTATAATATTATGATTATGAGTGAGCGAAAAATTACTATCTCTTTTTGGTATTTTGATTGAAATACCGACAAATGATCTTTTACGTAGAAATAATATACTTTACTATCTCATTTTGGTATTTTGATTGAAATACCCACAAATGATATTTTATGTAGAAATACTATACGTTCCTATTTTAATGATCCTTGATACATAAGAAACAAATTATACTAATTACATATGGGATCATAGAGGTGGATTCCATTGTCAAAAAAGAGGGTTACATCAATAATGTTTTGTGGGAAAGAATCATGTACTACATGTAAAACAATGAGAAAATTAGATTAATTCATATTAACTATGCAGTCAATGAAAAAACATTTTTTTCATAGCTCCAAATATTTATGTATGAGTTATGGACATCATAATATTGATTACCATGCATATAAAATTGATTATGGTTTAAAAGGACATTAAATGTTCTACATATCATACTTCAACTCAAGATTTGATTTCATGAAAATGTGACTGTTGTACTGTATATGGTCTATGTATCCATAATTCTAAAATATAATATTTCATACTATTTTCAAAGTGTATGTTGTTTGGTTAGAAGATTATAATTGATAATAAAAAACGTATCCTACATTAGAACCCTAAGGTATACATTTGAACAAATGAATCTAGTCCTATCCTACTTGGAAATAACCAATTCTGTTTTTTATTTTGCCAATCTGGGACAATCCTTAATTTGAAAGTTGATGTTTGAACTAAAATTAGTTAGTTTTGAGTTGACATGATTGATGAATTTAAATTTTAACATGAATATAGATCAACATTTCTTAAACATGTATGTAATACCATATAATCCGGGTTCAACCTTTCTAACAGATTACAAAATTGAGTCAAATTTTGAGTTAAGCATTTTGTAAAAAAGTTTAATTCTGCATTAGGTTATTCTACATTGACTCTATACTAGATATGCATGAATAACCTATCCAAGGCAATATTTTGACATCTTTATAACTTGTTTACATGGTCCGACTTGTATATTGTTCTTCCATTTATAGTTTGGTTAATGGGTTAATTTTCATAACCCTGCACTAAGAGATTCAATTTTATTGTAGTTTCTATAATTGACTGCTTTAGAATCAATTAACAATATGTATTCTATAACATGAATTTGTAAACAATGAGTTGAAGTGACGGTGTCTATGTTTTGTTTAAAGTAGATCAACTGTATGAATATCATTTGTAAAAGTTTGGTGTTGGATGTTGTTTTATAGAATTGGCAATATGTTGTGATATCAATTGTGCATTAAAATGTAAATCAAGTCATATCTAGCAGTTCTTTGAGATGAGGAAGGGTGAGGGAGACCTAAAGGAGAGAGGAAGTGGATATGTGCCCATTTCCTATGTAGTTATTGTTGGGTTTTAGGGGAGGCAGAGAAGGCAGCGGAAACAAAAAAATTTCTCCCCAAACCCAGCACGAGGAAACGCATCAACGTCTATATAATAGGAAAGGATGGTTTGTGGAATCATACCTTGTCCCAAGGCTTGCTTGGTGACAATACCTCGCGCCTTGCGCGGTTTTCAACTCCGGTCTTAGACGGCGTCTGTCCAGCTCCTGGTCGCACTGGGACTGACGACTCCTCCTCTCACCGGACTGTCGAATGACAGTTGTCCTCCTAAGCGGCAGAAACCTCCCGCCTCTGAAGTAGTCCACACAGACCACCTGGAACTCCACACTCCTTGTCCCACAAGTAAGTGGAAGGAGTCGCACCCTCCTATTGACGTACTTGTCACCAACACACTCTCCTGCCTCCAGTTGCAACTGCAGTTGTCCTTCCCTTGCTACACCTCCCTTTTGCGGGAAGCACTTGCTCGGGTTCTCTCTCGGTTACCAAAACCAGAGAGAACGACAACTTTGCAGAGCAACTGGTTGCGCTGAGTTGTTCTTTGAGAAGCCCCCAATACCCCTATATATATAGGAGGGTCATGGGACAGGGTTCTCCATCCCGGGAAATGCGGGACTAAAAGTAGGAGTAGAAGGGTTCGAGATTTTCCACAAAAAGCAATCGGTTCGCAACCTGAATTGATCAGTTCATAGATGAACCGATCAATTCGGCCATTGAGCCGATCGGTTGGACCTGAGCCGACCGTTTGGGGCACTCCAACCGATCGGTTGGTGCCCTGAACCGATCGGTTCATGGTCCTAATCCGGCTCAAAAAGACTTTCCTTGTTTCTTTCCCAATTGGTATCGAATACCAATATAATTCCCAATCGAATTGGGCAATTTGAAACCAAAGGAAAATTCTTGCCGACATGACTTTCCCAACAGGTCGGTTGCACCAGTTGAGCCGATCGGTTCAACCCTTGAACCGGTCGTTTCAACCTGGTCATGAGCCGATCGGTTGGACACTCCAGCCGACCGGTTCAGCACCTCAGCCGACCGGTTCAACACTTGAGCCGATCGGTTGGGAGCACAGGTTGGGCAAAATCAGTCAATTGCGATTTCAATCAATCTGATACTCCAATCAATGCGTCCAACACCTTGAACCATATGATATTGATCCATCGACTGATTGAGTGTTTAATTGAACTTCTAAACTCCTTTAGTAATCAATCTAAATAATGCGTTGTGGACAAAACTCCTCTTCCAGGTTAAATCCTATGTGTGTGACCCTGCAGGTCCATTTCACGTTGGCAGTGAAAGTCCATAACACTTATGACTTCACAAGCAAAGAGAGATTCCTAGTCACACATCATTGCTACCCAAGTGAAAGTAGAAAGTTGGAGAACAACTTTCAATCCTACAATCCGTGAATGGTCTTACAACGAGTGTATAATTCCTTTGTCACTGATATCCTGAATGAACTCGAGGCATGGAACAGTCATCCTGTCAACGTTCATTCACTTTCTTGATCTCAGAGTAGATTGAACGAGATATGTATGACATCAATATCACATATTGATTCACACATGCGTGTGCACGCCTATCTCAATCCTACTCATCAAGTGGCCAAGGATATCAAACTCCATCAGGAGGGACAAATCCCATATCTATCACTCACCCCTCAAAAGCCCCATGTGTCAAAGCCACCCAATCATCACCTTTATAACAACCCATGTTTCAGGACTGTGTTTGATGATGTCAAAGTGTGCCCAATGACATGTGTTGAGTGTAGTGATTTCAGGTCTAAGAATCACACTCACCACCATCACTGTGAGTACTGACTATGACTACCATGTCATGGTTCCATGTGTCAAACTCACAGTGGGTCTTTCCGATACACTTGTTCTCTAACAAGTACCTATGTATTTGGTTTGATATCTCTATATCATGACTAATGAGATTCTGTCATCAACCAACACCACAATCTAGTCTTGTGTGTCATTTCTATCTATCTACCTTCCACAATGACATCCGATTAGGGACATAACAAGAATGTACAAACTCTTAACATCCGTATGATCTCATCATTCAGGTCCTCAACCTAAAAGCATACGTCATTGAGTACTGTCATTCTCTAGACATTCAATCTATTCTATCACTATCTCATATGACTGAACCAGAAAGAATTGGAAGCTTGCCTTTGATGTTTATCAAATCAATCTTAATGTATCCCACCAATCATCCCATGATTGGCTCTCAGGGCATACATACCAACAGACTCCCACTTGCACTGTGAGCCAATCACCCTTGAATCATATTCATAGTGATCTTCAAACATGTCCCACATGTTACTGTGCTCTTAGTGCAAACATAGTGAGTAATGGCAACAACTTGCCAAAGTCAGTATAAATTGCATGTCTCACATCTCTTCGTTGTACGTCACACGTATGAGATGGAGTTGTCGTAATATGCGATCTAGTATTCCTTTGCTAACCTTTAGCCACATTGGAATGTCAAGGATTCCATACTTGTCATCAATGAGCGGAATATCTATAAGTTCATCTCATGAACTTCCAGATCCATATAGTATCTAATGTTGTTCTCTAACACATAGATACTCAGCATTTCCTTTTAAATGGGTTTATTGGAACATTTCCAATTATCAACAAACTTTCACTTTTATACATCCTATGTATATTTTGCGATTAATTATCTGTCCTTTTAGAAGTCCGCATCAATGTAACTCTTTACATCGAACCCTTCCTTATCTCCATAGAACTAGTACTTCACAAGTACATATCAAGTTCTCATGGTATTCCAGTAACCCTTACTGGAAGTAGACAGACATCCACTTGTCATGTCCCACATACGAGTTAACAGGATGAGTACATCAAATTTTCATGTCATACATACAAGATGATGAATGCATTTTGTTCTTTCCATGTCTATACATGCAAGCCAATGGGATGATTACATACATGATAGATCCATATCTATTCTTAGTGTTCCCATTCTTCATAAGAATTGGACACTTGGCCTTGGGATACTAACTCCATGTAGCATGGACAAGTTTTCTCCCACTGAATTTGTGCATACTGAACGCTTCAGTACAGATTGCCAATGTATGCTCTCTCTTTTCAGGTCAAGAGGTTTTCGAGAACTATCTCTATAGATATCTATTCCTATCACATAGGAAACTTCTCTATCTTCCTTAAAGATAATTTCCACTTTTGGATTTCCATTCTAGAATATTTCCATTTCACATCAACATGTGGAATGTGAATACGCTCCCACTAAATCACAGATCCCTTCTTTATCTTTGACATATCAGTCAAACCCTTTGACTATATCATCAAAGTAAAGATCCAATTCTGAGTTGCTTGTACTCAATCAATCATATTGATTGGTCCATTGTAACTTATAGACTTCATTTGCATTATTGGATTCATAAACCTTATAGGTTGTGTCACGTACACATCCTTGTTTTATTCCTCATAGGAATGCGGTTTTAGTATCCATATGCCAAATGTCTTAGTCATTAAGTTGCAATCAACAAGCATCATCCTTCTCAAAATGTTATCCATGTGTCTTAACACTTAAGACTCATTTGCACTTATGGATTTCATCTAAGGAGTGCTACCATCAAGGTCATACCTTATGGTTCACATGGAAATCATTTCGGATGTAATGATCATAAATCATAACTCAAAATTTGATTCCTCATATTCATCTAGATAGTTGACTCATCACATGAACAACTTATCACATAGATAATTGAGGTGTATCTGTTAAAGATATAAGAACTCACAACTCCTTGTGATTCTTAATGTCCTTTATTAGTGTGGGGTATTCTTTTATTAAGAAGAATTCAGTTATTTGATAATCATTCTCTAACTCCTTAGAGTATGATTCCTTCTTGATTTAGACATCACCATGCCTTAATCATGAGTTCACTATGATACACTATCATAATCACTCATAAGGATCTCAAACATTTGGTCCAAGTATTTCATTCATTGATCTCATCAAGAATTAACACTTTACCAAATTTGTACTTCATCTATGATAATCTTGAACACTTCAAGATATTCATATTGGTATTTCTCTAAACACCATTTGAAGTATTAGCATTTACTCCAATAGGTATGTAAATACATCACATGTATTATACCTAATAGGACAATCATTCTCCCACTACCATTAGTGAAGATTGATTAATCATGTCCAAGATATTCATGTCTCTTACTGGTTCTCTAACCAAAAGAGTCTAGATTTATCCATCACATGGAAACTAGAAATTAATTTCTCATGATTGATGCTAATTTGATTGTTTGAGTTATCTAATAACTTTTAGGTATCATTTTATCTTATGCATATCGAATACCACAAGATAAACAAGGCATTTCCACAAAGTTCATATCTTTAAGATTGAAAACTCAACTTTATTAATTGCCATCATTGTCATACAATATGCAAAATAAAGTGTTTCTATCTTTTGGCAATATATGAAATAGCAGTTCATAACTGTATTACATGCCTTGTAGGCTGAAAATAAACTAAAGTACTCTATCCATGGTGGCAACAATTGCCCCAATTATGAGTGCTTTACACTTTACATCTTGGTATCATATACCTCAAAAAGTGTTACAAGTTTCCTTTCATGACACCTTTAAGTAGAGGCTTCAGTCGCCTCCTTCTTCTTTTGTTCTTCCAGATAGAGAGGACAGTTCCTTTTCCAATGTCCTGGATTTTGACAGTGGTGGAAATTTCCTTTCTTGGTCACGCCTCCCTTAGCCTTGAGAGCTGAAGTCGTCTTGGGCTCCTGGCTAGCATCAGAACCTTTCTTAGCTTTGCCCTTGCCCTTGCGCTTGGACTTGCCTTTCTTGCCTGTGATCACCATCACAGACTTGGTCTTGTCCTTCTTCATCTGTATCTCGGTTGTCCTCAACATGCCCAACAACTCTGACAGTGCCCTATCAAGGTTGTTCATATTGTAGTTCATCACAAACTGACTGTAAGATTCTGGCAACGATTGCAGTATCACGTCAGTAGCTAACTCTTGGCTCAGTGGAAATCCCAATCTTTGTAGGTTCTCCACATACCCAATCATCTTGAGTGTGTGAGGACCAACTGGATCTCCTTCTGTCATGACGCACTTGAACAACGCCCTAGAAACATTGTATCTCTCTTGTTGTGCCTGATCTTCATACATGTTCCTGAGATGCTGAATCATCTCTATGACACCCATGTTCTCATGTTGTCTCTGCAACTCATGGTTCATTGAACATAGCATCAAGCACTTAACATCAATGGCATCATCAGCATGCTTCTTGTAAGCATCCCTTTCTGCCCTTGGTGCATTAGGAGCGGGTTCCTCTGGAATTGGAGTATTCAGGACATAGAGCTTATGCTCTTGAGTGAGAACAATTCTCAATGTCCGATACCAGTCGTGGAAGTTAGTCCCATTTAGCTTGTCCTTGTCAAGGACTGATCGCAAAGAAAAGTTGTTGTTTTTTGTTGCCATTTGAACTACAAAAGGAAAATATGCAATTTTTTAGTCCAAAACTCATTTTGACTTATTTGATTGATTTGAAAGTTTGATGATATAATTAGGCCTTTAATTAATTATCGCTCCCACTATTTTAGTTCAAATTGATAGCCCTCACCATCAATTCAGAATATTACAGCGTACAACCTTCTAGTGGGCAAGATCTGAAATCCTCTAAGTCATGAGTCAGCTTTGGCTGATCACCCACAACTTAGATCTCTCAGGTAGGTAACTCTTGCCAATTGCATCATATGAAACTCTTGTTGAATGAACATGCACAACACCTTGTCATGAACATTCCTTGCCTCTGGGCTTAGACGCTCTAAGAATCACCAGTTAAGTCTAACCCAAAAGCCGACACGATAAACATGCACCCTGCTTTGGCAGAACCTACATGTCTACCCTTCACACTTTCACAAGATAGACGGCACACCACGCTTTGGCATAACCTACGCTTGGTCGACCGAGCTTTTCATGTGTGCCGCTAATGGAAGGCATATAAGACTTAATATTATAATGAGGGATTTGGTTTTTATATACATATACATATCCAATCACCACAATACATAGTACGTATCATATACATGCTATATCCCACAGAAAACATGCACAAATGATAAAAAAGCGATGATTATGGCCATCCTAATGTGATTCCTCGAGCCAAGAGGAATCACGGTCATCTAGGTCAACATCACATGCAACCTTTACAAGATGAACATCTGTGCCTTGCCATCCGAGTTGATCAACTCATCACATGAATGATTTTTACCCTCCAGCCGGTCGTCTGGGTGCCACCAGCCGATCGGTTATCTCCTCCAACCGATCAGTTCGTCTGGTCGTCGTGCATCTCGTCATGTCTGCCACCCGCTCGTCTCGCTCCTCGAATCGGTCATCAACCGATCGGTTCACTCCTTGAACCGACCGTCTGGAACGTCAAACGATCGGTTCACGCCTTGAACCGATCGTTTCAGCTGTTGTCTTGATGTCCACCAGTCTTCGACATAACAGGAAATAAAATCTATCCTATTATTACATTTCTTTAAAAAGGAAACCCCGAGTTACATTCGGGGGGAGCAAAGGTAGGAAAGAATCTCGAATTATTTTGAGTTACATTAGGAATAAGAGAGGGAGGATTGGTGCACAGACCGAGATGCAAGCAACCACAAACAACCACACACAGATAGGGGTTTATAGGCCATAATCATGCTACACACATCCACCACAAAACTCGTTTAAGGGTGACGCGTATCGAGTGCATTAATAATACATATCATATATGTAATTTGGGATTTGTGGATTTAGGATTGGACATGCATAAAGCCGATATTATTCATATTGTATGTAATAAATAAAGGCGACAAACCAAAATCGATCATATCGATATTCCTAAAATATAGAACAGTTGACGTGGCTCTGATACCACTGTTGGGTTTTAGGGGAGGCAGAGAAGGCAGCGGAAACAAAAAAATTTCTCCCCAAACCCAGCACGAGGAAACGCATCAACGTCTATATAATAGGAAAGGATGGTTGGTGGAATCATACCTTGTCCCAAGGCTTGCTTGGTGACAATACCTCGCGCCTTGTGCGGTCTTCAACTCCGGTCTTGGACGGCGTCTGTGCAGCTCCTGATCGCACCGGGACTGACGACTCCTCCTCTCACCGGACTGTCGGATGACAGTTGTCCTCCTAAGCGGCAGAAACCTCCCGCCTCTGAAGTAGTCCACACGGACCACCTGGAACTCCACACTCCTTGTCCCACAAGGACGTGGAAGGAGTCGCACCCTCCTGTTGACATACTAGTCGCCAACACACTCTCCTGCCTCCAGTTGCAACTGCAGTTGTCTTTCCCTTGTTGCACCTCCCTTTTGCGGGAAGTACTTGCTCGGGCTCTCTCTCGGTTACCAAAACCAGAGAGAACGACAACTTTGCAGAGCAACTGGTTGCACTGAGTTGTTCTTTGAGAAGCTCTCAATACCCCTATATATATAGGAGGGTCATGGGATAGGGTTCTCTATCCCGGGCAATGCAGGACTAAAAGCAGGAGTAGAAGGGTTCGAGATTTTCCACAAAAAGTAATCGGTTCACAACCTGAAATGATCGGTTCATAGCTGAACCGATCGGTTCGGTCATTGAGCCGATCGGTTGGACCTGAGCCGACCGTTTGGGGCACTCCAACCGATCGGTTGGTGCCCTGAACCGATCGGTTCATGGTCCTAATCCGGCTCAAAAAGACTTTCCTTATTTCTTTCCCAATTGGTATCGAATACCAATATTATTCCCAATCGAATTGGGCAATTTGAAACTAAAGGAAAATTCTTGCCGACATGACTTTCCCAACAGGTCGGTTGCACCAGTTGAGCCAATCGGTTCAACCCTTGAATCGGTCGTTTCAACCTGGTCATGAGCCGATCGGTTGGACACTCCAGCCGACCGGTTCAGCACCTCAGCCGACCGGTTCAACACTTGAGCAGATCGGTTGGGAGCACAGGTTGGGCAAAATCAGTCAATTGTGATTTCAATCAATCTGATACTCCAATCAATGCGTCCAACACCTTGAACCATATGATATTGAGCCATCGACTGATTGAGTGTTTAATTGAACTACTAAACTCCTTTAGTAATCAATCTAAACAATGCTTTGTGGACAAAACTCCTCTTCCAGGTTAAATCCTATGTGTGTGGCCCTACAGGTCCATTTCACGTTGGCAGTGAAAGTCCATAACACTTATGACTTCACAAGCAAAGAGAGGTGCCTAGTCACACATCATTGCTACCCAAGTGAAAGTAGAAAGTTGGAGAACAACTTTCAATCCTACAATCCGTGAATGGTCTTACAGCGAGTGTATAATTCCTTTGTCACTGATATCCCGAATGAACTCGAGGCATGGAACAGTCATCCTGTCAACGTTCATTCACTTTCTTGATCTCAGAGTAGATTGAACGAGATATGTATGACATCAATATCACATACTGATTCACACATGCGTGTGCACGCCTATCTCAATCATACTCATCAAGTGGCCATGGATATCAAACTCCATCAGGAGGGACAAATCCCATATCTATCACTCACCCCTCAAAAGCCCCATGTGTCAAAGCCACCCAATCATCACCTTTATAACAACCCATGTTTCAGGACTACGTTTGATGATGTCACAGTGTGCCCAACGACATGTGTTGAGTGTAGTGATTTCAGGTCTAAGAATCACACTCACCACCATCACTGTGAGTACTGACTGTGACTACCATGTCATGGTTCCATGTGTCAAACTCACGGTGGGTCTGTCCGGTACACTTGTTCTCTAACAAGTACCTATGTGTTTGGTTTGATATCTCTATATCATGACTAATGAGATTTTGTCATCAACCAACACCACAATCTAGTCTTGTGTGTCATTGCTGTCTATCTACCTTCCACAATGACATCTGACTAGGGACATAACAAGAATGTACAAACTCTTAGCATCCGTATGATCTCATCGTTCAGGTCCTCAACCTGAAAGCATACGTCATTGAGTACTGTCATTCTCTAGACATTCAATCTCTTCTATCACTATCTCATATGACTGAACCAGAAAGAATTGGAAGGTTGCCTTTGATGTTTATCAAATCAATATTAATGTATCCCAATCATCCCATGATTGGCTCTCAGGGAATACATACCAACAGTTATAACTTACACTTTTCTACGTAGCTAAAAACCACAGTGGGGTTTGTTCCCCCACGATGAATTGGAAGCACGTAGAACCAAATGAATCAAGATTGAAATCTAGCACATTTCCAATTGTATGATTTCATTTTTAGTCCAATAAGATAGGGTGTTAAGGTAAATTTTACCATAGTATCTACAACAAGATTGCTTTATAACCAGTTCATAAGGCCATGTTTGTGTTACACATTCTAGATTTTTGGTATTGCCTATTGAATGTATTTTTTTGGTCTATTTTATCCTTAAGTTCACCAAGTTGAAATTTAAGGTGCACTTTAAAACAATATCTATAACCAGATTACATTAAAACTAGTTCATACAATCCAACTATTTTTAGGGTAGTTCGGTTTTGTTTCAAATCTCAATCATATTATTTGGTGGTTGATGTGTCTCATTGGCACAACTTGCTAACAAATTATTTAATTACAAGTAGCATGTTTAGACACACTGCTGATAATAGATATATAAGTGCATAGCTCGGGACATTGTATAGAGTATGATGCACATATGGAGTTGAATCCATAAGAAGCGGGTCAAAACTAAAGCTAGGTTGTTTATTTAGTTTATAGAGAAGAGACTAGCATTTAAAGGGTGGTGATTAGACTAAGGGAACAAGTAAGTAAAGAGAGAAATAATGGAATCTACGTTAACTAGAAATTAGGTCCAATTAACTAAGAAAAGAAAGTAAGTGACACTAGATATGCAAGAGAAATCCCAATTATCACTAAGCAATCCAATTAACTAAGTAAGGAAAATTATGACTAAAGTAACTAATTGACTAAGTGAATCCTAAACACAAAAAACTAAAAATGAGAACTAATTACTCTAGTATGAGCTAACTGGCATGAACATGCAACTAGACTAAGCAAGAAAAAGACGTCTATCTAGAAAGGGAGCAAGTTAGGGTTCTAGCCAGTAATGTGGAGTGGATTTTTTGTAGGATATGAATTCATCAACAATGTGTAAGGGGTGTACTAAGCACATACATCCAATAATTAAGCTATAAAACCAAAAATCTTAGGAAAATGTAGAGTATAAACCCTACCCTATTTGTTATCCACGGGTGGTACAGTGGTGTATAGGGGAACTAGTCATTATCACTTCCCATTCAACCTTACAAGGATCTATTAACTAAGGGATATCTAGACGTTAGTCAAGATTATCCAAGTCTGGGTTTCTATCCATGCTTCTCCTCATACACTTAGGGGAAAGAAGTAGTGTGTTGTAGAGGAGAAGGGTATTTCATCTCTCACTATCCCCATCCAACCACTTAAAAATCCTTTCTTATAAGTGCATATGGAGGAACATACCTAGTCACTCAGATCTCTCATCTAGAGCTAGTGGAATGTAGGGATAAATGGAAAAGGAAAGAAACTAGCTAAGATTTATCTAAGTAAATTAATAGTTTTTCGAACAAAAGGTTCATAATTACCCCTTTCTCTATACCTTATGTGATTTCATAGCTCAAAAAACCATAGAAAGAGGTAAGAAGAAAAGGAAGCAACAACATAGCAATAGCCAACGAAATCAGAATATAATGCATGCATGTTTCCCAATATGTTATCATAGTTACATATTTTCCCCCAAAAAACCTACAAAGGGGGTTTAGATACTCAGGGCCAAAGAAAAAAAAAACTAAATATGATCAAACTCTATGAATGTACATGGAGAAGCTTCAATCTTTACCTCAATCGTCTCCAACCATAGAATTTCTCCTCTATGTGGATGGAATAACATGAAAAGTGGAATGGATATGGTCAAAACCCTATAAAACTTGCATTTTGGAATAAAAGATGGAACTAAAAGGACTGATTAAGGTAGGTAGGATTGGGTGGCTTCTATGATGTCTAAGAAGCGCTAACCTTTGACTCCCATTTTTCATTAGTGTATATTTAGTGGCCTACTAGGTCTAGGGTTGACTATGGCATAAACCGGTAAAAGTGGTAGTGAAAAAGCATTAGGGATAGGTCGATAGTAGGGCCATGGTGGTCCCAATAGTAATGGTGGGTACTTATAGAAATGACTATGGTGGTGGAGAGCTATTGTAGTAGAAACTAGTTGGAATCAGATAAAAGTTTAGTGAAATGGAATGAGGTAGCAAGGTCATGATTGCTTGAGGGTAGAAAGACTGTGGCAGGTGTCATGACTGTGGTGGAGGAGGTAGGATGAGGTTGTTTTCCTTGCAAGAGTAGTCTTAGTGGATGTACTACCTCAACCATTTTTGTGGTCACAAACATTGTGGCTCTAGATCGCCACAACCATTCTCTTGGCTACAAGTGTGTTGGCTAATTGTCATGGTCCTTGAAGAACCTAATCAAGTTCTATACTTTTTACAGTAGTAGCACTATTGTGGCTGGGTACCACAGTGGGTTTGGGATTTTGACATGCACTTGAATTTTCTAAACGTCCATCTATGGTGCCCTTTACTTCAACTAAAATTTTTCATCACCTGACAGGTTGGGTTAGATTTTGGGCTCACTTTGAGAGCCTCCATGGCTACGAAATTAAGATCATCATCTTCATCTCCTTCAATCAATTAGTGTCAAAGCATATATAAAAACATATAAGTGTATCAATAAGTATAACTGTCATAAAGTGATTATTATTGAGAAATAGCATGTATTCCAAGCATCTTGATGTGAATATGAAATAAAATAACACAGTTTGACGATCAATCTAGGACTCCGTAAGTGACTAGGCATAGCATCAACATGAAACAAAGGGTGTTCTAGCCTTAAAATATGTGGAAAGTGGGGCATTATCTATAGATCCCTTGGATAAAATGATAGGAACAATCAAACGGGAGTTGCGGCCTTCAAGTGACGACAACTTCCACTATTTAGTTGGTGTATGGTTTTGTCTGAGTTAGTTTGTACATGAATATATACAAGAATAAACCTAAATTTAAATGTTATACAAGCTCGCTGTGACATTTTGTAAGTGATTGTGAGACCTCTCCTTGTTTCTTACATGTGTCTATATCTGAAGGTTAGATCTAGGTGTAAGATTTAGTTCCCACGCTCAAATAGCTGCTTGCAAGTGGGTGGTCAATTCTCAATTGTTGCTAGTGGACATACACCAAATCCATGATTTTGTATGTGCAGTGAGTTGAAAGCGTAGCTTTTGGTACCTTGTGAGTTGTGTGTTCCATATGTGATATCTATGCGAGGACTTTTAGTTTGCGGCGCACATGTCATGCTTTACATCTTCTTCACGTACTGTGTTTTGTGGATGTCTATTCTATTACAGGCCTCTTATCAAAAAATGGTAGGAGATCAATCAAATCCTCTTTAGTATAAAGAATTTATTTTAGTTTAAAAAAATTCTCTCTCCATTATTCCAAAAGGCTCGAGTTTTATGTGTTAATACTAGACTCTCATTGGCTATCCTACAAATAGTATCAAATGCTTCCTATACTACCGTTCTTTGTGTTTTATTTATGCAATGATAAGTTTTCTACCAATAATTTAAATCTAAATTATATATGGATATTACATTTCTGAAGGGGTCATGGCTACACCAATGTCAAGCGTTCTAATTCATTACAACTTGCATGTGTTATTGACGAGTCTTCCAGATAAGGCTTGTAAGCCCCAAGAAATGTGACAGCTAGTCAGGTGCACTATACTCATACCAAGATCTTTAGCTAATGTGCTCACAACAGTCTTTCTCTCCCGATAGGATGGGTTTGATTCTCACAAGCTTCACACTAGGGTGGCTAGCTCCACAACAACCCCCCCCCTTCTCTCTCTTAAAAAAAAGCATCTCCCCCATAAAATAAAAATAACTCCACCTCGTGTGGATCTTGTTGTCCAACATTGTGATTCTAAATCCAAGCTGGAAAAAAGGGATTGAGGAGATGATATGAACACTATACCAACAAAGGGCTTCAAAACTAGGCCAAAAATAGAAATAATAGTATTTGCAATTTTAATAACCAACTTTTTGTATTTTCGATCCAAATATGATTTCTATAAAGCAATGTGTCCTCCATCATGACCATTGATCCCATAGGAGCCAATGTGTCAGACACTAGATTTTACACTACTTTTAAGTTATTTTTTTCAATATGATACCAATATATTATCTTTTTTTAATTTGTTGAGTTTATAAAGATATTCAATATTCAGTAAAGATATACTTTTATTATAATAACTAAAAATAAATAAAATAATAATGATAATAATTCATTAATACATAATATTTAGTAATGTAAATAATAGTGTGAAAGCTAATGATATTGTACTAGAAAATAAAATAGACTAACTAGTATGTAAAATGTATATTAAAATAACATAGAGAATATTAAAAATATGTAGACCAAAACATGAATATATACATACAAATAATATATAAAATGCAATAATAATTACTAGATGAATGACTTCATATGGTTATGACCACCCCTCGCAACAATATAAAAATTATTTACTATTATATTTTACATAAAAATACATATATATATAGGATAATGGTATACATATAAGAATGCATTGAAATATATAAATTTATATTATGCATATAAAACATATAAAAGAATAAATAGTTTTTATTAAATTACCTAAATAACAAAGATTTATTATTATCATTGTTATATGTATTTTATATTATGTTATTGATCCTCTTATAAGTAGTTATATATATTATTGTCCTTTCTATATGTATTTTTATATGTAAAATATAATAACATATATTTTTTATGTTATTCTAAGAAATAGTCACAATAATATTAATGCTTTTATTTGTCTTATACAATTGACCCGTTTTCACATTATTATATACAATATGTTGTATATTGTATTATTTATTTTAAATAGTATCTTTATTAATTTTTGTACATTGTATTTATTGATCAGATTTTTATATGCTATTTTATATTTAGGTATAGAAACTATTAATATTAATGTTGGATCAAAGGGCTCTAGAAGGGTGGTGAATAGAGCTAAAAAAACTTAAACCAAATTCATTAGACATTCAAAATTCTTCAAGAAATAGGATTGCAAATGTGGACTGTATGCAACTAAACATACATAGCAAGGGTGAGAGAGACTGAATGAGATCAATAACAAGCTATGTAGAGTGGTTCCAAACTATGAGAATATACATCCACTACCTAGAGAGGTCAAGCCCTAGGATTTTGCAACCATTGCATATTTATATTCCATAATAAAACATACAATAAGACATTTATTCTAGGGGTAGGATACCTAGTCTTCCTTTTTAAACATGAAAAAGAGCCAATAAACCTTACAAGACGGAGGGAAGAAGAGAGAGAGAGAGAGAAGGGAGGGAGGGAGGGAGGGGAAGACAGCTAGGTTTCGACCTGCTCTGATATCATGTGACAGAGTCAGGGTTTTCAGAAAGCTTATGTGGGCTCCGATCTCCAAAACCACGATATAAACTTAGCGGAAGCATTCGATTAGTTGCGGAACATGAAAAATACTGAAAATTAAAATTTTTGAGACAAGATCTGGAAGTTATAAAATTCCTTTTTATAAGAAACCAAGTAAACAGTTTACATCTCTGTTAAACCACTTCTTGAGTAGTTATGCACAACATGATTCAAAATCCTCAGGAGCCACACCAAAAACTCAAACCACTGATTCCTAGAACCTGAGAGTACAGAGACGCATAGGACTATCTAACTACAAACTCAGCAGCCAGTATCTCCACCTGAGATTCACTGCTGCCCCTGGTACTGTTGCTGTCATTGTTGCTCATCCTTAAGCGGTCTCCTTCGTCTTCGACGACCACCTAAAAAGAGTTAAAATCTACGGAGTGAGACAATATACAAATTGTCCCAGCGAGAGTTATAACTCTCCACTAGAAGCTTTATTATAACATAAATCATACAACAGCAGGTTTAATAACAAGTGAAGCAACTTCTACTTAAGCAGTCATGTCTTTAAAGCATATAAAGGACATGTATACAAAATATCTGAACAGATCATTAATGTAAACAATGTAACACCAAACATTGTTCCTTGTAGTTAAACCTAAGCAGATATACTACGCGGTTGATTATGTTTTACAAACATTATTATGCCCTGTGGAGATGAGGCATACCACTCATACTCCAACTGATCGCTAAGAAGTCACATCAGTATCATACATAGGTCATTAAAAGAGCCGGATTCTTAAGACCTCATCTTCCTCAGTCAGTTAGAGGATTGATTGTTAGACATCTGGCGGGATGTCTTTGTAATAGCTTACCAGGGTAAACTGGTCCTTCGCTATTTTAGAGTTACAGTGGCGTTCTGTACTCTCTTCGTCATCGGAAGATTTCTTGTTTATCTTTCATCGATGCGGTGTTTGTGTCTTTAAGGGAGTGTAGATATACATCTCACCCTTAGGACTTTATGGTGGGGTCTGATGGACTACTAGAATCTACATCATCCTCTCACCTTTTCTTTTATAGTGAAGGTATGACGGACTACAAGAATCTACATCAAATACCTACACTAGGATGTAAGGTTCTACACATCCATGTACCCCACATACTCAAAAGTATGTGATCCAGGAGTTCCCTGAGGAAAAACCTGTTTCACCATCATTTAGATTCTGACAATGATGGATCTATGATCAGGGCTCTACATTTCACTTGATTAGTTAGGTACATTCAGTATTCATATCATCATACACAAATATTAGCATCACAGCTATATATGAGAATACTAAAATGTAGCAGGCCTAACTCAATTCAATTACCAGTTCTCAATTATCTCATCACAAGTCATATGTTAAGCATGACCTTGATGGTGTTTATGGCTCTTACAGCCCATAAATCACAAAAGATGTCACTTAGCAGTGCATCAAGATGATTCACTATTCATAAAGCTTAAGGCATGCTTTCCATGAATATAGTTTAGTAATCCATACCTGGATATGATCATCATCTCATAACAACCTGCATGGTTAAATCAACTGATAACAGTAAACAATTCATTCTAGAGGTTATACCTTCAAACTCATAGAAGAATCAGTTTCCCTAATTTTCATCAATTAGGGTTATTCATTTCCTTTCTGGCATATTAGCCCAATTCTAGTATGCAACTCTACCATCCTTGGAAGCATACCAGGGTATGGTGAGTATTTGCCTTAAATACAACATTTATTGAACATCATAATGATTATCAATTCAAGGTATGAATTCACTTCTCAATCTTATCATGGGGTGAACACATCATACTCATTGATTTGACTATACTTTATTTAAAGGTATTACCTTATAAACATATCCATAAATTAGGGTTTCACTTGGAATTCCCCTCAACTAGGGATTCACATGGAATTACCCTCAACTAGGGTTTCACATGGAATCACCCTCAACTAGGGATTCGCATGGAATCACCCTTAACTAGGGTTGAATTCAATAACCCTGTCAATTAGGGTTTACTATTCATCTTTCATATCTTTACCCTAAACTTAGGGTTTACTATTCACTCTATGGTGAATTGTACTCATTACATCATCATGTAAGAGAAACATCATCATTAAGGCTCTTAATTAAGATTAAGATTCATTGGATATCATAATTAGGGTTTCCATGATCTCACATAAGTGAATCATACCCTAATCATGCACACTCATGTGTATTTGAAGTATCTCACTTGAGTTTCCACCTTAAAAAGGGTACTTTCTCTCTCTAGGATACTTTCTCTCTCTTGGAACACTTTCTCTCTCCTCAATCAACTGATAATAATAAACAATTCAACAATTAGGGTTTACTATTCATCTTTCATGTCATTACCCTAAAATTAGGGTTTACTATTCACTCTATAGTGAATTGTGCTCATTACATCATCATGTAAGAGAAACATCATCATTAAGGCTCTTAATTAAGATTAAGATTCATTGGATATCATAATTAGGGTTTCCATGATCTCACATAAGTGAATCATACCCTAATCATGCACACTCATGTGTATTTGAAGTATCTCACTTGAGTTTCCACCTTAAAAAGGGTACTTTCTCTCTCTAGGATACTTTCTCTCTCTTGGAACACTTTCTCTCTCCTCTCACTTAGTAGATGGTGATGACACCACTCTAGATCAGGTTGGGTTAAGTCCTCATTGACTTACATAAGCCAAAACATCATCATCATGTGATTAGGGTTTGATTAGAACAAGGTTTTACCTCTTTAGACCCCTCAAGGGTATTTTGGTAATTTGCCTCATGATCACCATCATGGGTCAACTCACTAATCACTTAGTCCCTTAATGACCTAGGTTACCATTAGGGTTTAGATTAGATCACCATTGAACTAATTACACCATCAATTGATTAAGTACAAACCACCATGTACACCTTCAAACGGTTTCAACCTTCAAACGGTTTCAACCACCAAACGGTCTTGAGACCGTTTTCTCCAAACGGTCTTGAGACCGTTTGGATGTGTTGACCGTTTGGAAGAGTTGACCTTCCAAACCGTTTGGAGCTCAATCGGTTTGAAACCGTTTGATCAAATCAACTTGAGATCGATTGGACCAAACGACCCTGAGATCGTTTGAGCCCAAACGGTCTTGAGACCATTTGGCCTCAAACGGTCTTGAGACCGTTTGGCCTCAAACGGTCTTGAGACCGTTTGGATCCAAACGGTCTTGAGACCGTTTGGTCCAAATGGGCTCAAACCGTTTGGACCTCCAAAGTGGTTCAAAAGTTACAATTGGTCATGGATATGTATGTTGAACCCCTCAATTAACCAAATCCATGATAACCACTTATAAATTGAGTTAATTAGGATGAACCTCAATCACTTGGACACCAAGTTGACCCTCAATTGAAAGCTAATTAGGGTTGAATCCTCCTCAATTAGGGTTTCAAATCGGATGGTCATCAATATTCAACAATGTGAATCAATTCAAGGTTGAACCTATCAATTGACCTCCAATTGGGCTCAAACTTGGACCAAACGGTCTTGAGGTCGTTTGGATATCCTCCAAACGGTCTTGAGACCGTTTGCCCAAAGTTTGACCAAAAACCAAGTCGTTTGGACTAGAATTGACCTCCAATTAGGTCTAAAAATCAGCATTTGTATCAATTCATCAACTTATTGCAATTGGTCCTTCAAACCATTAGATTATCTCAACCCTAGACCTCCAAACGGTCTTGGGTTGTGCCCAAACGGTCTTGAGACCGTTTGGAGGAACCCCCAAACGGTCTTGAGACCGTTTGGGTCCTTCAACCCAAAACTCAACAAGATCTATACTTAGAAAACAGCAATTTGATTGTTTCACTAACCCACTGTAATTGGGCCCTCAATTGGTCCATTACCTTAACCCTAGACCTCCAAACGGTCTTGGGTTGACACCAAACGGTCTTGAGACCGTTTGGATGAGTTCCAAACGGTCTTGAGACCGTTTGCCCATCCATCCTTTGGACTTTAGTGAAAATTTATCAAGGTTTGATCTATAGAGTTGATCATCACATCAATACTTAATTGCAATATGGTTTGGTGCCTTTTGACCTTCAATTGATCAACTATACTTGACCCCAGACCTCCAAACGGTCTTGGGGTGACCCCCAAACGGTCTTGAGACCGTTTGGGTGATTCCCAAACGGTCTTGAAACCGTTTGGGCTAATCAACCCAAAATCTCAACTTAACTCATTGGAATTTCAGCACTATTTTCAATTAGGGTTTGCCTAATTGAATAGCCTTCAACTCATGATTCCTTGGGAGTTAATCCCTCAAATTCGGTGAGTCATTATATCACATCATTAGGAACAGTAATCCCAAACGGTCAACGCTTGGTCAACACACTCAAACGGTCTTGAGACCGTTTGCCCAAAAAGTTCAATTAAATCAGATTGAAAATCAGCACTTAATCCAATTAGGTTTCCCTAATTGATTAGGCTTCAACTCACGATTCCTTTGGAGTTAATCCCTCAAATTTGGAGGGTAATTAATAAACATAATTATGAACAGGAATACCAAACGGTCAACGCTTGGTCAACCATCTCAAACGGTCTTGAAACCGTTTGCTCAACCAGGTCAAGTTAATCAGGTTGAAAATCAGCACATAATTCAATTGGTTTTGCTAATTGATTTGCTCATAACTCACGATTCCTTTGGAGTTAACCTCTCAAATTTTGTGGGTGATTAACCTACATAATTATGAACAAGATTCCCAAACGGTCTTCGCTTGGTCAACGGGACCAAACGGTCTTGAAGACCGTTTGCCCTCAAACGACCCTGAAACCGTTTGCCCACCAAACGGTTTGAAACCGTTTTTAGAAATAGGTGGAGGTCGTTTGATAAAGTGAAAAACCATGGATAAGCATAGAAATTAACGCCCTTATCTTCTACCTTGAGAACAGTAGCAGTTCTTCACGATTTTGCTTGCAAGGATGCAAGGAAAGATAGGGAAGAAGAAGAACTAGCAACTATATGCATAGAAAAGGATGTATAATCAAGCATAAAGTTTAGAGTTATAAAACCCGCCTAAAGCTTGCTCCTTGAGCTCCAAACTTTCGAGCTCCAAGCCTTTAATGGCGTCCTAGAAGCTCCACAGGTCGGCCAAGGTGAATCCTCCAAGGAAGGTTGAGAAGAGATGGCTAGAAAGATGGAGCTAAGTGAGCTAGCCATGAATTTGACCTTGAATCCGAGTTTCATCCAAGAATTAAGCAAAAAGGAAGGATCTAAACCTACCTTGCACTCCCTTGGTCGTCCTCCTGAGCTCCAGAGCTCTCCTTAGTCGGTTTGAGCAAGGGGAAAAGAAATGAAAGGAAGAGGATCGTTCCTTTGCTAAGTGAGGAAAGTTACATATATGCTTGGGTGAATTTTCAACATAAGGACATATGTTTTCCTCATTTCTCATCTAAGTACTCCCTTTCTTCCTTGCACGTCCCCACATCTTATTTCTAAGGACAAACTCCTTCTAAGTTCAAGAATTGAAGGCAAAGAGGATCAACCCATCACTAAAGCATACACATAAAAGGGCTATTATACATACACCTTGATTATTCAATCACAAAGGTGTTCTTTACTATATGATTATTCACTTGAAGTAACCTTTTCATCATTTCTCTTCTAAATGATGCCAAGAGCCATAAAAGATGTTTTAGATGATGTATTTTACAAGTTGCATCCCTCAAATTGGGTAAATTGCATTTTACACCAATTTAGGGTTTTCAAGTACAGGGGTTGCTTCCACAGCTGCACCTTGGTGCTCAAGCTTGGGAAATCCCTTAAACATCATCATATTCATTCTTATGTTGTCTCAACATTAAAGGAACATATAAACATGTGAAATTTGCAGTTTAACCCCTCTGGTTGGGCAAATTGCACATAGGTCCCCGTATTGCAACAATCACTTCAACATTGGTTTATAAGGGACAGAAAGGGAAACTTATGTTCCATAAAAGCTTTAATCATATACTAAAGGATAATTACAACCATATAATTTCATAATTAGGCAAAACACCTAGGGTTAGCTCATAACCCAGGTCAGGGGTGTTACAGCTTAGGTTTGCACACTGTGTGCACCCCTCATATATATAATATTGAAAGAATTATAGAGTGGTCCATATACTAAAGAGAAATAACAAAACAAATAATAGGCTATGTAAAACAAGAAATATATAATGTAACAGCCTTACCTATCCTTGGATCTAGAGTCTTCAACCTCTAAGGGATTATCCAATTTTACAATGAGCTGGACACCTTCACCAAGGAGCTCCCGTCTTGCAACAAATTTTTCACCTTGAAGGAATTACCCACTCTTCTCAAGGATTTTCAACCTTCACCTTCTCTGTAACGTCCCCAGATTCTACCACCTCAAGACTTAGAAGGCCCGAGAGGACAAACCCAAAAATGTTAGCTAATTGTATCAGAGAACAATGCGGAAGTGACATACACATACATGAGCATATAACTATAGAAGCATACACCATAAATTCTCAACATTCAATATGTATATTTATAACATGAATTATTACAACTTATATTTTACATAATTTAAAGAAAGTTTTACAATTCTATGAATATGTATGCTAACTAGGATCTACATAAAAGGTAAACTAGTACAACTTCTCACTCACATCTTTTCTCCCATGCTAGCTCTAAACCTAGAAAATACGTGAAACAGACGAATCAACAAAAGTTATGTACATTGATGAAATACTTGGATAGTAACTTGCATAATGAAAGATTTAAAGAAAGAAAGTAAAAGAAAATATTATTTAATGTGATAATCACGTAAACACATATTATAGCAGTCTTTTGATGTGATTGTACTACTAAGTGGTGTCGCATTACACATTCCCTCGCCCCTTGGGCTATGAGGATCCCTGCCCCTTGGGCTATGGGGTTGTTCTAACATTATATTTAGAGAGAGGGGGAGAGAGAGAGAGAGAAAATGTAAATGCTTAGTAGCTACAATCCATCTGTATTCTCTTTTATGTTCTGTTATGTTTGGTGAAGTATATACTACTAATATGCATCCAAAAATTCATATACAAATAAAAGCATACAAAGTACATCATATCATTATGCATCCATGAAAACTAGTCTTATACTTAATAAAACCCACATATTTGAGTTCAGAGATTCCTTATACATCCATTATCATCTAGAAATTTGTCCATGACTTGATTAAATATAATTGAACATCATTAATATATGATCGTCATTATTCTTAACATTTGGGGTCCAATTTAGGGCTTAGGTTAATCCTAAGTTCAAACTGATGGTAGTCTAGTCTCAGAAATTTTTCTACTAATCTATATGTCATAATATAGGTCTGGTGAAAGTTTCATAATGTTTTGTTGTGGGATATATTTTCTATGATTAGTTTACTTTAAAACATGTAAGTATGCATTAATGATAAAAGGCTATATGGATCACTAATACTCAGATCAGAGTCATCATATGGTCTCTAAACAATATTAAGGTTCAGAAAGGATCTTCTCATATTTAATTTCCTTGATATGCTAATTATACCAATAATATATCTAAAAAAGCATTATCATATAAATTAAACACCATCCTAAGTTGTGCTTCAAAATATTGGTCTAAAGGTATAACAATGTAGAGGATATGTTTCTGAGTCTAGGGGTATTTTTTTGGGAAATTATAGGACAAAGGATCTATTTATAATGAATTATCTATTATTAAGTCTATTTCTGGGTATTATAGCTCGTTTACCTTTTGAGATTTCTGAAGCCGTCAAATCCTTGCCTCCGGAAGCCCTGGATGGCTGCCACATCACCTACAAGGGATGCGGACTGGTTGGCTGAGAGCTAGACCGGCCGGTCCCCTCTCCCTCGTTTTCCCCTTCTCCATTGCGCTCCTTGCGGGACTGGCTTGTTCTAGCCCCGCCAGCACCGGACTGGTTTTCCTCCGTTATCCTTCAAAACATCCACACGAGACCAGACTCCTCACACTGTGCTGACTGCCTGTGTCCATCGCCACCATAAACAAAGGTCTGGTGAGTTGGAGCGACTCCTGCCATAGACTTGCAATCATCTTGTCCTTATTTCCAACGTTGCCGCGGTCTAGATCAAGGCATGGAATCCGACGAGTAGGTAGAACCCTCCGTGAAGATAGAGGGGTGCCTCGGCTTCTCCCTTGCTGCTCCTCGGCGGTCTCAGTGACCACCCAAGAGCTGCAGCTCCCGTGTAGTGGGACTTCCGACGTGTTCTAGAAGTTTTCCCATGTTCTGGAGTTGGGTTTCATGAAAAGCAAAACAAAACCTAAATGGCACATTTGTCAATTTTTATTACCTAAATAGCAAGTTTTTGAACTTATTGTCCAAAATGGCACATTTCTGAAGCAATGCGAGGCAATGCGTCCCGCCGGCGGACGCATTGGTCCCACAGGAGGGCAATGCATCACGGTTCGAGACGCATTGCCCTTCTGTGGGACCAATGCGTCCGCCGCCGGGACGCATTGCCTCGCGTGAGAGCAATGCGTCCCAGTAGGGGACGCATTGACCCCACAGGAGGGCAATGCGTCCCGAAGCGGGACACATTGCTCTTTGTGGGGCCAATGCGTCGCGCGCGGAGACGCCCCCAATGGCTAGAAATTGCCATGCGGGCAATGCGTCCGGGACAGGGACGCATTGCTCCCTGGACAATGGCTATTTTACCGTTGTGGCCGTGGCGCGGGGCGGTGCCACGTGGGCGCAATGCGTCCCCATCCGGGACGCATTGCTCCCCTATATATTGACCGAAATCAACCCCCCAAACTCACACCATTCTTCATTTCCTTACTCTTGCTCTATACTCCCATTGCTCTGGAGCTTTTTCTCGGATTTCTACAACTTGGAGGTGATTTCTAGCTTATTTCGGGCGATCTTGGAGCTGATATCTTCTACTGCTTGGAGACGATCTTGGAGCTTCTTCTTTCTCTTTTTGTATTCTTCGATTGTCAACACATAACTCTCCATTTGAGGTATTTACCAAAATTTTAATTTTCAAAACTTGAACTTAACATTAGTACAAAATATTAAAACTAAAATAATTGTATTGTTACTCCTTAATTCCACATTACTGAAATAATGATGTAGAAAATGACAATTGAAGGCTAATTAATACCTGAAAAATTATTGTTCGAAATTGCAAAATTGTTGTTCTGAAATGTTAGTGTTACTAAAAAATTAGCAAAATTGTTGTGATGAAATGTTAGTTAATTTTACTGAAAAAAATAGCAAAATTATTGTTCTGAATTGTTGTTCACTGCTAATGTTATAGAAAAAGTAGTAAAATAAATTTAATTCCAAATTCAAAATTATTGTTCTAAAATCTTAACTATTATTTTAAAAATAATGTCACTGCTCTAAAATATTAATTCATGTTAATATAATGTTATAAAATATGAATTTCTTTCTGATGTTAATATAATATTCTAAAATATAGGAACATGGCATCTAGTTCAAATTCACGAATTGTGAAGATGCGATATGATGGGAAATTTCTCTATGATGGGTCTTATTCTAGTCGATCTGTTAGACCCATAAACATTTCACTTATTAATACCCTATCTGAACTAAAATCATATATTTATACAACACTTGACATCAATCCCAACCACTTCTCTATCAAAATATCCTATCTTTTCCCTGGAGAAAATCATATGCTCGTACAAGTTGATGATGATGATGCATACAGAACCTTGTTATCACTTTCAGCTGATGCCTATATTGATGTGTTTCTTAAAAAAACATCTATCCACCAACAACCTTGTTTAATGAGTCTAATGAATCAATTTCAATCTCAATTTCCTCACAATAATTTATGGAGTCAACCACCTCAATTCTCTCAAAGTCATTTAACTACTGAATGGAGTCAACCACCTCAATTCAGTCTTAGTAATTTAACTGTTGAATGGAGTCAACCACCTGAATTTTCTCAAAATCTTACTACTAAGAATATTGGTGTTGAGGTTGAGGAGGGAGATAATGATATTGATCATGAAGGTGATAATGATAGTGATCATGAAGGTGATAACAATAGTGATATTGAAGGTGGTAATAACAGTGAACCACCTGAGGATGAGTCATTGACTGAAACCGATGATGAGCACTCACATCCATTCCCTGACTCTATTGCAACATTGAGTTCTATTCCATCCATATTTGACAACTAATGGCCCCAACATGAACACATTGATTCCAACTATGAAGCTTTTCAAGATGATGACTGGGTGGAAGATTTTCGTCATGAATTTCATCTCAATTACAATCCTTCCAGTGCTGTTATATATGAGGGTGCTTTATTTGCATCTAAAGTTGTACTGGTTGAGACGCTCCAAAAATGGTCGGTACAAAAGAATGTCCAGTACCGTACATTACGCTCAAATAATCGTCATCTTAAACTTGTTTGTATCCATGATCAACGATGTCCTTGGAGATTGACCGCTTGCCAGTCCAAAAGAGCAGGTGGCATGTGGAAGATAAAACGTTGTAAAACAGGCCACAATTGTGAATTAACGGTTATGAATCATGATCATCACCAAGTCACAGCATCTTATATTGCTCGAATGATAATGCCAATCCTAGTATCACAATTGGATATGTCGACACGAGAAATTCGTGACAAGGTGAATGATGAACTAAGGCTCAATATATTACAAGAAGGCATATCTAGCGAGGAGGAAGGTTGTTTGTAAAATATTTGGAGACTGGGAATCATCATATCATAGTTTGTTGTCGTTCCTGATTTCTCTGACACAATATATTCCAAGAACTATATATGCCCACCTTATTGATGATTATACCCTTCAAACTGAAGGCACTCATAGATTCAAGCGGGTGTTTTGGGCATTTGGTCCAGTTGTGAGGGGTTGGGCCTATTGTAGGCTTGTTCTTACTGTTGATGGCACATTTTTAACAGGAAAATATACTGGCATACTTCTCATTGCATGTGGCATAGATGTTGATAATGGTCTATTTCCACTTGCTTTTGTTGTTGTCGAGAAAGAAAATAAGGACTCCTGGGAGTGGTTCTTTGGTTGTCTACAAACTTGTATTCCAATCATTCCACGACGTACATACTTGTGTATTATTTCTGATCGAATGAGTGGGATTTTTCTAGCACTTGAATCCAAATTTGATTGGGCTCAACATCGTTATTGTCTTCGACATCTTCGGGAGAACTTCCATAAGCAGTTCAAGTCCAAGGAGTTGAGGGAGCTTTTGTGGAAGGTGGGATCCACAACTGATACACATGAATTTGATCGTCATATGACTGTTATAGAAACCATAGAACCAGCAGCGAAGGTGTATTTATTAGGCCAAAATCCAGTACTTTGAGCTCTCGCATATGACAGAGGTTGTAGGTATGGGTCATTGACTACCAATCATATTGAAGGGTGTAATGGAGTCTTAAAAGGTGTTAGAGGTTTGCCAATACAAGCATTAATTGTTGCCACATACTATCGCTCTGTGACCATGTGGCTGCATAGGCGTAATCTCGTAAATAAACGTGCACAAGATGGACTGAAATGGCCCTTTAGGGTTCATGATAAGCTTTATAATGTTCGAGAGGATGCAAAAAAATTGACAATACACATCCGTGTGAACAATGATGAATGGCTTGTTGGTGACATGGATGGATATAGATTTCAAGTAATAGTGCGTCCAAATGGTGGCAGTCAATGCAGTTGTGGTTTTCCACAACAATGGCATTATCCATGCTCTCATGTTTGGGTAGCTGCAGACTCTGTCAATTGGGATCTTGATGCACTTGTGAGTGCATATTATACAAATGAGGCTTATCTAAATGCATACAGAACTGAATTTCGTGGTATTCCCGACAAGAGGTATTGGCCTCAATTTGATGAAAGTAGAGGTATTTATCCCTTATTACCCCCTAGGAAATGAAGGCAAGTTGGAAGACCAAAGAAAAAGAGAAGGCATTCAACTATGGATGTTGATCCAAATTAGTATACATATCATTGTCATAAGTGTGGCAGAAAGGGCCATAATAGACGCACTTGTCCTAATGTCATATGATGTCTGGTCATGTAATGTTTGCAATTTCAATTTACTCAAGTCATGTAATGTTTGCAATTTCAATTTACTCAAGTCATGTAATGTTTGAAATTTCAATTTACTCAAGTCATGTAATGTTTGAAATTTTAATTTACTCAAGTCATGTAACGTTTGCAATTTCACTAAAACAATGAATTTATAATGGATTTTTTATAGATGGCTCATCGAAGGACATGGACATTTCACATGTCCGTAGAGTTAATCCAAATAATAGCTACGAAGTGCCTACAGGGAAAAATGGATCATCAAACTCTATTGGATGTTGACTGGAATGACGTACTAGATTTGTTGTACAACAAGGTAGGATTTATAGTGACAAAAGAACAAGCAAAATTTCATTGGAAATTTTTAAAGCAAATGTTTCACATGTATGAAGAACTTCTTGAGCTACCTGGTTGGAATTGGGATCACACGAAACAGAAAGCAATGCCAATCAATGAACAAGTTAAAAACTAGTTAGCTGTATCACATCCAGAGATACATCGAGTTGTACATCAAATGTGGCCATTTTATGAACCTCTAGATGAGATATTGAATCAAATGCAGTAACTAGTTGTTGTAGTATTTCTCTTTTAGTAGTTCATGTTGTATTTTTATATTGTTTGGTGGTTCATGTATTTTAATTAATTTCATCTTATCTAATGAAGAATCTTGGCAAACTTAAATGTTGTACAATATTTGCACTTTTCATTTAATGTAATATTTGCACTTTTCATAGATATGGCTCCTAGACAAGCAACCTACCGACTCTCCCAGCACCACATCATGTTGGCACAATGGACTATTACTGACCAGGATGTTTTAGAAAATATTTCCATGGCTGGTTTTGGGCTTGTTCATTGGCTACCCTGTATCCACCTTGACCCTACTTTAATTACTGCATTAGTTAACAGGTGGGACAACTCTAGCAATACTTTTAGGTTTCCCCCTTTTGAGATGAGTGTCACTCTTCAGGATGTTGCAGTTCTTTTAGGCCTGAGGATTGATGGCCCACCGGTTATAGCTTCATATCCTTTAGGTGTAGATGAGGGGCAATTTTCTTCATGGACTCACCTTTGTGAGAATTTCTTAGGAGATGCACCAGATGGTATGTCTAAGGGGCATATCTCCTTGATTTGGTTGCGTGAGACCTTCAAGGATATGGATCTGACCGCGGGTGATGAAGAACAACAATTAGAATTGAGGACAAGGTATACTAGGGCATATCTCTTATATTTCTTAGGTAGTTACCTTATCCCAGATAGTACAGGGGATAGAGTTCATGTTAGGTACCTCCCTCTTGTGTCCGATTTTACACGTTGTGGCACTCTATCTTGGGGTGCTGCAACTCTAGCTTTCTTATATAGGGAGTTATATAAGGCAACCACCCGGTCCAGGAGAATTGCCCATCTATCAAGTTGTGTGTGCCTATTACAGCTGTGGTGTTGGGAGAGGTTGGGAATTGGACGCCCAGGTACAATTGCAATGCGCTGGGATGATTGGCTAGAAGATGTTCCCTTGGGTTACAGGTTAAAGATATACACAATTAATTTTTATATTTATCCAAACATTATGTAGTGTTTATCTAAATTTAGTTTGTCAATTTAATAGGTGGCCTACCTTTGTCCAAAGGAGTCAAACTATCAAGGGAACAATTCAGTTTTACGATTCAGCATTTGACCAGATTTTGCCCTCACAGGTATAACTTACTTACCTCTGTTGTATGGTATATGTTTTATTTATTTGCAATTTACTCCATTTTATATGATACACGTTGTCTATATGAATAACAGATAGAGTTGACTCCTTACACTGTTGATGTTCTCGAGAGATTGCCTGCCATTTGTAGAGATGGTAGTGATATTTGGTTGGCACGAGTGCCTATGTTGTGCTACACAATAGTGCAGTGGCACTTTCCTAACAGAGTACTTAGACAATTCGGCTTTGTTCAAGTACAACCTACTCTTGAGCTGCCGCAGCTTAGCCAGATAGATGGGAGGGGTCATGCGGCTGAGGATTGGATGCTTCATTATAGGCAAGAGATGCAGATGTGGAACAACAGACATGAGAGCTTAGTTCCCGCTCCACCAGCTGATACAGTCTTCAGTCCTCAGGTTCACTATGCATGGTATCATCCACAATACGTCATGCCCCCTCCAACTATGCCTCCAAGCACATACTACCCGCAAAGTTATCGCCAGTAGGAATTTGTGAGTATCATTATTATTTCTTTTACAAACTGTTATTATTTATCTTTGTTATTTGTAATATATGTAATTGGTCTTTATTATGTGTACATACTTTGTTTTACAGGTACAAACACAGGTGGCGATCTGAGCAGCATTAGAGCACGCCCCTGCACAGATCAGAGACGGCATCTACAACATCTAGGGGAGTTACTTTGATAGTCTTCCCGACTATGCTCGGTCGTGGGATCCCATACCCACTCACACCACAACCCCTGAGCCCACTCCTACTCCTACTCCTACTCCTACTGCTGAGCCCACTCCCACTTCCACTTCTCAGTTCATGTCATGGGGATCGACAGGGCCATATTTTTCAGGAGCTGCTTCATATTCCTCATTCATCACCCCACCTCAACCACCATCATACTATGGAGCAAGTTCTTCTTTTGTTCCATACACTCCATTCCCACCACCAATTATTCCCGAGAGCCGACTACCATCTTATGTCACATATTCACCTACTTTGTTTGATTTCTCAGGATGCACCCCACCTGATGCATCCTATCCTACTTTTCAGAGACCCCTCACCCCACCTCCACCTTTTCATTTCTTCCCTGATGCTCGCCAACAACCTCCTACGCAGTTGTCCCCAGTTCAGCCATCTCCAGATGACATCGGTACAGAGGATCCTGATGTAGAGGGAGGTGGGCGAGGACGTCGTGGGCGAGGATGACGTACTTAGTTTTTTATATATTGTACAATTTTGTATGTATGCCTTTGTGAGGACATCTATTGTATGTGGATCTATCATATTATGATATCACATTGGTTCATTTTGGATCTATCATATTGTTCTATTGTGTATGTATGCCTTTGTGAGGACATCTATTGTATGTGGATGTATCATATTATGATATCACATTGGTTCATTTTGGATCTATCATATTGTTCTGTTGTGTATTATTTTCTCGTCATGTTGGTTCATGTTTTAACCTTGTTTTTAATTGCTATCTCATTTTTTTGGATTAAGTTCTTATTATATAATCAATTAGGAACCAACTGATGTTGGTTGCAATACACTTATATATTCCATATGCATGTTACGAGCTATTGAAATTGAAAAATTTATAATAATTGGGTATATTATAGACATCCAAATACAAGTGAACGAATTGTAAATGTACAAATATAATCAATATTGTTAATATACATATCAATAACCATGAAACAATATCAGTGACTGCAAAAATATGATTAAAAAATGCAATGTGTCCTGCATGGGGACGCATTGGTCCCACAGGAGGGCAATGTGTCCCGGTTCGAGATGCATTGCACTATTGTGGGACCAATATGTCCTCTGCTGGGACGCATTGGTGTAATGCGTCCCAGCTGGAGATGCATTGGTCCCACAACAGAACAATGCGTCCCGAATCGGGACCCATTGCCCTCCTGTGGGACCAATGCGTCCCAGCAGGGGACGCATTGCTCCCGAAATGTGCCATTTTGGGCAATAAGTTCAATAGCGTGCCATTTAGGTAATAAAAATTGGCAAATGTGCCATTTAGGTTTTTTTTCCTTCATGAAAACCTCCACCTTCGTCGTGGTGGTAGAATCTTAAGACCCAAAGGTTGGAAGCGTGCATGACCTCTCATCCAATTGCCTCGTTGGCCCCGTATTCTTTAGTAAAAAGGATGTCACCGCCTTATAGTATCTCTGGTAACCAAAGGAAGGATCTTGTGGCATCACTACCAAGGGAAACGGGTCAGTCTGTATTCATCATCCTCCCTAAATACTCTCTGCTACACCTTCTGTGTGAGAGGTTAAGAGGTGACGAGAGGGTTGCATGTGCTTCTCTATTGACACAGGTGTTGTAGGGAACAGCCCCAGGCATGGGTTTCTATTAGGGAATGTAGTCATTACCGGGAAAGCTCCATGGATCGTCGCAGCTACACACCACACCCTGGTCCAGACTAACCTGCTTTCGTCTCTTACTACAAGCTTCAAAGGAGGAGGAGTGGGTGGTAGGGTTTGGATCTCACGTGTCTCCCAAATCTAGGCCACTCATAAAGGGTTGTTGAGTAGCTCCTGAGACTTTAGATCTACGTCGACACTTGAGATCTAGCTTAGGCTTGCATTTCTTGCCGGTGAGATTAGGCCATGTCAAACTCTTGGTCCCGCTATTGATGGGGGAGGGAGATGAGCCAAGTGCCACAAGACCTTCATTTTAGGGTCCGATTTTGATCCAGTTGCTTGAGTAATTAACATGTTAGTGAAGTGTTATCTCTCTCCTACTTGTAGTAAATTTAACTTACATGTAGAACGAGCACTATGGATATTGATGTGGTAACTCCTATACACACATATGTGGTGATTATGAGCCTTGATGAGCATGATGAGATAATGATGTTATGAAGGATCACGTGGTTAGGTCTTATAACCTTGGCAGAGGCTTAGTGCCTAATTTGAGGTGATATCATCTAGTGATGTGGTGAGAGATATGTTATCCCATAGAAAGGTGATAATGGTGATATACTTGTGTATGGCAGTGTGACAGTATCATGTGGTGATATGATTCTCTTTATGCTTAATATGTTTTATATCTTTTGGGGTTGCATTCTACTCTTATCTTTGTAGAATCTATTTAGGGTTTGTACATTGTAACTTAATTGATGCAGCATAAAAGATACCCAATTGGCTTAACTAATCAAGTGAAACCCTAATCATGTAGTTTCCCTATGCCATAGATCCATTTCAGTGTCAAAACTTGTTGGATGGTGAAACGAGTCTTCCCATAAGAAACTGAGAGGGCATATTGTTGAGTATGTGGGGTGCTTGGAGAGTACATCCTTGTCATCCAGATCCCAAGTGTTTTGAGAACAGTTGTGATCGTCCCTCGATGATTATATTATGTGATGTGATTTTGGAGGACAATTGTTGTTGTACCTCGATGACAGGGTTGTGTACCCTAGTGTCTAGTGCCATGACTTGTATCAAGGTGGGCTATGTGTTTTTAACTTGACTATATGTTGTCGGTGGCAGTTGACAGATATGTCTATGCGGTGTCACTCATACTGACCAAGAGGTGGAGGTGAGATCGTGGATCATGGCTCCTCCATAGATCTTGTATGGAACTAATTTTTACTTAGTAGTGGTCAGTTGGATTTGGATGGTACGACTCAAATCCTAAGAGCTTAATAAAATATATAATACAACCATGTAGTATATCAGCTTAGGGCTAACCACGATTCACATTGGTTATTGTCCTTTCCTTGTTTATTGTGTTGTTCAGTTGTCTAATAATGTGGTAAGAGAAATCAATTATTATACATGTTCTTCATATTCCTTCTAATTGCATAACTTGTTCTACTTATTAGTTGTAGCTACTTAACTTGCTTTGTCTGTATAACCAGTTCCAAGTTACTCATTTAGCTGAATTTGCTCATGTTGTTAATAATTTTACTTTCATGCTTAAGTATAATTTATGTTTATAATAGTTGTTGGCGGAGAGTTATATCTCTCACTGGGACATGGGTCTCACCCTTATAGTTCACCTCATATTTTTAGGTGGTCGTATGTGATGTGGTAGAGATCGTGTTATTGAGGAAGATAAGTAAGGAGATCAATGAACAATAAGGTTGGATATGTTTCTAGTGTTTCATAGTAAAGTCATATGTGTCGTCCATGTAATATCATGTCCTAGAAGGGGTGTTATGTATATGTTCTAACAAAGTATATTTTTTGTTGTATGTCCCGGTTGTATATAAGGCTTATGTATGTGAATAGGTTATCCTTTGGTAACAGGTTTGTGGTAAGATGGCCATTGTACACTGATGTGAATACCTTTATGGTATGATATATGATATATGTGGTAACGGGTTCTAAACCTTGATGTAAATGTTCCCACTTAAGATGGTTATATAAGTTCGATTTATTTTACCCTATTTTGTGGTAATGTTCTTGTTTAGCTTATAATTGTTTGCTTTGGTTATGAGTAATATCAGTTGGTATGAGCGGTGTGTCACAACTTGGTTGGTATCAGAGCTCTAGGTTTGCCGAGTACTACAGGGACATAGGACTAGGGTTGTGTCTATTTTTGTGTTATCACTATATCTGATTGCAACTTCTGCTTATGTAGAATAAGAAGAAGATAAGTTTGGAGAACACAAAGAATGTGCTAAGAGTAGTGTTGTTGCACTAGGAGGAGGTGTGAGGAGGTAGGCAAGAGTAGATGGAGTGCCTAAAGTGTCTCAGTTTGACCCAAAAACTATGACTAATCCCTCTTTCTAGTCCATGATTGGACAATTTATGGAAACTATTTTGCATATGGTAGATAGAGTGCCCGTACCTCAAGCCAAGGCACTTGTCCCCAATTTGGAATCCTAGGGTTCTAGGAAGAATTTTGAGAGTTTATGGTGCATTTGAGTGTTGGAGCATGCGGGTACGACATACCTGATAGACGGTGATATGTGGCTGATAGAGCTACAAAAGGCCTTTAAGATCCTCAATCTCCCTAAGGAGGATAGGATGAAGCACACAGTATACCTATTGAAGGGTAGTGTTGGCCATTGGTGGCCCATTGAGGAAGAGAAGAGACCTAGTATGGTGATCAGTTGGGAAGATTTTCAGCAGGAGTTCATGGCTCGATACTTCTCTTATATGTATATTGATGAGAACATCTCATAGTTTGTGAAAATCTGGCAGGGATAGATGACGATCAATGAGTACGGGGCCAAGTTCATGGATTTTTTGAGGTATTGTCCTCACATGTCTACAATGGATAAGGAGAGGATCATATGGTTTGAGAAGGGGTTAAGTAAGGAATCAACAACGATAGTGTCTGTGTTGGAGAACCAGAATGATTTGCTACCATTGTTGAGTCTATGAGATAGATAGAGAGGTCAAATGTGGAGAAGTGTGAGTCTAATGCTAAGAAGAGACCGGCTCAGTTTCAGGGACAGTCCTCTAGAGGCTTCAAAAAGCTTATTCTTTTGTCACCTCAATCACACAAAAGTCAATTGTACAGTCTTAGTGGTCACCAAGCAAGGGTAGCGGTCGTAGCTTTCCACTGACATGAGCTCACATCATAATGTTGGTTGACATGGTCGTCAATGCCATGGTATGAAGATAAGACTAGTTCCAGGTGTGGTCACACTGGGCATACAAGGTTGTTTTGCCTGATGAAGGATGAGGAGGTGACCCAGCAGCCAAGACATAGTCAGTAGGGTTCCCTACAACAACAGTTCAGCAGTGGCGCACGGTGGGAGAGGATGCGGTCAGGCGTCACAACTAGGATCTTTGGGGCAGACCATTAGAGGACATGGGCGACAATAGGAAAGGACTCGATTCTATGCCATGAGTCAGTCGGAGGGAGTGGTCAATCCACGAGTCATGACAGGTCAGATTGATTTATTTCATTTTGACTTGTCTTCTTCTTGTTTTATATCAATTTTGGTTGACCTGGGTGTGACACACTCTTTTATCACCAAAGAGGTAATAGATAGTTGTTCCTGGCCCGTTAGTCATATCTTTGATAGTCTTATCTTAAAAACCCCTTTGGTTGGTTTTGCTGAGTTCGAGAGGTGTGTCCATCCTTTCTTCTTTCTTTCTCAGGATGCAACAGTTGAGTGGATCTTATACTACTTGATATGCTTGGATTTGATGTGATCCTTAGAATGGATACTTTGGAGAATTACCAGGTGGTCTTGGACTTTAGTTCAAAGTAGCGATGTTCTTTGCCAATGATGTGTTGTGGGTCTTATAAGAGGATACAAAGATTCTCCAACCGTTCTTGGTGTCAGTGATGATGGCAGAGAGGTCGATGGGGTAGGGTTGTGAAGCTTTTATGGAACATGTGGTTGATACCAAGGTAGAGGTATCCGTGGTTCGAGAGGTTGAGGATGTGTTTCCTGATAAGTTTCTTCGTGTTCCCCCACCTCGAGAGATTGATTTTGAGATCAATCTGGTTTCTATAATACAATTGATAGATGCAGTCATCATACAAGAAGGAACCATTTAAGATGTAAGAGTTGAAGAACTAGTTGTAGGACATGCTAGAGAAGGGCTTTATTAGATGGAACACTTCTCCTTGGGGTGCTCTCGTGTTGTTTGTGAAGAACAAGGACGGATCAATGAGGTTGTACATCGATTGTTGATAGTTGAACAAGGTGACAATCAAGAACAAGTACCCTTTATAGAGGATAGATGATCTATTTGATTAGTTGAGAGGTGTTGCAGTGTTCTCTAGTTGGCTTAAAATGGTTATATAAGTTTGATTTTATTTTACCATGTTTTTTTGGTAATGTGCTTGTTTAGATGATAATCATGTGCTTTGGTTTTGAGTAATCTCATTTGTTGTGATCGATGTGCTACAGGGCGAGCCCATTGGTTGGCCCACCCTAGTTGGTGAGGTCAGGACCCGGTCGCACTGCCTAGGTGACAGCTTGTGATTGGTCAGAAACTAATGAAACTTGCTAAATTTTTAGTAATTAGTAGGATGGTTTGATAATAACATATAATATATGAAAAAATGATTATAAAAATGCAAGGAATGTATTGAAAATAGTTCCAAGACCTAAATCTATCTATAAGTCTAAAAGTGCCTAAAGTTGCTAACTTTAATGTGTTTAATATGTAAAAACCCTAATTTCTAGGTTTTGATGATCTTAATATGTTTAATTGCGCTTAATCTTCAAAGACTAGTCCTTTTGGAGAAAAAGGGGTATCTTGGACCTAATTTGAGATTAATAGTTCATGATTTAATGAATTAGGATTTTCTTGAGTTAAATTGGATATGGTGGTTAAATTAGGGTTTGTAAACCAAAAGGGTATTAAGAGTGATAATTAGGGTTTGGGAAGCCAAAACCCTAATTAAACCCTAAGTTGATCTCAAAACTCTATCTTGGAACCTAAGTCAGTCTTAATGGTAAATTTTGGGTAAATTAGAAATACTTGGGTGTTATGCACTAATTTCATGGTGATTGCTTGCTTGCTCTTAGTCTGCATTTATTGCTTGGACTTTTGATCTCTCCTGAGAAAGGTATGTGGTTACACTTATGACTATTTGACATAAATGACTTTCTTGGATTTTTGAGGCTTCTTGACTGCAAATAAATTAGTTCCTATAATATTTAACGCCTCTATGAGTCTCACATTATATAAGTATAACTTGATCAACTATCTCTGATGGATTTAAGTGGTACATGTGGGATGTAAGAAATGTCACTATGGTGACTAACGATCAAGCTGGGATAGGATGATCATCAAGAAGATCAAGCCGGGACAAGATGGTCATTATGAGGCCAAATCAGGACAAGATGGACATTGTAAATCAAGCCTAGGAATACAAGGTTATGAAAGGTCCTTTGCAGAGAATAAATCCTAATGTGATGGTTCCACATATGAATACTCTACAGAGGGAGTGTGTCATAGATATTTAGTTAAGAAGTTATAAATAAAATGCATGTTCAATTTTGTAATCATATTTGTTGCAATGGTTGAACATGTTGTTACACCTAGAGGTGAATATTTTATTTCCCCCACATAGCACTATAACTTTTTATACTGACTGTGTTTTGTTTCATGATGTTTAGGTTAAACTGCTAATATTATGCAAGTAAGATGAAAAATGGACACCCAGAGAAGAAGGCACCAAAACAAAAGAGCTAAAGTAATTTTGGAGGATCTAGATAGATAATCTTTATTTCTTCTTTCAAAAGAAATCCATATCATGTAACTCCATTATGGATACTTTATCTTTCATCTTGTTACCAAACTCTTTCTATTTAGTGAAATTTATTTATCGTTTTTGGTTAATTTTTAAACCATCAATTTGTATTACGGTAATGACCATTGCCCTCTCGGTCCACATTAATTGGGGATAACAGGGGGAGGGGGTCGTGACATTAGATATACATAAATTGTAGTAAATTCATATTTTTGATAAACATTGACTACATAAGCAACTGTATTTATACATTTAGCTACAATTAAACCTACATTAAATATGTAAAAACAATATTTAGCTACATTCCAGACTACATGTGTATTTGTAGCTAATTTTTTATTTAACTATATATTTAAAAAAATTAGGTAAAGGGATTCCTGAAACGAGCATATACAACATTTTTTATAACTAAAGAAAAATGTAACAAAAGCCTTTAGCTGCAAAATTTAGAATTTTTCTACATTTTTTGGAGTTAAAGATCTTTTTTTTATCCAAGTTCTACACTAAAACATGGTGTGTCAAAATCTCAATACACTATGTGATATCTTGACACAACATGTCACTATCTAGATGCAGTGAGTCGCTAATAGTCTCAACAACATTCATTTTCTAGATGTTTAGATCATTGGGAAATGTGTTGATAGATGATATGATGGTGTTTCTCTCCCCATTTTTATGCCAAAATGGTATACCTACAATTAAAACCATAGAGAAAGTAAAGATGGAAATAAAGTGAAATTATAGCATGAATAAGAGTGGTTATTGGGTGAAATCAATTTGGAAATGCAACCAAAAGTGATCCAAAAAATGATATAAAATATGCATATCAAAACTTCTTAAGCTTAAACCATTGCTTGTCCTCAAGCAAAAAGAAACATAGATTCATAGTTGAATAAATAGCATGGCACATAAATCCTCTTACTGAGATGGATGAATATAATTATAGCATGTCAATCATTGTCAAGATATGCGACTAGGCAAGAATTCATTTCAATCACTCAAAATTTGGAATTAAGTTTAGAAAGGTGGTCAAATTGTTTTTGAAAAATCAATTAGATAGAAATGGATAGAATTATGATGAAAAGTTAAAACTATAGTGAATATGCAACCAAACCCTTATTATTATAAGAATGAATAAAATTGAAATTCTAGCTTGACAACAACAAACCTGCAATGATTCCTTCGTAAGTAAGATTTTTCAATTAAAATCTTTGGGTGAGTCACTCGGCTGCTAATGTAGGCTTATACACACGTGGAATTCATTTGGGGTTTTTTGAATCATTTTATGATGTAATTATCTACCTTGATAGGGTTGGGAGATTATGTTGGCGACTTAGCCATCTTTTGTAGAATACAGAGAAAAAAATATTATGTTGAACAAACAAATACCCCATTTAAACATGATTCCGGTCCCACTTTGGAACCTCATAGTCCTAGGCTAGTAAACTCCTTAAACTAAAGAAGGTTCATGCAGATAGGTGATTCAAAACCTAGAATTATTTTATTTCTAAAAGTTTTCATCATAGTTGTGGTGGAAAACACACTATAGATTTAGAAAAATGATCCAAAATACAACACAAGTATGTGAAGTTGGTTAATCCAAAGTATTTGAACCATTATATGCATTGAGATGAAAGTGATAAAAGTGAAAAACATGCTAGAGAAAAATATCATGGAAACATGAATGATTAGCCAATTGTTTTCACTAAACTGTTGAATGTGAGTGCTACCGTTTTTCAACTATTATCTTAGTGAGTACAATGGTTCAAATAAAAGGGAGTCATTTTTTCCCCAAACAAATGCAAGTCTTCAAAGTCACGCTTATATTTTCACTTAACTAAGCTAGAAAAATAGAAATGGAAAAGAAAAATAAATAGAAAAGTACAAGTAAAGGCCGATTACTCCCCCTTAAGCTTGACATCTGTAGTGTCCTCACTGTGGAAATCAAATAAAGAGAATAGAAATTGAGTACCTCATCATGGCAGAGTTGTTAAGGTGGAAGGCTTGTGCTCTGATTTGAGGGTGGAAATTGTTGCAATAAGAATCTACACCTCTTTGTCAATATATCTCTAATTCAGGACAAAGATATATGCTTATGATTTGCAGTAGGCATAGTCTTCTGGACTTCAATGTTGTTTGTCCCTGCATTCTTTTCTTCAAAATAATCAAAATTGGATTTTCACCAAGCATTGTATCAAAGATGTGTTGAAACGGGGCATTTGGCTTGTTTGAAAAATCATCATGTGGAGCAGGTGTTGCATATTTCTCCCTTACAGCTTCAGTTTCAATATATTCATTGATATCAACAGATTCATCTGGTGTCCTATTTGATGGTGAATGAGGTTCTTCTATAACAACTCTAGTCATAAAATATATCGGGCATTTTTTAGCATTCATCTCTGATTGACTATGTAAGGACCCTGAAGGTACTTTTTAGTTGGAAAACATTTGTTAGGAAATTTGATTTTTCTAACATCCTTGCATGATTGGAAACTACATCTACCTTAGAAAAGAGTTGGTGAATGGTATCCTTCATAAATGGTTGATGTTGATGAAACCTTCATTTTGCTTCATTTGAGTTGAAACAAAATTTTTAGGAGTGATTCCAAGTAGAACTTTGAATTTGATTATTGTTGTTGAACGTGTAGTTGTTGAAGAAGTTATGCATTGCTGCTATTGTAGTAGGAGAATTCGGGATGATCTCTCCAATATGGATTATATATGTTCAAATGATGATTGTAAGATCGATTGCTTCCATAATCCTCTATCACATCACATTGCTCTATTGTTTTATCAAATGGAATGAAATAAGTATAGCTTGAGGAAGATGCACTCTCAATAACTTCACTTGATTCACATAATAAGTTGATTGGGTGAGTGGATTGAGTGTTTGGATTTTCAAACTTTTGGTACAAGGTGTTCAACTTTGCTGCAACAAAATCTACTACATTAATAGAGTGTATGCCAGCTTGCTTGCCTGAAGCAATAGAAGAAAATGAAGGTTAATTTCTTCTATAAATGCTCCATTAGCAATGATTTACTACCACATATTCTATGATAACATAATATTTTCTATAGGATTTCTTAATCTGAGCTCCTTTTGCAGTTGCATCTAAGGACATCCTTATGCTATAAAATAAACCATTAGAAAAAAGTTTGAAGAAGCGCCCAATTGTTGAGACTTTAGACCATAGTGAGGACAAAGTTGTTGGAGGTTTTTGAATCTCTCCCATGTGTCATAGAGAATCTCTCCACCCTTTAAGAAAAAATAATGAGTTGGGTTCTTAGTTGTGCTGTTTTGCATGGTGGGAGGTACTTGGCTAAGAATACTTTGAGAAGCTCCTCCCAACTATCAAAAGAATTCCTTGGAAAAGAAGAGAACACCTTGTATCTGTCCTTCAAACTGAAATGGAAAAGAATAAGGAGAATCCCATTAGTAGGAGTGATATTAGTCTTGAAGGTTCTACATTACTATAGAAATTCAACTATATGTAAATTGGGATACTCCATAGGATTTCCTCCAAATTTGTTTTGTTGTAGCATCTGTATAATGGTGGGGCTAATAGAAAAATCATTTACCTAAGTTTGTAGGAGATAAATAGCCCTATTGATGTTTATAGTAGTTGGAACAAAAAGTCCTTAAGGGGACGATCATCTTTCATTATTGGTTTATCTTGTTGAGATGGTGCTCAAGTGAAGGTGGTGATGATGAAGGTGATGGATGTTGTGATTCCACCAAATTTGATTGAGGTTGACCAAAAGGCTAGTAATAATGTGCTCCATTTTCTGGGTCTAGAAATGTGGAAGGTTTAAACCACCCTTTAGATTTCCTCATATAGTCCTACAAATAAAGAAGGTGAGTGAAGTACAAAAACAAAATTTGAAGATACAAAAATATGATAATGATTATGATCATGATGAAAATGATGGTGGGTATGACGTGGTTCTAGTTTGATCTAGTCTCGCTTACAATTCAACTCTTCTTATTCAAACAAAAATATTGATGCTCCCCGGTGACAAAGCCATGAAGTTGTTAATTATGTGCTTGAGTCTTAAATTTATAAGCTCAAACATTGCCCTACAAGTTTACGGGTGCGTGTAATACTATCGAGGTTGTCCAAATAGCAAAGATTTGTTCATGGAAAGAGTGATGAACTCCAACAATCTAATATTTTTAACAAAAATGGTTTTTTTATGTTAACTAAACAATTTAGAAGAAAAAAAACTAAGATAGAAATCACTTGTATTAAGGATCAAATTGTATTAGAAATTCTTAAGGATAGGGTTTCACAATCATATCATGTCATGAAACAAAAACAAATTCACAAGTAGTAAAATAACAAAGGGAGGCTCGATTTCGACAACCTTTCTAGTAGTATAGAACGATTCTACCTTTATATAGAACCACCATGCATATACTCTAGAATAGAACCGCCAAAAACCTCAGAATCCCCTTCACATCTAAGCCACACCTATGGTCAAGGAAACAAACCTATAGAAAACATGTCCTTACTTCTAGCATTCACAAGAAGCATACAACATACATACAACATGTGCAATCAAGCATATGTGTGAAATAAACACTGATGTATCCATAGAACAATGAGTAAATCAACATAAGTAAGAAACTTTGTTGTTCTAAAAAAGTATGACATGGGAGTTACTCCCCCAATCCTAAGAAAAGGAGATCTACTCATCCATGGTTATAGAAAGTAGATACAAGTAGTAGAATATAATTCTAGACATCATAGAAGAAGGCAAACTCTAGTGTTTGTGGAAGAAGTAAGAAAGAATTGGGATACTGATCAAGGAGACAAACTCTATCGTTGCTTCTAGAAACTATCTAGAAAGCTTCACTCTAGAGTCAAGAGTGAGAACGGATGATATCCCTACTACAATTGTCAGAGAGGAAGGAAAAAGAAGAAGTTTCTCTCCAAAGAAACCACATTTCTCCCTTGGAATGCCTCCAAATCCTTCTAGCTTTTCCTTTCTTGAGACCCACTCCAAAATGTCTAAGATAGTCCATTCCAAATATCCCAAGACGACTTGGGGTCATATATATAAACAATATTGTAGTTACATTTTCATTTGAGTGAAATGTTTAGGCAACATAGTGTGCTGCATGGCCAACACGGGGTCTTGCTGCAAGTCAGAGAGTTTTAGAAAATTCTCGAATGAGGGAAACATGGTGTGTTGATATCTCAACATGATGTGCCAGTTGGTGTGAGGGATTTTTGGATCCAATTTATGCAATAAACACTATGTGTTGAAATCTCAATACACAGTGTTGATATTTGGTCATGATGTATAGCAATCTGGACACGGTGTGTCGTTGACAGTTTTGGCAACATTGATTTTTTCAATATTTGGATGATTGGGGAATGTGTTGATGGATTATATGATGGTGTTTCTCTTCCCATTTTGATGCCAAAATGTTGTACCGCAAATCAAAACCATAGAGAAATTAAAAATAACAATACAGTGAAAATCTAGCATAATAAAGAGTGATTTTTGGGTGAAATTGATTTGGAAATGCAACTAAAAGTGGTCCAAAAGATGATATAAAATATGCACATCACCTACCTAGAAAATATTACTATATTGATAGATATGGAGAGGAAAATACACAACTTTATATCATTTAGTACTAATTATTGGTCTCATTTACACTAATGAATAACCAACATTCACATGAAAAAATATGTGTTATTCACAGAAACACATAACTAACATACACACTGGATTTAGTGGAATTAATATCTAGCATTCACTTGTATTTTAAATTAAACATAACCACAATTGTAAAAGTGTTAGAGCAAGAAGTCGATAGACATTTCTACAGAAGCAATGGGGGTGGGGTGTTCATACTAACTATCAACCAAAGTGGGTGCGTACAAGGTAACTGCTTGAAGTGGATTTATCAAGACTAAATCATTGGTGGCTGGAGAAGCGAGGACTGGGGCCATGGGGTATTTCATAGTTGGAGGAGGTCAATATGGATGGGAGAAACTAAAACCAATTTTTGAGATTATGTCTGTCTCCAATTATGCATTTGTGAAAGACTAGATTTTGGCCTAATTTTGAGGACGAAATTCTTTTAAGATGTGTAGGATGTGATAGAGTGAACATTTGGATCTTTGGATACCTAATGAGATAATCAAATTCATGTGTCTGAGTTATAACAAGAATTTTGAGTGTTCTGATAAAGTTTGGATGCCAATGATATTTACATCATGATTAAGATTCCTATATTCTGTCATTTGAGGAATTTCGGTTGACAAGACAAATAGTTGAATTTTGTCAACAAATTTAGTTTAATGTAGCTTAATTAATGATAAATCTATGGTTAAAATTTGGTGACAATCGGAGGTTCCTAGAGGGAGTTATTTAGGTTTGATCTTTGGGAAATAATGTGCATAATTGATGATTTATGGAGCCTAGTTGTGGCTTGAAACCAATGTCACGCGCCTCTTTAGTTTGGGCAAGCTGTGTGGTCATATCAGGGCCATGCTCTTCCAATCCAATGGCCATGGCACTTGACTTAAGTGAACCCCGGATCCAGGCAGGTGAATGCTCCATCTCAGCCACACATGAGGAACCTACGGTCAGGATTGCATCATCTTCCTTGCAGTTACAGGACCAGGAACGAACACCCCCCCCCCCCCCCCCCCCCCCCCCGCACGATGTGCTTCTCAATGATCGTGGGTGGAGGGCAAACTTTGAGTGGGCAGTTAGCATCGTCTTGATCAGTTCTCCATTTTGACCCCTCATTTGAGATACGAAACCACCTGACGAAAGAGTACCGCATTTTGCTCCTCCCCATCTCTCCACTGTGTTTCACAGACGGCGGCTTTAGGAAGAGGACGGAGTGAGAGGAGAGTTCGGAGGAGGAGAGTAAAGTAGAAATGAAGAAAGGAGGTGAGGTAGTTCAACCCATGTAGCAGCGTGCTCTATTGTGGAGCTTTCCATGGCCGACGAGCATCATGTGGCTGGAGTTGAAGACGGAGCTCGTGGGCGTGTGTGAAGCACTTCTTGCCAAGAATGGAGGTTGCTGATGTATTCCTAGATACCCTGCGATGCCCCTGGACCCTTCACCTACGACAAATGATGTAGGAAATGTCTTTCCCCCCTTCTTAGCCCAACGGCGACAAGTATGGCCGATGAGCCTATGGAGTTCAAGCTACACAGCGACGATGGAGAAATAGATTGGCCTTGGAGAGCAGGGAGAAGCCTCCAAATCTGATGGTGCCATTGGTTGTAGACGAGGAGCCCTAGACGCTGTGGCAACACATGCGGAGAACAGGGTCTCGCAGGACTCCCGCAGACGCTGGCGGTTCGAGACGCGAGCAAAAGGTGGGTTTCGCTCGAGCAGCAGATCCGGACCAGGGGTGTGAACCGCCACAGAACCAGGCGGCCAAGGCAGGAGCAGCGCCAGCCCTAGTGCCACATGTCGGCATCTGAGTGGTCCAAAAAGGTAAAATCTTAGTAAATTCTCAAATCTTAGAAAATGTATAGTAATTAGATTCTTTATCAAAAAAATACATATAATATACCCAAATGTTCAGAAAAATGAGTAGAACATAATGGAATGAAAATATCAAGCTTTTGATGTACTAATCACAGTGATATCATGCAAGATGTATTATACTTGTTTAATGAGTCATAAATATCAAACGATGACCTAAAATTATGATAAAATGTCAATATGTCTATATTCATTCTTATAATCCATTTAAGGTCAGTGATTATGATGTTGAGGCACAAAAGCATGTAATTTGCTCCATATGGCTAATTAGGGCTAATAACCCTAAATAAAATGTAATAAATACATACATACTCAATAAATGATGAAATTTATAGAGAAATATCATATGATTATGTGGAACCTAATATTTAATTATGAGATTATGTTGATGCATATAATTCATATTATATGAAGATTACCCTTAATACATGGGTTGTAACCCTAATTTGGATAATGTATATAAACTAGGATTAATATGTGCACAAAAAGGATATGGAACCTACTGTTCAGATAATGAACCATAACTTGGAAAATGACATCAGTAAGACAATTCTAATACAAGAATGCAAGTAATGATGGAAATGTCCTAATGATCTAAACTAAACCCTAATGGACATAACTAGGGTTAAGATGATGATGAGAACCTGATGATGACATGTAATCTTGTCTTAATCAGGGTTGAACAGATTTAGAGTTTACATGAGGGATATGTGATGATTCGGATATCTATGATCAAGGTACACCATTACCTCTTACTTGGCTTATTATACAATATGCTTGTGTTATAAGTGTAGTAAAATACTTGGCATATGGTATTGGATGAAATGATTGTTCTTTTATGATATATTGCTTGATGTTTTTCATACTTATATGCCTATGAACACATGAAACATAAAATATCTGATCCATCATATGATAGCACTAAACTCTTTGGTAGTACAGTGCATTGAAGTGATCACAAACTCCTCGGGGGTAGATCACATGTATAATGATCACAAACTCCTCGGGGGTAGATCATAAGGCCTAAAAATATCAAAGCCCTTGGGGGCAGATGTACGAGATATATGATGGAAATGTGCTTAAAATATATGTGTTCTCTTTTATTAATGAATATTCTTGTGCAAGTACATGCATTTTCTTATATTTCTCTATACCTGCCAAGTATTAGTTTTATCTTATTTCCAAGCTTAGTAATGAGAGGTATATAAAAAAATGCGTAGGCGTACTCAGTACAATATTCTTGAATATTGTGCTGACATGTACTACATGTAATCTTTTGTTTAGGTGATGTGGGCATATGACCTTGAAGATCCAGGATAGTTGAGAGTTGTGTGGCGAGCTGTTGTACAGGTGGACCTGATGTCTTAAGATCATGTTGTTTAGTGGTGTGCATGTATATGTTAAAGTTTGTTGTTCAATATGTAATATTAAATATTTTAATAATTCATTATGTAATTATATGTTGAATGGTGAACATGTGTTGTGATTTGTTTATTGTTCATGTGCATGTGCTATTGATTGTTTCCTTCTGACTCCCTTTATTTTCTTCTTCTTAGACTAGTGTGGGATGTTTAAATTGGGATTCTCACTAAGGTGAGGGTTTTAATTTGGACGTCACACATCAGATTAAGTTTTAGAAAATCAGGGGACATCACAACATTAATTTCTCAATAATTTTCCTCTATACTAGTGGCCATTACTTTGAGAAACTAAAACCAAAATTTGACAATCCCATGCACATTAGTCACATACTTGTTGTGTATCTATTTTATGTACAATCTTATCTCGTCCATATGCACTACTCAAGTACCAAAATTGGTGATCGAATTATGTATAAACCCTATTTGTGTATAAAAAATATTTATTTATTATACCCCTCATAAATAAATAAAAACAATTGCCTCCATTGTAGAATGTATGCCAGCCATTAGTAAGACATGATATTAGAACCTCACCTACTTTTTACCATCATTCAAATATAGAAAATAAATATTATAAAATAAGAGTAACCATGATATTTTTTGTTAAAAATTAATTAAATGTATTACACACCACTATTCACACACAAATGATACTAATACCCATTCAAAAAGAAATATCATTAAATCAATATATGTAAAAATAACCATTATTTGAATAGTATATAAAAATCTAAAAATCACCAAATCCATAGTAACAAATAATTAAGAATTAATTAGTCTAAAATGTAAAAATAAGATGCGAAAAGATTTATAATGCACAATGACAGTAAAAGGTTATATAGAAGAAACAAAAACATACACAAACTTGGAATATGTAGTTAGATAAATTCACCCATTAGGAACATGGGAAAAGTTGTATCTCATCAAGTACATTAAAATGGGAGTGGGTTCCCCTCAAAACACCCCACATGATAAAAACACAATGGAAGCACAATCACAAGAAATACCTTTAGACTTGCTATGCCCCCGGGAATCCATGTATGTGTCTTCTTCAGGTTTGAAGTTTACAAACACCAAAGGGTGAAGACTTTTTCATTAGTATTGAGACTATATTGATGCAAATTGCCAAAGATGATTCACCTAATTATAATAATGTTTACTAGCCATCTTCAAATTTTCTTTTCCTTTTTGAAAAGCCTCAATCTTTTTTGCTTGACTTTGTCAAAACTATTTGTAAAATGTCATCTTGTTCAATGACTAGACTTATATGCTAGAAGACCAAGCTCTCCATATGATCCTAAGATTGATATCTGCAAAGGTAGATGATGAAAAGATATCCATATAATCATTATTGAGATTGTGAGGGTTGTTATAACCATGTCTAGATTTTTTGTATAGTTCTAAATGAGTTTGTTGTGATCCATGGGATTTAGGGTGAAGTGATGTTCCTCCTTCATATCCATTTCTTCCATTACTTGTTTCCAAACTCAAACACATATGCCAAATGAACAACACATGCATGTGCCAATGCCCAAGGGTGAGATGAGCCCAACCTAGACCTATCTCCGATCTAAACTTTGGTTAAAGGCGAGGGAGATATGTAAGCTCCCTACCGGCCTTTTTCAGATCATAAATAAAAGGGAGCTCACCAAAAACATATTGCTTCATTTTGGGTATGGATATCATGTTTAGGGTTATTCTCTTTCCCCCTCTCAAGTTTGTCATTATATAGATCATCCTAGAGTTATGAGTTTAAATTGACTAGGTGGAAAAATCATGATTTCCAAATCTGTATTTAAGATTGAGATATCAAATCAACATATATTAGAGTAGATTGAAAAATATGGAAGGACATAGAGAAGAAACTAACATGTTGTTAAAAAAACATATCTAAATTTTTTTTGCTGGAGTCTAAACCTCAACACTAGATGGTGAAATTAGTCATCGATATCTTCTATTCATGATCGAGGACCTTCAATAAGAAAATTGATATTTGGTTAACTGAATACTGGTTAATCTAAATGTTTTTACATCTATGAAATTCAGCACATGTTCTTAGGTCACAGAAACCCCCAAATAATAGCCATATGTGAATCCTAGTTAATTAAATTGTCTGTTGTTAACAATGAAGCTAAATACTAGTTAGCCAATCTCCATACAGATAAAGTCAAATCATGGATAATGATAGAAATGGAATGTTATACTGATGGAGGATGCTCTTAAGAGTTCATTTTGTGACCTACATAGGTCACTAATGGGTCACAAATAAACACGCCAATCCTGATCCATAACGAGTGAGAATTACTATTGAAAAACTCATACATTATTAGTTTGTATAATGGTCAATACTGGTTCACAAGGAATGAAAACCCTATAATGACAATTCTTATTGACCTAGATTAGAGAACATAACTAAATCCATAATGTGATGGCAATATCCTACAATATGCAAACCCAAAATCGTGTATCACCTTTATCCTTCTACTCATCGTTAGTCAACAAAGTGGGCATCCACTCATCAAATTGTCATCATGTACTTGTTAATCCAAATATTGGTTACCTACAAAAAATATTATTGTTTAATAATTAATTCCAAGCATGATTGACAAGTTACTTGATTCATGGATCATAAAGATAAACAACTCCGAAAAATATAGAATTGACAAACATTTAATAAGTGGTTATCCCAAATCCTTATTACTTATAATATGGAACCCTAATTACCCTTAAGCCTGAATCCTAGTTCATTTATAACCCAATAATGGTTTGAAGTTCAATCAAATCCTAGATAGTCGAGTATGCAAGTTCCCCAGATTAGCAATTTCTAGTTACAGTTATAATCTAACCATAAGGGACGACCAAAGTTATCAGTTCATGTCTAACTATAATGGGAGGATCTCCAAAATCACAAATTTTGACATTCTATTTACATTGATTCTTCATGTCCTACTCATGTCTCATTGAGATATATGTCAGAGTAAAGTGGGTGTTCTTACTAGAAATGTTGTATAACAATGAATGCACTTTAGAGAACTCTTCACATATGCTCTCTTATGTATATGAGTCACCTTGACTGTGGCATTCAACTCACAAAAACAAGATTAACTTAAGCGAAAACAAATTATTTGCAGTGGATTACTGAAAATCACTAAAAATTAAAACTTTTTGCAAAGCGATCCATATATAGGAAATCTTTCCCATCAAAAACCACCGTATAACATTTACATTATGATCCAAAAATACATAACCTGTACCATCTATTTTCAGAGGCTACATCATCAACTGTTTTATAAACATTATATACAAATAGTATGTGAATCTCGAGGCATCAAGCCAAAACCTCATATCGATTCACCAAAAACACTGACTAAAAACTCTGAGGACCTGAGAGTACAGAGACGACACATAGGACTTTCTAACTACATAACTTCACAGGCAGTATCTCCACATGAGATATTACTGCTGTCCTTGCTGATACAGCTATTGTCCATTCCTTACAATGGAATTCTGCATCTTTGTCCGCGTCCACCTAAAACGTTGGATCCCACGGGGGTGAGACAATTGTAAATTTCCCCAGCGGGAGATATAACTCTCTGCCAAAACACTGTTATAGTAGTTTATTAAATTAAACTGAGCAGAAGGATTTATATGTATAATCAACAACAGGTAAATCACTGTATGAACAAAGTAAATTAATCTTCCTTTTCAAGGATAGCATTACATCTACTCATGGTAGACTTGTAGTTCATCCATCTACTTGTAATGAATACAACAGATATGAACAACATCGATGAACTACAGATATATAACAGAAATGTAACATCAGCCAATGAATTTCTGAATTCAATCCTTAAGCAAACATGCTATATGGATGATTTCATTTTATAAACACACTTATGCCCTGAGGAGATGAGGTATACCGCTCATACTCCAACCAACCACTGTGAAGTCAAAATCGGTACCATACATAGGTCAATGGAAGAGCCAGATTCCCATGACCTCAACTTTCTCGGTCAGTACGAGATAACATGCAGGACATCTTGTGTCTCTGCTAGATAGCTTTCCAGGGTATACTGGCAACATCGCTATTAGAGTTATAGCCCGTAGCATATACTCTTTTCAGGATATGGCCCTTAGCCAATGCCTGGTATTATATTGTGGAGTCATGGCCCGTAGCCATACTCTTATTGGGGTATGGTCCGTAACCAATCTCGTACATAGGACATAGCCCGTAGCCATTCCTATGGAGCATAAGGATATATTTGCCCAATTACCCCCACATATTCAAAAATATGCATTCCGGGTTTTGCCGCGGAGCACCCGTTTCACCATCACCTATTCCTGACGATGATGGATCTATGGCCAGGGCTTCTACATGAAAAGATTTCAGTTGATTAATTAGGTAAATTTTCATATTCTTTTAGCATCGACCAGTTTCTCAAACAAGACTTATTACAACAATGCTATAAAGAGGCATGTACTACTTTCATCAGATACTTATCAGTCTTTCAAAGGCCTTAGGAACTCAGTCCCTCATTTCAAAACTGGGAATTCTCATCCCTTCACATTCTCATCACCATAATTATATGGTTCTGGGTATTCAAACCCTTAACTCATCATTCAACATTATTACCACTTTTTCTGGAAACTATCACCTTCAGGTCATCTGACCAAGGTAAATATGATGCTTGTTACATAAGCATCTCTCATGGCACTTAAGGCCCATTACTTCTCTTATTACCTCATACTAGGCAATAAGGTATAGCATGGCACATAAGACCCAATAAACAATTTCAATACATAAAATGTCATAGCTAATACCTGGCTATGTTCATTGTCACATCATACCTGCATGGTTAGTGCAGATGATAATACATCAATTTCATATCAGTACCATGCAAAAAAATATATAACATCATTATTCAAGGGTAACACCACTATTCCCTTACCAGGGTTAGGGTTTCCCATTTCTCATTAATTAGGATTTCATGATCACATTATCTGTCCAACCCTTAATTCATTATTCCATGCCTCTGGGACATTCAAGGATATCATATTTGATTATTCCAGAACATTACTTTCATCATATAGCATTAATGATCATCAACTCAAGATATGAGTTCATTTCTCATCCTCATCAAGGTATGACTATATCATACTCATCATTTGGGCTTAACCCCATTCTCAAGGTACATTAATTAACACTCATCAAAGTGCAACAACTCATTACATTTCATTGTAATAGTTGCATAACACACTTCATATGTTTCTTACCCAATTACATTGGATTTGGAGTATATCAAGGTATATAAACCCTGGGGTGCTGAATGTGATAACTATCATATCTTAATGTATCACTTTCTCATCATTTCAAACTCTCTTGAGTTAACCAACTTATCTTGTATTAAGGTATTTCCCTATTAATACATTCCATTACTAAACTCTCACCTTTAGCATATAATACATAGGCCACACATTAGAATTGTCCAACTATCTTTAATGATATGGACTTGTCAAATGGTAAAGACATTGCTTACAATTAGGTTGCATATAATCAACCACATGAAATGTTTCACCTTTATAAGGTCATTCCTTCTATCCCATCATTAGGGTTTCCTTATACACTTACTTAAAGTTAGAATATGACTCATTGTCATACTGCCTAGGATTGGGGCTTTATGCATTATGACTTCATATTAGAATCTCATATACCTTCACCCTACATGGGGCCTCTCATCACAACATAGCATTAGAACATCATGTGGTGTTAGTACTTAGTTAGGGTTTCTCATGGAATCACCCTCAACTAGGGTTTCTCATGGATTCACCCTCAATTAGGGTTTCACATGGAATCACCCTCAACTAGGGTTTTACATGTCATTACATGACATCACCCTAAGTTTGATTCTCATATCACATCACCACATCAATGTTCCATATAACTCATTCTAACTTAGGGTTTCTCATAACATAACCCTAGAATAGGATTTCACATGGAATCATCCTTAATTAAGATTTCCACTATAGTCACCCACAATTTGGGTCTACAATTCATCTCCATTAGGATTTCATTCAATTATCCATAATTACAGATTCACTATTCATCCCAATCAGGGTTTTACATCTCATTTCCCTAAATTGGAGTTTCACACATCACTACCCTGGATTAGGGTTACATTTAGAATTGCCCTCAATTAGGGTTAGGACTCAATAGATCTGTCAATTAGGGTTTATATTCATGATTAGGGTTTCATGATCTCTCTACTTAAGGATCATACCCTTAAACACCACATGAATCATATTCATTTATGAATTCATGTTAACATCCTCTCAACTTGATTAGGTCATATCAACCCTTCAATCAAGTACATACAACTATGATTAACATAGTGTACCAAGTCATTGATCCTATAAGCAATTAGGGTTCATCCCTTAATTGGCATTAATCAGTTAGGTACTATTAGAGTTTCAACCTTTGTACCTTCATTGATTATCATTACTAATCATCATTGGATCATTGGATAATTCATCATCTTAATTCTCAAGAGATTCCATCACATTGGACCTTCATTACATAAGGTATCCATTTGAATTGACCAAGTGAATCTCCAATTACAATAGATGTCCAAGTGGATTGAGTCCTCAATAAACCTTGAATACTTGAGCCCCAAACGATCTTGGTCTTTCAAAGTTCAAATGGTTTGAAACCGTTTGGTAAAGGTGCACACTCAAGACCGTTTGCTAAAGTAGCAGGTGAAGACCGTTTGCCAAGTTTGACTTTTGAAACCGCATGGGCACAAACGGTTTGGGATCGTTTGGTCCCAACCGGTCTTGAGACCTTTTGGTCCCAAATGGTCTTGAGACTGTTTGGTCCAAACCTCCTCAAAACCGCATGGACCAAATATGGTCTCAACCAATCAAATTGGATTAGGGTTTCCAATATTGATTCCTCCAATCATTGTATTCATGGAACCAATCATCAATTGGACCTATCCTCATACTTCAATTGAGTTTAATAGGTCAAACTTCAACTGATTTGACCCTCAATTGACCCTCAATTAATCATCAATTAGGGTTTGAATTAATTGAATTAGGGTTTGGAATCGATAATCCTTCATCACTAATCAATGCAAGATTAGTTACTTTGAAACCATTGAACCATCATCCAAATTGAACATGACCTGACCCCAAATGGTCTTGAGACCGTTTTCCCATGTTTACATCAAAATCTAAGTCAACCAATTAAGGTTTGGATCATTGGATTGATCACCAAATCAACAATTGCTTACACTCCAACATAGTATCTTTGGATCTTCAATTTCTTAACCATACTCAACCCTAGACCTCCAAACGGTCTTGAGACCATTTGGATGAGCTCCAAATGGTATTGTGACCTTTTGGCTCATCCAACCCTTGGATTCTAGTGAAATTTCATCAAGGTTTGATCTATTGAGTCGATCAACAAATCAGCAATTGATTACACTCCAACATAGTATCTTTGGATCTTCAATTGCTTAACCATACTTAACCCTAGACCTACAAATGGTCTTGGGTGATATCCAAACGGTCTTGAGACCGTTTGGGTGATCCCCAAATGGTTTTGAAACCGTTTGGGCTAATCAACCCAAAAAGTCCAATCAATCAAGTTGAAAATCAGCACTTAATTCAATTAGGGTTTGTCTAATTGAATAGCCTTCAACTCTTGATTCCTTTGGAATTAATTAACCAAATTTGGTGGGTCATCAAACAACATAATTAGGAACAGGATTCTCAAACTTTCAACCCTTGGTCAACTCCCCCAAATGGTTTTGAAACCGTTTGGTCTCATGCGGTTTGATGAAACCGTTAGCTTCTAAACGGTTTGAAACCGTTTGCTCCCAAACGGTTTGGGAAACCTTTTGAGCATCCCAAACAAGATCGTTTGCCTTAGATATTTAGAGAGGTGTGTTCTTATCATCTTCAACCTCTGAACTCAAGAAACCTGCTGTGGTTTCCATGGTAATTGCATCCATCAACCAAATCAATTATTGTAAATGTAGAAAAGATCATTATTTGGTATGGAATTGAATGCAATAACAAAATCAAGGGTTCAAGTTATAAAACCTACCTCCAATTGAGCTCCAAAGCTCCATGTCCACGACAAAAATGGTGGATGCAACTCCTTTCACCATTCCAAGGCTCGTCCTCAAGGTTTGAGTGAAAAGGAATGGTTAGAATTGAAGAGGGGATCGAAATAGGAAGAAATCATGCATTGATTTGTGATTTCCACCATGAAATCGTGATGAACCAAGGTCAAGAAGCTTAACAACAGGTTGGGGGTCGTCCTCCTAATCCTACCAAGCTCCCTTGGTCGTTCCCCAAGCAAGGAGAAGAAATGGGGTCGAAAAAGCCTTCCATTTGGCTTGTAAAATGTTCTTTTATAAAAAATCAATGAGAGAGAAAGTACTTTACAAAAATCCAATAAATCCCAAAATGTGGCCGCCTCTTCCCCCTCATCTTCCTTAGGGACGAGGCTATATTTTTTGCTTCTTATTCCTCTCAATTATCCATGATTTAAAGAAAAGCAAATCAAGCACCTTAAATCATTTTATATTAATATCCATATGTGAGTGGATATTTCTTTTTCTTATAAAATTGTGTGTGAGTTATCCACTCCCTTGGATATTTTCGTGGTCCTTGCAAGGCTCAAGGACGTCACACACACATCTGAATCCAACCATTTTGGTTTTGGTTGAAGGCCCTATAATTAATACATTTATTTTTGCCCTAAATCAAATTAGGGTTTCAATTAGGATTAAATCTTGATTATTTTAATATCAAGATTCTCTCTCCTCCAACTTAATTCAAATGAGGTGCCCCTCTCATTTTCTTTGCTCTACATGATGCCAAGAAATATTAGGGACCTTATTGAAGTGGTAATTTGCATATTGAACCCTAGGTTTTGGGTAAATTGCACATTACACCAAAATTAGGTTCTAATGTACAAGGATTGCTTTACAAGCTTAATCTTGGTGCCCAATCTTGTGAAAACCATAACACTACATCATATTCATTCTTATGATGTCTCAACATTAGACGAACATATTTTCATGCAACATTTGCAATTTAACCCCTCAACTTGGGTAATTTTCACTTTAGTCCAAAACAAGCAAACATTGCTTCAACATTGTTAAAAAAGGACTAGAATTGCAACATAGGTTCCTCTTGAGGCCTAATTACTTTTCAAAAGATGAGATTAAGCGTTTAATCACCTTTATTAATCAAAACACCTAGGGTTAGAGTATAACCCAGGTCAGGGATGTTACAAATCATAAACCCCTAACAAGGATTTCGTCCTCAAAATCCAGATAAAGGAAGATAGATGTATTTCATTCATCATACTATCTAGTCTTCACATATCATCTCCTTATCATGGAGACACCATCAAACTTTGATCAGCAAAAAGTGTTTCCATGCAAGATTCTCATAGAATCAATACACAAGGCACATGCCCCATTGTCCCTCATCATTGACTATAGAGTCAACTTAGTGTCAAATAACACTTTTCTTGTTCAGAGAAGCATCATACATTTTTTTATTAATATCATGTTTATGCAGAGCATAAACCCCTAACATATGATGTTCATATCATTATATATAATTAGACTAATTTCACAGTTGACCACTCCAGGTAGCCAACCTAACCCATCTGATAACTCTCAGATACTAGAATATTTTACCTTGGTATCTATCACATGTGTTGGAAACACATCATATATATCTCTTCCTTTTATCGTGGAACATTAATTGTTTCATATGTCCTCATCTTAGGACCAAAGTCCAAGATAACTGATACTTTTCTAAGTATCCATCACATGAACATGTTTATCTTATGCACATCAAGTGTCCTAAGACCCACTTGATTGCCATGTCCCTGAAAGGAAAGAAACAAGGATTCATATTCCTCATATTAATTCATGTATTTTCAACTATTCAAGAATCATTTACTCTTTGTATCACCTTAGGTTCCTTGCCTTTAGCATAGGACTTTGTAAGGATGATTACATGTCATTATCCCTTTCTTTATTATTATCTAGCATGTTTTTGATCATCTCATGATCTCATCACAATTCCCATTTCCTCATTATGGGAAAGATCTTTATTATGCTTGCAGCATTATTGAACAGGGTTCATCTCCCTTATTCTTATTCTTATCTTATGAGGGGTACACTTTTAGTTCCTCATACAACATGCTCATCTGAGATTATCTCAGACTTCTCTTTCTTATGCATGGGGTATGACACATTTATTCATTCCATATTTCTGATTTCATGATACTCATTAGATTGTCTCAGAATGACTACTTGATCAGAGTAGTCAAAAAGACAACAATCTAAGAGTTTCCATACCCACTTTATCATCAATAGTTGTATACCTGGCCAGGGTATATAAGTACTGAGATTAAGTGATATGCACTTTGTATACTATCATATTTCTTCTTTTCATATTATCACAAGCATAAGGATTAACATCCCTAGATTTTGTCCAAGCACCTCTTATATACCTCATCTTTTCTTATAGAGGTAAGGACAACATAAAACATTTGTAATGTTTTACTATACAAAACATAAGTCCTCACAGGACAAATCAAGGAAAGTTCAAACAATTCCTTTCTTTGTTAATCCAGGAATTTCATAAGATGAAATATTTGAATGACATTACCTTGTCATAATTCATGGATTATTCACTGTCTCAGGCTAACTCTGCCTCAAAGATTGATTCAACAAGCTAAGGTTAAGCACAAACTCAATTTAAGTCCAGAAACTCATCATTTCCTTTTGCTTCAACCAGCTGATGTTGATTACAAATCATGTTGATATCTAAAACATCATCATTGGGGCTGGTAATCTAGGTTACATTGCCAAAGCTTGATCCATTATTTACATTACTGTTGCCCTAAATTCTTCAATAGTAATACTTAAAGAAGGATTTTCTTATTATAGATGGATCATCTAGGGGATTCTCAGGCAATTATCCCTTTCTTGCCTACTCCCATGCACCTTTTCCTGGTGCAACATTGCTTCTCTCAGCAGCAACCTCCTCATGTGACCCAGTCATCTTTAAGTTTTTCTTCTCTTATACGAGAAGAAGACACTATCATATACACTGGATGACACCAAAACAGACTCTACTACCTTAGTCCTATGTCTCTGTAGACTCAGCGAACCTAAAGCTCTGATACCACTAATTTGTGGCATCCAACTCACAAAAACAAGATTAACTTAAGCGGAAGCGAATTATTTGCAACAGATTACTGAAAATCACTAAAAATTAAAACTTTTTGCAAAGCGATCCATATATAGGAAATATTTCCCATCAAGAACCACTGTATAATATTTACATTCTGGTTCAAAAATACATAACCTGTACCATCTCTTTTCAGAGGCTACATCATCAACTGTTTTATAAACATTATATACAAACAGTATGCAAATCTCGAGGAATCAAGCCAAAACCTCAGATTGATTCACCAAAAACACTGACTAAAAACTCTGAGGACCTGAGAGTACAAAGACGACACATAGGACTTTCTAACTACATAACTTGACAGGCAGTATCTCTACCTGAGATATTACTGCTGTCCTTGCTGATACAGCTGTTGTCCATTCCTTGCAGTGGAATTCTGCATCTTTGTCCGCATCCACCTAAAAAGTTGGATCCCACGGAGGTGACACAATTGTAAATTGCCCCAGCGGGAGATATAACTCTCCACCAAAACATTGTTATAGCAGTTTATTATATTAAACTGAGCAGAAGGATTTATATGTATAATCAACAGTAGGTAAATCACTGTATGAACAAAGTGAAGTAATCTTCTTTTTCAAGGATAGCATTACATCTACTCATGGTAGACTCATAGTTCATCCATCTACTTGTAATGAAAACAATAGATATGAACAACATCAATGAACTACAGATATATAACAGCAATGTAACATCAGCCAATGAATTTCCATATTCAATCCTTAAGAAAACATGCTATACAGCTGATTTCATTTTACAAACACACTTATGCCCTGAGGAGATGAGGTATACCGCTCATACTCCAACCGACCACTGCGAAGTCGAAATCGGTACCATACATAGGTCAATGGAAGAGCCGGATTCCCATGACCTCAACTTTCTCAGTCAGTACGAGATAACATGCTGGACATCTTGTGTCTCTGCTAGATAGCTTTCCAGGGTATACTGGCAACATCTCTATTAGAGTTATAGCCCATAGCATATACTCTTTTCAGGATATGGCCCTTAGCCAATGCCTGGTATTATATTGTGGAGTCATGGACCGTAGCCATACTCTTATTGGGGTATGGTCTGTAACCAATCCTGTACATAGGACATAGCCCGTAGCCATTCCTATGGGGCATAAGGATATATTTTCCCAATTACCCCCACATATTCAAAAATATGCGTTCCGAGTTTTGCCGCAGAGCATCCGTTTCACCATCACCTGTTCCTGACGATGATGGATCTATGGTCAGGGCTTCTACATGAAAAGATTTCACTTGATTAATTAAGTACATTTTCATATTCTTTTAGCATCGGTCAGTTTCTCAAACAAGACTTATTACAACAATGCTATAAAGAGACATGTACTACTTTCATCAGATACTTATCAGTCTTTCAAAGGCCTTGGGAACTCAGTCCCTCATTTCAAAACTGGGAATTCTCATCCCTTCACATTCTCATCACCATAATCATATGCTTCTGGGTATTCAAACCCTTAACTCAGCATTGAGCATTATTACCACTTTTTCAGGTAACTATCACCTTCAGGTCATCTGACCAAGGTAAATATGATGCTTGTTACATAAGCATCTCTCATGGCACTTAAGGCCCATTACTTCTCTTATTACCTCATACTAGGCAATAAGGTATAGCATGGCACATAAGGCCCAATTAACAATTTCAATACATAAAATGTCATAGCTCATACCTGGCTATGTTCATCGTCACATCATACCTGCATGGTTAGTGCAAATGATAATACATCAATTTCATATCAGCACCATGCAAAACAATATATAACATCATTATTCAAGGGTAACACCACTATTCCCTTACCAGGGTTAGGGTTTCCTATTTCTCATAAATTAGGATTTCATGATCACATTATCTGTCCAACCCTTAATTCAGTATTTCATGCCTCTGGGGCATTCAATGATATCATATTTGATTATTCCAGAACATTACTTTCATCATACAACATTAATGATCATCAACTCAAGGTATGCGTTCATTTCTCATCGTCATCAAGGTATGGCTATATCATACTCATAATTTAGGCTTAACCCCATTCTCAAAGTACATTAATTAACACTCATCAAAGTGCAACAACTCATTACATTTCATTATAATAGTTGCATAACACACTTCATATGTTTCGTACCCAATTACATTGGATTTGGAGTATATCAAGGTATATAAACCCTGGGGTGCTGAATGTGATAACTATCATATCTTGATGTATCACTTTCTCATCATTTCAAACTCTCTTGAGTTAATCAACTTATCTTGTATTAAGGTATTTCCCTCTTAATACATTCCATTACTAAACTCTCACCTTTAGCATATAATACATAGGCCACACATTAGAATTGTCCAACTATCTTTAATGATATGGACTTGTCAAATGGTAAAGACATTGCTTACAATTAGGTTGCATATAATCAACCACATGAAATGTTTCACCTTTATAAGGTCATTCCTTCTATCCCATCATTAGGGTTTCCTTATACCCTTACTTAAAGTTAGAATATGACTCATTGTCATACTGCCCATGATTGGGGCTTTATGCATTATGGCTTCATATTATAATCTCATATACCTTCACCCTACATGGGGCCTCTCATCACAACATAGCATTAGAACATCATGTGGTGTTAGTACTTAGTCAGGGTTTCTCATGGAATCACCCTCAACTAGGGTTTCTCATGGATTCACCCTCAATTAGGGTTTCACATGGAATCACCCTCAACTAGGGTTTTACATGTCATTACATGACATCACCCTAAGTTTGATTCTCATATCACATCACCACATCAATGTTCCATAAACCTCATTCTAACTTAGGGTTTCTCATAACATAACCCTAGAATAGGATTTCACATGGAATCCTCCTTAATTAAGATTTCCACTATAGTCACCCACAATTTGGGTCTACAATTCATCTCCATTAGGATTTCATTCAGTTATCCATAATTAGAGATTCACTATTCATCCCAATTAGGGTTTTACATCTCATTTCCCTAAATTGGAGTTTCACACATCACTACCCTGGATTAGGGTTACATTTAGAATTGCCCTCAATTAGGGTTAGGACTCAATAGATCTGTCAATTAGGGTTTATGTTCATGATTAGGGTTTCATGATATCTATACTTAAGGATCATACCCTTAAACACCACATTAATCATATTCATGTATGAATTCATGTTAACATCCTCTCAACTTGATTAGTTCATATCAACCCTTCAATCAAGTACATACAACTATGATTAACATAGTGTACCAAGTCATTGATCCTATAAGCAATTAGGGTTCATCCCTTAATTGGCATTAATCAGTTAGGTATTATTAGAGTTTCAACCTTTGTACCTTCATTGATTATCATTACTAATCATCATTGGATCACTGGATCATTCGTCATCTTAATTCTCAAGAGATTCCATCACATTGGACCTTCATTACATAAGGTATCCATTTGAATTGACCAAGTGAATCTCCAATTACAATAGATGTCCAAGTGGATTAACCAATTGAATCCTCAATCAACCTTGACTACTTCAGCACCAAACGATCTTGATTTTTCAAAGTTCAAACGGTTTGAAACCGTTTGGTAAAGGTGCACACTCAAGACCGTTTGCTAAAGTAGTAGGTGAAGACCGTTTGCCAAGTTTGACTTTTGAAACCGCATGGGCACAAACGGTTTGGGATCGTTTGGTCCCAAATGGTCTTGAGACCATTTGGACTCAAACAGTCTTGAGACCATTTGGTCCAAACCTCTTCAAAACTGTATGGACCAAATATGGTCTCAACCAATCAAATTGGATTAGGGTTTCCAATATTGATTCCTCCAATCATTGTATTCATGGAACCAATCATCAATTGGACCTATCCTCATACTTCAATTGAGTTTAATAGGTCAACCTTCAACTGATTTGACCCTCAATTAATCATAAATTAGGGTTTGAATTAATTGAATTAGGGTTTGGAATCGATAATCCTTCAACACTAATCAATGCAAGATTAGTTATTTTGAAACCATTGAACCATCATCCAAATTGAACATGACCTGACCCCAAACGATCTTGAGGTCGTTTGGATGACCACCAAACGGTCTTGAGACCATTTTACCATGTTAACATCAAAATCCAAGTCAACCAATTAGGGTTTGGATCATTGGATTGATCACCAAATCAGCAATTGATTACACTCCAACATAGTATCTTTGGATCTTCAATTGCTTAACCATACTCAACCCTAGACCTCCAAACGGTCTTCGGTGACCTCCAAACGGTATTGAGACCATTTGGATGAGCTCCAAACGGTCTTGAGACCGTTTGGATCATCCAACCCTTGGATTCTAGTGAAATTTCATCAAGGTTTGATCTATTGAGTCGATCAACAAATCAGCAATTGATTACACTCCAACATAGTATCTTTGGATCTTCAATTGCTTAACCATAATTAACCCTAGACCTCCAAACGGTCTTGGGTGATCTCCAAACGGTCTTGGGACCGTTTGGGTGATCCCCAAACGGTTTTGAAACCGTTTGGGCTAATCAACCCAAAAAGTCCAATCGATCAAGTTGAAAATCAGCACTTAGTTCAATTAGGGTTTGTCTAATTGAATAGCCTTCAACTCATGATTCCTTTGGAATTAATTAACCAAATTTGGTGGGTCATCAACCAACATAATTAGGAACAGGATTCTAAAACGGTCAACCCTTGGTCAACTCCCCCCAAACGGTTTTGAAACCATTTGGTCTCATGCGGTTTGATGAAACCGTTTGCTTCTAAACAGTTTGAAACCGTTTTCTCCCAAACGGTTTGGGAAACCGTTTGAGCATCCCAAACAAGATCATTTGCCTTATATATTTATAGAGGTGTGTGATTATCATCTTCAACCTCTGAACTCACGAAAACTGCTGTGGTTTTCATGGTAATTGCATCCATCAACCAAATCAATTATTGTAAATGTACAAAAGATCATTATTTGGTATGGAATTGAATGCAATAACAAAATCAAGGGTTCAAGTTATAAAACCCTCCTCTAATTGAGCTCCAAATCTCCATGTCCACGGAAACAATGGTGGATGCAACTCCTTTCACCATTCCAAGGCTCGTCCTCAAGGTTTGAGTGAAAAGGAATGGTTAGAAATTAAGAGGGGATTGAAATAGGAAGAAATCAGGCATTGATTTGTGATTTCCACCATGAAATCGTGATGAACCAAGGTCAAGAAGCTTACCAACAGGTTGGGGGTCGTCCTACTGACCCTCCCAAGCTCCCTTGGTCGTTCCCCAAGCAAGGAGAATAAATGGGGTTGAAAAAACCTTCCATTTGGCTTGTAAAAGGTTCTTTTATAAAAAATCAATGAGAGAGAATGTACTTTACAAAAATCCAATTAATCCCAAAATGTGGCCGCCTCTTCCCCCTCATCTTCCTTAGGGACGAGGCTATCTTGTTTTCCTCTTATTTATCTCAATTATCCATGATTTAAAGAAAAGCAAATCAAGCACCTTAAATCATTTTATATTAATATCCATATGTGAGTGGATATTTCTTTTTCTTATAAAATTGTGTGTGAGTTATCCACTCCCTTGGATATTTTCGTGGTCCTTGCAAGTCTCAAGGACGTCACACACACACACACACATATGAATCCAACCATTTTGGTTTTGTTTGAAGGCCCTATAATTAATACATTTATTTTTGCCCTAAATCAAATTAGGGTTTCAATTAGGATTAAATCTTGATTATTTTAATATCAAGATTCTCTCTCCTCCAAATTAATTCATATGAGGAGCCCCTCTCATTTTATTTGCTCTACATGATTCCAAGAAACATTAGGGACCTTATTGAAGTGGTAATTTGCATATTGAACCCTAGGTTTTGGGTAAATTGCACATTACACCAAAACTAGGTTCTAATGTACAAGGATTGCTTTACAAGCTTAATCTTGGTGCCCAATCTTGTGAAAACCATACAACTACATCATATTCATTCTTATGATGTCTCAACATTAGAGGAACATATTTTCATGCAACATTTGCAATTTAACCCCTCAACTTGGGTAATTTGCACTTTAGTCCAAAACAAGCAAACATTGCTTCAACATTATTCAAAAAGGACTAGAATTGCAACATAGGTTCCTCTTAAGGCCTAATTACTTTTCACAAGATGATATTAAGCATTTAATCACCTTTCTTAATTAAAACACCTAGTGTTAGAGTATAACCCATGTCAGGGATGTTACATTGACAACCCTGTGAGAGTGCATATTTAGATCAAAAATCCTATATGAATGAACATACAACACTTATTGCTTTGGAGAATGGAAATAACCATCCAATCATCACTGTTTATTTGATTAGAGTCTCGTAGTGTGATGCAAAGGAGTGGACGATAGATGGGTTGAGATTTCAACTACGTTGGAAAATGATGGAGATGAAAAAATAGCAAAATTGGTCTTTAAAAAAACACCTTTATAGAAAAATGGAGTGTGCCATATGTTTTTTTGAAGGACTTGAGTGTGAGAAACTGAAACACACTTATTTTACACAAACCAGAGAGAAGAATGGATGGTTTTTATTAATCATGAATCCTTTTCATGACAAAAATATACTCACTAGAAACTTGATGATCTTCGAGTTGGACAATAGTGGAGAATGTTTTTTAGTCAGAACTCTACTCATTTTGCTCATGATTAATGTCAAGATGGGTAGTAAGGGGAGCATATTTTTTAGTCAAAAAAATTTTCAAAATACAAAAACCTCTAAATTCAAAGACAAAATTTTTCACAAATAAGGTCTTCTTGTTGGAATATGGAAAACTGTAAAATGAGAGCTTTGGGTTGAGATGAAACAAAGATTTAACAAAAGAATGAGTGTGTGTGAGAGAGAGGGTTAAGAGGGGGTAAGATAATCTTATACCAATTTAGAGAGAGGCATGGGTGGGAAGAGAATCTTATGGTTATTTATAGAGAGAGAGGGTTGGGCTAGAGGACAAGCTTATACTCATTTAGCTCTAACATTTATTTGTCCTGGTTTATAGGTTCCATAAGATATTTACCAAAAATTCCCATATGTCCATCCATTCAATCAAATAAAAAGTTATAAATTGGATGGTCACAAATGAGCTCTGGAGGTCTTGAAAAAACACCTCATCAAGACTAGAAATTTCTTACCCAACCTCACCCCATTGCATGAATGTTTAGTTATGATGGGTGTTTCTCTTAGGACGTCGTAAGCTCATTTTTGGATTCTTGATTTTATTACTTTTCAATTGAGTGGCTAGATGGGCACAGGGGTATTTTTGGTATCCTATATTTTCCAACTAGAAACTTGGATCAACGCCCAACCTACCAAAGAGATGGAATGCTCTCATGTTGGTACAGACCACTATTAGGGCTATATAAGTATATAATTTTTTAGTAGCATAGGTATGTATTCGTCTCTTAAAATTTAGTTGCATATCTCTCTCAACAAAGCTCTAGTTTTTAGCTCAACAACTATCTATATTAGGATGATGTGATCTCCAACCATAAAACACCCCAACACTATCTTCTGACAAGAGGATCTCTGGATATAAAATAACCTCATCGCTAACTTCAAACATAAAAATATGTGGATAGAGTAAAAAAAGGTATGTCTAGATTTCTCTATTCTAATGAGAAGATATTCTGTTAAACAATATAGCTCACCTAGTATCCATCTCAAAGATCTTCACGTCTCAATACATTTCTAGAGGGAAAAAGATTTTTAGTCAACAAAAAGCTTTTGTCATCCTCTCAAGATAGATTAGAAGTAAAAGTTCACAGCTCTTTCACAACTAAGATCCTTGGAACAAATATATGTTAGCTTTACTAGACAAATACCATGTTCTATTTTTGTTGTAACGAACAACAATTTTTGTAAAATGCAAATTTTGCTACCTTTTTCTAATGTGTCCATCGTTAGTCAGAATCTTTGATCTCTTCTCTATTTCTTCACCCATTCCCTTGTAGAACAACATGAATCTGTGATCAAATCTATGGTTATGAGTAAATGGAATGTGCACAACATCATTTTATTCACAAGTCTGGGTTTACATGTATTGTAGGAGACTTCCATTCGCAACCAAAACAAGTATATCATATGTTTATTCATCTAGAATTTCAAATCAAGATATAGGCTCTCAACATAATAGTTGGCAATGTAATTCATTTACGCAAGCAACCAAATGTGAAGAGTTTTCTGATGTGCATTCATTGTCACAACAAGACATAGCTAGTAATACACGCCCCCATTATTTTGACATGTATAAAACAAAGAAGCAAATGAAACAAATGCCAATGACATATATATTTTGGAGATCCTCTCAATCTAGTTCCACAATAACCCATACCTTTATTGGTCCCTAAAGTTTGATATTTTTAAATGCTTTGCACATCCCAAATTATAAGAAGGAAGTGGTTTTCTTTACTATTACATATTCAAGTGAATGTTGAACCATTATTTGGCTAATAATTGACCTAGGATTACGACTTGTAGGAAACTAAGATTCATTATTTGTGTAACTTAGTAGGTGAATGATTGTGAATTTAGTATGTATGGGAAATATTGTCTTGATTACCCAAGATTCAAGAAACTATCAAGCATTATACGATTTTTCAACCATGATTTTTTTCAAAGGTAAGAAAAATTTAGATTAACCCATATTCAGATTATTCAACATTTAGATAATTTGTATTCTTATTAACCCGCATTCAACATTGTGTGTAGTTGTATTGATAGTGATACTGTACCATGATGTGTTGTGTCCATATACCAACTCATTATTGAGATCACCATTTAATGATGTGTTACTGCAAATGAATGATGTATATGTTTACTTGTTTTCTTAAAAAACCTAATATGGAGTATTGTTATATATAATCCTACTTTAATGATATTATTTTATTATCTTCCCTTCAAATTTCATTGCTTGACCCATATAAAAATGTGGAATAATTGAAGAAGTTGGAGTTCAAAACACCTACATAAGATCATGAGTTATGTAATCTATATGTTGGTACAAGGATAGAATGAGATAAGAAATGTACCAGAAAGAACATGGATAAAGTCAAGGTGTAATACATGAGATACTATTACAACAAAGAAGGACTTTTCAAGGGAAGATTACCGAATGTTAATACTAGAAACGAGGTCACTGATTCTAGACAATCTATTAAATGTTGTAGGATGGAGGAGAGAACAGTTAGCAAAGCCCATATAAATTTTAATCTTTTCTGAGATCTAAATATACATAAAATTATTAGTTTCGTGGTGCAACATAATAATTTCTTACACCCTCATGAGTTATGATACATGCTAAGATCATATATGAATGTAGCAATTGTTTATGGAGAATTTGCAAAATAAAGGAAGATGATGGCATTTTTATAAGATCATCATAAAATTCCATGTTGAATGGCACAAGAGGTAAGGAAATGTTGCTGTCCTTCAAGTATACATCAAGAATAATTTGATCCATAGGTGTCAAAAGGCTGAAAATAGGTGAAGTCATGACAGTGCATTAATATATCCATAATCAAGCACAAAAGTCCTTCTTAATTTTATGATATTAAGGTTTATTGGGATGAGAGAATTGTAGATGAAAAAATGAAGAAGGATTGCCTCTTTGGTGATTGTTTTACATTTGACACAATATTCTAAAGAAATAAGAACTACCCTCCATTAGGTGTGTATATATTGCACCTAATTAAATGATAATGTTGTTGGTAAGGTATGTCCATAGAGCCAATCATGTGATGATTGACACGCATATACCTTAAAGGATTTGATTAATACTTATAAAGGAAAGCTCCCAATTCATTCTATTTCATTCAGTTATGAGATAATGAAGAAACACTATAAATGTTTGGAGAATCATATTACTCAATGACGTATGTATTCAAGTTACTACCCTTGTGGATGACATCATATGGATGTTAATGGTACATATACATATTCTCATTATGTCCCTGATCAATTGTTATTGTAGAAGGTTGATAGACAACAATAACACATAAGATCATAGTGTGAGTTGGTTGATGACTAAATCTCATTCGTCCTGATATGGACATATCAAACCAAGCACACATATACATGTTAGGGAACGATGTATCAGACAGACCCACCTTGAGAGTGACACATGGAAACCATCATATGGTAAATCATAGTTAGCTCTCATAGTGAAGGTGGTGATTGTGATTCTTAGACCTAAAATCACTGCACTCGTGACCTATCATTGGGTATGATTTGACATCATCGAACGCAATCCTAAAACATGGGTTGTTATAAAGGTGATGATTTGGTGACTTTGACACATGGGGATAGATTGTGAGTGATAGATATGGGTTTTGTCCCTCCTATGGAGTATGATATCTTGGCCACTTGATAAGAAAGAATGAGAAATGCATGCGCATGCACATGCAATTGCAGATGTGAATCAATATATGATATTGATGCCACATTATCTCAGTCAGTCTGCTCTTGGTTCAAGGAACATGGATTGAATGTTGAAAGGATGAAAAGTCCATGTCTAGAGTTGGTTCTAGATATCAGAGACAATGGAATTATAAAATCACTACAACACTTTACACATATTATAGGTTGAATTTGTTCTCCAACTTTCCATCCACTTGGGTAGCACTAATGTGTGACTAGGCACCACTCCTTGCTCATGATGCTATAAGATAGTTATGGACTGGACACTAGTTATTGTGTTTCTCTAATGCTAGTAAGTTTGGAAAACACACACTTTCTATTAGGTGTGTCATTTTACTAGGATCATGGAATGTTAGTGTGTTATCTTAAATATGATGGTTTTTATTACTAGAATGCTGGTGTGTGTGAATAACATATGTTTTTCATTTTGTTTTTCAAATGCATTTGATTGTTTAGCGTATGTTAATTATTGTAAGAGACAAATGTTGGAGAATTGTATATGATATGTTGGTTATTAGGTTCCTCAAATCCAGGGGACTTGTACACTATATTGCTTATTGTAATCAAACACTATTGGTGATTTTTACACATCAAAGAGGATGCATTTCCTTAATATAGATATTTATATAAACACATAATTTTGTATAAACTAAAAGTTACATAACACCCAACCTCCCAAAGACTTGATCCCTACTAGTTTCACTTTCTCAACATCCCATCATCAGCCATAAGAAACATAATTTCTCAAATCATAATAACTACCAACACCAAATATATCTTGGAAAGTGATACCATCATTGAGGTACATATACTGATGTTGATTCTGCATGGGATCAATTTATGGGTTTTCTTAGCATTATGGTCATCATCTGCAACCAACTTCTTCTTGTTTAGTTATTTTTCATTCATTTTGAAGATATCAGAGGAAAGGGAAGTGAGATTTAGACAAGCGGATAGAAAAATTATGAGGTGAGCTTAAAATAGTAATTTTTTAATGGTGAACATGATAACACATAAATAACAACATGGTAGAATTTCCAAACACGTTTCATGCATAAATTCAATTATTTATTAATGCTAACTTGTAGTCGAGTAGCATACAAAATGCAATTGTAGATAAGCTATAAGTTCACAAGATAAATGACAAGAGTGTCCACTAATGGGAATAATGGTTTGTACATTTTGTAAATAACATGTTTTAAATTTACATATATTTATTTACAGCAACGTCAATTAGTACATCTATAGAGAAAGTTAGTAAGATGTTCTACATTGATTTGTTGATCAACAAAAAAGATAGCTATTAGCTCTATTGAATCTTATTACTTAGTGAAATCAATAATTGATTATGAGTTTTTGGGAACAATACTATCAAATCTATTTTATTAGTACAATCAAACGTTGATCCATTTTCTTTCATGAACACTTTTTCTCTCAATTGATCTTGATGGAAATATCTATCGTATGACCAAAATGATAATTGACTCGTGTGGTTCTTGTCAATTTTAGGACACAATGTTCAATAAATAATGTTTAAAGTAGTCATCTTTCTATATTTTACATATCTCTCCTATAAATAAGAGGGGACACAATAAGGAAGAAAATAGAAAACCCTATTGGGCATATGATACTTAGGCCCATATTACATAGGACTTAAGTAAAAGGAAAAGAGAAATAAAGAAAATACAACAAATGAAGATATATATATATATATATATATATATATATATATATATATATATATATATATATATATATATATATATATATATATATATATATATATATATGAACACCCCCCTCAAACTAGAGTATAGATATAAATCATGGCCTACTTGCAACATAACTCCTCAACTCTCTTGCTAGTGAGACATTTTGTACTAATATTTATATTTTGCTCATGTGTAGGCAAAATGGTGTAGCAATCTTCTTAGTTAGGATAGTATCTCAGAGAAAATGGCAGTCCACCACAATATGATTGGTCCTCTTTTGAAAGACATTATTACTAGCAATGAAAGTAACAACATGGTTGTCATATTACATTGGGATATCATGAGTAGTAGGAAATACAAATTCAAAAAGAATAGATATGGTCCATAATAGATCATAGGTAGTATGTGTCATTGCTTGATACTCAGATTTTGCACTGGATATGGCAAAAAAATTTTCATTCTTACTTCTCTAGGTAACCAATTTATCCCCTACAAATGTACTATATCCATAGGTATATATCCTTTCCAATTTACCCTCTAGATAATCAACATTGGGATATCTACTCACGTCTAGATGCCCATTTCTTTTATAATATAGTCCATGTCTAGGTACGTTCTTCAAATATTTTAATATTTGGCATGCAACTTCCCAATGACACTACCTTGGGAAATCCATTAATTGGCTAAGAATACCAGTAGTAAAGCATATATTTGGCATTGTAACAATAAGATACAAAATATTTCCAACCAGGAATTTGTAGCTATATTTATCTTCTTAGGGATGAGTAGATTCTACCAATAGATCATGTTCTTCATCCATATGGGAGACTACAAGTCTGCATCTAAGCATATTGGTTTTAGTAAATAAGTCTAGAGTATACTTTCTCTGAGATAAAGATACTCCATCCTTGTTATGTGCTACCTCAATGCCACAAAAATACCATAGACTCCCAAGGTATTTAATTTTAAAATTCTTCATAGGTTATTTCTTTGTATCAATAATTCTCACATCATCATTAATAGACAAGATGATGTCATCCACATAAATAATAAGAACAATTATGCCATAAGTGGTGGTTTTAATAAACACAGAATGATCATATTGAGATTGTGTGAATCCAAATTTGTGCAGTACAAGGGATAACTTGTCAAACCATGCTCGACGACTCTATGTGAGGCCATAAATGGCTTACTTCAAAAGACATACTTTCCCAAAGTACTCCTCCTGAGAAGCATAACGTAGAGGTTGTGACATATAGACAATCTCATGTAAATCTCCATATAGAATGGTGTTCTTAACATCCAATTGATGTAAGTGACAATATTTATTAATAGCAACAAAAATTAGATTAGTAGATTGGATTTAGACAAAAAAAAGTAGATAAAAGGTTTCAAAATAATCAATCACATCTTCTTATATGTATCCTTTAGGAACAAGTCTATTCTTTAGGTGTTAAACTACCCCATCAGGTAAGTATTTTAGTGTAAAATCCTTTCGGCAGCCAACATGTTTACTACCTATAGGAAGATCAATAAGGTCCCCTGTCCCACAAGAGTGAAGTGCACTCATCTCCTCTTCCATATCTCATTTCCACCCAAGTATAGCAGTTCCTCCTTAACGTTCTTTGGGATAGAAATTTCAGATCAAGTAATAGTAAACTAAACCATGGAAATATGCAAATGAGATATATAAACATGTTCATAGAAATAATATTTAGTACTGGATCGTCACCCCTTTCATAGTGTAATGGAAATATTAGAATCAAAAGTTGCACAACAACAATACAATAAATATGATTGCATTCTTTACTATGTGCACAATCCATACTCCCATGTCCATATATTCAAAAAAAGGGAAGAGATATATAGTTGCATGTATTGTTTAGAATATTTGGATTGAATAAAAAAATAGGTTTTTCAACTCCAAGAGTTTGAATAAATTATGGATATTGCCAATATCTACATTTCCTTTCATTTGTGTAGATTTAAATTTCTCCTATTAGGTGATGCATGTTCAACGCTCAAGGAGAAAGTGATTCTCAAAGCCTTCTCCTTCAATCATAAAGACAATACATCTTACACGATAGGTATTATAAATTTCATTGCCAAGGCTAGCTTAATCAAATCTCCACAAAATAACTGAGACACCTTGATCTGCCCCATTGTTGCTTGCATGAAGCCTATGAAGTCAATGGTTGGGATCTTACTATGTTGATCTCATGTCTTTTATACTCTTGTTACAAGTGGTTTGTACTCAGGGGAACCCACCCTTGTGGTTCAAACTTATCTCAACTCCTAATGAACGTGGGGTCACCCTTATGTGCTTTTCTTCTTGGCCTTGTTTTACTATTATTTGCTTTTTTTCTATTTCCCCTTCATTTGAGGTTCTGATGGACATTATGTGTTCCTCACCTCTTTGATTTTGTATTTTCTATTATACATTGTGGACACAACTTCTGTTATTAGTGTAATTTAGTTATCGAAAAAGCCACCTCTGTATCTTCAACCTAAAACATGTTGTCAAATATTTATCTTACATTGAAAAATAGACCAATTCAGCTAGTAAAATATATTGTTGGTTCAATGGCATGTTGTGGGTTCTAAAATCATTGAGAAAAGGGCTCAAAAAGTAATAATCATGTTTTGTTATTCGTGTGTAAGGACCATTGGAAGACAGATGTTAGGGCCACATGAGGCCATGGCCTCACCCAACGTCAGTCAAAACTTCCACTTATACATTAATTAACATAAAGGATTAACTACTACCCAGAGATTGGCCTCACCCACCGTATCATGGAGTCCCAAATTATCATTAACATAGAGAAATTAATTCTAGAGGAGTTATTCTCAACGCAGTCCCAAAACACCATGAGAGAGTAATCAACAAATAGGAGTACTCAGCGTAGTAAAGTTGGATACAAAAAGTCCCAAATAAAGCATATTAAACTGAGATACGGAGAGGACATATACTAGCACATAGGAGAATTTTCTGCAACAACTTCAAATCACCATGCATATTATTCATATTAAAAGTGGGATATAAACAAGGTACTCATGGCACTAAACAAGGGACTAGTTACCGTGTGATAAATGTGGAGAAGAGGCATTTGTTTGAAAATGGTTTGTATCTTCCCTCTCAAATTACTAAATTGATAAATATCTAAACAATAATGAAGAGAGAGAATATTTTAGAAAAGAACTATGACAGGAATAGATTTTTTTATTAGGAAAACTAATAAAGAGAAAGAGGCTAGTTTAATAAGGAAAGGGGAAGTGATCTAAATGTATTTATAAAAAGTCAAGGAATTAAATTGGAATATGGCTATACTAGATATATATTCTAGTTTGACTAAAAAAATGAAAAGATGAAAAATATACCTTCTATTTTGTAATATTTTATTCTTACTTATATGTCAAATCCATTTTCAAACTTGGCTATATACAAGGTTATAAATAAAGAATAGAAACATCTTTACATATTGTGGAACGATTTGTTTCTTTTCATTAAGATTAAAATGGGAAACTCCCTCATTCACTACCCCAAACCCAGACATTCTGCAGGGTAATAAATCAAGAGCATCTCTTCGTGTGGTTAAAATCCATATTTCTTCACTGTCAAATTTCACAACCACATAATCTTCTTATTTTGTATTTCTTTACATGTTGTTAGTGTACATTAGTTAAAGTACCTGAATCAAGTCTTGAAGCCGGCATTAAGTCCCAAACAACAAGTGACCACCAAATTTTAGAAGTGTTATAAATGTAGTTCGATGTTATAATCTTGAAATAAGGTATGTAGCACATATATTTTGTTTGTTTTGTATTTATTTTTATAATTTTTATTATGAAAAAATTCTTAAGTTATGATTTTTTCATATCTAATGCTAGAAATTTCATTTTTTTTCTCTCCTTTTACATAGATCAACTTGAATGATATTGACAAGTTTGTAATTCACAAAAAGCATATTCCTAAGAACTTTATATATTCTTTTCTTTTAGCATATAAGATATTACTAGATTGATGAGTCAACTTGTTCATTATATTTATCATATCCATTATGCTCCTTTAGAGCTGAATAACATCACTAATCTTGCTCAAAAGTTGATCTGAATCAAACAATACAAAGATTTTCATTTAGCCTACTATCAATTGAAGTTAGTGTGTATTTTGTATTGCAACATCTACAATGAAATGTGTGTTCTAAATGACTAAAAACATAAATCATTGTCTACTTTTCAAAATGTAAAAAAATCTAAATAATTATTTACTTGAATAAGTGGAACAACACTTGCCTAAAAATATTGATGTCAAGGTCATTATAGAATGTTTATAGACAAGAAAACCTCACAAGGATTTCCTTTAATTATTTTTTACAGTTTTTTCAATTCTTTTCATGTAACGTGTAATCTATGAATTTTTTATTACATGAGGAAAATTAAAAATTTTAGTTATTTTCAACCTTTATAGTGTTGATTTTACATTTATTGAAAATCGACATTATTGTGGACCAATTTTCTTAGTTATTGTTTAGCCTCGCCCACCTCTATTTTTTGGATCTGTGACTGTCACTGGTAAGGACTGTTGACCCTACTCCTTAAAATGATATAGAAATCCACTTTCTATGAAGTTCATGTCAAAAGACCCCATAAGTATGAATATGTATATATGTAGGACTTTCTACTTTTAGAAAATATGGAAACCCTTCATACTAGATAAATACTACAAAAATACATACACGGAACAAAACATATTAGAGTATATCTTCACCATCGTGGAAATCCATAAAAAATTGGATATCATCGTCCAAATGATCAATACACCTCCACATGTCTACACCTATATCAACTTCTGGTTCGACCCATTGTACCACAACAACATGATACAATTCATCAAACAAAACCTTATCATACCCCAGAGCTTGAAGCATACAAGCACAGTCAAAGCCTTTCATCATCTCACTAGCACTAGGAAAAACATCCTAAAAACATATCTCTCATAGAACCTCAACCCCAACATCATTTAGAATATCATTCACTACCTAGAAACCAACATCTCTAACTTCATTTCATGGAAATGGGGCAACACCTACTCTCTGTTGACCTAGAGGTTATACATTGTCCATATTTTGATTATGACTTAACAATTCCATTCATATGTATCTAATATGTGTATTCAAGATTGATTTCAGGTATTAGGTACATGAAAAGGATCAAATTATACAAGCCCTAGCCTGTCAAAGTTTAAGTCAAAAGCAATGCAAGTGTGCTAATTAGGAAATCTATGTAAATGACCTTAGAAGAATTTTGTAATCACTTGTATTGATGATATGATTTGTAACTAAGATGAGAAAATTTTGTGGGACACTTAGTACCAAGTTTTAATCACTTTTTAAGCACTTTAGAAAATTGATCACAGGTTGTTAGTTGTTGATCGGTCGAGTTACAATCTCGAGTGATCACTAGATCAATACTCTAAAGAGTGCATCGGTCAAGTTGTGCATTCACAGAACTCGACCGATCATGTTACTATCCAAATGCTATTTTCATTGGTCGGTCGAGTTTCCCCAGGACAAACTCGACCGATGGTTTGAAAATTGGGTTTGTCTTTTAGCCGATCGATTGAGTTACCTTTATTGAATCTCGACCGAATGTACTATATGAAAAATGCAGAAAAAGTGATTCTAACTATTGATGACTTGTTTGGACGAAAATAGATCTATTGCCTTGTGCAAAAAGGGCTATAATTCGGCCCTAAGTATTCCCAAACTCAAAGGGGCACCCCCATCTATAAATAGGACCACTTGGAGTTCATTCCAAGGTTGCTCGTTCCATATATGCTTGATTCTATCTTAGTTAAGAGTGTTGCACACCTTTGAGCCCCTTTCTCTCTCTACTTTCAATTCAATCTGTGAATATGAGTGAGTTAGGATCTGTTGTAAGAGAGTTATTCTGTTATGACCCACGTTTTGTTTTACCAGTAAGTACCTTGGTTAGTGCATAATTGAGCTAGTTATGTTGAGATGAGTACTTGCTTTTATTAATAGTGTTTTGAGTTTTGAGCTAGTGTTAATGTATCATTAGCTTGTTCTCTTGTCCTGAGATTGAGGGAAAGTTTGTGCTTAATTCGTTGCCGAAGAAATCATGTGAAACCGACCTACGAGTAAAAAGATATGAGCTTTTTAGTGTGCAGGGACCCATGTGTAATTTCGGAAAGTTTCAGGGCAATTTGCATCTGGCCCCCTGGGCGCCCTTCCTTATCTTTTCCTTCAGTTTTCCTTTTTAACTCTTTTAACTGACTTTGGAATGAACGATAGTTCATTTCTTTCGGTTGCCGCTTGGGAGAAACAGAGAAGGAGAAAGGGAGAAAGAGCAAGCTAGAGGAGAAGCTAGGCAACCAAGCTCCTTCCTTCTCCGTCCTCCTTTGATTTCTTCATCTTCTCCAGCCAAATCAACTGGCTGCATCATCTTCTTCTTCCTCACCTTCTTCTTCCTCTTGCAGCCATGAAGAAGATGACCATGGAGATGGTCTAGGGAGCGAACGGTGCTTCCCCCTCCGTTCTTTCTGCTTGCCAAGTGCTTGCTAGGTCAATCCGAAGCTATAGGAGTGATTCGGGTAAGAATCTTCCACCGAATCGACCCCAATCGTCTCTTTTAATTCTGCAATTTCCGCCCCTGCGCAGGTTGCACGGCGTGCAAATCTATTTTGCACGGCGTGCAACATTACAGATAGCTGATATAGGGGGAAAATCTGTTTCTGCGCAGGTGCACGGCGTGCAAAGTCAGTTTGCACGGCGTGCAAAGTTGCAGATAGCGGAACGAGTTTCAGCCCAGGTGCACGGCGTGCAAATCAGTTTGCACGGCGTGCAGGTCAGTTTGCACGGCGTGCAAGTCAGTTTGCACGGCGTGCAAAGGTGCAGAAAAGCAGATCAGAAGTGCACTGAAGGTGCACGGCGTGCAGCCTAAGTGCACGGCGTGCACGTTGCTGTAAAGGGCAGAATTAGACGTGTTTGTGGACGTTTTTCGGTGTATACAAACACACCGAAGTGGGTGAGTGACAGTTCATTTAGAAATCAATATTTAACTCATTTTAAATGCTTATCTGCTTCAGTATCAGTTGATATGAATCTTAAACAGTGTAGTATGTATTTTAAAGAATGATAGGTTCATTGGAACTTGGAATGCGCAATTTAAATGATGGAAAGAGAGGAAACTTTATGTTTTATAGTTGTAATATGATACCTCTGCTAAGCTGTTTATATGTTAATTAATTAATAGAATAGATGCCCTAACACCGTAGAACCCCTAAAAGAAGGTCTGTTTCTTAGGGGTGAAACTCGTGTTGCAACATCATCCGTGCTTGTGTCACAGACAAACGAGGAAAGAGAAAAAGAGCAGTGTCTAACAACAATTGTGCTTGTGTCACAATGGCACTGCGGTTTCACCATAAAACTTGGTTATCTAACACCATTCGTGCTTGTGTCACGAAGGTAACCCTGTGACTCTCCGCCGGTGTACTCAGGTTTAAGGAGAAGTCGGGTGCACTCAGAGTAGTGCTTGGAGGCCGTAGAGCCTATGTTTCTGGCCAGGGAGCCAGGGGTCCTGTAGCAGAGCAGGGCTGATGTCAGACTTAGCATTTCCCGGGTGTGTCGCTAAGTCTTGTACGGTGGGGTCGTAGCATGAATTTGCTACGGATCTTTATATGCAGAGTACACTGCATATATTTAGGGCATAATAATAAAATGAATAAATATTCACTTAGGATTCACAGTAAATTTATAAATCTGTCTACTTATCTGAAATATCTGATGATGCATAGAAATGTGATATTTATCTGTACATCTGCTATGTCATTAGAACTACTCTGCTTTAACTGTATACTTGTTCACTTTCAGTTATTAAACCTGACGAGTTGTTTATTGATAGCTAAGTGAAATGTTATTCACTGAGCGAGTAGGCTCATACCTCTACTCAAAACATTTTCAGGTCAGCATCAACATCAGGAATCTGAAGGATCGTTTCATCCTAACGCTTAGTTGAGAAAAGGTTTGTAGTTAGTCTAGTTAGAGGTCTCTTAGTCCATTCCCCACGATCTTCGGGACAAGGTGTGAGTGAGAGAGAGAATGTGTACAAAGATGTAAATTAATGTTATGTTTTCTTTATGATAATCAATGTATTATGCTGTAGACCTTGCCTGTATCTTTATCCAGTTAAATAGAAAAGTTCCTGCAGTTGCTCAGTTTTCTATTTACAGTTTAAACATGGTTATCAATTAAATACTGTGAAATTGTTTTAATAAGCGACGAGTGGTTGGTTATGTGTTAATCCCACCTGTCGTGCCCTAATTTCGTGGTTTGTGGCTAAAGTGAAATTGGGGTGTGACAACTCTTGGTATCAGAGCTTAGGTTGAGTACATAGTTACTCAGAGTCCAGGTCAGGGGATGATAAGAGACCAATAGGATTAAGGTTTAGGTGTCTTTCTTCTATCTGTAATTTTCTAATAGGAAATATTCTATTATATTATTTCAGATGGCAGGAAGAGGCTTTGATCGTGATGATCAAGCTGAGAGCCATGTTGGCCCTGATCCGCGGTACTTGGGTCCAGGTGGTGGTGACCACGTGGATGAAGCATCCCGGATGTACAGGATGTTCTTGGAGACTAAGGAGAGGTACAAGGCTGATAGGCGAGAATCTTCTTCCACCAGCAGTAAAGATCTGATGCGATCTTATGAGCTTGTGAAGAAGCTTGGTGGCACAGAGTTCAGTGGCACCACAGATCCCGCAGAAGCTGATGAGTGGTTTAGACAGATAGAGAAGGTCTTTTGCCTGATGGAGCTTTCAGAAGAGAAGAAGATTAATCATGCAGTCTATCTTTTGACAGGCGATGCAGAGTTGTGGTGGCGTGGTGTAGAAGAAAAGAGGAGAGGTACAGAGCTTTCCTGGCAGGATTTCTCTGAGGAGTTTCATCTCAAATTCTATCCACCCACTTTCCTTAATGATAAAATCAGGCAGTTGCAGAATATTAAGCAGGGAAACATGACAATTACAGAGTATGAAGCGCTTTTTACACGGTTGGCTAATTTCTGTCCGCAGCTTGTTTCTGACAACATAGAACGATGCAGAAGGTTTCAAGAAGGGCTAAGGCCAGAGATTCGGCATACAGTTTCTGCTACTAGTAGGAGGAACAGAGAGAACTTTGGTGAGTTTGTCGAGGCTGCTAGACAGGTTGAGGAATCTGTGAATGCTGACAAGGTGCCCGAGTCTAAGAAGAGATCTGCAGATTTCAGTAGAGGACAGTCCAGTAGTGGATACAGAGGTGGAGGTAGAGGTTTCTTTTCTAAGCTTGGGCGTGGCTTTGGTTGTTTTGGCAGGCAGAGATCTGAGGATGTCACTACTTCTAGAGGTAGAGGAGGATACAACTCAGGAAGATGGGGCAATGCCGATAGTGAGCAGTCATCTGGGTCGTCAATGTCAGTGACTGGTCCACAGAGACAGGAAAAGCGAGTATGTAATACCTGTGGAAAGTTTCACTCTGGTCAGTGTCGGGCTCTGAGTTGTTTTGTTTGTGGGCAAGTTGGACACTTTAAAAGGGAATGTCCTCAGCTTCAACAAGCAGCATCGCAAGCTTTCCAGCCTCAATACCATGATGTTCAGAGTTCCTCTGTGGCTTCTGGGTCTAGAGGTGGTGGAGTGCCAAGTGGCAGGAGTAGTCAGAGAGGACAGCGTGGCAGGGGGAGAACTTCAGCACGTTTCTTCTCTTTGACACCTCAGGAAGGTATAATTTCTTCACAAGTTGTTACAGGAGAGATGCTTTTGTTTAATAGTATACCAGTCTCGGTTTTGATAGATCCGGGTGCTACTCACTCTTTTATACGACGTTCTTTAGTTGGTGAACTTAATCTGTTAACTCAAGAGTTGGCAGATGAGTTAGTGTTGAGGGTTCCACTAGGTGGACCAACAGTTTTATCTGAGTCTTGTCCCAGATGCTTGTTATCTTTTGGAGGTTTTACCTTTGCTGCTAATCTCATACCCTTGGATGTAAATACCTTTCAAGTCATCTTGGGTATGGATTGTCTTGAAACATATCGAGTGCAACTCGATTGTTGGAAGAAGGAAGCTACCTTTCAACTAGGGGAATTTTCTTGTATCTTTACCGGAGACAGGAAAGTTCTGCCTACGTGCATAATATCAGCTGCAGTAGCTGATAAGATGTTACAGAAAGGATGTGAAGCGTTCCTTGCTCATGTGGTGGACACCAGAGCAGAGAAGAGCACCGCCAGTGTTTATGATGTGCCCGTGGTTTGTGAGTTTTCTGATGTTTTTCCAGAAGATTTACCAGGCTTACCTCCTGTCAGAGACTTGGATTTTGAAATTCAGATATATCCAGGTAGTCATCCAGTAGCATTGCCAGCCTATAGAATGGCACCTGCAGAGTTGAAGGAACTCAAGGTGCAGTTGCAGGAATTGCTAGATAAGGGTTTCATTAGACCCAGTTCTTCACCATGGGGCGCTCCAGTCCTGTTTGTTAAGAAAAAGGATGGTACCATGCGTCTCTGTATAGATTACAGGCAACTGAACAAGATCACTATAAAGAACAAGTATCCATTGCCGAGAATAGATGATCTGTTTGATCAGTTGCGTGGAGCGACGATCTTTTCTAAAATAGATTTGAGATCTGGATATCATCAGCTTAGGATAAAGGCTTCTGATATTCCTAAAACAGCTTTCAGAACAAGGTATGGGCATTATGAGTTTTTGGTCATGTCGTTTGGGCTGACCAATGCCCCATCAGCCTTTATGGATATGATGAACCGGATTTTCAAACCTTTTCTAGACCACTTTATTGTGGTTTTTATAGATGATATTCTGATCTATTCCAGAGACGAGGAACAGCATGAGCAACACTTGAGAATAGTGTTGCAGTTGTTGAGACAACACCAGTTGTTTGCTAAATTTAGCAAATGCGAGTTCTGGTTGGCTGAGGTAGCATTTCTTGGACATGTTATCTCGAGAAATGGAGTCAGCGTGGATCCTAAGAAAGTTGAATCTGTGCTTCAGTGGGAACAGCCTACGACTCCTACTGAGATCAGAAGTTTCTTGGGTTTGGCAGGTTATTATAGAAGGTTTATAAAGGACTTCAGTGCGATAGCATCACCATTGACACGCTTAACGAGAAAGGACGTACCGTTTATTTGGTCTGAAAACTGTGAGAAAAGTTTTCAGATTTTGAAGAAGAAGTTGACTTCAGCACCAGTGTTGGTTTTGCCAAAAGCTGATAAAGGCTATACAGTGTTCTGTGATGCTTCTAGGAGAGGTTTGGGCTGTGTACTGATGCAAGAAGGTAAAGTTGTCGCTTACGCATCTAGACAGCTTAAGAAAAATGAGGAAAATTACCCTGTTCATGATTTGGAATTAGCTGCTATAGTTCATGCTCTTAAGACATGGCGTCACTACTTGTATGGTGAGACATGTCAGGTGTTCACAGATCATAAGAGTCTGAAATATATCTTCACTCAGAAAGATTTGAATTTGAGACAGCGCAGATGGCTTGAGCTGATTAAAGACTATGACGTGACAATCGATTACCATCCTGGTAAGGCAAATGTTGTAGCAGATGCCTTGAGTAAAAAGTCAAGTTCTTCAGCCAATGCATTTTCTATGGCATGTTTCAAGAGAGACTTGCTCGTAGATATGCGAAGGTTGAACTTGGACTTGGAAGTGACAAGACAGAGTGGGTTGATTGCTCAGATGCAAGTTAGACCTACTTTTTATAATCAGATTAAAGAATTGCAGCAGAGTGATGATGAGTTGTGGCAATTCATGCAGGAAATGTCAGAGGGTAAGAGAACAGAGTTCAGATTGTCTGATGAAGGCATGTTGTATCTTCATGATAGGTTATGTGTACCTGGAAACAGTGAGTTGAAAGAGCAGATTCTTGAGGAGGCGCATACTTCTATGTATGCCATGCATCCAGGTAATACAAAGATGTACAGGAACCTTAAAGAACTGTACTGGTGGTCTGGCATGAAAAGGGATGTGGCTGAATACGTAGCTAGGTGCGGGGTGTGTCAGCAAGTTAAGGCTGAACATCAGAAACCTGCTGGTATTTTGCAGTCACTTCCTATACCAGAATGGAAATGGGAGCACATCACGATGGACTTTGTGGTCGGATTACCCAGAACGCCTAAGGGTTCAGACTCGATATGGGTGATTGTGGATAGACTAACTAAGTCTGCTCACTTTCTTCCTGTCAAGTCAACCTTTGACGTTCCAAAGTTGGCTAAAGTTTATGTGAATGAGGTAATCAGGTTGCATGGGATTCCAGTTTCCATTGTTTCTGACAGAGACCCAAAGTTCACATCTAGATTCTGGAATCAGTTACAACATGCATTGGGCACAAAGTTGAAATTCAGTACAGCGTTTCACCCACAGACAGATGGTCAATCTGAGAGGACCATTCAGACCCTTGAAGACATGCTGAGAGCATGCGTGCTACAGTTTAGAGGCAACTGGGAAGAACACTTAAGCCTAATAGAGTTTGCTTATAATAACAGTTACCATTCTAGTCTTGGAATGGCTCCATTTGAAGCTCTTTATGGCAGGAAGTGTAGATCGCCAGTTTGTTGGTACGAGGTGGGTGAGAAGGAAATTCTTGGACCTGAATTAGTTGATATAACTACAGAAAAGATATCTGTGATCAGGGATCAGTTAAAAGCTGCTCAGGATAGACAGAAAAGTTATGCAGAAAGACGACGTCGACCTCTTGAGTTCGAGGTTGGTGACGAGGTTTACTTAAAAGTTTCACCGTGGAAGGGAGTGCTGAGGTTTGGCAAGAGGGGTAAGTTGACCCCTAGATATATGGGTCCATATCCTATTGTTGAGAGAATTGGACCTGTAGCTTACAGGTTGGATTTTCCGTCTGAGTTAACAAGTCTTCATGATGTCTTCCACGTGTCTATGCTGAAAAAGTGTCATCCTGGTACAGAAAAGATTGTAGATCCAGAACCGGCGCAGCTTAGAACAGATGTGTCCTATGTAGAAGGACCAGTGCAGATAGTTGACCACCGGATCAAAAAGCTTAAGAACCGTGAGTTATCCTTAGTGAAGGTTTTGTGGAAGAATCACAATATAGAGGAAGCTACGTGGGAGCTTGAATCAGAAATGCGTAACAAGTTTCCTTTTCTCTTTTAGGAATTTCGGGGCGAAATTCTTATAAGGGAGGGAGATTGTTATGACCCACGTTTTGTTTTACCAGTAAGTACCTTGGTTAGTGCATAATTGAGCTAGTTATGTTGAGATGAGTACTTGCTTTTATTAATAGTGTTTTGAGTTTTGAGCTAGTGTTAATGTATCATTAGCTTGTTCTCTTGTCCTGATATTGAGGGCAAGTTTGTGCTTAATTCGTTGCCGAAGAAATCATGTGAAACCGACCTACGAGTAAAAAGATATGAGCTTTTTAGTGTGCAGGGACCCATGTGTAATTTCGGAAAGTTTCTGGGAAATTTGCATCTGGCCCCCTGGGCGCCCTTCCTTATCTTTTCCTTCAGTTTTCCTTTTTAACTCTTTTAACCGACTTTGGAATGAACGATAGTTCATTTCTTTCGGTTGCCGCTTGGGAGAAACAGAGAAGGAGAAAGGGAGAAAGAGCAAGCTAGAGGAGAAGCTAGGCAACCAAGCTCCTTCCTTCTCCGTCCTCCTTTGATTTCTTCATCTTCTCCAGCCAAACCAACCGGCTGCATCATCTTCTTCTTCCTCACCTTCTTCTTCCTCTTGCAGCCATGAAGAAGACGACCATGGAGATGGTCTAGGGAGCGAACGGTGCTTCCCCCTCCGTTCTTTCTGCTTGCCAAGTGCTTGCTAGGTCAATCCGAAGCTATAGGAGTGATTCGGGTAAGAATCTTCCACCGAATCGACCCCAATCGTCTCTTTTAATTCTGCAATTTCCGCCCCTGCGCAGGTTGCACGGCGTGCAAATCTGTTTTGCACGGCGTGCAACATTACAGATAGCTGATATAGGGGAAAAATCCGTTTCTGCGCAGGTGCACGGCGTGCAAAGTCAGTTTGCACGGCGTGCAAAGTTGCAGATAGCGGAACGAGTTTCAGCCCAGGTGCACGGCGTGCAAATCAGTTTGCACGGCGTGCAGGTCAGTTTGCACGGCGTGCAAGTCAGTTTGCACGGCGTGCAAAGGTGCAGAAAAGCAGATCAGAAGTGCACTGAAGGTGCACGGCGTGCAGCCTAAGTGCACGGCGTGCACGTTGCTGTAAAGGGCAGAATTAGACGTGTTTGTGGACGTTTTTCGGTGTATACAAACACACCGAAGTGGGTGAGTGACAGTTCATTTAGAAATCAATATTTAACTCATTTTAAATGCTTATCTGCTTCAGTATCAGTTGATATGAATCTTAAACAGTGTAGTATGTATTTTAAAGAATGATAGGTTCATTGGAACTTGGAATGCGCAATTTAAATGATGGAAAGAGAGGAAACTTTATGTTTTATAGTTGTAATATGATACCTCTGCTAAGCTGTTTATCTGTTAATTAATTAATAGAATAGATGCCCTAACACCGTAGAACCCCTAAAAGAAGGTCTGTTTCTTAGGGGTGAAACTCGTGTTGCAACATCATCCGTGCTTGTGTCACGGACAAACGAGGAAAGAGAAAAAGAGCAGTGTCTAACAACAATTGTGCTTGTGTCACAATGGCACTGCGGTTTCACCATAAAACTTGGTTATCTAACACCATTCGTGCTTGTGTCACGAAGGTAACCCTGTGACTCTCCGCCGGTGTACTCAGGTTTAAGGAGAAGTCGGGTGCACTCAGAGTAGTGCTTGGAGGCCGTAGAGCCTATGTTTCTGGCCAGGGAGCCATGGGTCCTGTAGCAGAGCAGGGCTGATGTCAGACTTAGCATTTCCCGGGTGTGTCGCTAAGTCTTGTACGGTGGGGTCGTAGCATGAATTTGCTACGGATCTTTATATGCAGAGTACACTGCATATATTTAGGGCATAATAATAAAATGAATAAATATTCACTTAGGATTCACAGTAAATTTATGAATCTGTCTACTTATCTGAAATATCTGATGATGCATAGAAATGTGATATTTATCTGTACATCTGCTATGTCATTAGAACTACTCTGCTTTAACTGTATACTTGTTCACTTTCAGTTATTAAACCTGACGAGTTGTTTATTGATAGCTAAGTGAAATGTTATTCACTGAGCGAGTAGGCTCATACCTCTACTCAAAACATTTTCAGGTCAGCATCAGCATCAGGAATCTGAAGGATCGTTTCATCCTAACGCTTAGTTGAGAAAAGGTTTGTAGTTAGTCTAGTTAGAGGTCTCTTAGTCCATTCCCCACGATCTTCGGGACAAGGTGTGAGTGAGAGAGAGAATGTGTACAAAGATGTAAATTAATGTTATGTTTTCTTTATGATAATCAATGTATTATGCTGTAGACCTTGCCTGTATCTTTATCCAGTTAAATAGAAAAGTTCCTGCAGTTGCTCAGTTTTCTGTTTACAGTTTAAACCTGGTTATCAATTAAATACTGTGAAATTGTTTTAATAAGCGACGAGTGGTTGGTTATGTGTTAATCCCACCTGTCGTGCCCTAATTTCGTGGTTTGTGGCTAAAGTGAAATTGGGGTGTGACATATTCCTTATATCCATGTAAAGTTCTCCACCTCCATCTTCCTACCCCCTTTCCTTATTGAAGAAAAGGCTTGAAGATCTTCTCTGAGTGAAGGAGAAGGAGTTGTTGTTCTTCAAGGTTTAAAAAAACTGGTGATCAAGATCTCTGAGTGAAGGAGATAGGCAAGGCGGGCGTTCAAGAAGGATAGGTAATTCCTAGAAGGCCAAAGACTTGAAGATGGAGTGTGGAAGTCTTTGTTGAAGGTTGAAGACTCCCTAGTTCAAGTGGGTAAGCTCCTTCGGTAGGTTGAAGATCCTTGCTTGAGGTATTAAGTCCTTGTATGAATTTGGTTTTGTCTTGTAATCTTATGAATGAATATAAGAGCATCAAGATTGCAAAGTCCTAGAGACTAACCACCTCTAGGTAGTGGACTGACTCACTTCTAGTTTGAAGTGTGGAACCACTCTAAACTACTTTGTCCAAGTGTATGCTATCCTTATCTCTCACCCTTGTTATGCTTATTAGTTAGGACTTCAAATTGGTTGTATGCTTAAGCTTTTGGACTTAATATAATTTGAAGGTCTAATCTATTTTGTGATATTTGTAAAGCTCTATTCACCCCCCTCTAGAGTCTTTGATCCAACAAGTGGTATCAGAGAAGGTCTTCTTTAAGCTACTTCCACAAGTAGGAGAAGATGGGCGATTTAGCATTTAGATCTCTCAACTTGGAGGGAAGCTTCTACATACGACCTCTGGTCTTCGACGGTACCAACTTCCTCTATTGGAAGAGAAGAATGTAGTTCTACCTCCAAGGAGTAAGCTACAAGATGTGGAAAGTGGTGCATCTAAAGTATAAAGATCCAATGGGGGAAATCTTTACATGGACGGAAGCCCAAATGAAGCAAGCTTAGCTCAATGCCAAAGTCGTGAGCATCATCTATGCAACCCTCACCCCATCCAAGTTCAACCAGATCTCCTCATGGGACACCACACATGAGATTTGGAACAAGCTATGTGTCACCTATGAGGGAACAGAGCAAGTAAAGGAAACAAATATCTACATGCTTGGTAGTCTACTTGAAAATTCAAGATGGGCAAGAATGAAAGAGTGGTGGACATGTAAACAAGGCTTAATGTCATCCTCAATGGATTGGCGGCTCTTGGTAGTGTGATGGACAAAGGCACAATCAACTCAAAGATCTTGAGATCTCTTCCCAAGAGATGGGAGCCCAAGGTGACATCCATTGAATAAGTGTACAAGCTTAGTGAATTGTCAACGAAGGAGCTGGTCAGTAACCTTCAAGATCATGAGCCAAGGCTTGACAAGCAAGAAGAAGAAGAAAAAAGAGAAGAGAAGGAGTCCATGAAGATCAAAGATACAGCCTTGAAAGCTCAAATCAAAGAGATGGTTCAGAAGCAACAACTTGCTCTCAAGTCCCCTACTCCTTCCTCAAGTGAAGATGAAGGCCCAAATGAGCATGAAACTAACTACTCCAAGGGCAAGCACTTGAAAGGGAAGTCTTCTTCATCTACTCCTAGGTTCTATGAATGTGGCCAAAAAGGCCATTACAAGAGTGACTGCCCCAAGGCCAAGAAGATCCATCACAAGAGCAGCCACAAGAAGGACAAGGAGTATAAGAAGGAAGGCAAATATAAGAGAAAGGAGAAGAAAGAAAGAATAAGCAAAGATGCAGCTCATGTAGCTTGGGAGGAGTCTTCCTCAAGTTCTTCTAGATCCAAATATGGAGAATGCCACCTTGCTCTAATGGCCTCTACAAGTGATGATGTATGTTAGGTAAGTGAGGTAAGTGAAGCCAATTTGCATGAGTTGTCTAAAGAAACTCTTATTGATATGATTAATGCTTGCCGATCATCTTTTACTAAATGCAAATATAAAAAGAAAAGGTTAGGAAAGATTATAGATGATCTTTATGCTAAGATTGAGATTCTAGATCAAAATGAAAAGTTACATCTTGATAGCATTGATACTTTGCCAGGACAATTTCTTGATCTTGAGCTCCAATACAATGGAGTTGAAGTTGAGAATGGTGTCTACCTTAAGACCATTGCTACTCTTAAGGAAGAGAACCAAAAATGTCAAGATGAGATTGGTGTTCTTAAAATTGAAAATGTAGAACTTAACATCATTGATGAAGCTAGGAATAAAGAAACTTATGATTATAAAAAAGAAACTCTTTTACTGAAATATGAAAATGCTAAGTTGCTTGCTCAAGTTAATGATCTATCCTCTAAACCTATCTTTCAAAGTAATGAGGTAGCTAGCACTTCTCTAGAACGTGATTCTTTTCATACTAAAGCCCTTTGTTTAGAGGCCAATGTTTTGCATTCTAGAGATGATCTTGCTAACTTATCTTCTACAGTCATTAGTCTTAGTGATGATAATGCTAAATTGAGATATTCTTTGCATAAGTTTCTTATGGGAAATAAATCCCTTAATGTTGTCCTAGAACACTCTACCAAACGAATTGGTACTAGTGGTTTAGGATATGATGGGACTGCTCCTAAGGGTAAGAACAAGAACAAGAGTAAGGGTAAGAAGAAGAGTGTGGAACCTCCTTTCTTCCATGAAGAGACTTTCATCTCTAAGAATCCAATGGAATGTGCTCATTGTAAATGTAATGACTATTATTCTACTTATTATCCTTACAAGCCAAAGGGGACCAACCCAAAGATGAAATGGATCCCCAAGCTAACCCCAGATCCCAAAGTTTGAGTTGGGCACCGACATCCTTCTTTCATGCAGGTCAAAATAAGGTGGATTGTTGATAGTAGCTGCTCAAAGCATATGACAGGTGAAATCAACCATTTCAACACATTTATAAAGAATAAAGGAGGATCAATGACCTTTAGGGACAACAAAAAGGGTAAGAATGTTGTTGATAATGATGTTGCATATGACTTAATTCCAATCTTAAAAGACCTCAACATCAACAACAAAGGTAAGAAGGTAGTTGAAGCAGAAGATGAAGAGAAGAAGGATCCCACTCCTCACTTCGTAAAGAATCATCCCAAAGAGCTAATCATTTGTAATCCATTTGAGAGGGTGAAGACACGAGCTACCTACAACAAAGAACAAGTAGACAGTGCCTTCATCTCACAGCTGGAGCCAAAGAACATCAAGGAAGCTCTTGGAGATGACGAGTGGATCCTAGCCATGTAGGAGGAACTAGAGCAGTTCGAGAAGAGCCGAGTGTGGACTCTAGTGTCAAGACCAAGCGACAACAAAATCATTGGCACCAAATGGGTCTACCCCAACAATCTTGATGAAAATGGCAAGGTGGTAAGGAACAAAGCAAGGTTATTGGCTCAAGGCTACAATCAGTAGGAAGGTATTGATTTTGATGAAACTTATGCTCCTATTGCTAGACTTGAATCTGTTAGAATGCTACTTGCTTTTGCTAGTTATAAGAATTTCTTGCTATATCAAATGGATGTTAAAAGTGCATTTTTGAATGGTACAATCAAGGAGGAAGTATTTGTTTCTCAACCTTCAGGCTTTGAAAATGACAAGCTACTTAACCATGTTTATTTGCTACAAAAAGCTCTCTATGGACTCAAACAAGCACCTTGAGCTTGGTATGAGAAATTAAAGAAATTTTTGTTAGACAATGGCTATGTCATGGGAAAATTTGATTCTACTTTATTTCTAAAACACACTTCTAGAAATTTTCTTATCATTCAAATTTATGTTGATGATATCATATTTGGCGGAACAAATCTTGATCTTTGCAAGGAGTTTAGTTTTCTTATGCAGAGTGAGTTCAAGATGAGCATGATGGGTGAGCTTACTTTCTTCCTCGGTTTCCAAATCAAGCAAACTAAAGATGGAAAATTCATCAACCAAGGCAAGTACACTAATGAGCTACTCAAACAATTTGGAATGGAGAACATGAAGCCAATGGACACACCCATGTCCAACACCACCAAACTTGATAGAGATGAAGAAGGTGAGAAGGTAGATGATAAGTTCTATAGAGGTATGATTGGAAGTTTACTTTACTTAACTGCCTCTAGACCTAACATTATGTTTAGTGTTGTCTTGTGTGCTCGCTTTTAATTAAGTCCTAGGAAATCATATCTTATTGTTGTTAAGAGGATTTTGAGGTACTTAGCCAAAACTCAAAACTTTGGACTATGGTACCCTAAGTCAAGGAACTTTACTCTTATAGCATATAGTGATGTTGATTATGCAGGTTGTTTGATTGATAGAAAGTGCACAAGTGGCACTTGCTTCCTTCTAGGACATTGCTTGGTGTCTTGGTTTTCTAAGAAATAGAGCACCAAGGCATTATCAACTACTGATGCTGAGTGCATTGCAGATGGAAGTTGTTGTGCCCATGTCCTATGGATGAAGCAAATGCTCCAAGACTTCAACATACATTTTGATGCTTCTCATATCTATTGTGATAATACTAGTGTAATCAATCTTTCTTATAATCCTATATTGCATAGTAGAGATAAACATATAGAGGTTCATCATCACTTTTTTCATGATCACATTGCCAAAAAGGATTTTATATCACACATGTGGACATGGAAAATCAATTAGCGGGCATTTTCACTAAACCTCTAGCTAGAGAGAAATTTAACTTCATTAGATCTAAACTACTCATAATTGCTTCAGATGATATTGACATGTTATCTAGCTAGTTGCTTTTATTCTATATGACTTGCTCATGCTTATATCACCTTGCTTGCCTAATACATATGATCTCATTGTTCATGTCCTTAACCTAAGGACATATGTCATCTAGTAATATTATTCTTTAAAAATCTATCATGTTATGCCATCATATCATAATTGAACAAAAGTGTAGTCATAAATACATTTATTATTAATAAAATCAATTATGTAATGTGTCATTACAATCATCATATGATTGGTTCTTAGGGCACACACACCAACATGCTTCTGATCCAACATTGGGGTGTGTGAAATGGATATCAAAATGATATAATCATCGTGTCATTGGTAGAAAATGGAGAGAAGATGCCGTGGAAGAAAGATGTGAAGTCTCTTCTATTTGATTGCTAAAATTTGCTTGTTGACATGCTTAGTTTCGCTTGTTTTTGGAAATTTTGGTTTTTTATCGCTAAATAGTACCCAATGATGAGTGATATGTTCCTAGGTATGTTCAATATACATAATAGACTTGAAAAATGAATTTAATTAGCATTAAAATGACTAGAAATTAAGTTTGATGATTTTAGGTCAGGTTGACCATCGGTCGAGTTTCTCCCAAGACAAACTCGACCGATCAGTGGCCGAGAGATGTTCTGAAATGGATCAATCGGTCGAGTTTCCGACTCTCAAAACTTGACCGATCAGTGGGCTGAAGCCAACTTAAGTTGGGTTTGGCCAACTACTCTCCCTCTCAACTAGATAATAGCTGACTGATTCCCCTTCTTCTATCCCTAAGCTCTCAACCTCAACCCTTACCTTCCCTATCCTAGCCCTTTTCTGACCTAGATAGGCTGCCCTAGACCTTTCCTCTTGCTCTTCCTTAGTGTGTGGATGGTTTTGGTGGTTTGCTTTGTGTGTTTGCTCTCTTCTTCTCCTTCTTTTTGCCTCCATGACTTCTCATAGAAGAAAGAGACCCACCCCTAGCAATACTCTGTCCTCCTCTTCATCATCTCACTTGGTTCCTTTTGATGATACCTCCTTTGTCTCAATAGAGGTTGTAAATAGGTATAAGGACCTTCTTCCTAGGATTCCTTTTCCATTTATAGCCTTGTTTGATCCTAGCCCTAGGCGTCAACCATCATCGACCAAGTGGCGAAGTTGCTAGCCATTCATCACCTATTTTCCCTGGCTGTCGAGCGTGACTGCTTTCATAATTATATGGCAAGCACAAAAGCAGTTCATGAATTCTATGCAAACCTGCATTGAAATTACAACACCCTTGTACCCCCGTTGAATACTCAAGTGATCCTTACATCCATGATCGCCGGGAAGAGATTCCAAATCTCTGAATATATCCTAAATGTTTTCTTTTCAGGAGATGATGAGAATGACACCTGGCGTAAGGATTACGGGGAGTATTTTGACCTTTTGAATCATGAGGGTTTCTACAAGAAGAATGATATCACTCTTCCTGATATCCATCACTACCTAAAGAAACTCGATGTTCCTTACAAGAAGAAGAGAACCCTTCCCTGCTCCTCCCTAGATCTCAAAAAGCATATATTAGCCCTAGACGTGGTCAATTGCAACATCCATCCAAAGAAGAATCAAATGGATATTGCAGAGAACATTGTGGTCATAATGTACTGCATTCTTGAGAATACCGGAGTCAAATTGTCAAGATACATTCTCCACCATATGGCCTATTTTGACTCGGGCAAGAACACTCACATAAACCATCTACCTTATCCAACCCTGATATGTGGTCTATTTCAATTCGACACTAAGGAATCACTCTTTTCTAAATTCCATTAAAAACTTTACACTAAAGGGTGTATGTATCAGTGAGACCACAATTCAGAAGTCCGTGCCCGTTTTTTCCTCCACCACACCTGGTGCTTCACCCTCAGCCTCTGCCTCTACAGCCCCTACCTCTACCTCTACCCGAGCTCCACCTCCTCAGCCACCCCGACCTAGCCGTGCCTCATTTCGTGTGTCTAATGAAACCCTCATGGGATACATGATGCACCAACATGAATACAACCTCCAAGTTCAGGAGCACCTACACTAGGATTTATGTTCAATTATATCAACCATGAACTTATCCTGTACACACCCATTCCCCACCTACCAGCATTTCTCCAGTAATGATTATGCTTCCTATGCATATCATCATTACTACCCTACCCCCAAGCCTTCCGCTGCTGCTCCCACCCCCTCTGCTGCTGGTGGTTCTACTTCCGTCTACCTGCCGTTACCTGCTGGCCTCTTGGCCATCCTGCTTGCCAGTCTTGGAAATTCTGCTCCATCCTTCCCTCAGGCCAATGAGCTCTATGCTCTTGGTATGACTTGGGATGAGCAGAATGCTCATTGGCCCGGTCGTGGTTTTGGTCCTTCTGTGGATGAGGAGATGCCTGACCAGGCTGATGCTGAGAGTATTGCTGCTGATGATGATGGTGGTGATGGTGAGGATGCTTCTGATGATGGTGATGGCTTTGGTGGTGATTCCGGTGATGAATCCACTACTGGTGTACCTTCAGATGGAGACAAGGACTACGAGCCTGGAGCTGATGATGGTGATGGCTTTGGTGGTGATTCCGGTGATGAAGCCACTACTGGTGCACCTTCAGATGGAGACGAGGACTATGAGCCTGGAGCTGATGATGATGATGATGTTATGGACATAGATAGTCTAGATGTCTAGTTGTTTCTTAGTTTTTAGTCTAGTTTGCTGATCATATGTATCTTTCTAGGCTATTTTGTATTAGAAACATCTGGGCACATTTTCTGAGATGTACTATTTTATCTGCAATTTTCATCGCTTCTTGCTTGTAGCTGCTTTTATGAGAACATGCTTCTGAGTTGTAATCTATGTTATGTGCACTCTTTCTCTTTGATCAAGTTATATTCTATGAGTTGGTGCCATATTTCATCATATTTTGATTATGACTTAGCTTGTGTGTTTCTTTCATCTCTGGTTGATATATGATATGAGATTGCATATTTGAATATCTACTTGATTGTGTTTGGAGAAGACCTGTTTATATGCTCTTCTACCCCCCTCACTTTTTGATAATGTCAAAAGGGGGAGAGAACTTCAATGTCTTAAAACTCAATCATATTGCTATTCTTTGTCATATTTATTATGAGATCCTTTTCTTGTTCATTATATGCTTTATCATGTAACTTGCAAAGGACCATATAGTACATGGATGCTATAATTTCTTTGTGTAGATAGACTAACTATGTAGGTTAGAGTAAGCATAGATTGAGGGGGAACATTTCACATTATTCAAATCTTGAATCTCCCTAATTCACAACGCAAAGGTATAATTTCTATATCCTTTTCAATATGTTTGAGGAATGGTTTTTCATTGTCAAAAAGGGAGAGAATGTTGACCTAGAAGTTATACATTATCCATGTTTTGATAATGACTTAACCATTCCTTTTATATGTATCTAATATGTGTATTCATGATTGATTTTAGGTGTTAGGTACATGAAAAAGATCAAATTACACAAGCCCTAGCTTGTCAAAGTTCAAATCAAAAGCAATGCAAGTGTGCTAATTAGGAAATCCATGTAAATGGCCTTAGAAGAATTTTACAATTACTTGTATTGATGATATGACTTATAACTAAGATGAGAAAATTTTGTGGGACACTTAGTACCAAGTTTTAATCACTTTTTAAGTACTTTAGAAAATTGATCACAGGTTGTTGATTGGTCGAGTTATAATCTTGACCGATCCACTGGATCAATTCTCTGAAGAGTGCATTGGTCGAGTTGTGCATTCATAGAAATCGACCGATCGGGTTACTGACCAAATGCTATTTTCATTGGTTGGTCGAGTTTCTTTAGGACAAACTCGACCGCTGGTTTGAAAATTGGGTTTGTCTTTTAGCCGATCGGTCGAGTTACCTTTATTGAATCTTGACCAAATGTATTGTACGGAAAATGCAAAAAAAAATGATTCTAACCGTTGGTGACTTGTTACGAAGAAAATAGATCTGCTGCCTTGTGCAAAAATGGCTATGATTCGGCCCTAAGTGTTCCCCAACTCAAAAGGGAACCCCCAACTATAAATAGGACCACTTGGAGTTCATTTCAAGGTTGCTCATTCCATATATGCTTGGTTCTATCTTAGTTGAGAGTGTTGCACACCTTTGAGCCCCTTTTTCTCTCTACTTTCAATTCAAATCCGTGAATATGAATGAGTTAGGATCTGTTGTAAGAGAGATATTCCTTGTATCCATGTAAAGCTCTCCACCTCCATCTTCCTTCCCCCTTTCCTTATTGAAGAAAGGGCTTGAAGATCTTCTCTGAGTGAAGGAGAAGGAGTTGTTATTCTTCAAGGTTGAAGAAAGCTGGTGATCAAGATCTCCGAGTGAAGGAGATAGGCAAGGCAGATGTTCAAGAAGGATAGGTAATTCTTGGAAGGCCAAAGACTTGAAGATGGAGTGGGTAAGTCCTTGTTGAAGGCTGAAGACTCCCTGGTTCAAGTGGGTAAGCTCCTTCGGTAGGTTGAAGATCCTTGCTTGAGGTATTAAGTCCTTGGATGAATGTAGTTTTGTCTTGTAATCTTATGAATGAATATAAGAGCATCAAGATTACAAAGTCCTAGAGACTAACCACCTCTAGGTAATTGACTGACTCACTTCTAGTTTGAAGCGTGGAACCACTCTAAACCACTTTGTCTAAGTGTATGCTATCCTTGTCTCTCACCCTTGCTATGCTTGTTAGTTAGGACTTCAAATTGGTTGTATGCTTAAGCTTTTGCACTTAATATTATTTGAAGGTCTAATCTGTTTTGTGAGATTTATGAAGCTCTATTCACCCCTCGAGAGCCCTTGATCCAACACTCTCCAAATAAAGTCTATCTTTATCGCTTATAGAGGGTATATATCTGACTTAATACATATATGGAAAATGAAATAGCCTCAAAAATTCAAAAATATTCTTTTGACTCATTGCTAAGAGCAAAATTCTCAAAGATAACAACATTAAGAAGAGGGGCTTCATGGGACCTACCAGATACTACTTCTACCACATTGAAGAGGAAACCGCTGAACCTCCCTTTGACCTTTGTTCATACACAACTTGGTTTCTCTATCATTTTTTTTCAATCAAACTCCATAAGAGACTTTCTTCTCTCACCCACTCAAATATATAGATTAAAATATATCAACACCAACTATGACTCCCACAATCTCACCACTGCTATACTTTGAAACTTATAGATAGAAAAAAAATAATAGAAAACATAACAATCATATTCGCCCTATTGTGCAGATTATATACAGAGTGAACACTCCCTATCTATTATTTTGCATTGCAGGACTGACTTCAACATCAACACAGGTGATGACAGATGAAGACACTCACATGACAATCTTCAGTGACCACAACGCTGAAGGACATCACCTTGGAGGAGATCCTTGCAGTTGACTCTGGCTTCTAGACCCAACAACTTATGGATTTTATTATATTTCTTAATATTTTCTGAATCTTTATTTCATCCTTTTCTGCATTTTTTATCTTTATGTTAGTTTACTGGTGCTATAGACTACACACTTCTGGTGTTCTTAGTCTATGTCACCATTCTGTATTGTGATTGTTTACAGACATGTTTGTTTGTAAACATTGTCTATATATTTGACTTTCTATAAAAAAAAAAATGGAAGACCGCTTGCGGTTTTTGCGTTGGCTTGTTTGTCGTCTATAAATGTTCTGATTCTACAATTCTGGTAAGAAATAGCTTGTCGGAAAAGATTGGTAGGGGTCTATGATTATCATGTACATTAATATATATATATAAGATAAGATGGGACCGAGCACAAGCAATAGGACTCACAGGACACCACATTAAAGAGGGCGGATCTTATCCATTTTCCATTATCCCTCTTCGGTTCCACATAGACTCCAGCACCAATGCTCCATGATTGAAGCTGAGTACAACTGACGGGTCCCGGATATAAGGTTAAAAAGAAAAAAATGGGAAATCCGAAAAGTAGCTTTTCACTGCATTTATTACATAACACTACCGACTGCCAAGGAAATGAGATCCAGAGTAAAGTAGCTGGGGTTCTTTTCTGGATAACTGTAAAATCTCGTACAAAGACCATTAAAATTGAATTTTTATTATGTTGTCAGTGAGTAATAAGAAACAAATTACCCATGAAATCTAAATTATTCTTGGCTCGCTTTTAAATTAACTTTTAGAAGTGTTGTATCATAACAAAATGTCTCCTTTAGTGACCTATTTTGTGACCAACTGCACTTACATCATTTGTTAATTTAAGTAACAACCAAGAGAAATGATTATTTCATCTAAAACATGCAACGAGTATTATTATCGGAACTTCATGGGGCCATCAAACAGTAGCGGAAGAAAAGAGCGCCACAATCTGCATCCAAAATTTTATGGGAAGGACGACTCACGTCCCACAACCAGCGATTTTGTTTGTCCCCAGCTATATACACACGGATCTTGCTGACGCGTCAGCCTACAACCTGCAACCTTAAGAGGGACCTGAAATTCGTCGTGTACTCATTTTTGTTTCAAAGGTAGTAGGTGTGAGTTAAATTATCTTATATTTGAAGACCAACCAAGAACGATAAATTATTTGGATATGAGGAAAGAAAAGCCCCTCCGAACGGGATCCGTCTCTGCCGCCCACAAAAAGGCAGTTATTGTATGGAGTCCCTACTAGTAGATCAAAACATGAATGCTCTTTCCGATACAAAATTGATAACTTGCATGTTTTGGCCTCTGCAGATTTAGGGGGTCCGTGAGTGGGTAGGATACAGTAGGATGACGATCTATTCATGCCTTTATTCACGTCAAAAATATAGGTAACAGGTAGGGTAATTATTCTTTCTCTAGCCATTTTTATCCTATCCTTACCCGCACTAGTTCATCTATAGGGTATAGGTTTAACCTAAAGGGTGAAGTGGTAAATATACGTCATGTTCAACAATTATTCCATATGGCATTTTCCTACATCAAACACAAGGCACTCCTAAAGCTGAGTTTAAACAATATATGTTATGTTTTCAGTGATGTACTACTAAAATACTAATATTTAAGACGAAATTTATCTTTATCAACAAGGTCTAAAAAATACTATTTGTAATATAGGAATTAATTTCTCTCTGTACTATATGATTATAAAAAAATGGAATACCACCAATTCTTTAGTCAAGTTCTTAAAATCAAACAATAATACAAAATAAACAAGTAGCAATGACCTTTGTGGGGATTTTTCATAGAAATCATTATAGTGCTACAATCTTAAAATTTTAGTTCAACATTATACTAATGGGTAAATGGGTGAAGCGATAGGGTAAAATTTCTTCTTTTACTCTATCCTTTTACATTAAAATGGATAAAGAATAAATAGGTGGTGGGTAAAAAATATACATATCCTACAAGATTTGGATAGTGTGTGAATGAGTAATATCCTATCCATTTATAGTCCTAGTGAGAAGTTGATTGTGATACATGGGAGGAGAGTGAGTGACACAGAAATTAACATGAGAGTTGAAAGAAAGAAAAGAGAAGGATGGAAAAATAACATGGGGGAGAAAGAGAACACGAGGAAAATAACAAGATAGAATGCCGTGAGCGAAAAAGAGACTTGATATAGAAGAGAAGGAAAAATTAGTCCTGGACATGTCTTTATGTTATTTAATATTTAGATTATGGTATGTTTGCTACATGAGGAAAGCAAGGTAAGAGAAGAAAGAAAGGAGGGAAGACAATCTTGTTTATGATGTGTTGGTCAGCATGGGCAGTGGAAGGAGAGAAAATGTGTATACAAAAGGATGGTTTATAGAAAAAATTAGGAGTAAAATTTTATCATAAAGAAGCCATCGTTGTTCATTTGCACTCCTCTTCACCCTGATTTTAGTGGGGAGAGAAGAAGTAGGACAAGTGCATAGATCATTTCCCTCCCTTTTCTTCCCTTGTCATTTTGTCCAAACAAACCTAGTGAACTTAGTCTCTACTCATCCCTCCATCCTTCTTCTCCGCATACCAATTAGGTCATAACAAGAGAGACTATACACTATCTTCTAGAACTTTTCCCATTCTCTAATACATAAAAGGAAAAAAAATTAATTAGAAACATATCCTAGTCATAATCCATTTTACATTTTGCATATAAGACCTTGTGTCATCACCATTAGTTGTTTTGACGATATTGGATGGATTTGATCATTTGTTTATGTATATAATGCCCAAGCAAGTTTCTTAATACATATTACATTTTGTGTTAATACTTATCGAACATATGATCTTTTTAGGGTACCTTGATGTCTGGTGTATTGGACACTTATTTGAGGTAGAAAATATTGGTCCATTGCCATTTATAATACTACATAGACATAGGGAAGAATACAAATGCCCATTTTGAATCAAATAGCTTTTTGCATATAATATATCATGGCGGTACCATGGAAAAACAATTTCTTCTTTAAGTTTTACAGGTAATACTTTGGTCAAAATTGTAGTCATCCAAGAAAACTTTTGTAGCATATTTAATCATGAAGGTATTCAAGTTTCATTAATTTGCACTTCAGAGGCCATGGTAGATCGTACAAAAATATGTGGATTTCCTTCAAAATAAAGATTGAAATTTTCCTTACATCGATAATATTGATAATAGAAAGCTACTAAAATATCTATACATGTTTTTAAGTAATTTTTTTCAATCATGTTAGTGATTATATACTGATTTTCAATTGTTTATATATTGGCATTTATGATAGATATTTTCTCATGTTAATTCTCCCATTGTCTTATTTGCCTATATTCACAACCAATAAATTTAAGATCATGTGCTAGGTGAGTAGCTCAGTTATAGTTTTGTTCTCTTGGTGACATAGATTGACATCATGATGTTCTTCCTTTATGTGTTTCCCATTCCCTTAGTAGATTCAACCATAAGAGTTTAACACTAATGATATATATTAGGTGTCTATAAGATAAATCCAAACCTAATTTAGGAAAAGTAATGATTTCAAGAAATTGAAATATAATGGAAAAGGAAAAAAAATGAGTATGTTATTCTTGTTATAGAATCCCCAAAACCAATCATCATAGAAGTATCAAATAAAGGAGATGTAACGACCCCATTCCCTGACAACCCCCAATTAAGGAAGGCCAAGAAACTAGGGTCGTTATCCCCAAAATAGGATCAAATGGTTTTGCACATAATAAAAAATAATTAATAAATTTTTGCTAACTAAACTAAACTTGGTGTAGGATAAAAAAATCATTTTCCAAAGTTTACAAAATATGGGTTCTACAATTTACCAAGAAATAAACCATCCATATGTATCCTCCCGACCTTACTTCATTTATTTGCTTTCAATGTCTTCTTCCTTTGAATGCCCAATTTCCAACAAGATTATCCTAAAAACATCGATAATCAAAATGTCGGTCAGTATGACAGGTCATACTGGTATGTGGGGGAAACAAAATCTCACAAGTAATGATAACAACATAATTCAACAATTAATGTTTAATAAATAAAATTTAACATTTTCATCATGACTACCCAATTGAGGTTTCTCCACCCTCTTCCATAAACCCTCAAGGCCTCATACTGTAGTATTCATTGTCTTCCCAATTCAGGCGGATGACTTCATCATGTCTCCCCCTATCCAGATGGGTGACATCTCATGTACCCCCTAACCAGACTGGTACCAAAATATGTCTTCCCCTATCCAGGCGGATGGCCTTTACATAGATCCATAGGTGGCCTAGTTTTGGGATAGTTATGTTCATATATGATGTGATAGTCATACTCAATTTAAAGTTTGCATGGAATGAAATAAACAAGCAGGCATATATCTTCAAACCATGCGAAGAAAACTCCAAGAAGCCATGTGAAACTACAACGGATATTCTTAGGCGTAACCATATACCTGTCTTAGGAGATTTTGCAGTCTAAATAAGAACAAGTAGAATCAACCATATAATCAACCAAGCAAGTCAACCTAAAATTTAAGGCATACACCCATTTGTCATTACATGACTCTAAATCCTATCAAAGGACTGACTTGGTTTTCAAGTTAGGTTTTATGTCCACTTTCTTATGTCAATATCCATATTACCCCTTTAGTCCAATTATTGCTCCTTTCCACTTTCTCAATCCACAAAAACTACTTTAGGTTCCATACACATGATTTTTCTACAAAAAGGTGCCTTTTACATGAAAGTCCCCATCTTTATAATTTTTAGGTCAAATTAGAGTTAGAGAGATAGAAAGATAGATTCTTAACACTTTTATGTTCATTTGGGTTGACAAACCCTAATTCATCAATAATTGCACTTTTAAACTCAATGAAACCCTAAGAATCCAAATTATGGGTCATTACTCTTAGATCAGATCTAGGTTATCCTTTTTATGCAATAATATCAATCTTTGATAAATAACATCAACTAAGTTCATTAGATTCGTCAATAATCATCAATTAGGATTTTGATCCATTTAAAGCATTAAATACACCAACTTTAGATGCTTTTCGAACTAGAGGCAAAACTAGGCTCTGATTATATTTTTATTGAATTTCTTGCATTCTCCTGATAAATGTTCATATATTTTTTGTTTTAATCTGAGTTACCAATAAATAATTATGAATTTTACAAGATAAATTACCTTCGTCCAATAACAGAGTGCCATGTCATTATTTGGCCCCTTTTCCTTTTCCACACAGATTAGGGCTCCACGAATGATGTTTAGCCATGTAAGCAGCTCGCCCAGTGCACGCAAGCGCCTTCCTTTCATGTGAATTGAGGAGAAAGACCGATTGGCCCATGTATCTTTATACTCGGGCTTATTTGTGTCACAACAAGGTTGTAAAAGTGCCAACCCTCATCTTCAACCTCTCACACTCCCTCCCCTTGTGAGAAACCTTCCCGCACAGTCAACTTGGGAGTTGACTTGGGGTTATGGAGCCTCTAAACGGAAGGTAAGGGGGCCTCCCTCTCCACCACATCTCACCGAACTGACAACCACCTTCAATTAGTCAGAAGGGTCACTGGAGTGGGGAGAAGAAAAGGACTCCCTGGTGGCAGTAGTAGAAGAGAGAAGGGAAGGAATCTGGTGGAGATAATAGGTGAAATTATTGGCATGGAATCACACGTGAGTTCGAGAAAATTCCCTCTAATGATCTCGTGACCTTACAGAGGGTGGACACCCCTTTTATAGGTTTGTCCCAAGAACAAGTCCTTGACTGGGATAGCTAAAATTGGGGAAAGTCTCCATACTCGTCCAAAATAGGAAAAACTAGGGACAGTTGTATTCACAATCACCTCCTGAACCTGATGGGTAGGTTTCTAGGTTTCCATAATGGTCAGAGAGAGGGAGAGAAGATGGGAGTTGCCAATTTACTGTAGTCGTGTTGCCAAATTTGGTTGAGGTAGGTGAAAACACTATTACCATTGGATCCTAGATCCAATGGATGTCATGCCACACACCTAAATGAAGGGGCTGATGTATTATTCCTAGAAAAAAAATCGTGACATTTATGTTATTTCCTTGACAATCGAGTCACTTTATGCAAACTTGTTAAAATCATATCTCTCTCTATTTATCCTTTTTCTCTCAAATTTTAAGGTAAAGTCATTAATGACTTTATCTAGGGTTGGGAATAGATTTGGACCAAAAATAGAAAAGAAAACCACATTTTATTAGTATGCAAGTCATTTACTTTTAAGGCCTATTTTATGTATTAAAACACAATCTTTCTCTTTCTTTCTTTTCTACTTTCTTTATTTTGACTTTTCTTTTTATTAGGAAGCATGTGAAACCAAAGACCACTCTGTTGTGGCCATCTATGCCACTTTTTAGAGAATTCCACATTATTCTCTACAACATTAATAATTAGTATCTATTTTCTTTTACTCTTTACTTATTATGGGATTTTCTTCTCTCTCTTTCCCCTTTTGTCCATTATTGAATTACTAAAATAGTAAAAACCACGAAAGCCATCATTCAAGGAAAATTTGCAAAGAAAACCATTCTTTAGAATAAAGCACACAAATTTACAAACAAGCCCCTTTTCATGGAATAATTATATAATATTACAAGAAAATTTGAGGTTATAACATCCTTCCCCACTTATGAGAATTTCGTCCTCAAAATTCAGCTAATCATACAAACAATTTAGGATAGGATTTTTCCCTATCCATCTTCATCTCCCATGTGGCTTCATCCTCTCAATTGTGCTTCCAGAGAACCTTTACCATCTTTATCTATTTGTTCTTGAGTTCTTTCACCTTAGTATCTAGTACTCTCATTGGTGACTAAGGATATGTATGGCTCCCCTGGAGCTCAATAGGTTCAATGCTCAACACATGGATTGGATCTTTCACATATCGCTTTAGATTAGACACGTGGAACACATCATGCATCATGCTATACTGTGGGAGTAGGGCTACAAGGTATGCTACTTCACCAATTCATTCTAGAACTTCAAATCGACCTATGTATCTGGGACTCAATTTTTCTCTATTCTTAGCTATACTCGGAGGGGTCGGATCTTCATAAACACATGTTCACCCATGGTGAAATTCAAATCAATCTGCTTTGCATCTGCATATGATTTTTTTCAATCCTGGTCTCTCTTAAGCCTCTGCCTAATCAAAACAACTTTATCAACATAAATATGATGTTCCTCTAACCTCAACAAGGTCCTCTCACCAATCTCATCCCAGTGAAGTGTAACCGACATAGCCTTCCACATAGCACTTCGTACAGAGGCATCCTGATATTGGCTTAGTAACTATTATTATAGGCAAATTCAGCTAAAGGCAAGTACTACTCCCATGATCCACCCCAATCAAGAAAACATGCTCTCAGCAAGTCTTCTAAAGTTAGGATTGTTCTCTCTGACTGTCCATCGGTCTGGGGGTGGTAGGCGGTACCAAATTTCATCCTTGTCCCAAGTTCTTCATGCACCTGCTTCCATAGTTTTGAGGTGAACTTGGGGTCACGATTAGAAATACTTGAACTTAGATTACCATTCAAGTGAACTATTTCCTTAACATATAGTTCATCTAACCCATGTTGCATCATGACCATTCTTTATCATACAAAAACTCACCACAAAATCCATAGTGGTCGGGTCACATTTCAGGAATTTCAATTGGTTGCAGTAACCCCTTGAGTCATTGGTGTTTAGCCTTCACTATCTGGTATGTGAGATAACAGACTACATAGGCTACTATTCCTCTCTTAATTCTAGGCTACCATAAATATCATCGTATACTTAGAACCATGAGCTTCCAAGTCCTTTAAGGGTGAATTCTCAAGAACTCAAATCTCTCATGTCAGATTCCACCATTCATATCCACCAAGAGCTGGGTATCTAAACCATACATCTCATCTAATTTTAGATCATCTAATTGGGTTGTTTCAAGCTCAATCAATCAGTCTAGTTTGGTTTATCTTCCTTTGGTACTTCAATTATTGCATCTATTATTTTGATCACCAGATTCAAGCTTATATCTATAGAATACAAACTCTACTTGATACATACATCCTCATTTAAAATTTTTAATTTGACAATCACCTTGCCAATATAGGTTTCCAAACCATTCATTCAATATTCTCTCCTAAGGGTATGGTAATACCTCAATTCCTCAGTTATTCTAAAAGGATTTCAACTTAAGCATTTATTCCTCATATCATTTCCTTTGCTAATATGACATGTGTTTGTCTCATCTCTCACACCCATAATGAGATGAAATAAGCATTTAGTTGTAGTCCAAATACAAAGCTCGTCCCATTACAAGAGTAGAGATGGTGCAATACACATGACTCTAATCCATACATGCTTTTCAATTCATGAAGCTAAATTCTTTCCTCACTCTAGGTTTGTGTAGCTTAACCTCTTATATCTTTATTTTCTATATCTCATGTCTCATTAGCATTAGTTATTTCCTTAAGGTCTCTAGGGGCACATGTACTTGTGGAGATATCTCTTCCGTATGCATGTTGGGAGTGCCCCTCATTTACCCTTTGGCCTCATGAACTCACAGAAGTGGCCGATCTCCTAATCCATGGGTCCTCAGGCAATGATTGTTGTTACCTCCTAACCCTAAGGTCTTATGCAATTAGGGATGATCACCTCCTAATCCCATCAGTCATATGTACCTTTAATCACCCTTTCTTGACCTTAGGATTGACTTAGGGTTCTATGGAGATGTTATGACTTTATTGTATTTAATCATACATTTTGCTTGAGGTTTCTCTAAAATATCCAATCACATCATGTGTTTTATAATCCTCTCACCCATATTCCTTCATGTCTTAGGGTACCCATAGTTCTCTTTATGCCCCTTTATTGGGGCCAGGGAAACCTACCCATATGGGCCTGGTCCCATTCTATCAGTCACTTCCATAGTGACTTTTCTTAACGCTCCATAGAGATGGTCATACACGGATTCCAATAATCATACTCAAATTATGTGCTTTTATGCTTCCTACACTTAATCTCTCAAGTTTTTAAGTAAATTCTTAAACTGATTTGTGGAGTCCCCTCCCTAGGGAAGGTCTGATCCCAGGACAAGATAACACTATCATTCATTAGAAACCAACAGATACGATCTTCTACTAAAGCATATTTCCATAATATCATCTATGCATTTTCTTCCTGGGAGTTATATCATTATATCATGTGACCTATCACACAAGGGTTGGATCACAATGGTACTTTACTGCCATGAATTGAAATAAGGTTGATGTATTACATTTTTTGTGTTTAGGTCTTCAGGAATGCTATCTAATGTCAGGTGCCAAGTACATTACTTGATCTGTACCATAAGGTAATCCTAAATTTATAAAGTGTACATGGAAGAAGGTAAATTTATTCATCACGTATCCTTGAGTCAACTGCATCCATTTTTAATGTTTCTATAGTCATTATTCCATCTTCACTTCCTCATGCTAAGTTGTGTTCCTTATTAAATGTTCATCCTAAAGTTAGCTAGTCACTTCCCTTTATTATACTTCATGCATGTGGTTAACCAACAACAAGTCGAGATCTTATTCATTATCTCTCAAGGATGGACCAGTTTCAAACATACCTATGATAGCATGGTATTGCTAGACCAATGTGTATGAGTGGCTCATCAAACATATATCATAGTCCAACTGGGGTTTCCCTAAACCCAATACTTGAGGGGGGTACCATGCTTAATCTCTATGAACTCACTCAACCTTGTGGTTACTATACACATTGGATATCACCACTTCCCTCATCATTCTAGAACCTCGAGTTATCCTCTATAACATGGGTCATATAAACCGCATGACTAATCCACTCAAGCTCGTAGAGAGCCAAAACATGGTGTGGCATTTTCTTCCACACTTTCTCTTTTATGTAAGAAACCCTCTGAGTCCTACACCAGGAATTACCAATCTGAGTATGAGGCTTCACAATATGTTACTCTTTCGTAGCTCTCCAGGATCTTGGGACCCTCTTTCCCTTACCTGGATGGTAGGCACTCATATCATTTCCACATCATACAAATATTTCTCATAATTCCTTATGTCTTAAACTCTAGGTTCCCAACCTTCTCCTCCTGGGTCTCACTCTCTCTTGAGCTAACCTTATAACCGATCCTAGCAATAGAGGTTCTCTCTTTATGGATGAGGTTGAGGTTCCTATAGATTCACATTTTATTGTCACCTAGCATACCTTATATGATGAAACGTACTATCAAATCTTATGTCCAACTAAGGTCATCATAAACCATAGTATGCCTACCTCATAATTCAATTCAATAGCCATTACCCCTCTAGCTTAGAACTAATCCTGTTCCCAGTCTGGATGTTACTCACTTCCACATAGGTGCATCTCATATCTATGTGGGAAAACACTTTTGCTAGGGTTCATACCTAGATGAGCTTAAACTTTTTGGTCACAACTAAACTTCTGATTTATGGTGTTATCTCTCTCATATATCTTTTCTCCTTAATAGGGACGACCAATGCCAAAAGTTGCACTAAGGGCTCATGCAACCACTTATTGTCTATACTTCTCATGCGTACTCAAGATCTTTATGTATATTATGCATGCCTAACCTACTTACCTGCATGATTGGACAAACTAAGTTATAGAACTTAGTGGGCTCTCTCTTTTCCTTCTTCTCTGCTCATACCCCATGATTAAGGTTTTGGGTCGAGGTTAGGTTTTACAACCTGTACTTTAGATTTCTTCCATTCTCTTGACCTACTAAGGTTGTTCCCCAAACCAGCCCTAGTTCCATCTAGGGTTTACCTTTATAGGGGGAACCCATAAAACATTTTTTATCATTATGTCCACTTTTATTATTTGGCAAAGGATTCCTTAATCCTTGAGACTCTTAAACCCAAACTCAGGATGAAGTGGAGATCTAGAGAGAAAACCTTGAGCACTTAAAGTTTGTACAATGAAAGAGGGTAAAGAAGGGATGAAAGTAGATAAGAAATCCTAGAGGTATCTTATTTCGAGTCAAATCCTCAGATTTTGGCCAGGTAGTCACACTAACTTTGGGAGTCCTTGTAAACCGACTAGCGGGGTAGAGGAAAATCTTGCCAGCTCCCATCACATGATCCTTTTCTAGAAACCTCCAGCTTTGGAAAATTCTCTAATAACTCCCTTTGGGTTCTAAAGAATTTGTAAAGCTTAATAATTATTAGAGATTGTATGGAAAACCAGGCTCTGATACCAAATGTAACGACCCCATTCTTGGGCAACCCCCAAATAAGGAAGACAAAGAAACTAGAGCCATTATCCCAAACATAGGATCAAATGGTTTTGCACATAATAAAAAATAATTAATAAATTTTGCTAACTAAACTAAACTAGGTACATGATAAAAAATTTATTTTTCCAAAGTTTACAAAATATGGATACTAGAATTTATCGAGAAATAAATCATCCATCTATATCCTCTGGGCCTTAATTCATTTATTTGTTTTTAATGTCTTTTTCCTTTGAATGTCCAATTTCTAGCAAGATTATCCTAAAAATGTCGACAATCAAAATGTTGGTTAGTATGACAAGTCATACTGGTATGTTGGGGAAATAAAATCTCACAAGTAATGATAACAACCTAATTCAGCAATTAATGTTTAACAAACCAAATTTAACATTTTTATCATGACTACCCAATCTAGATTTCTCCATCCTATTCCATAACCCCTCAGGGCCTCATACTACAATATTTACTATATTCCCCTATTCAGGCAGATGACTTCATCATGTCTCCCCCTATCCAGGTGGGTGAATTCTCATGTACCCCCTATCCAGACTGGTACCAAATTATGCCTTCCCCTATCCAAGCGGTTGGTGTTTCCATAGATACAGAGGTGGCCTAGATTTGGGATAGTCATGTTCATATATGTGTGATAGTCATAGTCACTTTAAAGTTTTTATGGAATGATATAAACAAGCAAGAATATATCTTCAAACCATGTGAAGAAAACTCTAAGAAGCCATGTGAAACTACAATGAATATTCTTAAATGTAACCACATACCTATCTCAGGAGAATTTACATTCCAAGTAAGAATAAGTAGAATTAACCACACAATCAACCAAGCAAGTCAACATAAAATTCAAGTCATACACCCATGTGTCATTATATGACTCTAAATCCTATTAAAGGACTTACTTGGTTCTCAAGTTAGGTTTTTATGTCCACTTTCTTATGTCATTATCCATATTACCCCTTTAGTCCAATTATTGCTCCTTTCCACTTTCTAAATCCACAAACCCTACTTTACGTTCCATACACATGATTGTGCTACAAAAAGGTGCCTTTTACACATAAGTCCCCATATTTATATTTTTAGGTCAAATTAGGGTTAGAGAGGTATAAAAATAGATTCTTATCACTTTTATGTTCTTTTGGGTTGACAAACCCTAATTCATCATTAATTGTACTTTTTAAATTCAATGAAACCCTAATTATCAAAATTATGGGTCATTACTCTCATATCAAATCTAGGTTATCCTTTTTATGCAATTCAATCAATCTTTTATTAATAAAATCAACTAAGTTCATTAGATTCATCAATAATCATAACTTAGGATCTTGATCCATTTAAAGCATTGAAGACACCAACTTTAGATACTTTTTGAACTAGAGGCAAAACTAGGCTCTGATTATATATTTATTGAATTTCTTGCATCCTCCTATCAAATGTTCATATATAATTTGTTTCAATCAGATCACCAATAGATAATTATTACTTTTACAAGATAAATTACCTTCAACCAATAAAGAGTGCCACGTCATTATTTGTCCCCTTTTCCTTTTCCATGAGGATCAAGGCTCTATGAATGATGTTCAGCCACGTAAGCGACTCGCTCAATGCACGCAAGGCGGTTCCTTCCATGCGAGCTGAGGAGAAAGATTGATTGGCCCCTATATCCTTTTACTCGGGCTTATTTGTGTCATGGCAAGGTTGTAAAAGTGTCGACCCTCATCTTCAACCTCTCTCACTCCCTCCCCTCGCGAGCAACCTTCCCACATGGTCAACTCGGGAGTTGACTTGGGGTCACAGAGCCTCTGAATGATAGGTAAGGGGGCCTCCCTCTCTACCACATCTCACTGAACTGATGGCCGTCTTCAAATAGTCTGAGGGATTGATGGAGTGAGGAGAAGAAAATGACTCCTTGGTGACAGAAGAAGAAGAGAGAAGGGGAGGAATCTGGTAGAGACAATAGGTGAAATTATTGGCATGGAATAACTCACAAGTTTGGGAAAAGTCCTGCTAATGATCTCGTGACCTTACAGAGGGTGGATACCCTTTTTATAGGTCTGTCCCAAGAACAGGTTCTTGATTGGGACAACAAAAATTGGGGAAAGTCTCCACACTCATCCAAAACAGGAAAAACTATGGATGGTTGTATTTGCAATCACCTCTTGAACTTGATGGGTAGGTTACTAGGTTTCCATAATGGTCAAAGAGAGGGAGAGAATCCAGGAGTTGGTGATTTACTGTAGTCGGGTTGCCAAATTTGGTTGAGGTAGGTGACAACACTATCACCTTTGGATCTTGGATCCAATGGCTATCATGCCACATGCCTAAATAAAGGGGTTGATTTATTATTCCTAGAAAAAGAAATTGTGACATTTATGTTATTTCCTTGACAATCGAGTCACTTTATGCAAACTTGTTAAAATCATATCTTTCTCTGTTTATCCTTTTTCTCAAAAAATTGAAGGGAAAGTCATTAATGACTTTATCAAGGTGTGGGCAAAGTTTTGAACCAAAAATTGAAAAGAAAACCACCTTTTTCAGTATGCAAGTCATTCACTTTTAAGGCCTATTTTATGTATTAAAGAACAAATCTTCCTCTTTCTTTGTTTTCTACTTTCTTCATTTTGACTTTTCTTTTTATTAGGAAGCATGTGAAACCAAAGACCACTCTATTGTGGCCATCTATTCCCCTTTCTAGAGAATTCCACATTATTCTATAAAGCATTAATAATTAATATCTATTTTCTTTTACTCTTTACCTATTATGAAATTTTCTTTTCTCCCTTTTGCCTTTTGTCCATTATTGGATTACTAAAATAGTAAAAACTATGAAACCCATCATTCAAGGGAAAGTTGAAAAGAAAACCAGTCTTTAGAATAAAGCACACAAATTTCCAAACAAGTACTTTTTCATAGAATAATTGTATAATAATACAAGCAAAATTGAGGTTGTAATAAGAGACATATTACAATAGTAGATATAAACATTCTAACAATAAACATAATATATAGTAATCTTTGGGAAACACAATCAATAGTATCATTTAATGGTAACTATTTGTCACGGAACTATTATTACCCCAATCCCAATCTCACTGCCTAGACAGTGGTAAAGGGATTGAAGCGCATGTCCCTGAGTGGCCCGATAGGATTCATCACACTGGCATATACAATAAGAAATAAATAACTCAAAAACTGGATATTTAAAGAACAACTAACCCAATATGGAGATATATCTGATTATCTTTGTCATCTGAGTGTATGAGTGCGGAAGCGATCTTATTTTAATATTCCATTGGTATTACCTAAAATCAATAAAATCAAGACACAATCATGCAATTGCACGGTACGCTATCAAAATCAAGTAAAACAGTTTATAAGAAAAATAAGTATACTTGGCAGGACTTATATTTCAAAGAATAATAAGCAATTTGCAAAACCAACATTTATTCGATAAGTTTTTCAAGCAAATCAACTTTTATTACAAATTCCCATTATGCTGTAATTCAAGAAGCATGCTTATATATTTTGTATGACTCTATTAACCCAACGCGATGGGGAAACACTAGGCCCCTTTTCACCATAGGAACATAGGAAGCCAATGTACAAGTCCCACTTCCAAATGAGGGGGTTTTTGTACTCAAAATACACATTATCAACATTATCAATATCATCATCATTATCAATATACGGGCAGTCAGAATGGGCATGCAATTTATGTTTTCATGTTTTTCAAAATATAGTATAGAAAAAAAATAGAAGACTAATCATAGGGAACAATAGCTCATCCAAGTAAATAGCCAAGTATACAATCAAGAGATACATAAAAGTATCTACAATACAATCAAGGAGAAGTCATATAATAGTGTACCTTTCACCGAGATTTCGAGTATAATCAATATCCGATCAATAGGTCAACCCTTCGAGTTAGATCCTAAATCATTAAGATTGGATCAAGGGTCAAAATCATGATGTTCAGAATATCTGGTTTCAATATTTGAGATTAGGGTTACACTTTTCCTATGTCAACCTTAGGGTTGGGTCATTCACTTATAATCAATATTCCAATATGTCCAACATTATTTCAAGTATACAATATATTCGAGTGTGAATGACTTACCTAGGTTTTCTAGGATTATATGTGTTAACCCTAATTTATGATCATTATCCAAGTCATCATAAAATCTTTAGATCATCATGTTGTTCTAACATCATTTGTATTCAAGATCAGATTGGTGGGACAAAATTATATCAAGGGTTTTGCAAGATTAAGATCAATATCAAGATTTACTCATTATCCATTATAATTAAGATTGAATCAAAAATAGATCAAGATCACTAATGATTCATTTTCAATATTCAACTAGATCAGATCTAGATTTGTATTTTAGGATAATCATTAGAGTCAGATATAGGGTTTCAAAAGATTAGACATCATTATTGTTCCATTTGATAAACTAAATAAGAAAGATATCAAATATAGAGATATCAACGAACAACATTTGGAATCTGGTCTCAAAAGTATTTTTAAGAGGTTCATTGGATTTTTTTGATCAAGATAGACTATTTATTTGTAATATTTGGAGCTAGGATGTATTTTCTACGATTACATCAAGATCTGGACATTTAATGGAATTTCCAGGCAGAGAGGAGATATAATACCTTATTTGTGAACAACCAGGGCCGTTGGATGTGCAAGAACTGGCCCAGATGTAGCCATGCAGATTTTTGGTCAAGGGTCTAGTCTTGGCCTGTGATTGGCCGGTTCAATCCTCTAATTAGTCAGTTCAACTTGGTCATTTGGGCCGGCCGATCTTGCGCTGAGCCGGTGGTTCAGGGCTCTGTATCCTGTCTGCATAGAGCCTCCTGCGAGCCCAAGAATAGGGCGGAGGGGCTCTCCGGTGTAGAGCAGCTTTGGAAGAAGGAGTGGGCGAGGGAGGCGGCTGAGTTGTCATCCAGGTCCAGGGTGACCTGGTGGAGAGGGTGGAGCCATTAGATTCTGGGAAGGAAGCTCGAGGGCAAGATGCCCAAAACAGAAGGTGGCGGCACCGCACCGAGCAGAAAGGGAAATGGGGGTGACCAGAGGAGGGTATGGTCACGCAAATGAGGGTCGAAGAATGGCGAGGTCATTGCAAGCATTGGGGGTCCCTTTATATAGCGTTGGGGCTAGGGTTTCGGGACAAATCGAGATTCAAAAATGGCCATGGTTGTCGGACTGAGATGGGGGAGTAAAGAGCTCATTTTAACGGTTGGACAGAGCATGAATGGTGGTCAAACTAGGGTTAGATGAGTTCAAAATTGTGAGAGCATCGATTCTATCTGGTCGGATTTACAAACTGAGGTCGTGAGCGGGAGATCTAGTATCTCACTCATTTACTCCTCCCCGCAATCAGCGGGAGGTAGGAGACAACCTCACATCCGCTCGATCTGAGCTGTAATCCACGTGAGGTGGATCAAAGGGTCTAGAATCAGCCCGGATTGCATTGCTTGGATCGTTGACATGGCAAAGCTAAGAAAAAGCTCAAATAAAAGGGGAAACAGGGGTTTTCAATATATAAACTTCAAAAATTCATAGTAAATCGTAGGAATGTCCAAATGAGCTCAAATTTGGACCACAACTTCAAAATAATGTAGAGAACCTTTATTAAAAGTTTGAGAATCAAAAGACAAAGTTTGATTGACCAATTTGATTCTTTGGACAAAGTGACGAATGAATCCAATTTGAAGTGTTATAAGGTGTATAAAAACTTTATTGGTCACCATATCTTGGATTTGAGTCTCAACAATGATTATGAAGCTAAGAAAAAATGATTTAGGACCATCAATGGATATAATGAGGGTGAAAGAGTAATTACTTTACTATAATGCTAAAATCCACTTTGTCACATCCTTCCCTCCTTAAAAAGGAATTTGTCCCCAAAATTCAAAAACATCCTCAAAATTGGGACTACCTAAATGCAGACCATATCCTCAAATATTAGAACATCCTCAACTATATAATCATGTACTCAAAGTTCAAGTAGTACAACCCTCATAATTGGTATTCCATGTTCCACATCATAATCAACTTGGTATTAGCACTATTTCATCATCGAGCAATTGAGTATCAAGATCAACACATATATTTTCCAAAGTCACTATATGAGTCATAAATATGGAAAACATCCTATTGATCACAAATTTGGAGAGATCATATTTTAGGTCAAACAAATAGATATCCTGAATCAAGTGTGCAAGGTGACTTTCAATCCCAAAATCTCAGGGTCTTAGCTTCTGCGTTGGCCTAGGTGGGTTATATATCCATGATTTGAGATTTAATAGTTCAACATTTTGAGACAACATCATATCATCATTTCGAGCTCAAAATCAATGGGAAGGTCCCACCCTAGTCCTAATGAGAGCAAAACCCTAAGTCATAAATCAAGAGAGTCAATATAGTCATCATTTCAAAATTTTCAGGATTTGGGATTTTGAAGTCATTAGTCATATATCTCAATGTCCAAATAGTGTGATCATAGGATTTATATCATTATTGAGATTGATAATCATGAGTCACAAGTCCATTAATCAAAATCAAGAGTCAAGATTTTAATCATCAAAAGCTATAGGTCCAAAATTTTGGAGCTAGGGTTTAGATTCCTATTTACCAACTGTCACGGAACTGTTCTTACCCCAATCCCAATCTCACTGCCTAGACAGTGGTAAAGGGATTGAAGCGCCTGTCCCTAAGTGGCCCGATAGGATTCATCACACTGGCATATACAATAAGAAATAAATAACTCAAAAACTGGATATTTAAAGAACAACTAACCCAATATGGAGATATATCTGATTATCTTTGTCATCTGAGTGTATGAGTGCGGAAGCGATCTTATTTTAATATTACATTGGTATTACCTAAAATCAATAAATCAAGATACAATCATGAAATTGCACGGTACGCTATCAAAATCAAGTAAAACAGTTTATAAGAAAAATAAGTATACTTGGCAGGACTTATATTTCAAAGAATAATAAGCAATTTGCAAAACCAACATTTATTCGACAAGTTTTTCAAGCAAATCAACTTTTATTACGAATTCCCATTATGCTGTAATTCAAGAAGCATGCTTATATATTTTGTATGACTCTATTACCCCAACACGATGGGGAAGGTCACTAGGCCCCTTTTCACCATAGGAACATAGGAAGCCAATGTACAAGTCCCACTTCCAAATGAGGGGGTTGTTGTACTCAAAATCCATATTATCAACATTATCAATATCATCATAATTATCAATATACAGGCAGTCATAATGGGCATGCAATTTATGTTTTCATGTTTTTCAAAATATAGTATAGAAAAAAACAGAAGACTAATCATAGGGAACAATAGCTCATCCAAGTAAATAGCCAAGTATACAATCAAGAGATACATAAAAGTATCTACAATACAATCAAGGAGGAGTCATATAATAGCGTACCTTTCACCGAGATTTCGAGTATAATCAATATCCGATCAATAGGTCAACCCTTCGAGTTAGATCCTAAACCATCAAGATTGGATCAAGGGTCAAGATCATGATGTTCAGAATATCAGGTTTCAATATTTGAGATTAGGGTTACACTTTCCTCTGTCAACCTTAGGGTTGGGTCATTCACTTATAATCAATATTCCAATATGTCCAACATTATTTCAAGTATACAATATATTCGAGTGTGAATGACTTACCTAGGTTTTCTAGGATTATATGTGTTAACCCTAATTTGTGATCATTATCCAAGTCATCATCAAATCTTTAGATCATCATGTTGTTCTAACATCATTTGTATTCAAGATCAGATTGGTGGGACAAAATTATATCAAGGGTTTTGTAAGATTAAGATCAATATCAAGATTTACTCATTATCCATTATAATTAAGATTAAATAAAAAATAGATCAAGATCACTAATGATTCATTTTCAATAGTCAACTAGATCAGATCTAGATTTGTATTTCAGGATAATCATTAGAGTCAGATATAGAGTTTCAAAAGATTAGACATCATTATTGTTCCATTTGATAAACTAAATAAGCAAGATATAAAATATAGGGATATCAACGAACAAAATTTGGAATCTGGTCTCAAAAGTATTTTTAAGAGGTTCATTGGATTTTTCTGATCAAGATAGACTATTTATTTGTAATATTTGGAGCTAGGATGTATTTTCTACGATTACATCAAGATCTGGACATTTAATGGAATTTCCGGGCAGAGAGGAGATATAATACCTTATTTGTGAACAACCAGGGCCGTTGGATGTGCAAGAACTTGCCCAAATCTAGCCATGCAGATTGTTGGTCAAGGGTCTAGTCTAGGCCTGTGATTGGCCGGTTCAATCCTCTAATTAGTCGGTTCAACTTGGTCATTTGGGCCGGCCGATCTTGCGCTGAGCCGGTGGTTTAGGGCTCTGTATCCTGTCCGCACAGAGCCTCCTGCGAGCCCAAGAATAGGGCGGAGGGGCTCACCGGTGTAGAGCAGCTTTGGAAGAAGGAGTGGGCGAGGGAGGCGGCTGAGTTGCCGTCCAGGTCCGGGGTGACCTCGTGGAGAGGGTGGATCCATTAGATTCTGGGAAGGAAGCTCGAGGGCAAGATGCCCGAAACAGAAGGTGGCGGCGCTGCACCGAGCAGAAAGGGAAATGGTGGTGACCAGAGGAGGGTATGGTCACGCAAATGAGGGTCGAATAATGGTGAGGTCATTGCAAGCATTGGGGGTCCCTTTATATAGCGTTGGGGCTAGGGTTTAGGGACAAATCGATATTCAAAAATGGCCATGGTTGTCGGACTGAGATGGGGGAGTAAAGAGCTCGTTTTAATGACTGGACAGAGCACGAATGGTGGTCAAACTAGGGTTAGACGAGTTCAAAATTGTGAGAGCATCGATTCTATCCGGTCGGATTTACAAACCGAGGTCGTGAGTGGGAGATCTCGTATCTCACTCATTTACTCGTCCCCGCAATCAGCGGGAGGTAGGAGACAACCTCACATCCGCTCGATCTGAGCTGTAATCCACGTGAGGTGGATCCAAGGGTCCAGAATCAGCCCGGATTGCATTGCTTGGATCGTTGACATGGCAAAGCTAAGAAAAAGCTTAAATAAAAGGGGAAGGGGTTTTCAATATATAAAATTCAAAAATTCATAGTAAATCGTAGGAATGTTCAAATGAGCTCAAATTTGGACCACAGCTTCAAAACAATGTAGAAAACCTTTATGAAAAGTTTGAGAATCAAAAGACAAAGTTTGATTGAAAAATTTGATTCTTTGGACAAAGTGATGAATGAATCCAATTTGAAGTGTTATAAGGTGTATAAAAACTATATTGGTCACCATATCTTGGATTTGAGTCTCAACAATGATTATGAAGCTAAGAAAAAATGATTTAGGACCATCAATGGATATAATGAGGGTGAAAGAGTAATTACTTTACTATAATGCTAAAATCCACTTTGTCACACTATTAGTTTACATACAATCAAAATAAATGTTTTAACTTCCTTTCATATCAACTGGACATTTCATGCAACATATTTTCATTCAGTTCATGTCAATATAAATGGTGTTGTTAACGATATTCACCTCAAGTCAACATCACAAGCATCATCTATATTATTAAACTCAACTGAATCACATAATCTACACACACGTCTTTGTTATGTCTCTCACGTACCCTCATTAGTTTGGATGTACATAAAAAATACGACTATATAGATGAATCCTTATATCCCACCATTCATATAGTAGGGTTTTTGACGTAGTATAAAAGATATAACTCAACACATCAATCCTCTGCAAGTTTTCAATGTATGGTCAGTAGATGCACAACAACTAATAACTTGCTAAAGAGAACATGTCCCCATTCTCTAGGTACACAGGGAGCGTGCCAACAAGTAAACCTCAACCATTAAGAGTTCAAATTGTTTGAATTACAAGTACTACAATGTGCCATTATAACGTATATAGTGTGTCACAGTTACAAGTAAGCTAAAAAATTTATAGCGTTCTACGGGTTGATACTTTCCATCTTAGATCATGCACTCACAAATCAATGCTAGTGAAGTCATAGGCCATCCCTGCACGTGTGAGGTCCTACAGACTCCCCAAAAAATCCCAATTCTCTTTATCTAGGCTTGTAATAACTACTCAATACATTTTTCATGGGAATTACATTCTTCCAATTTCTCTATGACTTAAGGGGGAACATTATATGTAGATTAGGGCCTCAAATACAAAATCAATATACTATCATTCGACACTTATTCATTTTCATTCATCATTAACTTCATCCTCAATATATTTGATTTTAAATCACAAACTTGTAGAAGGTTACAAACTCGATCATCATTATAACATACACAAAGGATCCCAATATTAATATCAACATTCATGACAATAGTTAATTCATATTCATTATGTTCATTACTTGACTCGACTCATCTCAATTAGCCATCAAGTTTCAAGAAGTGGGGCATACACCAATAGTAAGCATACTCCATCTCAGCATTTATGCATTTCATTTATATGTAATAGTTTCATTACTCATGTTGACATTTCTTGATTCATATAGTCACATCTCATATTCATTTAGTCAAGTAATACTTTCATGATTTAATGTCTCAACAATTTAGTATCTATGGCCAACATTTTCACTTTTTAGCAATAGTTGGAAGAAGCAAATGTTTTAAATATAAAAGATGAACTATTAGGTAAAAAAATTATTTATGCTAGCTCAAATTAGATAATTGGGTGTCAATTATATTACTTCCCTATTAGTCATTTAATACAAAATAAATTTCTATATGATTATACAATAAGTCAAACAAGTCTTATTGTATTAGTTGCTCATCCTTCCTTATTTATTCTAGTTTGACAATTTAATTTCACATTGATATGAGACTTCATCCCATTAAGTTATCAAAGTCAAAATTCAGCATATAACCACATACTTAAATAAAGCAAGTAAACTATGGAGGTATTACATTTTAAAATTAATAATTCTGGGTTGGTAGCACCAAACATCCATTAGATTTCCATATAGTGATTCAGACACGAAAATACATCTATATTTATAATCAATTCACACATCAACAAAAAATGATAAATTTTGAAAATATCATTACATTTACTATTAAACAAGGATGGTTTTAGGGTTATGAGGTCAAGTGGCATCTGACAATGTGATGGGGGATGGATCCACCATCTTCCAGTGGATGATAATCTAGTGCAGCTGGAGTACGTTGTAGATAGTATGAAAACAAATCAAGGAACAAAAAACCAGGGCAAAGATAGATGACATGTCCTTGGAGAACCAAAACCCACTACTACATTTTTGGTCAATAACGTCGCTACTAAAAGCATCACTTTTACTAGCAAAACTGACCTAGAAATTACAAAAAAAATCGGGCACCACTTAACTCTATTGGGTCGGTTTTTTTAAAACAACCGAACTAGTAGGGTTGACTTTTTGGGTCGGTTTTTTAATATAACCGTCCTTGTAGGTCGGAATGAAAAATTTGGGCACTGACCTCTACTGGGTCAGTTTTTTCCTTTTAACTGACCTTATAGGGCCACTCTCAATTGACAAAATTCTCGATCGAGAATCCCACGACAAAAATTGGCTCCATTTTGCCTTTGTGCGTCTATAAGTGCAAATAGGGTCAGTTTTTTACTTTTAACCGACCTTGTAAGGCAACTCTCGGTCGATGAAATTCCCGACCGAGATGACTTTTTGGGTCCGTTTTTTAATATAACTGTCCTTGTAGGTCGGAATGAAAAATTCGGGCACCGACCTCTATTGGGTCACTTTTTTTCCTTTTAACTGACCTTATTGGGTCCCTCGATCGAAAAAATTCTCGACCGAGAATCCCTTGGAAAAAATTGGCTCCATTTTGCCTTCACGCATCTATAAGTACATCTAGGTTCGGTTTTTTTACTTTTAACCGACCTTGTAGGGCCACTCTCGGTCGATGAAATTATTGACAAAGACGACGTTTTGGGTCAAATTGGATCCATTTTTCCTTCACGTGTTTATAAGTACATATAGTATCGGTTTTTTACTTTTAACCGACCTTGTAGGGCCACTCTCGGTCGACGCAATTCTCGATCGAGATGACTTTTTGGGTCAAATTGGCTCCATTTTGCCTTCGTGCGTCTATAAGTACATCTAGAGTCAGTTTTTTACTTTTAACCGACCATGAGGACCACTCTCGGTCGACGAAATTCTCAACTGAGACAAATTTTTGGGTCAAATTGGCTCCATTTTGCCTTTGCGTGTCTATAAGTACATCTAGGGTCAATTTTTTTTACTTTTAATCGACCTTGTAGGGCCACTCTCGGTCGACAAAATTCTCGACCAAGATGACTTTTTGGGTCAAATTGGCTCCATTTTGCCTTCACGCATCTATAAGTACATCTAGGGTCAGTTTTTTTACTTTTAACCGACCTTGTAGGGCCATTCTCGGTCGAAAAAATTCTCGATCGAGATGACCTTTTGGGTCGATTTTTTAATATAACCGTCCTTGTAGGTTGGAATGAAAAATTTTGGGTAGGCCTCTATTGGGTCAGTTTTTTGCTTTTAACCGACCTTATAGGGCCACTCTCGGTCGACCAATTTCTCGATCGAGAATCCTGCGGAAAAAATTGGCTCCATTTTTCCTTCGCGCGTCTTTAAGTACATCTAGGGTCAGTTTTTACTTTTAACCGACCTTGTAGGGTCACTCTCGGTCGACGAAATTCTCGACCGAGATGAAAATTTTCTTGATTTTGTCTTCACGCCTCGATATATAGGGTCATTTTTTCAAATAACTGACCTTATAGGTGTTGGTGTCCAGTTATACTCACGCGAGTCCCGCGATGGAGCTACTGCTCTATTATTACCTTGTGAGTTACTGATCAGGGTTTCGGCAGCCGCTCTACTTTCTTCTTTAGATCAACGATGATGCCCAACCACTCTATCCTTTCTTCCTTGGACGACGACGATGGCCTCGGATACTGCAAGGGTCACCTCCCTGGCAGTGACAAGCTGCAAGGTCTGCTCATTTGCTTTGCCATTGATGCTCCACCACCAACCACCGTGTTGCTACCCCAACCACCATCTTCGGTGCCCAACACTCTAGACCTAACTGCCACTGCAAGCTCACCTCCTCGCGCCATCTCTTCTGCCACACAAGCTCCCCCACCGCCAGAGAAGATCGACTGCTGACCCGTTCATCTGACCAGCTACCGCTGATGCCTGAAGGGATCTGCAGAGGCATGGCCAGAGAAACCATCTCTAATTTATCATGTTGACACTTGCGTTGGGGGAATAGAGGGCGGAGAAGGAGAAACGATTTTCCAGAAGATTGACTCACATTCTCCTCCCGCAGCCAACATAGAGTAGTGCCAGAATTCACCTTATTCTTACCTAAATTTGTTGTAGTTCCTCATCCCACATATATTGAGCCCTCACCTCTTCAACTGCAGGTCTTTAACTGATCGACAAGGCAATCTAACAACAAGTGGTCGATCCTCTTACTCATAGAAGCTCTGGCGCTCAACGGGCATCCTCTTACTCTTTGCCACCTGTGCACCTTCCAATGCCCACAGTCTTCTCTCATTTTCATCTTAGTGGTTCAGGTCAGTTACATTGTTTTTTCATTTTATTTGACTAGTAATCCAACCAATAATAAAAATATGTATTCTTTCATATCTACATTTTATTATCAGTCACATATGTAATCATTGTATACATTCTAGAAATATGATGATAGAAATTGTGTAGTCCCAGATTGACACTTTAGGATTTATAGATGAGATCATCAATGCATGATGTTTAAATTAATATATACATATGAAAATAATACATTTATACATTAACTTAGGAACCCATTCAAAATTTACTCATTAGGAGTAAATTTTGGATAGTCCCCGGTCTGGGACTATTTTTGGATGTTTGATCTCACTTAGGATGTAATTGTATTTTTATGTTTAGTTTTGAAGAAAGTTTTAGTAGTATTTCCTCATTTGTTCTTTGGGTACATATATGGGTGGTTATTTGCCATTTACATCGATGTACTTGGAGAACTTAGGGTAAATGCTGCTGAAATTTTCTTGAAAACTAAACATACATTATACACTTACTAGTGAGATTAAATATTCAAAAATAGATAGGTGGTACACTTTAGTATAAAAGTAATTAACTTCCTATCAATAAAAACTTACAACTTATAGTATCAATATTAAATTCTCACTTTTATAATTAATTTTAATGTGATCTAGAAAATGGATCGAAGTTGGATGTCTATCAAGAACTGTTGCAATCCAAAGTTTGCCAAAGGTCTTGATGAATTTATCATATTTTCTGAGGAATATATAAAACTACCTACAGATAGGTTCTATTGTCCATGTAAAAATTGTGGTAATAATTTGAAAGTTGATACTGTTGAGGAAAGTAAGAATCATGTCATATACAATGGGATCATACAAGGTTATAATGAATGGTATTGGCATGGAGAGAAATTTAATTATGGGTCAAAAAATGTTGATACGAATAGTTGTAGCATAGAAGATATATATAATGATGATATTGTCAATGATGAACCAATTCAGGATGATATGGTTGATGAGATGCTACGTAGTTGTCGGGACAATGCCATTGATCCACCTTCTTTATTTGCAAACATTTTCGATGATGCTAAAAAACCATTATATAAGGGTTGTACTAAGTTCACGAGGTTGAGTGCTATGATGCAATTATATACTCTTAAAGCTCAAAACCGATGGAGCGATAAGAGTTTCACTTCATTGTTATCTTTGTTAAAGGAAATTCTTCCTGAAGACAACGAGCTTCTAATTTCAACATATCAAGCAAAGAAAATAATATGCCCAATGGGAATGGAGGCTAAGAAGATTCATTCATGTCCAAATGATAATGTGTTATTTCAGAAGGACGATAATAATTTGATAAATTGTCCAAAATGTGGTTCGTCAAGGTATAAGACCACAAATTCAGTTAAGGCTAAAATAGGCTCTCCTGCCAAGGTGATGTGGTATCTACCAATAATACCATGATTTCAATGCTTATTTGCTGGTACTGAAGATGCACTTGGCATGGGGAGTTAAAGGGCAATGATGATGGCATCCTACGACATGCATCTGATTCACCACAATGGAAGAAAATTGATTTATTATATCCTCAATTTGGTAAAGAACCAAGAAAATTAAGACTTGGACTCTATACAGATGGAATGAATGCTTATGGTACATTAAGCATCCAACTTAGCACTTGACATGTTATGATTGTTATATAAAATCTTCCTCCTTGGTTGTGTATGAATAATAAGTATGTCATGTTTTCAATATTGATATCAGGACCCAAGCAACCTGGAAATGACATTGATGTTTACCTTCAACCTCTAATTGATGATCTAATGAAACTATGGGAAGAAGGTGTTATGACATATGATGCTTCACGTGAAGAGATCTTTAGTTTGCGTGCTATTTTGTTTTGCACGATTAATGACTTTCTAGCTTATGGAAATTCGTCTAGATATAGCATAAAAGGATACAAAGCATGCCCTATTTGTGAGGAAAATATTTATTCAATCCGACTGAAACGTGGTGGTAAAATTGTATATCTTGGTCATCAGAGATTTCTCCCACAAGTACATACTTATCGAAGGCAACACAAAACCTTTAATGGATCAACTGAGGAACAAAGTGGTCCTAAACCTATACCAGGAAATGTTGTATATGTCAGGGTGAAAGATATTGTTAATGAATTTGGAAAGAGTTCAAGTAGTTGTACTCTTGCATGTGACAAATCTCTATACAAGAAGAGGTCAATATTCTGGGATCTTCCTTATTGGAGATTCTTGTCAATTAGACACTGCATTGTTGTCATGCATGTTGAAAAAAATGTTTGTGATAGAATCATTGGTATGCTATTGAATATACTGGGAAAGACTAAAGATGACATCAAATCCAAAAAATATTTAGAATTAATGAGTATAAGAAAAGAGTTATCAGTGGAGATCAGGGGTCGCCACACATATTTACCACCATCTTGTTACACTTTGTCAAAGAAGGAGAAAAAGACTTTCTGTGAGTGCTTGTATAATATTAAGGTTCCACAAAGATACTCTTCTAATATTTGTAGATTGGTATCAAAGAAGGATATGAAGTTTATAGGTCTCAAATCTCATGATTGTCACACCTTAATGCAACAAATTTTACATGTGGCTCTTCGATCTATATTGCCAAAGCATGTAAGGTTTGCAATCACAAGACTATGTTTCTTCTTCAATGAAATATGCAACAAAGTGATACATCTTGATACTCTTGATAAATTACAAAAAGATGTAATTGTTACCATGTGTTAGCTTGAATTGTACTTTCCTCCTTCATTTTTTGATATCATGGTTCATCTTGTATTACATATAACAAGGGAGGTGAAGATATTGGGTCCAATTTTCTTACACTAGATGTATCCATTTGAATGCTACATGAGTGTTTTTAAAGGTGATGTTCGAAATCGTTATCATCCTGAAGGGAGTATTATTGAGGGTTATGTGTCTAGGGAGGTGATGGACTTTTGAAATGATTTTTTGAATTGCAATGAAACTTCTAGCGATATAAAAATTCCCATCACACTGAATCTTATAGAGACAAAGGAACTCTAGGAGCATGAGTGAAAGGAATTAGACATGAGTTGTGGGAACAAGCACATTTGTATATTTTACACAACATCGATGAAGTTAGTAGCTACATCACAGAACACAATGATCTTATCAAGAGAAATCATTCATGAACTAGTTCAATGTGGATTGCAAGAGAGAATAATTGAACATTTATTAGGTGGTTTGAAGAGAAAGTCTTTAATCAACCATCTGAATCACCGAATAGTGTTGCTGAGAACATAAAATGGCTCGCCTTTTAGCCAAAAATGGATGTCATGTCATATGAAGGATATGACATAAATGGATTTTTATACTACACAAAGCGTCAAGATGAAATTAGTGTAGCCCAAAATAGTGGGGTCATTGTTCAAGCTTGTTCGTTGTATTTTTCTAGTGCGAAAGATAAAAGACCACGCGAAGCTGAGATGTCGTATTACGACATCATTGAGGACATATGGGAATTGGACATTGGTGAATTTTGAAAAGATTGGGTTGATAACAACAAAGGAGTTTCAATGGATGAGTTGGGTTTCACATTGGTGAATTTTGAAAAGATTGGTGGGAAAGATGAACCATTCATCATGGCAGACCAAGCAAAACAAGTATTCTATATTGATGACCCGGCAAATAAAAATTGGTCTGTCGTTCTTCATGGAAAAAAACAATTTACTGTAGATCCTATAAATGAAGAAGAATACAATGAAAAGTATGATGATCCTAGCCCATTCTCAGTTGGTTTGCCAAGTGTAAATGTTGAAGTTAACACCGATGAATACTATAAATGTCAAGACCATGTTGAAGGAATTTTACTTGACTAACAACTCAACCAATATTAGAGGCATGTATTCTTTGAATTATTTATTTTATTATCATTCAAGCACGTAATCTTTTAAATACACATGTATACTTGTAGGTTGTTCAAAAGTGGCAAGTGAAGATGAACATTCGGAGCATGAGCACCATGAGGATGGTAGTGGTGATGCTAAGAAATGTAGAGGTCCCACTCTGATGCGTAGGTTGCAGGAGCTCAGGGCCAAAGGGGAGAAATTGCCAATCCAGTTTGATGTCACGGGAGCACCTATTGGGGAACATACTAGTGCTTTCAAGCATTACGTAGGGACGACCGCAAGCAGTAAGTTGGCAATAGATATAGAAAATTGGCATGATGTTTCTAATGCCTTAAAAGACCTCCTATGGAAAGATATATCTGTGAGTTGAAGTGATATTATTTTAATATGTTTTTTGTTTATTGATTCTCTAATTTAGTTTGCTTGGAAAGACATATCCTTGTTAAAATAACAATATTGCTTCTTTTGTATGTATAAGGTGTTTTCATCTAAATGAAAAAGTTCACAAGAAAAAAGTGCTACAACATTGTGGTGTACGATGGAGGGCTTTTAAGACATATCTCAAAAGGGAATTTATAGATAATCCTAAACAAAAGAAGAAAGCAACATATCTATATATTTTTATAGATCCTGAGGAGTGGGAAAGATTTGTTGCATCTAGGAAATCAGAAGAGTTTCAGGTAATAAAGATTGTGATGTACTATATGAATCTTTTTATACAATTAAGGAGGTGAATCTTTTTATATATGTTTTCCAAGTCTAAATTTCAATATCCTCATTTTAAATGATCAGACTATTCACGAGGCCCAAAAGGAAAGATGGGCAAAAAATGTACATGACCATCATTTGGGTCCCAGTGGTTACGCCTTCCACTGCCAATTACAAGAGAAGCAACTCTCTTCTGGAGAAGAGTCTGGTACAACTCAAGTTGAGCATCCACCCCGACACTTGTAGTGGATTGATGCTAGAAAAAATCGAGCCGGTGAAATTCCCAACCCTACAACTAAGTAGGTGGCACAAAAGATGATAAGTTCATCCCAACTAAGTAAAGAGTAACTCCCACGAACTTTTTATTTATTTATATCTAATTGATTGTGATTTAATATTTTTATTAACTATGAATAGATCAATATCCATGAGGAAAGGAAGGAAGTAAAATTCATCCCAACTGGCTTACTGGCCGTGTTAGGGGATTAGGAGATGACATAGGATTCAAGTCTTATTTTGGCCCCTTACAATCTAAAAGAGGTCATACAGGAGGTCTTGCACAAGAGGAAGTGGAAGCACTAGTAGCACAGAAAGTAAATGAAATAATGTCTTCATTTTATCCTAGTCAACCTTCTCAACCTATTCAAACTATGTGTCTCTCAGAGGATGAGGTACAAGCCCATGCTCCGGTTGTAGAAGGTCATGGGAACACTCCTAATGACCCACCACAACAATCTGCAGTAAGTTTGTTCTATATGTTGTGTTATTAGTATGATATATATATATATATATATATATATATATATATATATATATATATATATATAGTTGTAGTAGGTATCTGGTTTACCTCTTCATATATAACTTATATATTCAATTCTAGGTTGGTATGAACTGTAAACTTGCACTGGAGGTTCCAGAATATAATGTTGTGGCAGCGGGCAAGGTATACAACCTTGGTGCTACATTGCATTGCATTGCCAACCAATTACTAATGACATTTGTCGGGTGTCCATCCATCTTGTATATGATGGAATGGGGGACAAACCACTACCCATATATAATCCTAAATATAGTACAGTTGAAGAAGCAAAAGGTTCTATGGTGGGTTGTCCTAGACACTTAGTTATCAATGATAAGGTATACCTGAATTCTACCATGTTTTTCATATTTGACTACATATATGAACTCATGTAATATAAGTATGTAATTTAATTAACAAGTTTGTAAACCAAAAAGTAAAAATTCTACTAGTCATCCTCCTATGCCCAAGCCATATTTTATTCCAAAATCCACACTTGATGAGTTGGGAAGTAAATGTAAATGTTTGTGTCGATACTTAGCCAACCAAAGCTCGAGATCACAAATGTTGATCAATTTAATAGAAGACGCAACCGGGAAGGACTTTGAGAATTATATTTTTTTTTATGATATTATAGAGTTGTTCCGGTGTGATTGGCTAAATACTTCGATATTAGAAGTATGGATAAGGTAAGGATCCATCAATATAGAAAATTCCAATACACATTTTACACTTCTTTCTATATAATGAAATGATTAACAAATGTTATACAACCATTTATATACTGAGTTCATAAATTTTGATATAAAGAATGTTGGATTCTTAGTTCCTTCAGTCACGAGTCAAGTGGAGACACATATTGAGGATGTGAATGACTACTTCTCTACTGCATTCAAATATTTTGCTAGTGCGGGAAAGGAAATTATTCTAATTTCTTTTAATGTTCAGTAAGTATTATTATTCAATATAATTTTAATAATGATAAAATTTCTTTATTTTAATGTTTTTTTATTCTTACTCAGATCTATACATTGGGAATTATTGGTGGTTGTCCCAAAATTGACGACTCTTTATTATCTTGACCCAATCAGAAAAATAACAAGGGGCCACAAACTGAAATTGCCAACTATGGAGTATGCATAAATTTAGTCATTTTTTATGCTTCAACATGATATTTCTATTTAGAATTTCTATTTTACCAACTATCATGATTATTTTATTGATAGGGGTATAAAGGATTTTTGTGAAGGTGGAGGACAAACACCCACAAAATTAAAGACATTGAATTTAAAAATGACAAGGTAGCTACTTTGATGGCTGCTTAGTCTTATATGTAAACTCTTATTGTCTTAACTCTGTTTATAGTAGTTTACTAACATTAAGTATAATTTGTTATTATGTAGTGTCCTATACAAAATAATGGTTGGGCTTGTGGCTACTATATAATGAAATATATGCAAACTATTGTCAATCAAGCATCACATGACATTTAGATTATAGATCAGGTAATAATGAATAACATCATAAATTTACAAGTGAGTTGTAGTCATTTTATAAAATATTAGCATGTGCATTTTCTATTGCATATCTTTACACACTTGGGGATTTGAATGAATTATGAGAAGAGTGGTTAGAATCTTTTCTAAATGAAGTCAATATAGCATTGGATTGAATGCATATGTCAGATCCATTTATGTATGTGGTTTTGGAACTCTTTAAAATTTACTTTTGTATCTGACATGAATTTTAATATCATCTCATATTTTCAATCTATCATTTTGTGAATGTTATGATGTGTTATGTGTATGAAATGTCTCAACTAAATGATATATGAATTATTTTTGTTATGAATGTGTGTGGTTTGGAAATTATCCAATTCGAATAGGATTGGACATAAAAGCTAGCAAATGTGGCTTTGGAATGAATTTCTGGCTTGCATCATTGCATTTGCAAGTCTACTTTCTATTGCAGGTTTTGATCTTTCTAAAGTAGATTTCTGTTCTGCAGGTTATTGTTCTGATGATTTTTGTTCAGTAGAATTTTTCTTTAAAAAAATTTGTAAGCTCTAGGGTTGGTTATTTTAAAAGACCGACCTTATAGATCTATAGGGTCGGTGTTTTAGGAATAACCAACCTTATAGGATCTGGGAAGCTTAAGACAGTAACTTTCTTGATCGACAATTTTCTCGACCGAAATTCTCTCATTCGACAAATTTCTTGATCAAGCAAGTTACTGGACCTTACATTACCTCTGTTGCTTTATAGGGTCGAATTTTTAACCTCTAAGGTTGGTTATTTAAAAAAAAATCCGACCTTATAGATTTCTTAGGTTAGTTTTTTTGGAATAACCGACCTTATAGGATCTGGAATCAGAAGGTTTATTTTTTGTACTCTCTTGGGTTGGTTTTTTAGGAATAACTGACCTTAGAGGCATTGGGATAAAGCTCATTTTTGTTACACTTTTGGGTCATTTTTTTTAATTAACCGTCCTTACATGTCCTTTCTCGGGTCGGTTTTTTTTTACAAAAAACCGACCTTATGTGATCTGGGAAGCTTAAGACAGTAATTTATTGGTCACCAATTTTCTCGACCAAAATCTTCTCGATCGACGTATTTCTCGATCGAGCAAACCTCTGTTATTTTATAGGGTCATTTTTTTGCAATAACTGGCCTTACAAGACCTTTCTAGGGTCAATTTTTTAGGAATAACCAACCTTACAGCCTCTTCTGTCTCACTTGGGTCAGGTTTTTTACAACCTCTTGGGTTGGTTTTTACTCAATAAGGTCAGTTTTCTTTGGTCAAAAAAACCGACCCTATAAATCAAATTCTATAGCGACGAACACTTAGGCGTCGGTTAAAAAGTGACGCTATAGGCTTAAAAAAATCGATGCTATAGACCATTATTTTAGTAGTGACCTATGTAGATTGGGGATAGTTATATGGCATCCATGGGTGTGTCACTACATAGAGGTGATCACATCCATACAAATTTGACACATAATGGCTCTTTAATTAGATCTACAATTCTTGACATAGTAGCAGGTCGTCTGAGCTGTAGTTCTTCCATGATACAAAAATTGATGTGGACAAATGAATTTGGGGGAGGGGGGCTTCCTTTGTATGAATAGAACACAAGTGAACCAGGCAATGCTACCAACTTCTTGAAGCAATCCATGGATTTATAGAATTTTGGTATCTTAAAGATATCACTAGCAATCTATTCCCTTGATCCTAGAGTTTGAGGACATGGACATCCAACTAACAAAAGTGACAAACTCAATTTTTAAGGGTTTATAATGCAATATATGAATTTGATATTTTGGTGTATCCAAATGACCCTAAAGTTTTCCATAATCTTATAATCATTATTAGATCGATGATTAAGATTTGAGAATTTTAGATATCGTTTGAATAATTATAAAATTTATTTGGGCCAAAACTTATAGTTTTGGAAATATTTTACTTAATGGGTAAACAAATTTATTTTGAATAAAAATTAGTGGGAGAGTTGTTATGGTGATATTTAAGCTTGATATAAAATTTCAGACCAAACTAATCTTGTTTGATTGGTCAAATAAAATATACAAGAACTATAGGTGAACTGTATTTGATGCTTCAAATCATTTACATTATTTTTAGTGAAACGCTAAAACTTTCATATATTGAGATCTCTTTGTTTGAGTAAGGTGAAAATTTAAATGGAGATTTTTATTATAATTTTTATTTTTGATTAATTGGGAGAATTTTATTAATCGATGATGTCTATTTAATTAATAATTCCCTATAATTTTTACATGGATAAAGGGAATTTTAATTAATTATTGATAATTATTTTTATCAAACTAACCTCAGGTTTCTCTAGAACCCTATATAATTCAACATTGTGTGAACTTTTGTGGTCATGACATCCTATGACGGTCGTAAAAGTTCACATTTGACGGCTATCCAAAATAACATATCTCATGGTCATCTTCAGCCTTGGAACAAGTGTATCCAAAACTCGAGTTAACTGGATCTCACTCATCCTTTCTCTATTTAGCCTAATATTAGGGACATTGGACACGTGTTGAGAATCCACATTAGATCCATGTATATCTTCTAGATAAAGTTCGTGTCTTTGCCAAGTTATGGAGCTCCAAACATAGCACTACCATGGAGGTTTCAAACCACAAAAACACTAACCACGGATATAATTAGTTGTGAATAGACCTTACTTTGACTTTGTAACATCCCAAATTTCTAAAAAAGCAAGTTCAGGGTCTTTAGTGCAAATTTTCAACTTTTAATTTCAAGATCCTAAACAATGATGAAAGTTACCCAAAATTTTAGTACATTAGTTGCGTTATGAGTAAAGAGAAAGAAAATGAAATATGCCCTTATTTTCCTTTCTTTACAATTAAATCAACACAAATGATAATTCATTTTATTAAAATAGTGACCTATATAAGTTTATTGAACAAAAGTTAATGAAAACTTAAATCTAATTGGATAGGGAGATTCTAGAATTCCTAATTAACTTGTGGTCCAATTTTGAAGTCAATTGGACTCCATTTGACCCCTTAAATTGATTAAGAAAGAATTCTATATGGTTATAATTGAATTGAATCAAAATACCTAGATATCCCTTTTTAAGCTATAGTTCCTGGATTATTTAATGTGTCATACTTTTTACTTTTTGGTAGGGACTCATGGATCTAGATTCACCCGTGAACATGGACTCATCCCCTTCACCCAAGTCCTGGTAACTGTGGACTCCACAGTAGCCTGCCTCCTTCTGCCCTCCTGATCTTCCTCTCCACTTACCCACAAAGCAAGATATCCTCTCTTCATGATCCCCACATCATACCAGACTTCACCATCTTGGACTTGTTAGAGTTCTGTGCCCTAGAGTCCACAGTCATCTAGGAACCCCACCACCATCCCCTGTTATGATCTTCTGAGGATACCAAGCCATCACCGAGCCTCCATACATATAAGTAGCATACCGAAGTTCATAAGAGGACGTCCAGATGCTGGTCTCCACCCTCATTTTACTCTCTATTACCCCTTCCCCTCATATCTATGGGAGCCGCATACTACAACCACAACAGGCTCATCGATCCAATACCTTAGACCACCGCAACTCCAGGCGAGGCCACTGATGGATTTCTGTAGTTCCCACGATGCTTCTTTAGCGCGCAATTTCACCAATTTCACAGGTATCCTTGTTTCCCTCTTTCTCTCTATTTTTCGTACTAGGTCTTTTCTCATCGTTCTTGATGGCATTTTTGTGTGTTTCCTCCATACCTAGCTTCAATTTTGATCGATGAAGTTCCTCGTTTCCTTAGTTTGGTGTTTTATGTAGTGTTTTCTTGTCTTGGTTCCCTCACCTCCCCGCAACCATGGCGGGAGTAGGTTGTGAAGGGGCATGCCATTGCGACCCATGTTCTTCAAGTCTATGAATCTATCTTTGTTCAAGGAACTCTAGGCCATTATCCTAAAACCAAGGAGATCATTCGTTAAAATATGGAAATCTTGAATTCGGTTGTGTTTCCTGTGCTCAGCGTGATGTTCTGTTCGCTAAAGAAGTAACGATGAAGATGACAACCTGTATGTTTACGACTTTACCCATGGCCTTTTTTTGGTTGTCACACGCCCTCAGGGGTATATTCGATCTTTGACCACCTGGTTATACATTAACCACATGTTTTTCTTCAAAGGGTTCCTTGACCAAGAGGTCGGCCCCGATTGGGCCATCCAGGAAAAGCCCAGCAATATTAATGAGCATATGTGGCTTTTCCAAATCTTTTGATTGGTCAAAATTTGGAAATTCGCATTAAATCATAGGATGATCAAAAAAATACCCAAAAATACTCATTGGAAAGATTTTTCGATAAGGAAGTTGCTTTTTAGGTTTTCAAACCATAATTTAGCTGTCTCTGACCATGTTTCCCTAATGTAACCAAATTAGGGTTTAGGATAAAATTAAGGTGATAATTAATATAAACTATGTTAATTTCATAAACATAGGATTCGATTAAGATCAGGGATACTAAGTTAGGATCTACCTTGCTGCAAGAAAGTGGGTCATGCATTATGCATATATATCTTGGATGAATTGCATGTTGAAGTATGGTTTAAGATTATGCTTTAAATTCCAAGATAATGAATGATATTAAGATAATGATGATGCCTCAAATTTTATTATTTTCTTATTGATTGATATAATCATAAAGTTTTATGCTTATCACTGATGCTCATTAGTCTAATGCTATGCTTATGTAATGATTAAGAAATTGAAGAAAGACTTATCTAAATCATGTAATTTTAATGTCAAGATTAAGAGGGAGAAATCCCATGATGATTAAGATAATATACTTAAGTTGTAAATTGTTCCTCTTTATGTTATTTTGTCTTTATGGCATTGATGAGCACTTTGGCGCAACTAAGATGTGCCTTAACAGACCTAATGAGCACTTTGGTGAAATTATTTGATGAGGACAATTTACATTGATGGCAAGATAAGAACAATGATGTTAATGTTAAGTTAAGATAATTAAGTAAAGTATTATATGTTTCTCGCAATGATGGACCTTTATGGTCATTATGGGCTTTCGGGCAATGATGGGATTTCTGAGCATGATGTGCCCCACGGGGCAGTGACGAAGAGAACACATATAGTAATGTTTATTAATTCATTGATGTAATGAAAGATAAAATGTAATGATAATTCTTAATGTCAAGCCAGGTCAAGTTTATTTCAGTTCAAGTATATGCTTGTTTTTAGTTCTTATAACATGCATAGTGCCTGTTACTTATGTTGTTGCTTTCTTTCGCATGGTCGTGGTATGATATGTCCCTAGATCAAGGAGCAGGAGGGAATTGAATCGAGCCTTCAAGTGTAGCTGATCAAGGAGACTTTAGCTTGGTGGGGTTCTATCTACCACTCCATAGATTATCTAGTTTAGTTTCAGTTCATGCTTTAGATTTGCTTAGCCTATATGTATTAGGTTTTAAAATAAGATGAGATAGTTATGGTTTTTCCCTATTAAAAAACAATGTATGAATCTCTATTTTGAGTTAATGCATGGTGTTTCATTTACCTTATTGTAATTTATATCATGTTTTGTGACGTTCCTCCGAGCCAAGTGACCCATGTTAGGGAACACGTGAGGTTTGCTTCTGTTGTCTTATATGTTCTTATAGGGGCGTTACAATATGGTATCAGAGCAATGAGTAGATGGCCACTAAGCTAAACATTCATATGTTCTAACTATAGGTATAGAAGAAGTAGGTGAAAGATATTAGAAACCAAAGTAGAGGTCTAGAAAAGAGACATGAGTTCAGATGAGGATTAGGGTTATGTGCCTAGAAGTTTTGAACTTTTATGTTAACTATAGAATTTTATATAGCATGCTCTCTCTTTTTCTCATGTGTCTGTGGTATGGGACACATGCTCATGGGGTTTTGTAGAGAGAATGTTATGTGCATTATCATGCTTATATTGTTCTTTTTAAGTGCATATGGTGTGGGACATGTGTACAAGGAAGGTACTAAGATAGGTGTGATAAAAATGTCACCTCTGCATACATGAGCAGCCGACATGTATCTAAAGGCGACAAAGCAATCTAGAGTTAGCATTAAAGGTTTGAGGCATATAGTCTCCTAAACCTAATCAGATACATAGTATGACCAAGCAATCTTACAAAGTGTAGATATTATGACATAGATAAGTAAGAACCCCTAGAGGAGAGGAAGAAAGGTCATTTTTCATGTCAATGATGGTGAGATGTATTTATCAGTACTATAACCACATGTTGATTTTAATTATGAGGTTTATATTGTGTTTACACAATGAGAAGGCCATATCTAAGTATGGTAATGAGACTTTAAGATGATGTTAGGGATTAGTATATATAGAATAAGTAAAACCTTAAGGTGGGTAGTATTTGGGAATTTTGAGGACATAATTTATTTAAGGTGGGTAGAATTGTAACATCCCAAATTTCTAAATAAAGCAAGTTCAGGGTCTTTAGTCCAAATTTAAATTTTAATTTCAAGATCCTAAACAATGATGAAAGTTACCCAAATTTTTAATACATTAGTTGAGTTATGAGTAAAGAGAGCGAAAACAAAATATGCCCTTATTTTCCTTTCTTTACAATCAAATGAACACAAACGATAATTCATTTTATTAAAATAGTGACTTATATAAGTTTGATGAACAAAAGTTAATGAAAACCTAAATCTAATTAGATAGGGAGATTCTAGACTTCCTAATTAACTTGTGGTCCAATTTTGAAGTCAATTGGACTCCATTTGACCCCTTAAATTGATTAAGGAAGAATTCTATATGGTTATTATTGAATTGAATCAAAATACCTAGATATCCCTTTTTAAGCTATAGTTCCCGGATGATTTAATGTGTTACACTTTTTGCTTTTGGGTAGGGACTCATGGATCTGGAGTCACCTGCGAATGGGGACTCATCCCCTTCACCTGAGTCTTGGTAACTGTGGACTCCACAGTATCCCGCCTCCTTTTGCCCTACTGATCTCCCTATCCACTTACCCACAGAGCAAGATAATCCTCTCTTCACAATCCCCGCATCATATCAAACTTCTCCATACTAGATTTGTTAGGGTTCTGTGGCCTAGAGTCCACAGTGGGATAGGAACCCACTTCTGATCTTCAAAGGACACGAAGCCATAACCAAGCCTCCATACATATAAGTAGCATACCAAAGATCATAAGAGGACATCCAGAAACTGGTCTCTGCCCTCATTTTACTCTCTGCTACCCCTTCCCCTCATATTTGCAGGAGCCGCATACTACTGCCACAACAGGCTCTTTGATCCAACACCTCAGACCACCACAACTCTAGGCAAGGCCGCTGATGGATTCCTATAGTTCCCACGATGCTTCTTTAGCACTCAATTTCACCTATTTCATAGGTATCTTTGTTTCCCTCTTTCTCTCTATTTTTAGTACAAGGTCTTTTCTCATCATTCTTGATGGTCTTTTCATGTGCTTCTGCCATACCTGGCTTCAATTTTGATCAATGAAGTTCGTCGTCTCCTTAGTTTGGTGTGCGATGTAGTGTTTTGTTGTCTTGGTGCCCTCACCTCCCCACAATCATGGCGGGAGCAAGTTGTGAAGCAGCAGGCCATTGCGACCCATGTTCTTCAAGTCTATCGATCCATCTTTCTTCAAGGAACTCTAGGCCATGGTCCTAAAACCAGGGAGATCATTTGTATGAAATATGGAAATCTCGACTTTGGTTGTGCTTCCCGTGCTCGGCGTGATAATCTATTCACTGAAGAAGTAACAATGAAGATGACAACCTATATGTTTACGACTTTACCCATGGCCTTTTTTTGGTTGTCACACGCCCTCAAGGGCATATTCGATCATTGACCACTAGGTTATACATCAACCACATGTTTTTATTCAAAGGGCTCCTTGACTAAGAGGCCGGCCCTGATTGGGCCAGCCAGGCAAAGCCCAACGATATTAATGAGCCTACGTGTCTTTTCCAAATCTTTTGATTGATCAGAATTTGGAAATTCACATTAAATCACAGGATGATCAGAAAAATACCCAAAAATAATCGTTGGAAAGATTTTTCGATAAGGAAGTCAATTTTTAGGTATTCAAACCCTAATTCAATCATCTCTGACCATGTTTCCCTAAAGTACCCAAATTAGGGTTTAGGATAAAATAAGGTGATAATTAATATAAACTATGTTAATTTCAGGAACATAGGATTCGATGAAGATCAGGGATACTAAGTTAGGATATACCTTGCTTCAAGTAAGCGGGTCATGCCATTATGAATATATATATTGGATGAATTGCATGTTAAGTATGATTTAAGATTATGCTTTAAATTCCAAGTTAATGAATGAGATTAAGATAATGATGATGCCCCAAATTTTATTATTTTCTTATTGATTGATATAATCATAAAGTCCAATTCTTATCACTGATGCTCCTTAGTCTAATTCTATGCTTATGTAATGATTAAGAAATTGAAGAAAGACTTAGGTAAATCATGTAATGTTAATGTCAAGATTAAGAGGGAGAAATCCCTCGATGATTAAGGTAATATACTTAAGTTGTAAATTGTTCCTCTTTATGTTATTTTGTCTTTATGGCATTGATGAGCACTTTGGTGAAACTAAGATGAGCCTTAATCGACCTGATGAGCACTTTGGTGCAATTATTGGATGAGGACAATTTACATTGATGGCAAGATAAGAACAATGATGTTAATGTTAAGTTAAGAGAATTAAGTAACTTATTATATGTTTCTCACAATGATGGACCTTTATGGTTGTTATGGGCTTCCTAGAAATGATGGGCTTTTTGAGCATGATGTGCCCCATGGGGAAGTGAAGGAGAGAACACATATAGTAATGTTTATTAATTCATTGGTGTAATGAAAGATAAAGTGTAATGATAATTCTTAATGTCAATCCAGGTCAAGTTTATTTCAGTTCAAGTATATGCTTGTTTTTAGTTCTTATAACATGCATAGTGCCTCTTACTTGTGTTGTTGCTTTCTTTCGCATGGCCATGGAACGAGATGTCCCTAGATCAAGGAGCAAGAGGGAATTGAAGCGAGCCTTCAAGTGTAGCTAATCAAGGAAACTTTAGCTTGGTGGGGTTCCATCTTCCACTCCATAGATTATCTAGTTTAGTTTCAGTTCATGCTTTAAATTTGCTTAGCCTACATGTATTAGTTTTTGAAATAAGATGAGATACTTATGTTTTTCCCTATTAAAGAACAATGTATGCATATCTATTTTGAGTTAATGCATGGTGTTTCATTTACCTTATTGTAATGTATATCATGTTTTGTGACGTTCCTCCGAGCCAAGTGACCCATGTTAGGGAAAACATAAGGTTTGCTTATGGTGTCTTATATGTGCTTGGAGGGGCATTACAGACTCCACCAAGCTCCAACGCACACAAAAATGGCACGTCAAATTGCTCTTCTTTCCCCAAAATCTATTACCTTCAAACAGCCACTGCGAGGGAACTATAGTAGCCATGGGTACTGTTAATCACTGCCCTCTCTCTCTCTCTCTTCGCAAGGTATATACACACACTCATTATATATAACTTGTATCGATCATATCTCTATAATACTTTATCATTAATGCATGAAATTATAGTCTATTTTGAGCGGAAGAATGATCCGAATGAAATGAAACTATTTTCAACATCTGATTTGTGATTATTTTTCAAAAGTTATTTATCTATTTAACTTTTAATGTGACTTGCAAAAAAAGTTTGAAACTTTATCTAAATCTTGACTTTGATATCATGAAATCTTGTGGAATCAATTTTAGATCTATTATCTAAATCATAACATCGAACTATTGAATCTAATACTTTTTTGAAGATCATTATATTACCTTGTTCCACTTTTGACTATGTTTAATTGTTCCAACATCATGATTATGATTCTAGATCGATAGACTTATCATGTTTTTAACTTTAGATTCCTTGAAGCCTAGATCTAGGCAAAATGATATCTAGACTCAATCTTATCGCTATGTGATACTTGTACTCATGAAAACCAAGGAAATATGATTGTTGTTATATACTTGAAATCTTGTGGATGATCAAGCCTTTAAAATCTAGTACTTTTGCAATCTCTTGTTGAATCTATATTTTAATCTTGATCTAGAAGTTTCCCAATGACCATTATTTTGGGTAAGGGATTACTATGATTGAAGTATGGATCTTGATAATAACCTTGATAATCTAAAAAACATGAGATCTTTATCATGGACATACACCACATTCAAGTTCACTTATAAGACTTCAAAACCATAAATGTTCAATGTGCCTTGTTTATGATGAGATCCCTATTTTTGATGCATATGTCCTTGTTTACATACCATGACTTTTCAATCTTGACTTGAGTCACTCAATATCTTGTTCTAATATTTAATGAAAGGTATGTGTACTCCACTCTCTTGAAATTGGATGTTTTGATGTAGGGTATGAATATGTCCCTTTTGATAAAAGCACTTGGCTACAAAGAAGGTTGAGATAACTCGTTCCCTTTGACTAGAATTTCTAATCAATATATGTAAGTTGATTGTTCTCTTCATTGTTTATTAAACTTACAAATATACTCCTCACCTATTGTTTGATCTTGTGTCTTTCCCTTTTTGTAGATAGGGGTGAAGTGGCAACCTTCTGACTTTCCTTATAGTTAGATGGCCATGGCCTTTCCCTTAAGGTTAAGTGGCTCCTTGTAACTTCTCATCCACACTCATTATGTGGGATGACTGATTTTTATTACGGAGTATATTTTTGTTTCCTTATGTTTGTTGACATTTATACTTGTTGTCTATTCAAAAGTTGGTATCTTGTTAATATATTTTTGCCCTAAAATTCCAAGTGGTTACCCCTTTGAATATATAAATAGTTTCTTGCTTTTCCATAGCTGTACTCAATGCTTTTGCATTGACTTTGGGTCATGATTTTTAATTTAGGCAATCAAGATGGATCATTATGAGGAATTGACTATATTTCTTCCACACTTGACAACTATGATGACAAGGACAAATCGACAAAATCTTTTAACGGGTTGGTTAGTTTTGTTAATTTTTTTATGTTTTAATTTTTTATTTCTTACTATATAAGTCCATTTATGAGATCTATTGGGGCCACCCAAGGATGGGTGATTCAATCCCTTTACCAAATTTTAGTAAGTGGATGGGATTGGGGTAAGAATGGTTCTGTGATAGTTGGTATTAGAGCATACACACTCTCATATACATTAAGTAAATAATTTCCCAAGTCTACAAACCCAAGATACCCAAAACATCATTAATGGTGAGACTAAGGTGTCTAAGCTCATGATTTTGGATAATAATCACCTCCTATCCATGTCACAACAGTGCCTTAGGTTCCCCGCTCTACCTAGACAAATTTGATCTTGATAGGATTTTCTTAAACATAGAGAGTCATCTCACTCCTCATCTTTACTTTACGGACTATGACTAGCCACCTATTAGAAAGTAGTAGGATGACTTCTCAACTTCTCATCTCTAATAGAGTGTCTTAACTCAACATGTACTCTCTATTTTTGGGTATCATGGGGCAACAACTAAAATATGAGACAAAAAACTAAATAGTACGAACCAAAATCATGCCATGATCTGATCTAGAATTGAAATCCCTAATTGGTAAATGAAGGTACTCTTTAAAGTGATGTACTCATGTATAAAGTTTATGCAAACTTAGTATCGCCAAATTTTATATAAGTGCTTCCTATGATTAAGGTGAATTCGTGAAATGGTGAAATAAGGTGATACTCATGTTTAAACTTCATGGTTGATGAGGTCACTATTGATTGAACTTGTGTTGCACCTTTTTTTTTTCAAACCCCAAACATGATTAAGCACATATTTCTCTATTGATATGTATCATGACACATACCTTGTTATGACTATGTATTTGACCCTGAGATCATGATATGAAGAGTTGTTATAAGAGGCAACTTCTTATTGATTGTTATGCCTCATTATGAGACTCAATTTTTAATAACATGAATATACGAAGTCTTTACCACACCCTATTATGCTTATTTTCTTGAGTTCCCAATTTTTGAATTCCAAAAGACATCCTTTCTTTGATCTATGAAAGGAAGAAACCTATGTTATAATATAATTTTGGCAAAATCTTAAAATATGGTTGCCCTATTATAACCTTGATCTTTGATCTCATGACCTTAAGAAGCACAATTAGATCATTGATACTCCGTATATCTTTCTAGGATCAATTTTTACTGACTATAAGTAATAACGTGCTAGATGAGGGTGGTAGTTGACTTATTATTCCCTTAATATTGGTCACATTTCTATTTATGACTGTTTCTAAAGTATCATCTTGTTGAGTATTTAGAGTTTGGAAAGTTAACCCTTTCCATCTGATTTTGATTCTTTGACTTAGGTCTTGAATAGGTCAGGTCTATGACAATACTAATGCTTGATCTTGAATCTTAGTTTAAATGCAATGTTGACTATAGATTGTAGATAAATTCCTAGAAAGACCTAGGTCTATATCATTCATCAAACCTCGATACATGGTTATAAAATTGGTGATTAATATCATGAATGTTGCTCGAATGTTGCTTGGTTGTTGCTTGATTATTGAATATGGATGAATGATCTCCCCTAAGATCTAAATGGGAATCTAAACCCTAGCTTTGAAATGTTTACTTATAATTTTGATGTCCAAACTTCAACTCTTGATATTGGTGTACAAAATATTGACACATGATCTTAATATGTATGTGCATCATATAATCACCCTATGTGAATCTTGAGATCACCCTTGACATATGACTAATGAATTATGTATTCTAAAGTCTTAAAAATTTTCAAAAGTTGATTGTGTGGATTTTCCCAATTTATGAATTAGGGTATATCTCTTATGTGGACTAAAGTGGGACCTTCCATTGATATTGAGCATGAAATCATGATATTGAAATATGATGTTTAACTAGAATTGTTAAAATAAGAAATCTCTATCATGGATCTATAACCCCCACCTAGGACATGTAGAAGCTAGGACTCTAAGATGTAAGGATTATTGTACTTTTGACCCAAGAACTCTATTTGTTTGACTTAAAATCTGATCATCCAATTTTTTGGCCTTTGACCTAAAAACTCACATCTTGAGATGTTGACTCAATGATAATTTTGAGGAGTATTTTTTATTATAGGCTTAATTTCATAAAATTGACCTCGGTATAGTCATTAGAAACCTTAATTATTCTTGACCATGATTGGACATTGATGTCCCAAATCTTGATAGAGTGTTTCTTCAGATGAATGACCATAATTAGGGTCTAAAATAGGATATATTACCCTATTTTGAATGATTGGACAAAAAATTTGATATTTGAATCTTGACTCTTGAATCACAGTTTTGCTAGATCATGACCTGATTTGAACCATGGTGTATAATCTTGACTCTTGAACCTGATCCTCACTTGATATAGAGACATGACTTGGAACTAAACTCCATCGATGAACTATGATCTTTTCACCTGTAGTTTATCAAGAGAAGGTTATAAGTGACTTTTGCTTTCAAAATGACCATAATTTTGAGAATATTACATGGATTAAATAGTCATGTTCTTTGAGGATATATTTGAATTTTGGTGACAAAATTCCATTTAAGGCGGGAAGGATGTGACAAACTCAATTTTTAAGGTTTTATAGTGCAATACCATGATTTGAGATTTTGGTGGATCCAAACGACCCCAAAGTTTTCCATGAATCTTATAATCACTTATTAGATATATGATTAAGATTTGAGATTTTTTGGAGATTGTTTGAATGTTTATTGTTAGAAAGTATATATTAGCCTATTTAGTTAATGGGTTAATTAGTTAGTGGGCCTTTAGTGTCTTAGCCCGATTAGATTACTTGTATCCAAAGTCTCAAGGTTTCACCCTTGCTCCTATATATAGGATAGGATTGTACATCTTTTATTCATCGAATCAATTCAATGCATTCATTATTATTTCTCACATGGTATCAGAGCAAGTTTGCTCCTAGGGAACCCTAACCTAACTGTCTCCCCTCTTCCCTCTCCTTTCCGGCACACATGCAACTGTAGCCATTGTCACCTCTCTTATAGAGAGAGCAATCAAGGGGGAGCTTCTTGACCTGTAGGCGACTGTTACCATCTCCATGTCTTAGGCCGGCCAGCCGCCAGGCACATCCCATCCTCCATGGTTTATCCTCCTCTTTCTTAAAAGATCTTATCTTCTTTCTATACATCGACACTATCCTTCCCAGCTATCTCCTATTAATCCATGAGTCATCGATGACGATAAAAAATAATAGAGCAGGCTAGCAACAACTACCATTGATAGCAAAAATCTACACCACCATCACTCCTGTTGCCTCAACATGTCTCCGCCACATCATGTCATTGCCGCATCCCACACAAGTGTCGCTGAATAGAAGTAACGCCATTGGTTCCCAACATCAAACATGCCACCGTTGGTGACTACCATAGTCGTGTCACCCATCAGCAATAGCTTCTGCCACCAGAGAATTCATCACCGCCTCTGGCCTCATCTGAGCAGCAGCCATAACCACCACTAAGTAGCAATCAATACCATTGCAATTAACAACCGCATCAACAACTTTTGTTGCTTCCTATAAGGGCAATCATCGCCATATTTTGTGTCCCTAGACGACGATCCCTAGACGACAATTCCATAATTGTTGTTGTGTTGCTCCCTCATTATCCAGCAATGGTATCCCTAGACGACGATCACACTCTGAGTCATCATCGCCATCATCTAGGTCCCTAGGTTGCTACTCCATGTTGCTTCCCTACTACTCTCATCTCACCGCTACTCCACCCTACGTCACACTGCTCCTATGTTGATCCCGCAAGATACTATTCGTCATCACTCCACCATATTCAACCATGTCATCACACCCTCAAATTGTTCTATCTTCTCTAGAGTTCCCGACATCCTCCAAAATTTCATGCTAAAAACCCTTGGCTACTGTAACATCCCAGGATTTGAGGCCTTGGATAGTAAGATCTTAAAAGGAATAATTGGACTACCCATATCACTAAGGTGCACCTCCTTTTTCGACAGCCCATGACTAAAGAACTCCATAGTTAAGCGTGCTCAGCTTGGAGTAGTACTTGGATGGGTGACCTATCGGGAAGTTGATCTTAGCATGCGCGTGAGTGAGGACAAAGCACACAGTTAAGGCTAGTGGTGGTCTGTGGGGACAGTCTTCATTCCCGAAACTCTACTAGAGTCTTGGGCAGTGGGCCCAGGCATTACAAATGGTATCAGAGCCATAACCCCTCTAGTAGGTGGGGCCCACATGGGCATGTGGCATGCCAGTCTTGAGCCGTGCGGTCCAGGCATGTAGATAAGGGTTGTCCAAGGTTGACGTAGCCACCCTTGCACTGGTATTCCGTGATCGGGAACTGGGTGTCCATGGGCCATTGTGGGTCTGCACTGAAATGGGGTCAGATTATGAGGCCATATAGTTGAGCCTTGATGAGGATGTCAACAGTCTAAGTGGGGGAGATTGTAACATCCCAGGATTTGAGGCCTTAGATAGTAAGATCTTAAAACGAATGATTAGACTATCCATATCACCAAGGTGAACCTCCTTTTTTGGGAGCCCATCACTAAAGAACTCCATAGTTAAGCGTGCTCAGGTTGGAGTAGTATTGGGATGGGTGACCTGTCGGGAAGTTGATCCTGGCATGTGTGTGAGTGAGGACAAAGTGCGCAGTTAAGGCTAGTGGTGGTCTGTAGGGACAATCATCATTCCTGAAACTCTACTAGAGCCTTAGGCAGTGTGCGCGGGCGTTACAGCTACATACATTGTTGAGCTAACTCGTTTCCTATGACTAGAATTTTGAATTGATATATGTATGTTGATCGTTCTCTTTCTCATTTATTAAACTTACAAATATACTTCTTACTATTGTTTTGTCTTATGCCTTTCCCTTTTTGTAGATAGGGGTGAAGTGGCAACCTTTTACTTTCTCTTAGGGTCAAGTAGTTTTGTCCTTTCCCATAGGGTTAAGTGGATCCTCATAAACTTCTCACCCACACTCATTATGTGGGATGATTGGTTTTCATTACGGAGTATATTTTTGTTTTTATATGTTCGTGGACATTTGTACTTGTTGGCTATTTGAAAGTTGATATCTTGTTAATATCGTTTTTCCCTAAAATGCCAAGTGGTTACCCCTTAGGATATATAAATAGTTTCTTGTTTTTTGATATCCATACTCAATGCTTTTGCATTGACTTTGGGTCATGATTGTTTATTTATGAAAAAAAGGGGGATCATTATGAGGAATTGACAAAATCGTTTCTTCACTCAATAACTCTGATGACAATGACATATCAAAAAAGTATTATAACTTGTTGGTTAGTTTTGTTAAATTCTTTATATTTAAAGTTGTTATTTCTTATTGTACATGCCAGTGTGTGAGATCCATTTGGGCCACCTAGGGTTAGGCGCTTCAATCCCTTTACCACTATCTAGACAGTGGGAATGGGATTGGGGTAAGAATAGTTTTGTGTCACAAAAGATGATATTTTGGTCTTAAAGATCGATGGAACTCCCTACCTTAATATTGAGGTGAACAAGTCTGATGATATGTTGAATCCCTAGTGTTTCATTGTGATATTGAATGTTCTTGCATGAGAGTTAGGGTTCATAACCTTGTAGAATTGGATCCAATCCATGTGGAACCGTATTGGCAAATTTTAGGTGATTGATCTGAATAATTACTATTGGTTGGTGCAATGATTGAGAGGAGGATTACCTGAAAGATCTAACCAAAAGATCATGGTCAATGATGGGCTCTTGTCTAATTGTCTTGCCATGGGACATGGGATTTTTCCCTTATGAAGAAAACCCTAGTCTCATTGTAGCATGGGTTCTTATCATAATATTATTGATCATCCTATAACAAAAGCAATTCCTAGAGGAGGTATGAGATTCTATTGGAACTTGTGACATACCACCACCACAAGATCTAGATGACTCAAAATATATCCCCATTTAAAACTAACAATCATCACTAATGAATAATCATATTATCCCGAAAAGGAACTAATTTTTTTGAATTTGCATAAAATGAAAATATCAACAAGATTTTGCTCTTAGGTATAAAATATTCTTCGATGTTTACATATGCATTTCAAAATAGATGATGACTTCCATCACTTATATTACAAAAAAGGGTGAAGTACAGGACAAACAAGTAATTAAGAATGTGTATAACTGTTGCACCAAGGATTGTGCACACATATCAAAATCTCAAGCTGAATATCTAATTATCTTACAAAACATTATATCCCTAATTTGAGTACATGGAAGACCTTAATCTACTTAAACAGATTAGGCAAACATCACCTATCTCAAGGTGATGTCTGATAGGAGTAGGACTCTAGTGATACACACATGTCACCTATCTCCTAATGTTTGGTGTCCAAAACTAGGATGGTCCACACCACCATCACTTGAAAAGCTCAATTAGTTACCTAAAATGATGTGGAAAACCATGGGATGAGACCCCAAGTCACAGTGATATGATATAACAGATGAAACAAAAATTACTGGTAAGAATTTCATATGTAATTTAAACAAGGTAGTAAACATTTAGGTTACCAAACTAGTAGTATATTTAAAAGTGTACCCTTACTATGAACATACATATATTATTGTGAACACATGAGAGAGATATGAAACAATACATTTATTGTAGAAATAATAACATGTCATTTTGTGAACCTTTTGTACCTATTTTATCTCTATAATAACATTCCTTTTTTTATTTTTATCGTCTATTTTAATGACGTTGAACAACATTTGGATTTGACTTAGTGACCTTTCTTAAATCCAAGTAGACTTCTCATCAATCGCTACTGATACATCTTTATCACGGTAGTAACAATTAGATCCAGACAGACATCTCATACACAAGAAACCATCGAAAGTCTCAGCCGAGATAGGCCCGATGAGCAGTGGTTGACTGTCACGACAACAGTTTTACATCACTAATGCCTATACAGTTGTTGTGATTAGACCACTACCTCGACTGAGACGTGGTTGCAACCTAGGCAGAAGAAGTAACAGCTACAGAAGATGCAATCGAGACAATGGCTTCAACTAGATTGATGGTTTCGATTGTGACACGGGATGTGACCGTGACTATGCAACAATAAAAGAAGTCACAACTGCAACCTGTCTCGACCAATACGAGGAATTAAGTCAGTGGGCAGTGCCTATAAATAGGCCCCGACCTCATACATACCAAGGAGTCAAATCTTCAAGAGCAAAGAAGTGTTGTCCAACTCCAGAGCCACCCTCATTCATTTCCATTGGTCTTGGATCTCCAAAGATGAAAGTTGGAGGATAGAGAAGATATGTCATCCTCTGCTTTGAGAGAAGAAGTTGTCATCTTCCACACCTACACCAGATTTAGATTTGAAGAACTACATTTGGTGTATCATCTCCTCTCTTCTTTAGATCTATCCTCTCCCTCATGATGTGCCTCCTCCCTCTTCATTTGTCTTGATGCACCTACACTTTTGTAGCATCATTATATTTCCCATTAACAAGAGTGACTAAACACCTTGATTGGGTTGGGAGTAGACACTAAGTCTCTCCCAACATGTATATACTTACATCCTCTTGAATATATATTCATAAAAATGGTTATCTCCTTACACTTTCTCTTGAATGGTTCACTTGGATAATTAGCTATCGTCTTGTGATTTATGATTGTTAATGCCTCGAAAGAGTAATATTAATCTTATCTAAGTGTTATGGAGTTGCATGAATGCATGAAAATGATGGAATGCTTAAGCTATTAATCATATGATTTGCTTTGTGATTGTTTGTTTGCCATCTCAATGGAGAGACAACCTTATAATCTAGATCTTGTTTGTATGTATGCCTTGAGAGCCAATCATGGGATGATTGGTGGGATACATTAAGATTGATTTGATAAACATCAAAGGACAACTTCCAATTGTTTCTGGTTCAGTCATATGAGATAATGATAGAACAAATTGAATGTCTAGAGAATGACAATACTCAATGATGTATGCTTTCAGGTTAATGACCTAAACGATGAGATCATACAGATGCTAAGAGTTTGTACATTCTTATTATGTCCCTAGTCAGATGTCATTGTGGAAGGTAGATAGACAACAATGACACATAAGACTAGATTGTGGTGTTGGTTGATGACAGAATCTCATTAGTCATGATATGGAGATATCAAACCAAACACATAGGTACTTGTTAGAGAAAAAGTGTATCAGACTGACCCACCATGAGTTTGACACATGGAACCATGACATGGTAGTCACAATCCGTTCTCACAATGATGGTGGTGAGTGTGATTCTTTGACCTGAAATCACTACACTCAACACATGTCGTTGGGTACACTTTGACATCATCAAACGTAGTCCTGAAACATGGGTTGTTATAAAGGTGATGATTGGGTGGCTTTGACACATGGGGCTTTTGAGGGATGAGTGATAGATATGGGATTTGTCCCTCCTGAGGGAGTTTGATATCCATGGCCACTTGATGAGTAGGATTGAGATAGGCGTGCACGCATGTGTGAATCAGTATGTGATATTAATGTCATACATATCTCCTCCAATCTACTCTGAGATCAAGAAAGAGAATGAACATTGAAAGGATGATTGTTCCATGCCTTGAGTTCATTCAGGATATCAGTGACAAATGAATTATACATTCACGGTAACACCATTCACGGATTGTAGGGTTGAAAGTTGTTCTCCAACTTTCTATTTCACTTGGGTAGCACTGATGTGCGACTAGGCACCGCTCTCTACTTGTAAAGTCATGATTGTTATGGACTTTCACTGCCAATGTGAAATGGACCTGTAGGGTCACACACATAGGATTTAACCTGGAAGAGGAGTTTATCCACATATAATGTTTAGATTGATTACTAAAGGAGTTTAGTAGTTCAATTAAACACTCAATCAATTGATAGCTTAGTATCATAGTGTTCAAGGTGTTGGACTGATTGATTAGAGTATCAGATTGATTGAAACTACGATTGACTGATTTGCATAGTCTGCTACCCCAACTGATCAGCTCACAGGGTTGAACTGATTGGCTCAGGTTGGTGAATCGATCGGCTCAACTGGTGAGACGATCGACTCATGTGTCATGAAATGATCGACTCAATTGTTGAACTAGTCGATTCATGGACCAACCGAGATCATTTGGAAAGTCAAAAGACTATTTTGCAAATACAATTTGTTTCACTTGTGCAAATTCGATTTGGACAAGGATTAATATTTGATTAATCGGAAACAAATATGAAAGTCAATTTGAGTTGGATCAGGACCACGAACCGATCGGCTCAGAGCTCCAACCGATCGGCTCAGAGCCCCAGACGATCGACTCAGGTCCCAAACGATCAGCTTAGGGCCTGAAATGATCATTTCAGGGTGTGAATTGATCAGTTCAGCTGGCGCAGATTGGTTGTTTTGTGGAAAATCTCAAACCCTTCTACTCCTGCTTTAATCCTGCATTGCCCAGGGTAGAGAACCTTGTCCCATGACCCTCCTATATATAGGGGTATTGGGTGCTTCTTAGGTACAATAACTCAGAACACCAGTTGCTCTGTAAAGTTTTCGTTCTCTCTGGTTTTGGTAACCGTGAGAGCCTGAGCAAGTGCTACCCGATAAGGGAGGCACAATAAGGGAAAGACAACTGTAGAAAGGCAACTAGTTGCAGGAGAGTGTGTTGGTGACTAGTATGCCGAAAGGAGGGTGCGACTCCTTCCGATTCCTTGTGGGACAAGGAGATCGAAGTTCCAGGTGGTCTGTGTGGACTACTTCAGAGGTGGGAGACTTTTGCCACTCAGAGGATAGCTATCAATCCTGACAGTCCCGGTGAGACCAGGAGATGCACAAACACCATCCAAGACCAGAGGTGAAGACAATGCAAGCCGCGAGGTAACGTCGCCGAGCAAGCTTCGGGACAAGGTATGCCTCTACAAACCATCCTTCCTATTCTATAGACATTGACACGATTCCATTATTCTGGGTTTGGGAGGAGAAATTTTTTATTTCCGCTGCCTCCCCTAAAACCCAACAGATCTATCCTGAGCTCAAGAGAGGGGGGAATAGACATCTATGATTATTTATTGTAATCATGAAAAGCATATACAAAAGGGTGTGAGAGATCTTATTAGGTGACCAATCCAAGTTCCCCTCCATACTTTGGTACATCTTTCTTATTTGATCTTATTTTTCTGGTTTTGTTTTCTTAAACTTTGCTTTTCTTGCTTTGTTTGGAGTAGTATCATTCCGTAAGGAACAACATCTTAATCTACCCCTTCGTTTGGTGTATCTGAGTCTAAGACTCAATGTTCCTAACAATTACCAACCATGTCCCTATGGTTCGACCCTGATCTACTATAATCGGTCCCGTATAATAGTTGTCGAGTCATAAGTGTCAGGTTATATATATAGAGTCTGACTACTCTAGATCCGTTCTATTTGGGACGTGTGTTTTAGGTCGGTCAACTTTTTGACGCTGTTTCTAGGGACATGGTAGAACGTTACTATTAAGAACTCGAGTCTACTCACTATACACCCACGCCTCAACTTAGCAATAAGCTTGACTACAAAAAGCTTTAAATCGGCCATGTCTTGATTGCTCAGAGTATTTCATCATACACAACCAGTTTTCTAACTTGAATGTGCAAACTATTTTGGTAGCTTGAGGAGAGGCATATTATGACCCTCAACTTTCTTTCCTCTTGTGTCAACATGTCGCCTCGTAGAGAAGGAGGGCTTTGTGGAGCAGAACGAAATGTGAGAGTACCTCCAGAACTAAAGAACAATGCGACAAACGTCACTCGTATGGTCAACACCATGAGGAAGGAGAAAATGAAGAAGAGAAACACCATCACAAGCACCAACACCATCACAACAGAAGGCACATAATGAATCATCATGATCATGAATGTGACAACCATAATAGTGAGGAAGAAGATGAAGAAGAAGATAAAACGCTTAGAGAGTTGGATGCAGCTAGACATAATGAATCAAGATGCCCAATTGTTATCCCATAGTTTGATGCAGCTAATTTTAAGTTGAAACCTACAGTCATCTCAATCATCTCGAACAAGCCTTTCCAAGGGAATTCAAAGAATGATAATCCATACCATCATCTTGATGGCTTCAAAAATATTTGCGACACTATCAAGATGAGGGGAGTACCTCAAGAAGCTATATAATGTAAAGGATTCATCTTCTCTCTAGAGCATAAAGCTTTGTCTTGGTATCTTAACCTACCTCACCAATTCCTCAATGGATGGAGGCCTATTGCTGATGCTTTTGTCACTAATTTCTATCCCATTGAAAAAAATATTTGAAATAGGCAAAAGATCACTTCCTTCATGCAAAAACCTGGAGAGAATCTTCATGAAGCTTGGGAATGATTCCAAGAGTATCACGGGGGTTGTCCTCATCACAACTACCACAAGGGTTTTCTTGTGACAACATTCTATAATGGGCTAACTCCCATAGAGCAAATCTCACTGAATGCTACTACTGGGAGTGATTTTCTTTGAAAGAAACCAAGTAGAACTATGATCATCATTGATACATTTTTTTTTATCAAAACAGATCAACTTCATTAATCATAAGCCATACGACATCTACAAGAGTGAAGAAGAACACTAACCAAACATACAACAACCAGAACCAGGGCTAACCAAACACCATTAATCAAATTGAAAAGAGAGTAAAATGCTTCTTCCTTGATCCTCCAACACCAAAACTGACTTAAGCAACTTTTCAAAGAGGATTCCTTCAACATGAGTTTGTAACGGTGACAGGTAGTCTGCCTCCAATTAGTATTCTAATAAGCATTTTCCACATCCAGCTTAACCATACGACCGAGATCAATAAAACTGACTGAGACAAAATGGAGCACCAGCATAGCAGGAGCTCCTTGCTCCCACAAAGGAGAGAGAAAACCAAAAGAACAACAAATGCCGATGAACGGTGACTAAAGTGGAAAACTGAAGCTGCCACCGACCAACCCAACACCTGACACAGGTAGAAAACAAAACAGACAAGCAACTAAAAAAAACAGAGCAGACCAGAAAGGGGGAAAGGAAACCTCAGCCCCTCAGAACCAAGTCGTCGCCCAACCTGACAGGCAAGTGCCTGCAAATGCAGCGGCACCACGCACTGGGCGAGATGGATAAGTCCCCCACCAGGCGAGAAACTACCCTAGAACTCACCCACGGCAGCAACATCATCATTGATACATGGTTGCACTACAAGTAGGCATGGATTATGAAAGAAATGATACGGGTTCAGCAAAGAAGACTAACCCTGAAGGACCATCTGTTGAGGCCAAGGCTCTGGAAACTATCACAGCTCAAATCCAGAAGATACCTACAGATGTTATGTTGGTATGTATGCCCATAGAGCAAGTCATATGATGATTGTAATGGGATACTTTGTAAATGATTTGAATAATAATAAAAGGCAATTTCCGATCTATATGTTTAAACTATTTCTGAGATGATGGTGTAACATGATAGATGTCTAAAGAATGGTTTTAATCAATGACGTATGCTTTTAGGTTCAGGACCTAAACGATGAGATCATACATATGTTAAGAGTATACATTCTTGTTTAGTCCCTAGTCGGTTGTTATTGTAGAAATAACCATAGACATCAATGACATTAAAGACTAGATTGTGTGTTGGTTGATGACATAATCTCATTAAGCATGATATAGTGATATCAAACCAAGCACATAGGTACTTTTTAGAGAACAAGGTACCAGACAGACCCACCGTGAGAGTGACACATGGAACCATGACTTGGTAGTCACAGTCAACTCTCACAGTGATGGTGGTGAGTGTGATTCTTAGACCTGAAATCACTACACTCAACACATGTCATTGGGTACACTTTGACATCATCAAACGCAGTCCTGAAACATGGGTTGTTATAAAGGTGATGATTGGGTGGCTTTGACACATGGGGCTTTTGAGGGTTGAGTGATAGATATGGGATTTGTCCCTCCTGAGGGAGTTTGATGTCCTTGGCCACTTGATGAGTAGGATTGAGAAAGGCATGTGCATGCACGTGTGAATCAATATGTGATATTGATGTCACACACATCTCACCCAGTCTGCTCTGAGATCAAGGAAATGAATGAACATTGATAGGATGACTATTCCATGCCTCGAGTTCATTCAGGATACCAGTGACAAAGGAATTATACATTCACTGTAACACCATTCACAGATTGTAGGATTGAAATTTGTTCTCCAACTTTCTATTTCACTTGGGTAGCACTGATGTGTGACTAGGCACCGCTCTTTGCTTGTGAAGTCATAAGTGTTATGGACTTTCACTGCCAACGTGAAATGGACCTGCAGGGTCACACATAGGATTTAACCTGGAATAGGAGTTTTGTCCACAAACATGTTTAGATTGATTACTAAAGGAGTTTAGTAGTTCAATTAAACACTCAATCAATTCATAGCTTAGTATCATAGTGTTCAAGGTGTTGGACTGATTGATTAGAGTATCAGATTGATTGAAACTGTGATTGACTGATTCTGCACAATCTGCACTCCCAACCGATCGACTCATGTGATGAACCGATCGGCTGAGCTTAGTGAACTGATCGGCTCAACTGGTGAGTCGATCGTCTCATGCACAGGGTGAAATGATTGCTTCAAGTGTTGAAACAATCGGTTCAACTGATGCAACCGAGCAAGTTGGGAAAGTAGGATTGGTGAGAAATTCCTTTCGTTTCACTTGCCCAATTTGATTGGAACAAGGATTGGTGTTTGATACCAATTAGAAACAAAAGATGGAAAGTCAATCGGGAACTGATCAGGACCACGAACCGACCGGTTCAGAAGTGAACTGATCAGCTCATGGGTCCCAACCGATCGGTTGAGGTGTCAACCGACCGTTTCAATTGTGAAATGATCGGTTCAGGTGATGCAGTTGGTTGTTTTTGTGGAAAATCTTGAACCCTTCTACTCCTGCTTTAGTCCCGCATTGCCCCGGATGGAGAACCCTATCCCATGACCCTCCTATATATAGGGGTATCGGGGGCTTCTCAAAGTACAACCCAGTACAACCAGTTGCTCTGTGAAGTTGTCGTTCTCTCTGGTTTTGGTAACTGAGAGAGAGCTCGAGCAAGTGCTACCCGATAAGGGAGGCACAACAAGGGAAAGACAACTACAGAAAGCGACTGGTGGCAGGAGAGTGTGTTGGCGACTAGTACAGTGACAGGAGGGTGTGACTCTTTCTGATTCCTTATGGGACAAGGAGATCAGAGTTCCAGGCAGTCCGTGTGGATGACTGCAGAGGCGGGAGACCTCTGACGCTCGGAGGACAACTGTCAATCCTGACAGTCCTGGTGAGACCAAGAGTCTTCAGTCCCGGTGTGACCAGGAACTGCACAGACACCATCTAAGACCAGAGGTGAAGACTGCATAAGGCATGAGGTACAGTCGCCGAGAAAGCCTCGGGACAGGGTATGCATCCACAAACCATCTTTCCTATTGTATAGACGTTGACGCGATTCTTTTTGTTCTGGGTTTTGGGAGAAATTTTTTATTTCCACTGCTTCTCTACCTCCCCTAAAACCCAACAGTGGTATCAGAGCCACGTCAACTGCTCTATATTTTAGGATTATCGATATGATTGATTTTGGTTTGTCGCCTTTATTTATTGCATACGATGCGAATAAAATTGGATTTATGCATGTCCAATCCACAAATACCAAATATACATATATTATATGTAATATTAATGCCCTAGATATGCATCGCCCTTAAACGAGTTTTTTGGTGGATGTGTAGCATGATTATGGCCTATAAACCCTATATCTGTGTGTTGTTGTATGTGGTTGCTTGCATCTCAGTCTGCGCACCGATTCCCTCTCTCCTATTCCTGATGTAACTCGAAATAATTTGAGATTTCTTTTCCTACCTTTGCTTCCCCCGAATGTAACTCGGGGTTTCACAATTCAATTGTAAATAGGATAGATTTTATTTCTTGTTATGTCAAAGAACGGCGGACGACCTGAGACAATCGGTTCAAGGCATGAACCGATCAGTTGGTGTTCCAGACGACCGGTTCGAGGAGCGAGACGAGCGGGTGGTGACCTGAGGAGATGCACGATGACCGGTGAACTGATCGGCTGGAGGCGCCAGTCGATTGGCTGGTGGCACCCGAACAACCAAATTGATGGTGAGCCGATCAGTCATGGAGATGAGCTGATCAAACCCAGAAAGGCAGGCACATATTTCATCTTGTACAGGTTGCATGTGATGTAGACCTAGATGACCGTGATTCCTCTTGGCTCGAGGAATCACAATAGGATGGTCATAATCATTGCTTTTATCATTTTGCATGTTTTCTGTGGGATATAGCATGTATACGATACATACTATATATTGTGGTGATTGGATATGTATATGTATATAAAAACCAAATCCCTCATTAAATATTAAGTTTTAGATGCCTTCCAAATGTGAAACACATGAAAAGATTGATTGACCAAGTGTGGGCACGCCGTAGTGTGGTGCACCATCTATCTCGTTGAAGCGTGAAGGATGAATGTGTGGGTCTACCTTAGCAGGGTGCATGTTCATCGTGTTAGCTTTGGGTTGGACTTAACAAGGTGATCTAGATGGGATCTAGTACCTTGAGGCATGGAGATGATCATGGCAAAGAGTTGCATATGATGCAATTGGCAAGAGTTGCCTACCTGGGAGATCTGAGTTGTGGGTGACAGCCCTAGCTGGTCCATGTCTCAGAGGATTTTAGGATCTTGACCCACTAGAGGATTGTACGCTGCAATCTTCCGAATTGATGGTGAGGGCTGTCAATTTGAGTCAAAATAGTGGGAGTGGTAATTAATTAAAGGCCTAATTAACTATCGTCAAATTTATTCAAATCAAATCAAAAGGAGTTTTCACAAAATGCAATTTTCTCTTGTAGAATGGCAAAGGAATCATCTTTTAAAATGGGCAAATTAATTGAGAATAAATTCCATAACTGGTTGAGGATTGTGAGAAGTGTTCTGCACAATCCAGATATACCAGGAGCCTTTGAATCCACTCTATGTATGCTTAATGTGTTGGTGAAGAAGAAAGAAAGTTTATTGATAGAGATCAATGGAACGAAAGGTGAGGGAGAGAAGGGTTCTCTCGCCAAACCAATTTCTTCTATATGGAGAGGATGGAAGGAACGATGGAAGAAGAAGTCAGAGATAGAGATCTCTACTTGTAGTGTATACGTGATAGAGATTAACTTTACTACTTCTTCGTCATGGGTACTTGATACCGGATGCGGATCTCATATTTGTTCAAATGTGAAGGATCTTAAGAGAAGTAGGCCTTTAGGGAAAGGTGAGGTAGAACTACGTGTTTCTAATGGGGCAAGGGTTGCCGCCAGTGCCGTAGGAACCTATGAGTTAACTCTACCAAGTGGGCTAATAATAGAGTTGAAGAACTACTATTATGTACCTGCCATAAATAGGAATATCATTTCTGTCTCTTGTTTGGACAAAGATGGATTTGAATTTCTTATTAAGAATGGAAAATGTTCCATTTCTAAAGATGGGATCTTTTATGGCAGTGTCCCAATGTCTTATGGTCTATACTTGATAGATTTAGAGACAAGTGTATACAACGTAAACACCAAAAGGCAAAAACTCAATGACTCAAACAAAACATATCTTTGGCATTGTCGTCTAGGGCACATAAATGAGAAGCGCATTTCTAGACTCCATAAAGATGGTTATCTAGAATCTTTTGATTATGAATCAATAGAGACATGTGAATCTTGTTTATTGGGAAAGATGACCAAGACTCCCTTTTCAGGTAAAGGTGAGAGAGCTAGTGATCTATTAGGACTCATACATACTGATGTATGTGGGCCTTTTAGAACTAATGCCAGAAATGGGTGCCAGTACTTCATTACCTTCACTGATGATTTCAGTAGGTATGGCTATGTGTACCTGATGAAGCATAAGTCAGAAACCCTTGAAAGGTTCAAGGATTTCATGAATGAAGTAAAGAACCAACTTGGTAAAAGTATTAAGGCACTTTGATCCGATCGAGGTGGAGAATACTTAAGCCAGGAGTTTGAGGACCTTCTGCGAGCCCGTGGTATTGTATCACAATGGACTCCGCCTGGAACACCACAGCATAACAGTGTGTCTGAAAGAAGGAATCACACATTGTTGGATATGGTGTGATTAATGATGAGTTTTGTTGATCTTCCGATTTCCTTCTGGGGTCATGCTCTTGAAACCGCCACATTTACACTTAATCGTGTACCATCTAAATCGGTTCAAAAGACACCATATGAGAGATGGTATGGAAAGCGTCCCAATTTGTCTTTTATGAAGATTTGGGGTTGTGAGGCTTACGTCAAGAAAATGTTTCCTGATAAGCTTGGACCCAAATACGATAAATGTTATTTTGTTGGATATCCCAAGGAAACGAGGGGATATTACTTATACCATCCTACTGACAACAAAGTGTTTGTTGCTAGGGATGCTGTATTCCTAGAGAAGGAATTTATTTCCAAAGGAAGCAGTGGGAGGAATATAGAGCTTGAAGAGGTTCAAGCCCAACAAGAAAACATTGAACCGGTAGATGTACGAGAGGAAATTGGAGATTCACAAGGTGTTGTGGGATCTCATTCTCCTCTGGTAACACAACGACCTCATAGATCTAGTAGGACCCGCCTTGAACCTGAGAGGTTTGGATACCTTGTGACTGAGGAAGGTGGTGAGTTGATCATAGATGATGACCCAACTACCTACGTAGAGGCTATGGAGGGACCAGATTCTGAGAAATGGCTTGAAGCCATGAGATCCGAGATGGAATCCATGTACTCCAACAAAGTATGGACTTTGGTGGAACCACTCGAAGGGGTAAAACCCATAGGGTGCAAGTGGGTCTTTAAGAAAAAGACTGACATGGATGGCTATGTGCAAACTTATAAAGGCAGATTGGTTGCGAAGGGATTTCAACAAGTTCAAGGTGTTGACTATGATGAAACCTTTTCTCCAGTTGTCATGATTAAGTCTATCAGGATCATGCTTGCTATTGCAGCTTATTATGACTATGAGATTTGGCAGATGGATGTTAAAACTGCATTCCTTAATGGGAATATAAATGAGGATGTGTACATGACACAGCCTGAAGGTTTTGTAGATCCAAAGAATGCCAATAAAGTATGTAAGTTGCAAAGGTCAATCTATGGATTGAAGCAAGCATCTCAGAGTTGGAATCTTCGATTTGATGAGGAAGTCAAAGTGTTTGACTTTATTCAAAATGAAGATGAACCTTGTATGTACAAGAAGGTTAGTGGGAGCTCGATCACATTCCTCGTATTGTATGTGGATGACATACTTTTGATGGGGAATGATGTCTTAGCCTTAGAGAAGGTAAAGACTTGGCTTGGGAATACTTTCTCAATGAAAGAATTAGGAGAAGCATCCTACATTCTAGGAATTAAGATCTATAGAAATAGATCTAGAAGGCTTCTCGGACCAAGTCAGAGCACGTACATTGACAAAGTGCTGAAGCGGTTCAGCATGGAGAACTCAAAGAGAGGCAACATCCCCATGTTACATGGAGTCACCGTCTCTAGAGCTCAATGTCCCCAATCTTGTGAAGAGAGGGAGTGTATGAATGGGATCCCATATGCATCAGCCATCAGATCCATCATGTACGCTATGTTGTACACACGCCCAGATGTCTCGTATGCACTCAGCATGACGAGCCGGTACCAGTCAGATCCCGGGGATGCTCACTGGACAGCCGTAAAGAACATCCTCAAGTACTTGCGAAGGACTAAGGATCAATTTCTTGTTTACAGCGGCGAGGAAGAGCTGGTTGTAAAGGGTTACACTGATGCAAGCTTCCAAACCAATAAAGATGATTACAGATCGCAGTCAGGATTTGTATTTTGCCTTAATAATGGAGTTGTGAGCTGGAAGAGTTACAAGCAAGAAATAGTTGTCGATTCTACTACAGAGGCCGAGTATATTGCTGCTTCACATGTAGCAAAGGAGGTTGTGTGGATCAGGAAGTTCATCTCTGAACTTGGTGTAGTTCCCAGTAGCTGTGATGCAAATGAGCTTTATTGTGACAATAATGGAGCTATTGCACAAGCTAAGGAACCCAGATCACATCAGCGGTCTAAGCACATACCGCGGCGCTTCCATCTCATACGAGAGATCGTACAGCGAGGAGATGTGAAGATTTGCAAAGTACCAACTGAAGACAACATAGTTGATCCACTGACTAAGGCCCATTCTCAGCAGAAGCATGATCGTCATGCTAGGTCACAAGGACTGAGGTTCCTTGGTGACTGGCTCTAAGTGCAAGTGGGAGTCTGTTGGTATGTATGCCCATAGAGGAAGTCATATGATGATTGTAATGGGATACTTTGTAAATGATTAGAATAGTAATAAAAGGCAATTTCCGATCTATATGTTTAAACTGTTTCTGAGATGATGGTGTAACATGATAGATGTCTAAAGAATGGTTTTACTCAATGGCGTATGCTTTTAGGTTCAGGACCTAAATGATGAGATCATATGGATGTTAGGAGTATACATTATTGTTTAGTCCCTAGTCAGTTGTTATTGTAGAAATAACCATAGACATCAATGACACTAAAGACTAGATTGTGTGTTGGTTGATGACAGAATCTCGTTAGTCATGATATAGTGATATCAAACCAAGCACATAGGTACTTGTTAGAGAACAAGGTACCAGATAGACCCACCGTGAGAGTGACACATGGAACCATGACTTGGTAGTCACAGTCAGCTCTCACACTGATGGTGGTGAGTGTGATTCTTAGACCTGAAATCACTACACTCAACACATGTCGTTGGGTACACTTTGACATCATCAAACGTAGTCCTGAAACATGGGTTGTTATAAAGGTGATGATTGGGTGGCTTTGACACATGGGGCTTTTGAGGGGTGAGTGATAGATATGGGATTTTTCCCTCCTGAGGGAGTTTGATGTCCTTGGCCACTTGATGACTAGGATTGAGAAAGGCATGTGCATGCACGTGTGAATCAATATGTGATATTGATGTCACACACATCTCACCCAGTCTGCTCTGAGATCAAGGAAATGAATGAACGTTGACAGGATGATTGTTCCATGCCTCGAGTTCATTCAGGATATCAGTGACAAAGGAATTATACATTCACTGTAACACCATTCACAGATTGTAGGATTGAAAGTTGTTCTCCAACTTTCTATTTCACTTGGGTAGCACTGATGTGTGACTAGGCACCGCTCTTTTCTTGTGAAGTCATAAGTGTTATGGACTTTCACTTCCAATGTGAAATGGACCTGTAGGGTCACAAACATAGGATTTAACCTGGAATAGGAGTTTTGTCCACAAACATGTTTAGGTTGATTACTAAAGGAGTTTAGTAGTTCAATTAAACACTCAATCAATTGATAGCTCAATATCATAGTGTTCAAGGTGTTGGACTGATTGATTAGAGTATCAGATTGATTGAAACTGCGATTGACTGATTCTGCACAATCTGCACTCCCAACTGATTGGCTCCTGTGATGAACCGGTCGGCTGAGCTTAGTGAACTGATCGTCTCAACTGGTGAGTCGATCGGCTCATGCACAGGGTGAAATGATTGCTTCAAGTGTTAAAATGATCAGTTCAACTGATGCAACCGAGCAAGTTGGGAAAGTAGGATTGGTGAGAAATTTCCTTTCGTTTCACTTGCCCAATTTGATTGGAATAAGGATTGGTATTTGATACCAATTAGAAACAAAAGATGGAAAGTCAATCGGGAACTGATCAGGACCACAAACCGACCGGTTCAGAAGTGAACCGATCGGCTCATGGGTCCCAACCGATCGGTTGAATGTCAACCGACCGGCTCAGATCCCCAACCGACCATTTCAGAAATGAAACGATCGGTTCAGGTTGCGAGTTGGTTGTTTTTTGTGGAAAATCTCGAACCCTTCTACTCCTGCTTTAGTCCCGCATTTCCCGAGATGGAGAACCCTGTCCCATGACCCTCCTATATATAGGGATATTAGGGGCTTCTCAAAGTACAACCTAGTGCAACCGGTTGCTCTGTGAAGTTGTCGTTCTCTCTGGTTTTGGTAACCGAGAGAGAGCTCGAGCAAGTGCTACCCGATAAGGGAGGCACAACAAGGGAAAGACAACTGCAGAAAGCGACTGGTGGCAGGAGAGTGTGTTTGCGACTAGTACGCCGACAGGAGGACGCGACTCCTTCTGATACCTTGTAGAACAAGGAGATCAGAGTTCTAGGCAGTCCGTGTGGACGACTGTAGAGGCGGGAGACCTATGTCGCTCGGAGGACAACTATCAATCCTGACAGTCCCGGTGAGACCAGGAGTCTTCAGTCCCAGTGCGACTAGGAGCTGCACAGACACCGTCTAAGACCGAAGGTGAAGACTACACAAGGCACGAGGTACAGTCGCCGAGCAAGCCGCAGGACAAGGTATGCATCCACAAACCATCTTTCCTATTGTATAGACGTTGATGCGATTCCTTTTGTTCTGGGTTTTGGGAGAAAATTTTTGTTTCCGCTGCTTCTCTGCCTCCCCTAAAACCCAACATGTTAAACAATTGAAAGACTCTAGAGTCAAAGGAAAGAAGTTCATTGAGAAGGCTATGAAATGTTTCACCTATGGTGAAGGAGGTCACAGAATCAATAACTACATTTACACGTGACCAGAAGATAGTGAAGAATATGAAAGTGAAGAAGAGACAGAGAACATCTCTTAAACAATTTTCTAAAGGCTAGACCAATCCGACTTCAATTATGGAAACAAAGATGTTTCTATGAGTTTCCATCAACTGGGTGGTTCATCTAAGCCGCCACTGGGATTCGAGAAAAGAGGTGGACAGAGCCAGTATACCAAAATTACAACTTACTGATAGAATAGAAACAATTATCAAGGTCAAGGCTAATATTAGAACAAAAATACAAATAGGAAGAACCAAGACCAAGGTCAAGGCTAGAGTAGTAGTAATAGAAAACCCATCCTAGTATCAGAGCTTTTTGAATTTGCAAAAGGACTGACAAATGTTAATGAATAGTTAACTCAAAGTGACATGACAAACACTAATGTTCTAAGTACTATGCAAACTCAGATGTTGCACTTCAGACACATCAGAGGCAGATCAACCAGCAGTTTGCGCAACTTTCTGAGCTCATGAACAATACCCAAGGAAAGATCCCCTCCAACACAGAGATAGAAAAGATGGATAATCTTTGATCAAGGAGGACACTGGAAGATTCTAGTACCAACGACACCATAGAAAAAAGTAATTGTAATGAGCCACAACCTGAAACTATAACTGTACAAGAAGAATCTGAAAGAGAAGAGCTCGTGAATGAGGATAAGAATGAAGAAAAATACAAAAGGATTAAAAGTGCAAAGACCAAGAAACCAGATCCTACCAAAGAGATATTTACACAAAGAAATCCCTATGCCCCAAGAGTCTCATTTCCCTACAAACTGATTAAAGCTCAATTGAAGATGAGATATGATAAGTTTATGGAGGCTATAAGGAAATTACATCTAGATATTCCCTTTCTAGATTCAATCTAAGAGATACCTACATATGCCAAATTCTTCAAGGATCTAATCACAAAAACAAGGAAAGGGGACTACACCGAGATAGTGCAGCTGGATAAAATGTCAAGTGCCTTTGTCCAATCTGAATTGCCTACAAAGAAGAAGGATCCCAGGGCATTCACTATCATTTTCAATGTTGGAGATAACATAGAAAGAAAAGGGTTAGACAACATGGGAGCAAGCATAAGTCTAATGCCTCTGTCCTTAGCCCAAAGGCTTGGGCTAATGAACATGGTGAAGACTGGAATGAGAATTGAATTGGTTGATCACACTTGCACCAAGCCAGTCGGGATTGTGAGGACATCCCAATTTGTGTTGGGTGATTCTTTATACCTTGTGACATAGTAGTGATTGACATCAAAGAAGATATGACATGTCCAATGTTCTTTAGAAGACCCTTCCTTGCCACAAGTAGAGCCTTGATTGACATAGCGGAAGGGGTTATTACTCTATATGTTGGAAATGATGAAATCGACTTTCATGATCAGGATGCTATGAGAGGGCCTTATTTATTTGAGTCGGTCTACTTCATGGACAACTATAACCAATATTGTGAAGAAGTGCAAGAAGACAAGGTGATTGTCGATCCGCTCATGCAAGCCTTGAACAATCTTGACCCGAATTTAAAAGACCCTGAAGTGGTACATATTCTATATTATTTGAATCAATCAGAAGAGGAGTTCAGTGATTGCTGAAGAAATAACCTTCGCAACATCAAAGTGCGCATCTTTAGAAAAAACGCCTGAGGAAAAAGAAGAACCCAAATGAATGTAGGACTAATACCATTGCCTGAAGGTTTGAAGTATGGATTCCTAGATAATGAGGAAAGGAACCCGATGATAGTTAATGCAAACTTGATAGATGAACAAATGGAAGAGTTATTAAACAAACTCAGTCTACAAAGGAAAGCTATAGGATATTTTGTGGAATATATCAAGGGCCTCAGTCCAGCTCTATGCATGCATAGAATCAATCTTGAGGAAACTACTAAACCCCTGTCTCAGCCACTAAGGAAATTTAATCAGATTCTAAAAGAAGTTGTAAAGAAAGAAGTAATAAAGTTGTGTGATGCAAGGATCATCTACCCCATTAGTGATAGAAACTTGGTCAGCCTTATCCACATTGTAACTATGAAGGGAGGGATGACTATAGTAAAAGGAAAGTAATGGGGATGAAGTGGCCACTCAGACGTTTATTGGGTGGAGACTATGTATCGTCTACCGCCAGCTCAATGCCTCCACAAGGAAAGACCACTTCCATGTACCTTTCACCGATCAAATCTTAGAAACATTATCACATCATGCATATTTCTACTTTCTAAATGGATACTTCAATTTTTATCAAGTACCAATCCACCCATACGATCAGGAAAAGAATATGTTTACCTGTATCTATGGCACCTATGATTTTAGAAGAATGTCCTTTGGGTTATGTAAAGCACCTTCAACCTTTTAGAGGTGCATGATTTCTATGTTCTCTTATTTCCTAGAAGATATAATGGAGGTTTTTATGGATGACTTCTCCATTTACAGAACAGTCTTTGATAGGTGTGTCAAGAATCTTTCCTTGGTTATACAACATTATGAGGAGAATCATCTAGTCTTGAATTGGGAAAAATGTCATTTCATGGTTCAATATGGTATAGTGTTGGACATAAAATCTCAGAGAAAGGAATAGAGGTTGATCTTTGCAAGATCGAGGCTATACCCAAACTCCCACCTCTAAAATTAGTAACGGGAGTGAGGAGTTTCCTAGGTCATGCTAGATATTATAGAAGTTTTATTAAAGGCTTCTATAAATGGCCAAGCCTTTGTCGAACCTATTGGTAAAGGTTGTGGGGTTTGATTTTTATGATAAGTGGCTTGAGGTATTTAATGTCCTAAATAATGCTTTGACTACTGCCCCAATCCTACAAGCACATGATTGGGAGATCCCCTTTGATATAGTGTGTGACGCCAGTGACTATTCCATTGGAGTTGTCCTTGGATAAAGAAAAGATAAGAAGCATCACGTGATCTATTATGCCCACCGAACTCTTGACAAGGCCCAAGTCAACTACACAACCATGTAAAATGAAATGTTGGCTTTCGTGTCTGCTTTGACAAATTTAGATCATACTTGATTGGATCCAAGGTGAAGGTATATCCTGGTCATGGAGCTATAAAGTACCTGATGCAAAAGAAAGATATGAAGACAAGGTTGTTAAGGTGGGCTCTATTGTTGCAAGAATTCAATCATGATATAATTGATAAGAAGGGAACAAAGAATGTTGTTGCCGACTATCTCTCAAGAATCATGGCTACAAAAGAAAATCAGATGCCAGTAAATGATAATTATGTTGACGAAGCCTTGATGATGGCAAGGCCTATTGAGCCAAACCTACCATGGTTTGCTGATATTTACAATTATGTAGCATGCCAGCAGCTGCCACCTGACATAATTTATAATCAAAAGAAGAAGTTTTTTTTATTTGAGGAACTACTACTGAGATGACCCACTGCTATTCAAAAGATGTTCTGATAACTTGTACTGCTGATGTGTATCGAAAGAGGAAGTGCCTCAAATCCTGAGAGACTACCATGCTTTTCCCTAAGGGGGACACCATGGAGGAGAAACGAGTGCATCCAAGGTCCTACAGTTGGGGTTATATAAGCCAACCCTCTTTAAAGACATGATGGCTTTTGTTAAAACTTGCAATAGAATGCCAACTCACTAAAAACATCACTAAAAGAAACAAGATGCCCATGTGTGATTGGGTAGAAGTATAAATATTTGATGTCTGGGGAATAGACTATATGGGACCATTCCCATCCTCAAAAGGTAATCAATATCTCCTTGTCACTATAGACTATGTTTCGAAGTGGGAAGATGTTGTTTCTACCCAAACATGTGATTCAAATGCAATAATTAAGCTTTTTGAGAAAACCATATTTCTGGGATTTAAAGTCTCGCACACCGTCATCAGTGACTGGGGATCTCACTTTAATGAAAGGTAATTTGAAGCTTTGCTGAGAAAATATGGAATCAAGTACAAAGTAGAAACCTTGTATCACCCGTAGACATCCAGGCAAGTAGAGGTATCAAACAGGAAAATAAAGCAAATTTTGGAAAAGACTGCCAGTAGAAAAAGGAAAGATTGGTCGATGAAACTAGATGACGCATTGTGGGCCTACTGCATAGCGTATAAAACCCCAATAGGAAAAACCCCTTATAGACTAATTTATGGAAAGTCCTACCACTTTTCAATGGAGTTAGAGCATAAGGCCCTTGGGTCTACAAAGTTCCTAAACATGGATATGGATAAGGCAGGCAAGAATTGATTCCTACAGTTGCAAGAGTTGGAAGAGCTCAGGCTACACGCCTACGAGAATGCCTGCATTTACAAGCAAAGGACAAAGGTGTGGCATGATGCCCACCTGGAAAAAAAAATGTGGGCATGAAGGGGACAAGGTCCTTCTATTCAATTCCAATATTATATTGTTTCCCAAAAAACTCAGGACTGGATGGTCTGTTCCATTTTCTATTGTGAAAATCTATCCATATGGAATGATGGAAATTACTAGTGACAATATTGGTACTTTCAAGGTGAATGGACACAGAGTCAAAAGATATTATGAACATGAAACCTTTGTGAGGAGATCGGAACTCAATCTAGAAGAGACACAACTGGTACCACCAGAAGAACCCTAAGAAGACTCATCAAAAAATTCAAGCTAAAGACTATAAACTAGCACTTCTTGGGAGGCAACCCAAGGATTTACTACCTTCTTTAGATTTGCAATGCTTTATCCCAGCTTTCATTTAGTTGAAACTATGTACATACCTCTTAGTATAAATTTAACACTTCTCTATTAAAAAAAATTCTCTAAAACAGTATAGATTGCCAATTCTAAAGCTCCATCTATTGTTATCTCTTCAACTACTTTAAGATATTCAAATATAATGTTTAATCAAAACTTGAATAATTTCTCTAAAGAAACCCTTATGTCAACCGAAACACTTTTATTTATTTCTCGACCGATACTATCTTCCCTAGTTGTCTCGATCATGACAGTTAGCATCTCTCTATTTCCATGTAAAGACACATCTAGGCCGTTACACCTTTACTGGTGTCACAGCCGAAACCAGTGTCTCGACCAGAACATGTGTCACGACCATGACAGATGTTGCTGCCAAAACACAACACCTACAGCCTTGATCTCTACACCGTCGGGTATAAAAGAACTTCTTAACAGTAAACCCCATGTTTCATTCCTCTCAGTCTCTTTTGTTGCCACTCTGACAAACTGTAGCAAAGGATTGGCGAACGGATGAAGACGGAGCAATAGAGTCAAGAAACACAACGTAACGATGAGCACTGATATTGTTGCCACTTGTGCCGCCACTGTCCTCCTCTCCTTCCTTTTCTTTGTCTAAAGTCAGGAAGGTACCTGCTATCCCTTTATCCTTCTTCTTTTTCTTCTTTCCCTTCAGTGATCCACACCGCCTTTTTCCCCTTTCTCACAACCGATTCTTGATACCCTTTCTTAATGAACCGACCACTTGTTCCAACATGTTTCCCCCTCTCTCGTTCCAACCTATCATCTTCTTGAATGACTTGTCAACACCATGTTTGTAACCCTCTTTTCAATCATAACCCTTTTCACAGTCATGAAAACCTACTCGATGCCCTCCATTATTAACCTTTTACCTTCAACACCCCTTACCCCTAATCATAAAATTGCACCTTCTTAACTGGTCATTGTTGAAAATGCACTTTCTGAGTATGAATATCTTCCGCCCCCATTCATCATCTCGGACGAGACTCTTATCACAGTTGTGACTGGTGTTTCGGTTGTGGCACTCGTGGCGATCGTGACCCATGTATGTTCTATCCAAATAATTCAATCATCTAAACCACAACTTGGGCCCCACCTATTCACCTTCATACTCTTGTGCTTCCCCCATGCATCCTCTTTCAACCCACTAGAGTATTAATCATTTGGTTTACCCCACCCTCTACTTTAAGATTTGACCTTCTGTTCATCTCGGTCACACCGACCCTTTTTTGTCACGAACATCCCTGGATGATGCTACTCCCGAGTAGGTGATTCCATGCCGCATCTATCTAATGTTGCGGTTGTGATGCTAGCCACGGTCATGATGCTCATGGGACCAGTCTCGGTCACGACACAGCTCATGGTTTCCTCTAGTTTTAGTTACTATGCAATTGTGAATTTGTTTAATTGACCTATCTCGACCCTGACATGTGACACCCATTTCAGTCTTGATAGATTCCAAAATCAGTGACAATCACTACCTATATAATTGAATTATCATTACCATCATATGCAATATCAACTAATATCATTATTGCTAAAATTGTATAATGTTGACTTCCATGTTTGATACCTTGACCAAGAAGGAGACCTCACTAAAAGGAGAAGAACTGACCCTCGAATCAATTACCAAGGAACTGAATGACCACCCCGACTTGTCACTACAAAAGAAAATCCGTTTGGAGTTGATGAAGAAGAAGTATGAATACATTTTGGACCACAAGATGCCAAAGGAGTCTGATGAGTCCCAGGGGACTACAGATACATGCCAGAGGAGGAAGAACCTAGTAAAAGAGGGAATAAAAAAGCCGTTGATCTAGAAAAACAAAAAACAAATAAGAGGAAAGTCATAGTAAAAACTGGGTCACTTTCTACTGTTCTAGTGGAGAAAGCAGAACAAAGAATCAAGGCTACAATAGTAGAGTCATCTGTAACTATCATAGCAAGGGATCGGGTGCACAGGTCCAATTATAATCTGGTCAGGAATACTAAGGTGTTCCATCCAACAAGTTACATTGATGTCAAAGATTTTAGAAAGATAGGGATCCATGACAAAGTAATGGATTTCCTCAAGGGAGCAAACATGCACTACTTCAGCTCAACCAAGGCAATTTCTTTGATAGAACTTACTGCCGATTTCATCTCCTTTATAGAAGTAGTCCCTATCGATAATAAAGAAATAAGGGAAGTGGGGGGGTTCAAGCTACATGTGAGGATGGGAGGCAAGGAATATTATGTAATAGAGGTGATTATAAACAAGATCTTCATAGAAAATGACGCATGTTCGGCAGCGTAGGGTGAGAATACCACAATTGGGTATAGCAGCCATAAGACATGGGACAAGCTCACAACAGAACATGTACATAGCCTAAAGAACTACAAAGATACACTCATCTCTTTGTGCTTTATCAGGGTAAATTAGTAGAAGATAACATCAAACACAATCTTTAAAAGATTTGAAATAGGAGTAGTGCCCAAAGGAGACATGTTCCTCATCTGGTCAATGTTGAATAAGAGACTAGTGAACCTAGAAAGGCTTCTAATTGAGAAACTATCAATTGTTGCAGGACAGGACACTAGGAAGATAAAAGATCTCTACATGGGATGAAAAATAACCCAAATTGTCACCTACTTCCTTCCACTTGAGCAGTAAAGTAGATACAAGGAAACAGAAGGGTACACAAAGATAGACATCAAGTACCCGATAATTGCTAGTATTCTAGTGCAAAAGAAGGAGAAGCTCTTCTACAAGCAATCCCACTCCAAACTACTACTTCCCCTTTTGGAAATGGCATATTATGGTGACCAAAAGCTACCACTCGGTGAGGAGCAGGTAAATAAAATGCACTCTGGTGCAGTCAAAAGGGGCACCAATCCGCAATCACCCTCCAACATTGAATAAGAACTAGAACTAGTGTTGGAAATAGAGCAACACAATCTAGAGGAAAGGAAGAAATGATTAATCAAGAAACGCAAGGACAAGGCATAGGGCATCCATCTAATAAAGTTAGAAGTGGCAAAACATCAATCTGTGGAAGACCTACCAGATCACAATGATGAAGGGTTCTATATTCCACCACCATTTTCCCCAGTCACAGTCATAATACCCAAGAGGACTGTCAAGCCAAGCACAAAAAAATAATCCAGAAGTTGAGAAGGGGCCAATCCAAGGTCCCAAGGCATCCAAGCAACCAACACTTACCTCTCCAACAACCAATATAGTGCATGTGGTACCTGATGAACCTACAACATCAAGAGATGAAAAAGCAATGGCTACCGAGTGTGAAGGTGAGAAAGAGAATCTATTGCGGCCACCAAAAAAAGATCAATGGCCCTCCCCTCAAAAAGAACAATCAGTTGCATCATCATCTCAACCACCAACAAATACAAGACTCAAAGAACAGAAACAAGAACAACATATCCTGACATTCAGGGAGGAATTGGGACGTCGAGTTGACACCCTCTTCTCTCATGTGAACAATTCTTCTTCACAAACTCAGTTCTTTTCTCATAAGCTGCAAGCACTAATAATGCAAGTATCAAAGATAGATGAGAGGAAAGACGAGCTTCCTAAGTTCATGAGGGACATACTCTTTCACCAACTATAGATGATGCAAGCCATCAGAACAATGTCAGATGAGATGGCAGATCTTCAAAAAGAGAGGAAAAATATATGCGTTGAAAAGGAGATGATGCACAAAGGTTATGAAGAATTTGTGCAAGATCTACAAAAGGAACAGGAAAAGCTGGAGGAAGAGCAGAAAAAGATGGAAGAAGAAGGCCAGGAGCTAGAAAATTGGCGAGATATAAAGAGATCAAGGCATATAACCAGTCCCTCCCCTTCCCAAGCTTCCTCAAGCCCTGATCACCATGATGAATATGATGGAGCAAGTGCACCCCCATTGCCAAAAAATGAAAGTGTGAATGTGAAACCTATCCAGAAGAAGGAGCCAGCCAAGAATGAGGTTCAACCTCAACCTGAAGGAACAAATGATGTAGAGGGAAACAAGATGGATACATTGGCACTAGAGTTTGACTTGAACTCTGTCCCTTTCACAGACAACCATCCTAAGATAGTCCTTGCTAATGCCAACTATCTTACCAACCAGAAGAAATTAGAAAAAAGTTAGCTATATACACTGATGACACGACGCTTCAACACTACATCAGCGAGCTAGGTACGACCTTAGAAGAATGTGACGTATACCTGGATCTTGGAGAGCACAATGAGAATTTTGATGAAGTTTATGATGGAAATATGGTGGCTACGATGGCAACACTTAAGGAGGCAGTGATAGAAGGTTGTGAGGCCTCATAAACATATTTTGGTCCTGACAAAGCTAGCAATGAAGTAGGAGAAGAGCCACATGAGACTATTGAAGGCCCCACACCCATCTCTCCTACCACTGTTGCCCCAGCCCCTCCTATATAAGCAGTTGGTGAAGGAACATCAGAGGATGATGAGGGTGTCCTTGCTTCATTCTTCATCAATGAGTCAGCTAAAAAATTGGAACCTAACTGCTGAAAAAGAAGAGACCACTGTAGCACCCCCTCTCCCATTCAAGATGACAGACATGGACATGGCATCACTTTACATAATAACATGTAGGGATGTCCATGTCCTGGCTGACATTTCAGATGAAATCTACCAGGCACAAATATTTTGTACAACAACAAGGGATAGACCCTGACAAGAGAGAAAATCATGGGGTATTCAAAAATAGAGTGTGGGTACACAATAGCTTATTTAGAGCTCTATATAACTTTCCTAGAAGAGTTACTTCACCCTGACAAAATACAACCAACATTGAATGGAACAACACATCTAGAAAGAATGTTGTACAAAGATAGATTTGATTATGAAGTGGTGAAGGAGCTACAATATGTTGTAAGGAGGGAGGAGACCTATTTTGTCACCTTACCAATAAGAACTGTCAAGCACTACAGACTGATTATCATAAACCTATATGACAGACGTACAAAAGTCTACAAATGTTGTGCTAGAGAGATCCCTAGAACTTCATTGATCTTCAAAGACAAAGAGGCACATTACATACCAAAAGTACCCCTTCATCTACAACAGGTTGTCCAATTGGTAGGAGACCTCCATATACCTAACTGGAAGAACTTATCCATATCTACTAAGGTCCCTCAAGAGGCACCAAGATCAAGGGATTGCACTTTCAATGTGCTCAAAATGATGGTAGCTATAAATAAGGGAATACCTATAGAATATCTTTTCCTTGAAGACATGCATGTCTTGTGGAGCACCTATATTGTGGAAGTTATTTACAATCTGTGTTTCTTCAAAGACCCTGCAATGCCTATTGATGTTGTACCATGTAGGCTGCACATAGGTGTTCCCTTACTAGAAAAGAATCCATGGCAAGAGAAGCAACAAACCTTGTGGGTCGACTCAACTGAACCAGCCAGATCATTTGCTTGGAAGGAAGGTTGGCCTACAAACAAACACCAAGATGAAGCCAAATATGAGGACCAAAAACATCCTGAGGCTGCTGAAAAAGTGATAATTGTAGCCACTATAGAAAAAGAACAAGAAGCACCCACTAAAGATCACACTAAGGAAAGTGAGGTCAATGAAGAGGAGCTTACTGAGATATGCCCATATGGGCCACCTAGCCAGATAGGGCCCTCCTTTGCTGATTTCAACAAGGGCATGCCAAGACCTACCCTGGGACTCAATGTTGCTGATAATGGAAACACGCAAAGAAGATGGTAATTTTGGGGACATTATCTTCGAGTGAGATGCCATCCATGTCATCAAAGATGATCTCCAAGAAACTCTGAAGATGGGAGGCTACCTAGCTGTAAGTGTGATGTTTGTGTATGAGTCTCTGCTAGGTGATAACATGCCTAATGTACATATGGCATATTTCTTGCTCGTCGATGACATACTAAAAAACAAATAGTATAGAGAATACAACCACCTTAAGTAGTGTCTAATATCCTCTCTGTTTGATTTCATCTTATTACCAATATTGCATGATAATCACTTGACACTCCTAGTAGTCAACATCGAAGTTGTAAGATCGCTGACCTGGGTTTTGGGCTAACCCTATTTTATTTGTCTTGATGGTGTTCTTATAACCTTTCTCTAATCATTTCATATGATCTTAGAGATTGTGGAGAGCCTAAGTATATAGTTTAAGCTTGTTTGGATGATGGTTGTTCCTTGTGTGCTAGTTTTGGTGCAAATTGCAATTTACCCAAAGTAGCAGTTGATATGCAATTTGCCACTTCTAGAGGGTTCCTTCACTTTCTTGACATCATTTAGAGGAGAGAGAAAGAAGTGGATGCCATTTTTGAGCCTTTGTTGTGTGGTGGTACCCATGGTGGTGATTAGGGTTTCTAGGGTTGTGTGTGTATCGACCTATGTGTACCTTGTGGGTGTAGCGACCTATGTCACACATGTAGGGATTGTTTTGTGGGATTCGTGGTCAAGCCACCCCCTCTAGGTGTTGTGGTCATGATCTAGATGGTTTCTTTTGGATTTTTTTCAAGATAGTTTCCCTTGTATAAGAGTGTCTCGACCTAGGGTGTGAGTGACGATCTCTTGTCTCGATCATGTTGATGCTTGGTGCTTTGTTGTAACCGTAGATGGTGTTCCATGGTGGGTCACAGATGCAACCATGTTGGGTGACCTAGGTGGTCTAGACTCAACCTAGAGTGTATCACCATCTTGTGCATGTATGGATAAGGTGGTTGCATGTTGGTTTCTTGGGTGGACAAGTGTCCCTTTGGTGCCTTAGGGTGTTGACATCTCAGCCTTGCCCTTCTCTCTCTTCCCTCATGTATATAACCCCTTATCTCTTCATGTAAGTGGTCCTTTTTGGCCATCCTCTTCCTCTTTCCTTTCTTGGTCATTCTTGGAGACGTATGGAGCAAGGATATCTATTTTGGAGCTCTTGGTGGCTGAATTTCCCATGCATGTGGTGTTTGTGGTGATCCTTTGTCATCTTCTACCTTAGTAAGTATATGTGTTTCTTTGAAATGTTTCCCTTAGATCCCCTACCCCATCTTCTTCTCCTTCCTTGGCCTTAGACTATGTTCTAACATGGTGGTTGTTTTTGAGAAGAGAACTCCTCATCACAAGGGTAATAGGCCATATTTTGATAAGGAGACACCCAAGTGAGAGGGGATTTCTCCTCTCTTTTCTCTCTCTTTCTTTGTTTCATCATAGGGTTCCTTCTTGCCCTTTTCTTGAGAAATCCTTGACCTTGGTATCTTCTTCTTTTTGAGGTAATCTTGTGGCTGAAGGTGGATCCTTTGGTGGAGCTTCAACATCCTTGGTGATCGTGTGCTTGGAGGTATCATCCATGGAGCATTCTTCTTTAAGGCGGATGATATAACCCTTAACCATCTATATGATTGCACTTTCATTTTTTGCATGCAATTGTCTCTCTCTCTCCCTCTAAACATGGCTCTAGCATGATAGAAGTTGATATCATGACCTAGACCTTGGATGAGGGTGGGAAATCATTCTTGGGTTTGTTAGAATTTGAAACCCAAACTTGTGGTACTTGATTCAATAGATGGATGTGTTTTGGTATATTCCTCCCTATCTCATGATCTTGGATTTAATCACATACATGATGCTTGTGTATCTTGGTCTTTATGAAGTTTGGGTTCTATTTTGAATGTGTTAAACATGGTCTAACGTTCTTTCTTAAACCCTAGTTTCTATGTGCATGTTTTCTGAGTTATTTTGAGAGAGTGGTTTCACATGCATATCGAACGTTGATTTTATCACCGTGATCAAGTATCGGCTTCCATGTTCTTCCTTGGATTTTTGTATGTTTCCTCTCATATGTTGAGGTTCAGTTTCCTCTCTCCTAAGTGGTTTTTCTAGATGATCTCTATGGAACTTGTTTTAGGGTTTGGTCATCTTAGATCCAAGATCTTTGGTCTTGGTGATATTTGGGTTCTTGTTGTTTGATCTTGTTTCAGCCGAGACAGATGTGTTTCCTTGTGTCTGAGGTCGAGACAGTTGTGTTCCCTTGTTGTTTGGGGGTCGAGATGCCTATGCCTTGTTCATGGTCTAGGTGTTTGGTGCACTTCTAGTTGTGACTCTTTGCTTTGTACCGTAGTCGTGACATCTAGGTGAAACGGTGGTCACAATGCCACCCTTGGACTCAACGCTACTCTTTGACACGAGTGAGGCATTGTGGTTGTTGGTGTCACATTATTGTTTGTTTCTTCTAGTTGAGACATTTCGTTCATGGGTTGATGAATGTGCTTTTTGCCTTAGTCTTAGTTGTGACCTATCTTCTTGTGTTTGGGTGGTGACCAATTATATTTTGTTTGAGTCTGATGGGCATAGAGACCGCGACACAATGTTGTGCTTCTGGTGAAGACGCCTGTGTTGGTGCAGGGTACAATGCCATGTCCTCTTGTAGTCGCAACATGGAGTGGAATGGGGGTCGTTCTGCCTTGATGGCTTGAGGTTGCAACGCCTGAATGATGTATGGTCGAGACACATGTGTGATGCCACGGTATGATACACATACCCATGCATACAATACTAATGCCTAGTATTATTTACATAATAACCGAATCATTTTCAACTAAATATGCCTTAATCGTAAATCTATTCCAAGAATATGGGAGATAGTGAAATTAGGGATTAGTGTTATAATCATGTTCTAAACCCTAATTGTCTAAGTGTGGATCCCTAACCCTAATGTAGAGATATTGACGTGTCACTTCTCTTTCTTTGAATGGTTGTAATGTTATGATGATTTCTCTTTCCCACTTATGAACCTCTAACCATGCAGATGATATGTGCTTAAATATCATGGTTAGTGTACGCTATGGTGACTATTATGTTCTAGAGGTTGAATGAGCCTTGATGAGGCATGATGAGAGACATGTGATGCAGGAATGATATGACTAGGGTCCTATGACCTGGCAGGTTCCTTGTGCATGATTTGAGGTGATAACCTTTAGAGGTGTGATTGAGGGATTCATATCCCATAGTTATGTGACATTAGTGACAGACTTATGCTGCTATGTGATAGTGATGATGGCCTTATGGATGGCGGTGCTACAGTGCTATGGGATGATGTGATAAGTTCACACCTTATACGTTTTATATCTTCTGAAGTTGTACTATACCCTTTTTCTTGTAGAGTTTGTTATGGCTTTATACTTTGTAATTTGATTGATGCTAAAAGACACTTAATTGGCATAACTAATCAAGTGGAATTATAATCATGTAGGTTCCATGTTCCACAGATCCATTCCTGTATCAATCTTAGTGTTGGATGGTGAAACAAAATCGCCCTTAGTGGGAAGCTCAGAGTCATATATTGTTGAGTATATACATTCACATGATTGGTTGCATGCCATACCCTGGTAGAAGTGCGACTATGGGTCGTAGCTCAGTTATGTAACTCAGTAATACTTTGCCAGGATTGGTTGCAGGCCATACCCTAGTGGGAATGTGACTTCAGGTGTAGCTCAGTTTCACTAGCGATGTTCCTATATACCAAGGTGGGCTAGGGTGTTTTGCAGATGACTCATATGTTATGTCACTATGGCGTTTCTCTCGTGATGTTTGGGAAGTGTGGAGATGTCGTGGATTCTGGATCTTCCATGGACATTGTATGACTTTGATTTTGACTTAGCAGTGGTCAGTTCGAGTATGAGTGGTATACCTTATCTCCTCAGGGCATAGTAAAATACTTAATACAACTATGTAGTGTATTTAAATAGGAACAAATATTGATAACATTGGTTGAAGCCTTGCCTTGTACATTTTAGTTGATAAATGATATACATGTTCTTCATATTCCTTCTTAGAATATTAATTGCTCTACTTCTCAATGATAACTACCTAGAATCGCTTAACTTGCTTTATCTATTAGATGCATATCATTTAATTATATCTGCTTAACCTGCTAAATATGCTTTATCTACTTGTTTAAGTATTTGTGCATTAATAGATGTTAGAGGAAATTTATATCTCTCACTGGGATGTTTGGTCTCACCCTATGGATTTCCACATCTTTTAGGTGGTCGTGCACGATGTGGTGGAGATCGTGCCGTAGAGGAAGAGCAGCAATAAGAGTAGTAGTTGACCAGTTTTTAAGTGTTTCTAGTCTTTTTGTGATAGAATCCTAGAGTTGTCCCTATACACTCAGGTCTTGGGGGTGTTTTTGATGTGTTTGTGGTTATGTTATCTTCATGAGGTTCTTGGCATGTGTGCCTTTTGTTGTACAGTCCTGGTAGTTGTACATTTATATATATGCAGAACATGTTCTTCATGTGATAGGTTGTTGGTAGGAAAGTTGGAAACAATGATGTAAAAACCTAATGATATGTGCTATGTGATCCAGGTGTCTTGTTGTGGACTAATATGTGAAGGTTTTCAGTCTATGGTGCTTTTATGAAGTAGGTTTTAATTTCTTGTGTTTCCTAGTAATCCACTTGTTTAGTGTTAATTATGCATTGGTTTTGAGTATAATCTCACTTGTGGTGGCACGAGGCATCATAGAAGCAAAGACTGCCATCTTATACAATAGCTCAGATTCAACCTTTGTACTAAACAAACGTACAAACATGACTACACTGAAGATGCCAACTGAAGAAAAGGTAGTCACATGTGCTACGACAATCATTGAAATGATACACAAGCATGGTAAGGGGTACAAAATTTCAAAGACAAATGACTTCAAGAAAATGTAGCTTTTCCATAGAAGTCCACAACATATGCCTCTTTCCAATGATTGTGGTTTCTATTTCCTAGCATGTATGGAAGCCCTCGCCCTAAGAGAGATGAAAGTCAAAATTGTGCAACATGAAAGGTATCATGCTCTCTGAGGATTCTACGTTGACGTGCCGATGTAGTCAAAATGGGCAATCTTTGAAAATCAGAAAAAATAAAACAAGCTCGTTTATATCTAAACCTTCAACTTTGACACTCCGAGACAGAGTGAATGATCAGTTTGGGGGAGGAGTTATAAAAAAGCATTAGAGATAAAAAAAAATTCCATTTAATTTAGATCCCAATTTTGTAAGGTCATGTCTTGTACATATTCATACTTTTACCACTGCATAGTAAGAAATTATGAAAAATTTTGAACTTTGATCTTTCTTTCGAAAAAGTGAACCATTTACTATTGTTCACAATTTTGATATTTTCCATGAATTACTAAATTTCCCCATTTCTTAGACTTGTTTAGTCCTTTTGCTACTATTTATCATAATCATTTATAGAGTGGTGCAAATGAGCTACTAATACACGTAAAATAAAAGACACAACAATGCGATCTTATTGCATTCTTACAGCAAAATGTTGCGTAAAGAGGAATAACACTCCTAAACCTATGATCTCCCTAAAAATATGGAGGAATTTACTAGCCACACTCTCGAACAAACACCCTAGCATGACAGTACTATCTAGAAAGTCTATACAGCCCACAATACGGAAATAGCTACGCCTTCCAGTTGTAAATATCCACGCATTGGGATGAAAATCCTTTTAACCCTTTTCCCAAGCCTAAGAGCAGAATAAAAAATACAGAAGAAATAAAATCAATAGAGTTGTGCCTGGAAAGATGTTGAAGGATTCTACATGGTCGATGTATTGCTGCACTTAAGAATGTAGATATGTCATGCCTATAAGTGGAATCTGGAAGCCAAGTTTTACCCACCCCCATTTTGAAGCAAACCTCATACAACCACCTGACACTACATCAGGACCCAATCGAGAATATTGTCTTTGTGATAGTATGGTTGAGTCCGACTAAGGTATGTAGTGTTGTCTAAATGGACATCATTTAATCCCTTTATTTTAATAATGACAAACATTTCATTCTTGTGGATCTAACGTGCTACTTGATTGTTGCATGCATTAGGTGGATGACAAACTACTTATGCTAAAATTGCTTTAAGTCATGAATGTAATCAAATGTAAAAATGTGTACAAGTATATAATGTACAAGTACTTAGACATCATGTAAATCAAGCGTTAGATCTTCCCTAGCCAATCACTACACTTAGATAGGTCATCCCCTAAAATAGTGTCACAACTGCACACTCATACACACACTTAGTACTTATTTTAAAATGTTGAAACAGGGTTATTCTCGGTCTACAAACTCCTTGACCGAGGAACTCTCGGTCGACAAACTCTTCGACCAAGAAAGACCCAGGTAGCAGTTAGAAACAACAGACAAGGTAGTTGGGAGTTGGATCAGAACGTTATACACACTTGCTCCAGACAGTCCCTCAGTCGACAAGACTTCGACCGAGAAGTGTTCTGTCTGCAATTTTCAGAGTTAATTAACTAGCCATTGCTAAAGAAACTAATGTGTACCTAACGGCTAGTTCAGCACTAAGAACCCCCTAGAAAGTGTCTAGAACGTCCTTAAGCACTTGTAGGCCATTCCTATAAATACATGAGCTTACATACTTGCAATTGGCAATCTGTTTTGAGCAATTGAGCAACACTAGCATTGGCTACTCATTTCCCTTGCTCCAAATTCATGTCCTATAGGCTAGCATCTCCTTGTTGGTATGTAAGCCCTGAGAGCCAATCATGGGATGATTGGTGGGATACATTAAGATTGATTTGATAAACATAAAAAGGCGAGCTTCCAATTCTTTCTGGTTCAGTCATATGAGATAGTGATAGAACATATTGAATGTCTAGAGAATGACAGTACTCAATGACGTATGCCTTCAGGTTCATGACCTGAACGATGAGATCATACGGATGCTAAGAGTTTGTACATTCTTGTTATGTCCCTAGTCGGATGTCATTGTGGAAGGTAGATAGACAACAATGACACACAAGACTAGATTGTGGTGTTGGTTTATGACAGAATCTCATTAGTCATGATATAGAGATATCAAACCAAACACATAGGTACTTGTTAGAGAACAAGGTACCGGACAGACCCACCATGAGTTTGACACATGGAACCATGAGATGGTAGTCACAGTCAGTACTCACAGTGATGGTGGTGAGTGTGATTCTTAGACCTGAAATCACTGCACTCAACACATGTCGTTGGGCACACTTTGACATCATCAAACACAGTCCTGAAACATGGGTTGTTATAAAGGTGATGATTGGGTGGCTTTGACACATGGGGCTTTTGAGGGGTGAGTGATAGATATGGGATTTGTCCCTCCTGAGAGAGTTTGATATCCATGGCCACTTGATGAGTAGGATTGAGAAAGGCGTGCATGCATGTGTGAATCAGTATATGATATTGATGTCATACATATCTCTTCCAGTCTACTCTGAGATCAAGGAAGTGAATGAACGTTGACAGGATGACTGTTCCATGCCTCGAGTTCATTTGGGATATCAGTGATAAAGGAATTATACATTCGCTGTAACACCATTCACAGATTGTAGGATGAAAGTTGTTCTCCAACTTTCTACTTTCACTTGGGTAGCACTGATGTGTGACTAGGCACCGCTCTTTGCTTGTGAAGTCATAAGTGTTATGGACTTTCACTGTCAATGTGAAATAGACCTGCAGGGTCACACACATAGGATTTAACCTGGAAGAGGAGTTTTATCCACAAAGCAATGTTTAGATTGATTACTAAAGGAGTTTAGTAGTTCAATTAAACACTCAATCAGTCAATAGCTCAATATCGTATGGTTCAAGGTGTTGGACGCATTGATTGGAGTATCGGATTGATTGAAATCGCAATTGACTGATTTTGCCCAACCTGTGCTCCCAACCGATCGGTTCATGTGATGAACCGGTCGACTGAGGTTGCTGAACCGGTCGGCTGGAGTGTCCAGGCCGATCGGCTCATGCCCAGGTTGAAATGACCGGTTCAAGGGTTGAACCGATCGGCTCAACTGGTGCAACCGACCAGTTGGGAAAAGTCATGTCGGCAAGAATTTTCCTTTGGTTTCAAATTGCCCAATTCGATTGGGAATAATATTGGTATTCGATACCAATTGGGAAAGAAACAAGGAAAGTCTTTTTGAGCCGGATTAGGACCATGAACCGATCGGTTCAGGGCACCAACCGATCGGTTGGAGTGCCCCAAATGATCGGCTCAGGTCCAACCGATCGGCTCAATGGCCGAACCGATCAGTTCAGTTGTGAACCGATCATTTCAAGTTGCGAACCGGTTGCTTTTTGTGGAAAATTCTCAAACTCTTCTACTCCTGCTTTAGTCCCGCATTGCCCGGGATGGAGAACCCTGTCCCATGACTCTCCTATATATAGGGGTATTGGGGGCTTCTCAAAGGACAGCTCAGTGCAACCAGTTGCTCTGCAAGTTGTCGTTCTCTCTGGTTTTGGTAACCGTGAGAGAGCCCGAGCAAGTGCTTCCCGCAAAAGGGAGGTGCAGCAAGGGAAGGACAACTGCACTTGCAACAGGAGGCAGGAGAGCGTGTTGGCGACTAGTACGTCAACAGGAGGGTGCGACTCCTTCCACTTCCTTGTGGGACAAGGAGAGTGGAGTTCCAGGTGGTCCGTGTGGACTACTACAGAGGCGGGAGGACACTGCCGCTTAGGAGGACAACTGTCATCCGACAGTCCGGTTCGAGTAGGAGTTGTCAGTCCCGGTGCGACCAGGAGCTGCACAGACACCGTCGAAGTCCGGAGTTGAAGACCGCGCATTGCGCGAGGTATTGTCGCCGAGCAAGCCTCGGGACAAGGTATGATTCCACAAACCATCCTTTCCTATTATATAGACGTTGACGCGTTTCCTCGGTATGGGTTGGGGAGAAAATTTTTGTTTCCGCTGCCTTCTCTGTCTCCCCTAAAACCCAACAGTGGTATCAGAGCCACATCAGCTGTTCTATATTTTAGGAATATCGATATGATCGATTTTGGTTTGTCGCCTTTATTTATTGCATACGATGCGAATAATATCGGCTTTATGCATGTCCAATCCTAAATCCACAAATCCCAAATTACATATATGATATGTATTATTAATGCACTCGATACGCGTCGCCCTTAAACGAGTTTTGTGGTGGATGTGTGTAGCGTGATTATGGCATATAAACCCCTATCTGTGTGTGGTTGTTTGTGGTTGCTTGCATCTCGGTCTGCGCACCGATCTTCCCTCTCTTAATCCCGATGTAACTCGAAATAATTCGAGATTCTTTCCTACCTTTTCTCCCCCCGAATGTAACTCTGGGTTTCCCTTTTTAAAGAAATGTAATAAATAGGATAGATTTTTATTTCCTGTTATGTCATAGACCGGCGGACATCAAGACGACAGTTGAAATGATCGGTTCAAGGCGTGAACCAATCGGTTGACGTTCCAGACGGTCGGTTCAAGGAGTGAACCGATCGGTTGATGACCGGTTTGAGGAGCGAGACGAGCGGGTGGCGGACATGACGAGATGCACGACGACCAGGCGAACCGATCGGTTGGAGGAGCCAACCGATCGGCTGGTGGCACCTAGACGACCGGCTGGAGAGTACAGATCATTCATGTGATGAGTTGATCAACTCAGATGGCAAGGCATAGATGTTCATCTTGTACAGGTTGCATGTGATGTAGACCTAGATGACTGTGATTCCTCTTGGCTCGAGGAATCACATTAGGATGGCCATAATCATCGCTTTTATCGTTTTGTGCATGTTTTCTGTGGGATATAGCATGTATATGATACTTACTATGTATTGTGGTGATTGGATATGTATATATATATATAAAACCAAATCCCTCATTACAATATTAAGTTTTAGATGCCTTCCAAATGTGACACACGTGAAAAGCTTGTTCGACCAAGTGTGGGCACGCCCTAGCGTGGTGCACCGTCTACCTCGTGGAAGCGTGAAGGATGAATGTGTGGGTCTGCCCTAGCAGGGTGCATATTCATCGTGTTTGCTTTGGGTCAGACTTAACAAGGTGATCTAGATGGGATCTAGTACCTTGAGTCATGGAGATGATCATTGCAAGGAGTTGTATATGACATCTTATCAAGAGTTGCATATGATGCAATTGGCAAAAGTTGCCTACCTGAGAGATCTATGTTGTGGGTGACAGCCCTAGCTGGTCCATGACTTAGAGGATTTCAGGATCTTGCCCACTAGAAGGTTGTACGCTGCAATCTTCCGAATTGATGGTGAGGGCTATCAATTTGAAGTAAAATAATGGGAGCGATAATTAATTAAAGGCCTAATTATATCGTCAAATTTTCAAATCAATCAAATAAGTCAAAAATGAGTTTTTGGACTAAAATTGCATATTTTCCTTTTGTAGTTCAAATGGCAACAAACAACAACAACTTTTCTTTGTGATCGGTCCTTGACAAGGACAAGCTAAATGGGACAAACTTCCACGACTGGTATCGGACATTGAGAATTGTTCTCACTCAAGAGCGCAAGCTCTATGTCCTGGATACTCCAATTCCAGAGGAACCCGCTCCTAATGCACCAAAGGCAGAAAGGGATGCTTACAAGAAGCATTCTGATGATGCCATTGATGCAAAGTGCTTGATGCTATGTTCAATGAACCATGAGTTGCAGAGGCAACATGAGAACATGGGTGTCATAGAGATGATTATGCATCTCAGGAACATGTATGAAGATCAGGTACGGCAAGAGAGGTACAATGTTTCTAGGGCACTGTTCAAGTGCGTCATGACAGAAGGAGATCCAGTTGGTCCTCACACACTCAAGATGATTGGGTATGTGGAGAACCTGCAAAGACTGGGATTTCCACTGAGCCAAGAGTTGGCTACTGACGTGATACTGCAATCGTTGCCAGAATCTTACAGTCAGTTTGTGATGAACTACAACATGAACAACTTTGATAGGCCACTGTCAGAGTTGTTGGGCATGTTGAGGACAGCCGAGTTATAGATGAAGAAGGACAAGCCTAAGTCTGTGATGGTGATCACGAGCAAGAAAGGCAAGTCCAAGCGCAAGGGCAAGGGCAAAGCTAAGAAAGGTTCTGAAGCTAGCCAGGAGTCCAAGCCGTCTTCAGCTCTCAAGGCCAAGGGAGGCATGACAAAGAAATGAAATTGCCACCATTGTCAAAAGCCAGGACATTGGAAAAGGAATTGTCCTCTCTACCTGGAAGAACAAAAGAAGAAGGAGGCGACTGAAGCCTCTATTTGAAGGTGTCATGTAAATAAACTTGTAACACTTTTTGAGATATATGATATCAAGATGTAAAGTGTAAAGCATTCTTACTTAGGGCAAGTGTTGCCTTTATAGATAGGAATACTTTAGTTTATTTTCAGCCAATAAGGCATGTAATACAGTTATGAACTGCTATTTCATACTTGCCAATAGATAGAAACACTTTATTTTTGCATATTGTATGAAAATGATGGCAATTAATAAAGAGACGTTTCAATTTATAAAGATGTGATCTTTGTGGCAATGCCTTATTTATCTTGTGATATTTGATATGCATAAGATAAGACAATACCTAACAGTTATAGATAACTCAAACAATTTAATTAGCATTAATCATGATAAATTCATTTATAGTTTCCATGTGATGGATAAATCTAGACTCTTTTGGTTATAGAACTAGTAAGAGACATGAATATCTTGGACATGATCAATCAATCTTCACTAATGTAGTGGGAGAGTGATTATCCTATTAGGTATAATACATGTGATGTATTTACATACCTATTGGAATAAATGCTAATACTTCAAATGGTGTTTAGAGAAATACCAATATGAATATCTTGAAGTGTTCAAGATTATCATAAATGAAGTACAAATTTGGTAAAGTATTAATTCTTGATGAGATCAATGAATGAAATACTTGGACCAAATGTTTGAGATCCTTGTGAGTGATTATGATAGTGTATCATAGTGAACTCATGATTAAGGCATGGTGATGTCTGAATCAAGAAGGAATCATACTCTAAGGAGTTGGAGAATGATTATCAAATAACTGAATTCTTCTTAATAAATGAATACCCCACACTAATAAAAGAAATTAAGAATCACAAGGGTTGTGAGTTCTTATATCTTTAACAGATACACCTCAATTATCTATGTGATGAGTTGTTCATGTGATAAGTCAACTATCTAGATGAATATGAGGAACTGAATTTTGAGTTATGATTTATGATCATTACATCCTAAATGATTTCCATGTGAACCATAAGGTATGACCTTGATGGTAGCACTCATTGGATCATATCCATAAGTGCAAATGAGTCTTAAGTGTTAAGACACATGGATAACATTTTGAGAAGGATGATGCTTGTTGATTGCAACTTAATGGCTAAGACATTTGGCATATGGATACTAAAACTGCATTCCTATGAGGAATAAAACCAGGATGTGTACGTGACACAACCTATAAGGTTTATGAATCCACTAATGCAAATGAAGTCTATAAGTTACAATGGACTAATCAATGTGATTGATTGAGTATAAGCAACTCAAAATTGGATCTTTACTTTGATGATATAGTCAAAGGGTTTGACTGATATGTCAAAGATAAAGAAGGGATATGTGATTTAGTGGGAGCGTGTTCACATTCCACATATTTATGTGAAATGGAAATGTTCTAGATTGGAAATCCTAATGTGGAAATTATCTTTAAGGAAGATAGAGATGTTTCCTATGTGATAGGAATAGAGATCTATAGAGATAGTTCTCGAAAATCTCTTGACCTGGAAAGAGAGAGCATACATTGGCAATCTATACTGAAGTGTTCAGTATGCACAGATTCAGTGGGAGAAAACTTGTCCATGTTACATGGAGTTAGTATCCCAAGGCCAAGTGTCCAATTCTTATGAAGAATGGGAACACTAAGAATAGATATGGATCTATCATGTATGTAATCATCCCATTATCTTGCATGTATGACATGTCAAGAATAAAATGCATTCATCATCTTGTATGTAGGACATGGCAATATGATGTGCTCATCCTGATAACTCGTATGTGTGACATGACGAGTGGATGTCTGTCTATTTCCAGTAAGGGTTACTGGAATACCATGAGAACTTGATAAGTGCTTGTAAAGTACTAGTTCTATGGAGATAAGGAAGAGTTTGATGTAAAGAGTTACATTGATGCGAACTTCCGAAAGGACAGAAAATTAATCGCAAAATATACATAAGATGTATAAAAGTGAAAGTTTGTTGATAATTGGAAGTGTTCCAATAAAGCCATTTAAAAGGGAAATGTCGAGTATCTAGGTGTTAGTAAATAGCAATGGATACTATATGGATCTAAAAGTTCATGAGATGAACTTATATTCCACTCATTGATGACAAGTCTGGAATCCTTGATCATGCAATGTGGCTAAAGGTTAGCAAAGGAATACTAGATCGCATATTACGGCAACTCCATCTCATACGTATGACGTACAGCGAAGAGATGTGAGACATGCAATTTGTACATACTTTGGCAAGGTGTTGTCATTACTCACTATGTTGGCACTAGAGCACAGTTACATGTGGGACATGTCTGAAGATCACTATGAATATGATTCATGGGTGATTGGCTCGCAGTGCAAGTGGGAGTCTGTTGGTATGTATGCCCTGAGAGCCAATCATGGGATGATTGGTGGGATACATTAAGATTGATTTGATAAACATAAAAAGGCGAGCTTCCAATTCTTTCTGGTTCAGTCATATGAGATAGTGATAGAACAGATTGAATGTCTAGAGAATGATAGTACTCAATGACGTATGCCTTCAGGTTCATGACCTGAACGATGAGATCATACGGATGCTAAGAGTTTGTACATTATTGTTATGTCCCTAGTCGGATGTCATTGTGGAAGGTAGATAGACAACAATGACACACAAGACTAGATTGTGGTGTTGGTTGATGACAGAATCTCATTAGTCATGATATAGAGATATCAAACCAAACACATAGGTACTTGTTAGAGAACAAGGTACCGGACAGACCCACCGTGAGTTTGACACATGGAACCATGAGATGGTAGTCACAGTCAGTACTCACAGTGATGGTGGTGAGTGTGATTCTTAGACCTGAAATCACTGCACTCAACACATGTCGTTGGGCACACTTTGACATCATCAAACGCAGTCCTGAAACATGGGTTGTTATAAAGGTGATGATTGGGTGGCTTTGACACATGGGGCTTTTGAGGGGTGAGTGATAGATATGGGATTTGTCCCTCCTGAGGGAGTTTGATATCCATGGCCACTTGATGAGTAGGATTGAGAAAGGCGTGCACACATGTGTGAATCAGTATATGATACTGATGTCATACATATCTCTTCCAGTCTACTCTGAGATCAAGGAAGTGAATGAACGTTGACAGGATGACTGTTCCATGCCTCGAGTCCATTCGGGATATCAGTGATAAAGGAATTATACATTCACTGTAACACCATTCACGGATTGTAGGATGAAAGTTGTTCTCCAACTTTCTACTTTCACTTGGGTAGCACTGATGTGTGACTAGGCACCGCTCTTTGCTTGTGAAGTCATAAGTGTTATGGACTTTCACTACCAACGTGAAATGGACCTGCAGGGTCACACACATAGGATTTAACCTGGAAGAGGAGTTTTGTCCACAAAGCAATGTTTAGATTGATTACTAAAGGAGTTTATTAGTTCAATTAAACACTAAATCAGTCGATAGCTCAATATCGTATGGTTCAAGGTGTTGGACGCATTGATTGGAGTATCGGATTGATTGAAATCGCAATTGACTGATTTTGCCCAACCTGTGCTCCCAACCGATCGGTTCATGTGATGAACCGGTCGGCTGGAGTGTCCAGGCCGATCAGCTCATGCCCAGTTTGAAACGACCGGTTCAAGGGTTGAACCGATCGGCTCAACTGGTGCAACCGACTAGTTGGGAAAAGTCATGTCGGCAAGAATTTTCCTTTGGTTTCAAATTGCCCAATTCGATTGGGAATAATATTGGTATTCGATACCAATTGGGAAAGAAACAAGGAAAGTCTTTTTGAGCCGGATTAGGACCATGAACCGATCGGTTCAGGGCACCAACCGATCGGTTGGAGTGCCCCAAACGATCGGCTCAGGTCCAACCGATCGGCTCAATGGCCGAACCGATCGGTTCAGTTGTGAACCGATCATTTCAAGTTGCGAACCTGTTGCTTTTTGTGGAAAATTCTCGAACTCTTCTACTCCTGCTTTAGTCCCGCATTGCCCGGGATGGAGAACCCTGTCCCATGACTCTCCTATATATATAGGGGTATTGGGGGCTTCTCAAAGTACAGCTCAGTGCAACCAGTTGCTCTGCAAGTTGTCGTTCTCTCTGGTTTTGGTAACCGTGAGAGAGCCCGAGCAAGTGCTTCCCGCAAAAGGGAGGTGCAGCAAGGGAAGGACAACTGCAGTTGCAACAGGAGGCAGGAGAGCGTGTTGGCGACTAGTACGTCAACAGGAGGGTGCGACTCCTTCCACTCCCTTGTGGGACAAGGAGAGTGGAGTTCCAGGTGGTCCGTGTGGACTACTACAGAGGCGGGAGGACACTGCCGCTTAGGAGGACAACTGTCATCCGACAGTCCGGTTCGAGTAGGAGTTGTCAGTCCCGGTGCGACCAGGAGCTGCACAGACACCGTCGAAGTCCGGAGTTGAAGACCACGCATCGACAATACCTCGGGACAAGGTATGATTCCACAAACCATCCTTTCCTATTATATAGACGTTGACGCGTTTCCTCGGTATGGGTTGGGGAGAAAATTTTTGTTTCCGCTGCCTTCTCTGTCTCCCCTAAAACCCAACACTCCTATCCACTAAATCTACACTTCAATACTCATTGGTTAGGAGATCAATATGCTTGATATAGGCAAATCAATCCTTGTGCTTCAAAGTGGTAATTGTAATTTCCATTTCCTTTCTTGTTCTTTCTTATTCTTTGTACTCTCCTTGCTACTCCTAGGGTTGGAGGTTGCGGATTGGAGAGGGTTTGATCTTCTTGGTGAAGAAGGAGATCTTTGGACTACTTCTAGAAGGCTGTTGCAACGGGAAGCTACTTCAAGAGGAAGGCTACTTCAAGGGGGAGCTTGAAGTTACTTTAAGAAGGCTGCTTCAAGGTTGGTGCAACTACTTCAAGGTGAAGGTTGTCCAAAGGGTGTAGAAAGTATTATAATTTTATGTAAAATCCTTGAGAGGTAATAACATTTAATACTTTCAAAATCCCGATTGGGTAAGCAACCGGGTAGTGGATTGACTGCCTTAGTATTTTCTAAGGTTGGAACCACTCTAAACACCTTGTCTCCTTCTTATTATCTCAATTGTGGTTGTTTGAATTAAATTATTTTAAAATATCCATAAAACCCTATTCACCCCCCTCTAGTGGTTTTTCAATTGGTATCAGAACAGGGCTTCAAGGAACTCTAACAAAGTCTTGAAGAAGGGGTGACGGGTTGCTCAACAACCTCAACTTGGAAGGAACACTCGTGACTAGACCTCTAGCTTTTGATGGCACTAACTACACTTACTGGAAGAGGAGGATGCAATTTTTCTTCCAAGGAATTAGTTGGGACTTATGGAGAATGGTATCAACTCCTTATGAACTTCCTCAAATGGAGTATGCAAATTGGGATGCTAATACGGTAAAGTCTGCCCAAATGAATGCAAAAGTCGTAAGTATAGTTTATTGCTCAATTTCTGTTGGTGAGTTCAATAGAATATCAAATTGTGAAATGGCTTATGAAATATGGCATAGACTTTCTATAACATATGAAGGAACTGTTCAAGTTAAGAATTCTAAAATTGGAATGCTTAAATAGAAATTTGAACAATTTCGTATGGATCAAAATGAATCTATTAGTGAAATGTATGCAAAATGTTCTTCTATTGTAAATGGTTTGAATGCTTTAGGCAAGGTAATTGCTGAAGAAGATCGAGTATCAAAAATCCTTAGGTCTCTTCCTCCCAAATACAAGCCCAAGGTGACTGCTATTGAATAAGCAAATGATCTCACCCGGCTAAGGATGGAACAAATTATTGGCAACCTAGAAGCACATGAGGCAAACTTGGAGGAAGAGGAACGATGAGAGCATGAACTGCAACAAGGAAGAAAGAAAGATATGGCTCTAAAAGCTTCAAAGAACACCACGCAAGAAAGTGATGAAACAAGTGAAGAAGAAGGAGAAGAAGCCCTAATTGTTAATGGTAAGAAATATAGAAGATTTAAATCTAACAGAATTGCTAGTTCTTCTTCTTCCCCTCCTAGGTGTTTTGAATTTGGAAAGAAAGGACATCTAAAAAATGAATGCCCTAAAGAAAAGAAAGGAAAGAAAAATTCATCCAAGAAGAAGGGAGAAAAAGCTTATAAAGCTGCGTGGGATGAATCAAGTGAGAGTGAAAGTGGAGAAGAGAATGTAGAGTGTCTCATGGAAAAAGAAGATGATGATGATGAATCTCAAGAGGTAAGCCTTCTTGATTTGCTAAAAGAAGATCTTTTTTTTTAAAAGATGATACTTATATTTCAATATCCAACCGAGGATGTCATTACATGAATTGGGGAAGCCTTCGGACCAGAAACAATCCGATATTACACCTAAACTAAGGTTAGCTACATGATGAGCAGCTCTATTCCCTTCTCTAGGCGTGTAAGAGAAGCTGAATGATCTGAAAAACTTTGCCGTAACATCGACCTGCTTCAGGATTTGCATTTGTGGACTCGGTCCCCTAGCGCTGCTTGATATTTGGTGGATGACATTAGCGGTGTCAGATTCAAAGATAACTCTGGATAGACCCTATCTTTTAGCTATAGAAACCCCAAAGAGCAAAGCATAGCACTCAGCTGTGTGGATATCCCAAACTCCTAGAACAGATTTAGCAGCCATGAAAGCACACCGGCCCTCAAAGTTTCTTATAACCACCCCAAAACTGGTGGCGTAATTACCCAAGAGCGCAGCATCGACATTAATTTTCATAACATCCTGCGGAGGTGGGCGCCATCTTATATTCGACCTTGAAACAGGGGCAGCAGGGGCGGAAAGAATAGCTCTATGGGCCGAGTGCAAAGAGAACCATTTCGCCAAGCTTGAGGCAGTAAGCAAAGCATTTGGGTCGGAGCTGTTGAATAGGTGGTCTTTTCTGCATGTCCAAGCCGCCAAACAGTAAGTGATGGCTTCCAGAACTTCGTCCTTGGTCAAGGTGGCAAAAAACCACCTCCAGCAGTTGAAACAATCAGTAACAGGTCTGTTATACATGATCCCCCCAGCTGCTTTTCACTCCAGATCGCCCGTGCATACCTGCACTCAAACAAGGCATGGTCTATGTCTTCAACCTTAGCATAGCACAGCTAACAGCAGGGCTCCGCCCGGATGTGCTTGGCTACCATCTTCGTGCCAGTAGCCATAAACTCATGACACATACACCAGACAAAATGTTTTATCTTAGGTGGAGCATCCAGGTTCCAGATATCTCTCCATAGTTTCTCGTCATCAGAAGATAAGTGGGCGCTAAGATGGTCAGGTCCTTCGAAACCCAGCCAGTACCCCGTTTTGACAGAATAGGTCCCATCTTTAGTCAGGAACCAATACTTCCCATCAGCGGTGTTCCCGCACAGGGGCATAGCTAAAATATGATCCTTGTCTTCATAGGTAAAGATGTCGCTCACCAGATCGTATCTCCAGCAATTGGTGTTCTTGTCAATGATATCAGCAACCTTCCATTCTTTTGAGCAAGATCTGAAAAGAGTATCCGAGCAACTGCCTTTGCTGGAGGGGAGCCACACGTAATCCCAAATTCTAATATTTTCACATGTCCCAACCCGCCATCTCAGCCCCTCCCTCAGAAGGGCCCTAGCCCCCCATATGCTACGTCAGGTAAAGCTAGGGTCATAACCTCTAAACGCCTCCATAAAATAATAGTTTTGGAAATATTTTGCCTTAAGAACGTTGCTAACCCAGGACACGGGGTTTGAGAAAAGATGCCAGGCCTGCTTGGTCAAGATAGCAGTATTAAAGACGCTGAGGTCCCTAAAACCAACGCCACCTCTATATTTAGGCCGGCACATTTTTTCCCATGACGCCCAATGAATTCGTCTGTGCCCCTCTGAGGAGCCCCACCAGAAATTAGCAATCATCCTGGTCATGTCATCAATAATATTTTGGGGAAACTTGAAAATACCCATCATATACGTAGGGAGGGCTTGGACAACAGACATTATAAGAACTTCTTTGCCCTCTTGACTGAGATATTTCTCCTTCCACCCCTTGAGACAGCTCCACATTTTGTCCTTCAAAGTCTTGAAAATCAGCTTCTTTGATCTGCCTATGATCGTAGGCAGCCCCAGATATTTATCATGCACTTCCACCTGTTTCATTGTCAACTGTTTGAGAACCTCCCCTTTCTTGTCATTTGAGACATTCTTACTGAAAGAAATTTCCGACTTGATCATATTAATCTTCTGCCCTGAAGCTCTTTCATAGCAGCTGATAAAGTCAGCTATCAGAGAAGCCTCCGCCGGATTTGCTCTTGTGAACACAACACTGTCGTCAGCAAAGAAAAGATGGGATATAGTGGGCCCACCCTTGGACACTTGAGCCCCATGGATAAGCCCATCATCAACAACTTTGATAAGAAAATAGGAAAAAACATCTGCACAAAATAAGAAAAGATAGGGTGATATGGGATCTCCTTGGCGAAGACCCCATTTTGGAACAATATTTCCTTTTTTACAGCCATTTATAATAACAGAGAAAGCCGAGCTGCGGTAGCATTGCCCCACTTTAGTCCTCCAAATCTGGTTAAAGCCCATAGCCTCCATCACCTTATCCATGAAATTCCAATCAACCCTATCGTAAGCTTTGCTCATATCAAGTTTAAGGGCCATCCACCCCTTTTTCCCTTTCACTTTATGCTTCATCGCATGGAAAACTTCAAACGCCACCAGCGCATTATCAGTAATAAGACGATCAGGGATAAAGGCACTCTGATTTGGAGATATAATCTTATCTAATAAAGGTTTAACTCTATTTGCCAGAACTTTTGAGATGACCTTGTATATAGTGTTGCAGAGACTGATAGGTCTGAAATCGCAGGTAGTGATAGGGTCCTTGCACTTAGGTATCAGAACAATGTTGGTTTTATTTATCTCCGAGATATCTATTTCCCCTTTCCACCACCCCTTGATGTAGCTAGTGATATCCTCTTTCACAATGTCCCAGAAAACTTGGAAGAAACCTTCATGGAAACCGTCAGGCCCCGGGGCTTTTGAAGGATGCATCTGGAAGAGGGCAGCTTTGATCTCATCCTGAGAAGGTTCTTTAGCAACATGATCATTCATATCATTAGAAATCACCTTAGGGACATTACTTAGGGCATCTGTGACATGTTGCACCCCTTGAGACTTGAAGAGGTTTTCAAAGTAGTTTATGATAATATGTTGTATCTCCCCCTCACTAGTTTTTATGTGCCCATCTTCATCCATTAATTTGTTGATCATATTTCTTTTTTTCCTTTGAGACACTTTCTTATGGAAATAAGTTGTGTTACGGTCCCCATCCTTCATCTCATTTGCTTTGGCTCTAAAAAACCAATAAGATTCATTTTGTGCTTGAAGTTTGATGAGTTCCTCGCTGAGATTTCTGCATGTCAAGATATTGTCCTCAGTCATACTCTGCTTTTGGGCAAAGTCCAGCTCCTTTTCAACCTTTTTAAGATTTCTCCCAATATTTCCATACTTTTGTTTTGCCCAGATGCTAAGGTTGGTAGCACAGTTGCTTACTTTATCTTCAATGTTTTTTCTGCTATCATTTGCCCATGTATCACCCACAATGTTTTTGCAGTCGGGGTCATACAGCCAGAAAGACTCACACTTGAAAGAAGATTTATGGGGTCTGAACCTCCCTTCATCAGAGGTCTGAAGCAAGATAGGAGCATGGTCAGACCACACCTGTGGTAAAACTCTGACCCATGCTCTCGGAAACATAATGTTCCAGTTGAGGGAAACAAGGGTCCGGTCAAGTCTTTCTCTGATAGCACTCTTTGCATTTCTCCCCTTAAACCATGTGAAGGTGTTACCATTGTAACCGATATCCAACAGACTTTGAGTATCCACCACCTCCCTGAACTCGTTTATGTGCCTGACTCCTTTGGAAGAGCCCCCCTCTTTTTCAGAGTAGTTTAGGATTTCATTAAAGTCACCAATCAAAGCAAAAGGAAGGTTTGAATCTTGAAGGAGAGAGTGCAGCAGCTTCCAAGTCTTGTATTTTAAATGATTTTCAGGCCACCCATAGATCCCCGCCAGTCTCCATTTTGAATCATTTTTGACATTAGTAACTTCCACAAGGAAATGATGTCTGGAATAAGAGATGGTTTTAATGTTATCACCACACCACCACATCCCCATTCCACCCGATCTTCCGCTACTGCTCAAGCATACTCCGTTTAGATACCCGCATTTTCTTTTGGTTTTTTTGAGGTCATTACTGTCTATCATAGTTTCCATGAGAAAAACAACCTCGGGCCTATCTCTCCAGCACATTCTCTGGAGAGTTCGGATAGTGTCAAGGTTGGTCAAACCTTGACAATTCCAACTAAGGATTTTCATTTCCGTTCACGGTGCTGGTCTTTACCAGCCACCGCTACTTTTGGGTATGACGCCCAAATCATGCTTACCCCGTCACCTCTCCCTGTCTTGAGACCCCTTTTTTCACCTTCCTTTTCGACTGCAGCAGACCCCTTCCTTTTCTCTTTTTTCCCTGCCTCTAGTATTTGTTGAGCACTCGACATGAGAACCACCTGTTCTGTCCTTTTTCTGGTGCCTCTCCTTGTTATTTTCTTAAGCCCCCTGCAATGGTCTTCGCTCACTGTATGTGGCTTTCTTTCATTAATGACATTTTTTCCTCTGTCTCCACCCTCCTCAACAAAGCTTGTTCTGGTTTTATGATTTGCCAAAAGAAGATCTAATTGTTAGCCTACAAGAAACTCATGATAAGTATGTTGACTGTAAAAAGAAACTAAAGAAGGCTACTAAAACAAATGAGGATCTATATGCCAAATTAAATGATCTTTCCTATAAAAAGAACAATATTGCTTCTGAAAATTTGACTTTGAAATCATCTTTAGGTGACTGCAATATAAAGCTACTTAATTTAGAAATGAATCATGATCTTCTTTCCCAAGAAAAGGCTGATTTACTTGCTAAACTAAACAATTTTCAGACTCAACCTATTCTATGTAATCACATAGATTATGATAATGTTGTTAAAGAAAGAAACTCTCTATTATCTGATTTAGAATAAGCAAGGATAGATATAAATAAAAAGATGGATGAGATTGCTAAGCTACAAAGAGAAATAAATGGCTTAAGGGGAAATGACATTCTTGATCATATTCTAAAAATTTCCTCTAGTTACAAAGGAAGAAGAGGGTTAGGATATGATCCAAAAAGAAAACTCTATCAACCCAAAAGAGCTAAAGCATCCAAGACTAAGATTATGTTTGTACCTAAGAACACAATTCCTAGAAAGAGAAATGAATTGACTCTATTTCTTGTCATTTTTGTCTACATGTTGGACATTACGCTTTTTCATGCCCTTATAAGAAGAAGGATTCTGAGTTAGTTTGGGTTCCCAAACATCAAACTTAGAAGAATTGAATGTAATTTAGTTGAGATATGATCTAATGCTTATTCTTGAAAATCATAATGTCCTATCTCAACTAAACAAATAGTTTCATGTATTGTGTTAATTTCAGAACTGATATAAATAAATTACTGAAACAGAAACATATTCGGTCAACAAATAGTTCGACCGAGATACTCTCAGTCGAGAACAACTTCGACCGAGCGAGTTCCTGTGACAAACCAAAATCTACAACAAAAATCTTAGTAAAACAACAACTATTCTGGTCGAGAACTGATCGATCGAAGCTAAAATCGATCGAAAAATAGTCGACCGAACAGACTTCTGCGTATATTTAGTTTAATCTGTAAAACAACAACTTTCTCGATCGACAAATTGGTCGACCGAGACACATTTTGGTCGAACGTTTGTCGACCGAATGAAGTTCTGATCAGCTTTCTTTGTTAAAACATGTCCAGTTTGAAATTAAATGTACCTAACCATAACAGACCATCACATGGGCACCGAAACCTACATTTTAATGCAGGATTGGGTGGTCGACAGTGGATGTTCCAAACACATGACTGGAAACAAGGATGCATTTCAAACTTTTGAGGAAAAGAAGAGTGGAACAGTCACTTTTGGAGACAATGGTAAAGGTAAAATTGTTGGAATAGGTAACATTGGCACAAATCTTGAAATAAAGAATGTTTTACTTGTTGATGGCTTGCACCATAATTTGATAAGTGTTAGTCAATTATGTGATAGTGGATATGATGTGTTATTCAACAAAAATTGCTGCAAGTTACTAATAGAAAATACTACAAACGTTGTTTATGAAGGAAAAAGAGTTGGAAATCTTTATATTCTTAGACCTAACTCTATGCAATCTGTAGTTGGAAAATGCTTACTTGCAAATGAAAATTCTTTACATATATGGCATAGAAAATTAGGTCATGCTAGTTCACATGTTATCAAAAAGCTAGTTAAATATGATCTTGTTCGTGGTTTGCCTAATTTATCTATTGATCAAACTGAAAATTGTGAACCATATGTACTTTGGGTAAACAAACTAAAGCCTCTTTTAAACCCAAAAATGTACTTAGCACTTGTAGATCCCTAGAACTCATTCATATGGAATTATTTGGACCTATGCGGGCACAATCTATTGGTGGCAAAAGATATTGTTTTGTTATTGTTGATGATTATAGTAGATATACATGGGTACACTTTCTCGCAAACAAAGATGACACTATTCAAGTTGTTATTAAATTTTGTTCCAAGATTGAAAATCTATTACAAAACAAAATATGTACAATTAGGAGTGATCATGATGGAGAATTTGAGAACCATTTATTTGAAGAATTTTGCACATCTCAAGGCTACACTCACAATTTTTATGCTCCACGCACTCCACAACAAAATGGTATAGTTGAAAGGAAAAATCGATCACTACAAGAAATGGCTAGCACTATGATGCTCGAACATAATACACCTAAAACATTTTGGGCTGAAGCAGTAAACACAGCTTGTTATGTGCTAAATCGAGTAACTGTTCATTCTTATTTGAAGCAAAACACCATATGAAATCATATATAATAAGAAACCTAGGGTTGACTATTTTCATACTTTCAGATCAATATGCTACATCTTAAACACAAAAGAGGATAGTGACAAGTTTGACTCTAAATCACATAAAGCCTTTTTCTTGGGATATTCCACCTCTAGCAAAGCATTTAGAGTTTACAACACTATTTCTAGAAAAGTTGAGGAATCAATTCACATCTCTTTTCATGAAGATCCACAATATGAAAACCTCGAAGTAATTGATCTCACTCATCAATTAGAAAATTTATCAATACCTAATGATAGTGACAAAAACACTACTAGTGATCACCAAGTTGAGACACAACATGTTCCTAGACTCATTAAGGATCATCCTCAAGAATTGATCATTGGAAATCTGAATGATAAAGTCAAAACCCGTTCTTCTTTTAAAGATATTGCAAATATGGCATTTGTTTCTATAATTGAACCTAAGAAGGTGACTGAACCTCTTAAAGATGACTATTGGATAATGGCAATGCAAGAAGAATTAAACCAATTCACTAAAAATGACGTATGGGACTTAGTTCCTAAACCACAAGATAAAACCATTATTGGAACTAAATGGGTTTTTAGAAATAAGTTAAATGAAGCAAGGGAAGTAGTAAGAAATAAAGCGAGGCTAGTAGCACAAGGATATAATCAACAAGAAGGGATAGACTTTGATGAAACATATGTACCAGTAGCAAGACTTGAAGCAATTAGAATGCTACTAGCTATAGCTGCACACAAAAACATCAAACTTTTTCAAATGGATGTAAAAAGTGCATTTCTCAATGGGATAATCCAAGAAGAAGTATATGTTGCCCAACCACCTGGTTTTGAAATACCGGAAAAAGGTGACTATGTATACAAACTTAATAAGGCACTTTATGGTTTAAAACAAACACCTAGAAATTGGTATGAAAGGCTCAAGAACTATTTATTTGATAATGATTTTTCTATTGGAAATTCAGATTCTACTTTATTTTTCAAAACATATACAACTGATTTTCTAGTTGTTCAAATATATGTTGATGACATTATTTTTGGTGCTTCAAATGAATCATTGTGCAAACAATTTAGTGATATTATGCAACAAGAATTTGTAATGAGCCTCATGGGTGAACTAACTTTTTTTCTTGGTTTTCAAATAAAACAAACGCCTGCCGAGATTTTTATAAGCCAAGAAAAGTATACCAATGAATTAAAACATTTTGGGATGGATCAGTGCAAACATGCTACTACTCCAATGGCTACCTCCATTAAAATTGATAAGGATGAAAATGGGGAACCTATTGATGACTCCTCATATAGAGCCATGATTGGTAGTTTGCTTTACTTAACCGCCTCTAGACCGGACATCATGTTTTTAGTTGTTCTTTGTGCTTGATTTCAATCACAACCTATGCAAACTCATTTTCAAGCCGTCAAACGGATTTTTCGATATTTAGCCGGCACCACATGTTATGGTTTATGATATCCTAAAGGACAATCATTGGATTTTAAAGCTTATACTGATGCCGATTACGCTGGTTGTCGAATTGATCGCAAGAGCACAAGTGGTAGTTGTTTATTGTTAGGAAGAGCCTTAGTATCTTGGTTTAGTAAGAAACAAAATATGGTTGCCCTCTCTACAACTAAAGTTGAATATATGGCAGCCGGATCTTGTTGTGCTCAAGTGCTCTATATGCAAAAAGTGTTAAATGATTATGGTTTTACTTTTTCATCCATGCCTATTTTTTGTGACAACGCAAGCGCTATAAACTTAGCACATAATCCTATTTTACACGGCCGAGCCAAACATATTGAAATCCGTCATCACTTTTTAAGGGACCATATCTCTAAAAATCATGTATCCCTTCATCATGCTGATATGGAAGATCAATTGGCTGATATTTTCACAAAACCGCTTCCATTAGACCAATTTAACAAAATAAGGAAGCAACTACTCATCACTCCCTTAGAGGATGTTTTATTTGATATTTGTGCTTCTTGAAAATGGTTTTAATTGTGTTATTATTGGCTTCCAAATGGACATCTTTTTCGAAATATTTGATGGTTATCTTTTTATGGGGGATATAAAATTAAGGGGGAGTTTTTCTACATTATTTTTTTTACTGGATATCTTTTTGAAATGATAAAGGGGGAGAAATAAATGTAAATCTTGTGAATCTTAAAATGGTAACTTTGAAAAACTCAATCAATGAGTTTCATAATCTCTTGGCTTTACATTAAAAGTTGTTATATTCCCTAAAGAATTGGATTTTATGTTCCATACTTATTTGGGAATAATAAGCACACATTTTATAAACAAGAGAAACAAATCACAAAGTAAATCTCAGGTATGAAACTCAACTCATTTTAAAGACTAGTTGATTTATATTTTGGAAATGTTTGTCATCTTCAAAAAGGGGAGATATTGGCTAAATGGACATCATTTAATCCCTTTATTTTGATAATGACAAACATTTCATTCTTGTGGATCTAACGTGCTACTTGAGTGTTGCAGGCATTAGGTGGATGACAAACTACTTATGCTAAAATTTCTTTAAGTCATGAATGTAATCAAATGTAAAAACGTGTACAAGTATATAATGTACAAGTACTTAGACATCATGTAAATCAAGCGTTAGATCTTCCCTAGCCAATCACAACACTTAGATAGGTCATCCCCTAAAATAGTGTCACAACTGCACACTCATACACACACTTAGTACTTAGTTTAAAATGTTGAAATAGGGTTATTCTCAGTCGACAAACTCCTCGACCGAGACACTCTCAGTCGATAAACTCTTCGACCGAGAAAGACCCAGGTAGTCGTTAGACACAGCTGACAAGGTAGTTGGAAGTTGGATCAGAACGTTATACACACTTGCTCCAGACAGTCCCTCGGTCGACAGGACTTCGACCGAGAAGGACTCTCGGTCGAAAAGTCTTCGACCGAGAAGTGTTCTGTCTGCAATTTTCAGAGTTAATTAACTAATCGTTGCTAAAGCAACTAATGTGTACCTAATGGCTACTTAAGCACTAAGAACCCCCTAGAAAGTGTCTAGAATGTCCTTAAGCACTTGTAGGCCATTCCTATAAATAGGACAAGCCTTAGGACACCTTAATACACACTTGCACAATACTTGAGCTTACATACTTGCAATTGGTAATCTGATTTGAGAAATTGAGCAATACTAGCATTGGCTACTCATTTCCCTTGCTCCAAATTCGTGTCCTATAAGCTAGCATCTCCTATCCACTAAACCTACACTTCAACACTCATTGGTTAGGAGATCAATACGCTTGATATAGGCAAATCAAGCCTTGTGCTTCAAAGTGGTAATTGTAATTTCCATTTCCTTTCTTGTTCTTTCTTATTCTTTGTACTCTCCTTGCTACTCCTAGGGTTCAGAGGTTGTAGATTGGAGAGGGTTTGATCTTCTTGGTGAAGAAGGAGATCTTTGGACTACTTCTAGAAGGTTGTTGCAAGGGGAAGCTACTTCAAGAGGAAGGATACTTCAAGGGGGAGCTTGAAGTTACTTCAAGAAGGCTGCTTTAAGGTTGGTGCAACTACTTCAAGGTGAAGGTTGTCCAAAGGGTTTAGAAAGTATTGTAATTTTATGTAAAATCCTTGAGAGGTAATAGAATTTAATACTTTCAAAATCCCAGTTGGGTAACCAACCGGGTAGTGGATTGATTGCCTTAGTATTTGCTAAGGTTGGAACCACTCTAAACACCTTGTCTCCTTATTATCTCAATTGTGGTTGTTTGAATTAAATTATTTTAAAATATCCATAAAACTCTATTCACCCCCCTCTAGTGGTTTTTCATGTAGGAACCCACTGAAAACCTAACATACCCCAACATAATAGCTTAGACACAATAAAAAAAAAGGTAGGGTGTGAAAGCTACCACTTGTGGGAACCGTTTACGAGTATAGACTAGAATGAAGGGCAGGGAGGTCATTATTTGGGAGAGTCCTTTACTACAAAAGGCAATGGAAAAAGTACAAAGTTATTCAAATCTGGAGATAAAGGGAAGAAATAGAACCTCAGAAAGTGAACCACATTGGTCACAAAATTTTTGCTGTAAGGATGGAATAATTTTATTTTAGTGTCTTTTTTAACAAGAAAACATCTATAGCTCATCGCTTGATGATCTAATTTCTATCTATAAGCCTGAGGACATTCTAGATTCTAAGTTTGGGGGAGTTGATAACATGTCATTTTGTAAACCTTTTGCACCTATTTTATCTCTAAAAAAATTCCTTTTGTGATTTTTCATGTCTATTTTAATGGCCTTGAATAACATTTGGATTTGACTTAATGACCTTTCTTAAATCCATAAAGACTTATCATGGGTTTATACTGATATATATTTGTCACGGTCATGACACATACATCCAGAAAGACATCTTGACCATAAGAAACTATCTGACATTTCGATCGAGACAAACCTGATGAGCAGTGGTTGATTGTCATGACCGCAACTATGCATCAACTGTCTCGACTGAAACGTGCTCGTGACAGGGACATCACCGACACCCAGACAACTCTTATGACTAGAGCATGGTCTTGATCGAGACATGGTCGTGACCTGGGAAGAAGAAGTAACATCTATAGAAGACGCGACTGAGACAATGGCTTTGGCCAGAGTGATGGTTTCGATCGTAAAATGGGTCACGACTGCGACTATGCGACAATAAAAGAAGTCACGATGGTGACCAATCTCGACTGTGATGAGGAATTATGTTGTTGGGTGGTGCCTATAAATTGGCCCCGACCTCATACATGCCAAGGGGTCATATCATCAAGAGCGATGAAGTGTTTCCCAAATCTAGAGCCACCCTCCTTCATCTCGATTGGTCTTAGATCTCTAAAGATGAAAGTTGGAGGAGAGAGAAGATCTTCCATCCTCTTCTTTGAGAAAAGAAGTTGTCATATTCCACACCTACATTAGATCTAGATATAAAGAAGTATAGTTGGTGTATCACCTCCTCTCTTCTTTAGATCTATCATCTCTCTCATGTTGTACCTCCCCCCTCTTCGTTTTTCCTGATCTATCTACACTTTTGTAGTGTTGTTATGTTTCTTGTTAACATGAGTGGCTAAACACCTTGATTGGGTTGGGAGTAGCCACTAAGACTCTCCCAACATGTATATACTTACATACTCTTCAATGTATATATATATATATATATATATATATATATATATATATATATATATATATATATATATATATATATATTCTTAGCAACGGTTATATCCACACTCTTGCTCTTGAATGCTTCACTTGTATGATTAGCTACAATCTTTTTATGTATGATCGTCAATGGCTCAAAAGAGTAGTATTGATATTATCTAAGTGTTATGGAGTTGCATGAATGCATGCAAATGTTGGAATTCTTAAGCTATTATTCATATGGTTTTCTATGTGATTGTTTGTTTTCCATCTCAAGGGATAGACAACCTTATAATCTAGATCTATCCTAAGCTCAAAAGAGGAGGGAATAGACATCTATGATGATTTCTTATAATCTTACTAAGGGTATACAAAGGGTGGTAAGTATTGCATGTTGGTGAGAGATCTTAGTAGGAGAAACCCAATTCAAGTTCCCCTCCATACTTTGGTACATCTTTCTTGTTTGATCTCATTTCTCTTTTTTTGTTTTCATACACTTTGTTTTTCTTGCTTTTTCGAAGTAATATCATTCTGTAATGAACACCATCTTAACCTACCCTCTGTTTGGTGTATCTGAGTCTAAGACTCTATGTTCCTAACACATACCAACCTTGTCCCTGTGGTTTGGCCCCAGTCTACTATGGTGGACCCCGTACAATAGTTATAGGGGTATGAGTGTTGGGTTATAAATATAAGAGTTTGACTACTCTAAATCCACTTTGTTTTTAGATGTATGATTTAGGCTGGTCAAGTAAGTACAGTCACACACCATGAGTGCATCTATTTTTCTCCCCAAATAAACCTAAACAAGTATGCTACATGACTGGGTTACACTTTGTATTATGTCTCGGGTAGTTTAAGTCATACCACTCAAACTACTATGAAGAAACTGCTAACTAGATTCTTCAAAACCATACAAGAAATTCATACAAGATATAAGGTAATCTATATTCCATTTGATCTCACCAACTTATCTTGGGTCAAAGTTATATATACAAGGGGTAGAGTGATCATATGCCAAGTCTACCATGAATAACTTCCTTGGAGCAGATCCACATATCGCGCCCCAGCCTGGGTACATAGGTCATGGTAACCAAACTTAGGGCATTAACACATCTCAAACTAAAACACAACCATAGGTGTTCTCCATCACATATCCTTGTCACATATCACCACACCATTGATTACAATGAAGTCCCCAACAACATTGAATGACGTTAGCATATATCAACCCCAATTGTACCCATATATTCACTAATATACAACTCAAGGAATCTTTTGCAATTCACATATCGTCTTATGATTAACCAATTCTACTCTTTCTCCCAATGATTTAGAAAAATAGGTCTATCGACTCAAGGATCTATAGGATTAAGGTTGTACTTGATTAGTTAGATCCACCACTCTTTAATAAATTCATCCATCAAGTTACATATACTCTACAATTGAGGTATTACAAAATGAATCAAGTAATTTACATACACATAAGATATAAAATGTATTCTTATAAGATTCTAACTCCTCAAAACAAGGTGTGTTGTAATGTTTCCGGCCATATTAGGTCCCTTCATCAGGAACCAAGCACCATAAGACCTTATATCCATCAAATACTATCTCAAAGTCTAAATCCCTCCATGATGGCATAGAATCTATCATAAATGTATGGTTTATTATGAACATAGTAAGCATCTAAAGATTACTCATGTTCTACTAATGAGGCATCACTAATAAAGTTTGAGAAAAGCCATTTCCAAACATATAATGATGACTCCTACATATTAGTTATGTTTCCACCAAGATTTTTGGTAGCATAATGCTTAATAAAAATGCCTTAACACATATTTGGGAGACTTTCCAACATAATGAAAAACCATTGAAGTCATACTCCACATCATAGTATATCAAAAAAAAATATAAAGGTACCATCAGTTTAAGTTCACTACTTGTCCTAATATGATCTGACATATATGCTTGCTAAACCATCACATTCTAACATCAAAAGGATAGTTAAAAAGTCCAAAGAAAACATGCAAGTTCATATATATCCCTATATTGACTACAAAATGACATAGGATTTCACTTTTATTAAGTACGAAAGAGGTTAGCAACAAGATAATGATTCGCATATTTCATGTATGTATTGAATGCATCGAGTGTTATATCACTCACCTTACAAATAGTGGAAATGAGTCCATATGAAGATGACATTGGAAAGCCTTAAATTTAACTACTCCAGCACTAGATCCCATTGCAAGGAATCTATGATATTTTCAAATGATATTTCTCTGCTTAAAGATTGCCAAGATAGAAGATCTATTTTTAAGATAAACTAAAGTAGGAGAAGATTAAGAAAATAGGCATAAAGGAGTGCCATCAAAATCACATAGGATATATATCCCTATATTGACTACAAAATGACATAGGATTTCACTTTTATTAACTAAGAAAGAGGTTAGCAACAAGATAATGATTTGCATATTTCATGTATGTATTGAATGCATCGAGTGTTATATCACTCACCTTACAAACAGTGGAAATGAGTCCACATGAAGATGGCATTGGAAAGCCTTAAACTTAACTACTCCAGGACTAGATCCCACTACAAGGAAGCTATGATATTTTCAAATGATATTTCTCCGCTTAAAGATTGCCAAGATAGAAGATCCATGTTTAAGATAAACTAAAGCAAGAGAAGATTAAGAAAACATGGCGTAAAGGAGCGCCATCAAAATCACGACTAAGGAGGAATACGATGATGGATCACTGAGATCAAGGAGAGAAAATAACCTCAATTACACATATCTAGGTCCACAAGACACTAGGGTGTTGGTTCTCACATGTGAACAAAAGAGATACAAACAACAACTTTGATGGAGATTGATGAAATATACTTTTCATTGGTTGGCATCAACCCTGGAAACAACCCGCATAAATGAGGTAAGGAAGGAGGATCAAGGGACTATATATAACACTACATGAGAGATAAAGGTGGTCAAAGCTCCATCGTTATATGCTTTAATGTCTTCATTAGTGAGTTGCTCCATCAAGATGGATTTGATCTCCCATTGGTAGGTGATAGAAAAAGCTCCATCTTTTGAGAAAAATCTAGGTTCTCAATAGTCTTTGCCATCTATCCAAATGTGATGGAGTCTAATTGGTAGATTCAAACTAGGACTTTTTTCTCTAAATGTCATCCATGTTAGTCTTAACTCTTAAGACCCAATTGCACTTATGGGTTTATCCCAATCAAGTGCTACCATAAGGTCACACCTTAATTGGTTCACATGGAAGTCATTTTGGATCTTATGGCCTCAAGCCATGACTCAAAATCTGGTCCCTCAACATCATCTAGATTATTGGCTCATCACATGACCAATTCATCACCTAGATATATGAGGTGTATCTATTACATAAGGAATTTGAGAACCCACAACACTTATGATTCCTAATCTCCTTTATTTAGTGTAACACATGTTCTTTAGAAGAATTCTAGAAGGTTAGTTATTTGATGATCATGCTCTAACTCTTTACAGTATGATTCCTTCTTTGATTTAGACATTACTATGCCTTAATCATGAGTTCTCTATGATACATTATAATAATTACTCACAAGGTCCTCAAACATTTGGTTTAAGTATCCCATTCATTGATCACATCAAAGAGTTAATACTTTTACCAAGTATGTACTTCATTTATGATATTCTTGAACACTTCAAGATATTCATATTGGTATTTCACTAAACACCATCTGAAGCATTAGCATTTATTCCAATAGGCATGTATATACATCAATATGTATTATACCTAATAGAATAGTCATTCTCCCACTACATCTAGTGAAGATTGACTTGTCATCATGCCATAGACATTCATATTTCTTAATGGTTCACAACTAAAAGAGTCTAGCCTAGCCATCAACATGGAATCTAGAAATGAATTTCTCATGATAATGTTAATTAATTATTTGAGTTATCAATAACTTCTAGATATCATTTTATCTTATGCATACCAAGTACCACAAGATAAATAAGGCATTGCCATAAAATATTATATCTTTGAAATTGAAACATCAACTTTATTGATAAACATCCTTGTCATTAAAAGGTGCAAAAATAAAGTGTTTCTATTTATTGGAAAATTGAAATAGCATCTCATAACTCTATTACATGCCCTTTGGGCTGAAATAAACTAAAAGGTACTCCTATCTATGGCATCAACACTTGCTCCAATGATGAGTGCTCCTTCTTGGTCCTTTCACAAAGGCCATCACTTCTTTTCAGATCTTGTATATCATATATGTCAGATCCATATCTTGGTATCGTATACCTTAGATAAAGAAGTGTTTCAATTTTATTTCAAGATACCTGAGGTGGAGACTTCCATCCCCTCCTTATTCTTCTTTTATTCATCTAGATAGAGATGGCAATTTCTCCTCCAATGTCCTGGATCTTGACAATGGTGACATTTGCCTCCCTTGTTCACCCCTCCTTTGGCCTTGAGAACTGAAGATGACTTGGGTTGCAGGCTAGCATCAGAACCCTTCTTTGCTTTGCCCTTGCCCTTGCCTTTAGACTTACCCTTCTTTCTATTGATCAACATCATAGATTTGGGTTTGTTTTTCTTCATTTGTGTCTCGGCTGTCCTCAACATGCCCAACAACTCTATCAATGGCTTGTCAAAGTTGTTCATGTTGTAGTTCATCACAAACTGACTATAAGATTTTGGAAATGATTGCAGTATCACATCAGTAGCCAACTCTTGGCTCAGAGGGAATCCCAGTCTTGTCAAGCTCTCCACATACCCAATCATCTTGAGCGTGTGAGGACCAACTGGATCTCCTTCTATCATGACACACTTGAACAGCACCCTGGAGACATCATATCTCTCTTTTTGTGCTTGGTCTTGATACATGTTCTTGAGATGTTGAATCATCTCAATGTCATCCATTTTCTCATGTTTTCTCTACAACTCATAGTTCATTGAGCACAACATCAAGCACTTCACATCAATGACATGTTCAGTATGCTTCTTGTAAGCATCCCTTTCTGCCTTTGGTGTGGTAGGAGCGGGTTCCTCTGGCACTAGTGTCTCTAGGACATAGAGCTTTCACTCTTGAGTGAGAATAATTCTCAATATACTAAACCAGTTGTGGAAAATAATCCCATTCAGTTTGTCCTTCTCAAGGACTGATCGCAATTAAAAGTGATTATTGCTGATAGACATTTGTTCTATAAAAAGGAAATATGCAATTTTAGTCCAAAACTCTTTTTGACTTATTTTAATTGATTTGAAAATTTTGATGATATAATTAGGCCTTAAATTAATTATCGCTCCCACTATTTTATTCAAATTGACAGCCCTCACTATCAATTTAGAAGATTGTAGCGTATAACCTTCTAGTTAGCCAAGATCCAAAACAATTGAATTATTACCCGGCCAACACCAATGTCCATAATCAATTATTAAGGTAGGTAACACTTACCAATTGCATCATATGAAACTCTTAGATAGATGACATATGCAACTCTTTCCCATGAACATCTCCATGCCTCTAAGTGCTTAAAACCATTAAGATCACTTAGTTAAGCCCGATCCAAAAGCCAACACTATAGAAGTGCACCCCTCTTGGTGGGCCCATACAACTACCAACATACCCATGAGATAGACATCGCACCACCCTTGGGATGCCTACACTTGTCGATCAAGACTTAATATTATATTGAGGGGTTTTAATATGCTTATATATGCATATATGTATCCAATCACCACATATATAGTACGTATCATATACATGCTATATCCCACAATGAAAACATGCAATAATAATAAAGTGATGATTATGGCTATCCCATTGTAATTCATTGAGCCACAAGGAATTATGGTCATCTAGGTCTACATCACATGCAACATGTTGTTGATGAAGATCTTGTGCTTAGGCCATTTTGGGTTTGATCAGCTCATCACATGGTTGATTCGCTCACCTCCTGGTCGGTCAGTTGGTTGTCTCCAACAGATCGTCTGGCTCCTCTAGATGGTCAGTTCGTCAGGTCGTCTACCCCTCGTCACGCCTCCAATTCACCATCATTCGGTCGTCTTAGTCCACTTTCCGGTCGGTTGGAACCTCCAGTCGATCGTCTTGCACCTCATACCTCTCATCTGGGTGCCCGCCAATCTTTAGAGTAATAGGAAATAAAACTATCCTACTTTTACATAAACTTTGGGAAACCTCGGGTTACATTCGGGGGTGAAAAGGTAGAAGAGAATCTCAAGTTATCTTGAGTTACATCAAGAAAAGAAGAAGAAGGCTCGGTGTGCAAACTGAGATGCAAACAACCACAACAAACCAAGCACACACAGGGGTTTTTAGGCCATAACCACGCTACACATACACCATCAAAATCATTCTGAGTGACGCATATCATTTGCATATATATACCATATCATATATGTATATATTAGTTTGGGATCATGTGGTATTAATTGGATATTTAGACCAGTCCTTTAGATATTCGCATCGTATGCAATAAATAAAAGACGGTAAAACCAAAAACCGATCATATCAATTAACCGTAAAACATAATACATTGACATGGATCTGACACCACTATTAGGTTTTAGGTGAGGGAGAAGGTAGTAGAAAGAAAAAATTTCTCTCACCACAAAACTATAAGCACAGATCACATCAATGAATATGAAATAGGAAGGATAATTATAGCGAGTCATACCTGGTCCTGAGGCTTGCTCAGTGACAATTCCTCACAACAAGTGTGGTCTTTACCCACCTATCTTCGACGACATATGTGCAGCTCCTGGTCTTGACCCAGACTACAGTTGACAATTGTCCTCCTGAGCGGCAGAAGTCTCCCACCTCTATAGATAGTCCACACAGACCACCGAGAACTCTAGTTTTCCTATCCCACAGGACACTAGAAGGAGTCATCTCCTTCTATCAGCGTACTAGTCATTGACACACTCTCCCACAATCAGTTGCTTTTCTGTAGTTGTCTTTCCCTCGTTGTTCCTCCCTAGACGGGTAGAACTTGATTGGTCTCTCTCGGTTAACCACAACCAGAGAGGACAACAACATTGTAGAGAAAATGATGTTTTGAATTGTGCTCTCTGAGAAGCCCCCAGTACCCCTCTATATATAGGAGGGGTCAGGGTCAAGATTCTCAGCCTCGGGCAATGCGGGATTAAAGAGGGAGTAGAAGGGTCTGGAATTTCCATGAATTGATTGCACTGCGGCAACCAAACTGGTCGTTTCACAAATGAACCAGTCAGTTGGGAGTGTGATTCGGTCAGTTTATTTAGTGAACCAGTCGATTCGCTTCCCAGACTTTCCTGCAATTGACTTTCCTCTTTCGTTTCCAATTAATACTAACATCAATTCTTGTCCCGATCAAATTGTACAAGTGAAACAAAAACTTTTCTAACAAATTGGGACAACCCAACCTTGCTCGTTTGGTCTTGTCGAATCGATCGGTTGACCAAGTGAACCGGTCGTCTCACTGGACATGAGCCAATCAGTTCACCTAGTGAACTGGTTAGTTGGTTGTCCAGATTGTGCAGAACAAAGTCAATGCAATTCTCAATCAATTCGACACTCAAATTAGTTGGTTCAACACTTAAACTTGATGATTTTGAGTCAATTCAATTGATTGAATGTTTGATTGAGTACCTAAACACCTTTAGTAATCAATCCAAACATCATTCATTGATAAACTCCTCTTACAGGTTAATCCTTTGTGTGTGACCCCTATAGGTCCCATTTCACATTGGCAGTGAATGTCCATAACTAGCTTATGACATCACAAGAAAAGAGCGGTGCCTAGTCGCACATCAGTGCTACCCAAGTGAAAAGGAAAGTTGGAGAACAAATTTCAATCCTACAGTCTATGATTGGTGTTCCAGTGAATGTATAATTCCTTTGTCTCTGATATCCTGAATGAACTCAAGGAATGGAACTGTCATCCTTTCAATGTTCATTCATGTTCCTTGATCCAAAGCAGATTGTCTGAGATATGTGTGCCATCAATATCACATATTGTCTCACACATGCATGTGCATGCCTTCCACAGTCTCACTTATCAAGTGACCATGGACATCATACTCCCTTAGGAGGGACAAATCCCATATCTATCACTCGCAGTCAAAACCCCATGTGTCAAAGTCATCCAATCATCACCTTTATAACAATCCATATTTCAGTATCGTGTTTGATGATGTCAAAGTGTACCCAATGACATGTGATGTGTGCAATGATTTTAGGTCTAAGAATCACAATCAGCACCATCATTGTAAGAGCTGACTGTGACTACCATGCCATGGTTACATGTATCACTCTCACAGTGGGTCTGACTGATACACTATTCTCTAGCATGTAACTATGTGCTTGGTTTGATATCGCATATCATGACTAATGAGACTCTGCATCAACCAACACACACTCTAGTCTTGTTGTGTCATTGTTGTCTATCAACCTTCCACAATGACACCCGATTAGGGACAAAACAAAAATGTACAAACTCTTAGCATTCGTATGATCTCATTCTTCAGGTCCCCAACCTAAAGACATACATCATTGAGTATTGTCATTCTCTAGACATTTATTCTGCTCTATCATTATCCGATAATTGATTGAACCAGAATAAATTGGAAGCTTGCCTTTGATATTTATCAAATCAATCTTAATGTATCCCAATCCAATCATCCTATGATTGGCTCTCAGGGCATACATATCAACAATGTCTGCACCCATCGACTGATAGTGCACCTATGGGCGTCACCCGGTGGCATGTTTGCATCCGTCGACTGATGACACTCTAGCGCCCACCAACTGATGGTGCATCTACGCCCATCAGCCGATGGTGCACCTACTAATGACACCAGATGGCAGCCCTGACAGGTACCATACTTAGGACCATTGAGCACATTCCCTGAGGGAGGGTACCTGGGAGGCTTGGGGCATAAGTAAAAGACCCTAGGTCGATGCCTATAAATAGGAGATGACCAACTCCATAAAGAGGGTCATCGTTGCACACCTTGCTCCCAAGTTGATGCTACTGACCAGACAGAACCAGCCGAAGGAAGAAGTCACCATCGACATACTTCTACTACCACTGGATGATAGGATCAATGGACGAGAGTCCATTGGTCCAACCTCCAAACCTATGCCTACTTCCCTTCGTCCGTTCTCAGATTTCATCCCATGATAGAGCAAGGAAGAAGGAGGAAAGGAGATTGCCAGCACTATTTCTTCAACCCAAGGGGCAATAAAACCAGGCCATCAGTGGCGCCACCACTCGATCACCATCAGTGAATCCACTGGTCCCCTACTTCAACTTTCTTTCTTTTCTCCATATTCTCCTTCCTACAATTCTCCATGTCTCCATACGTTTGTAAAGTTGAAATACTACTCATGAGAATGAGTGGCTAAATTATTTACTTGGGTTGGGAGTAGCCACTAAGGTTCTCCCAACATGTATATACTTACATCCTTTTGAATGTATATATCCTTAGAAATGGTTATATCCATGCTCTTGTTATAAATGTTTCACTTGTTTTCTTAGCTACCATCTTGTGATGTTTGATTGTTAATGCCTCGAAAGAGTAGTATTAAGGTTATCTAAGTGTTATGGAGTTGCATGAATGCATGAAAATGTTGGAATGCTAAAGCTAATGGTCATATGGTTTTCTTTGTGATTGTTTGTTTTCCTTCTCGAGAGAGACACAACCTTATAATATAGATCTATCCTAAGCTTGAGAGAGGAGGGAATAGAGATAAATGATGATTTCTTGCAATCTTGTTAAGGGTATATAAAAGGGTGTGAGTATTTCATGTTGGTGAGAGACCTTAGTAGGTGAAACCTGATCCAAGTTCCCTTCCATATTTTGGTTATATCCTTTCCTATTTGATTTTATTCTCCTATTTTGTTTCTTTTTCCTTGCTTTTATTATTTTGTTTAGGGTGACTTAATGCCTTTGGGAACACCACCTTATTCTACCATTTCATTTGGTGTATTTGAGTCTGAGGCTCTATGTTCATAGAATATAGAAACCTTATCCCTATGATTCGACCCCAATCTTCTATACTGAAACATGTATAATAGTTGTGGGGGCCTGAGTGTCGAGTTATAAATCTAAGAGTCTGACTACTCTAGATCTGCTCCATTTTGGATGTGTGATTTATGTCGTTCAATAAACCAAGTTACATACAAACACCTAAAATAGTCTTATAAAATAATTTGGGAATTATATCTTCAGAAGATGTAAAACATATAAAATAGTTTCATGTCACTCCATCAAGGCATATGTATCCATCATTGGTACAAAGAATAAAACCAAAAATTCAGATATGTGAAAGCCCATTAGGGCACATAGACCAAAATAGCAATAACTTCATGTAGGAGTATCACTAACATTCAAAATTTGGCAAAGAGATTTATGATTCATAAGCAAGACATCACCCAAAATTCTATTATAAAAGTCCAGTGGAGGTATAAGTTATGGTATTTCTAAGAAATAGGCAATCATATGCTCAAGACTTATCATGGATGAGCTACCTTCAATGTAGGGTTTTGTCCAACCATCATTACAACACCATAATAGTGATTAAAAGTCCTAAAATTTACTTAGGATAAGCATCATACAGTAAGGAATAATACACGATTGGATTTCCTTTTTATTGGGTAGTAAAACACCAACAAAATAACATTTTCAAAATTAGTACACTTATATTTCGAATTTTAGACATTGCATATTCAAATAAAGATTCACTTTATAGAAAAAAAACGTCCATAGGGTCTAAGTAAAACTTAAGAACTTGTATTGTCATCTTACTATGCAAAACAATATTTGAAAATATCATCTTTTAGCATTCTATGAATTGTATAGCATCGTAACTAGTCATTCATGTAGAAAGTATACCAGAAATGCTTTTAAAATTATAACACTCATCTTGGTAGAGAAGAAACCAAAGTTTGACATGGGAAATTTTAAAATCAGCAACAAAGAACCAAGCTTGGTCCACCAAATCTCCAAGAATGAAGTGTATCTAAGAAAAGAAGAGAAGAAAAGAAGGTTATTCATCCACATGCGCAAGTTTCAAGCAAGGATCACCATGAACCTCAAACATGACGAGAGAGAAAAAGGAGAAACAAAAACAAAATCAGTTTAGGAAATAAGATATTACATGAAGAAATAAGAACACGGTCAAAATTCTTATAATCGTTCAATGAAAACTCGATCTAGCACATGCACCCACAAATAGCAACTCAAGGAGCTTCGATGGTCCATTGTTGGTCCCCCAGAGATCCTTGTTAGACTCTCCAAGTGAAACTAATGCTCAAACAAATGAATGAAGGGAGATAAGGAAGGGAGTTATTTATAGAGATGGGTCAATAGATTGGTCTCCGTCGATTAGAAAACCCTTCGGTCAGAAAACTCATCATTCGATGCCTGATCAAGCGTACACACAAAAACTTCATCATCAATGTTCAAGGGGAAATTCATCAACCCAGAAGCTTATCAATCAACCAAACTTGTTAACTCAGAACTTCATCGATCAGTCCTTGATGGACTAGATACCTCCATGATCGTCGATCCTCCATCTCGTAGCAGTAGGGAACAACTCGGTCAGTATAACAGTGATCAACAGTCTCATTTACTAGATTTCATTGGGTACTTTAGTCCATCAGCCCAACGAGATAGCAGAACCCCTCGACCATCGATCCATTGACAGACAAAAACACAACACTATTATTAACCAATTTATATACACACATACATATATATGAACCCCATGAAATTAAAGTTTCAAAGCATATATATATATATATATATATGAACCCCATGAAATTAAAGTTTAAAAGCATACAAAGGATAAGTTTCTTATGAACATTATGAAACAACTTAAACAAGTGATACAATTATTTTTCGATCCCCGAAAATGGGTAAATTGTAACAAAGTTCACATGTTACATAAATTGTATAGCTTAATCAAACAAGGTCTAGCTTGATTCAAATTTTAAATATAACTTTATCGCCTAGTGCGAAATCCTAATATAAAACTTAATTTCAAAAAATCTAATTAATCTAGATACTTATATTTATGTATTAAGCAAGGTTAGGGGCCTTACAACCATAAACCCCTAACAAAAAATTTTCCCCCAGAATCCTAAACAAACAAAAAAGGTACTTCATATAGATCTCATCTTCTAACTCCCATGTGGCTTCCTCTACTCCATGATGATGCCAAAAAAACTTAACTAAAGCTATATCCTTTTTCCTAAACATATCTAATTAGGATCAACGTTGGACCTTCTACATAAGTATAATCTTCATCTAACTGCACCTCCATTGGTAATGCTCTATATCTAGATGATACTTCCTCAACATATAAGTGTAGAAAACATTGTGCAACCTATGCAACTCTGGAGGTAACTCCGACATGTAAGCCACCTTCCCAACTTGAGATAAGATAGGGTAAGGTATTGTGAATCTAGGAATCACTTACCCTTCTTACCAAACCTTGGAACATTCTTCCATGGAAGACTTTGAGATATGCATGGCCTCCAACTTGGAACTCCAATAGTCTATTGTGATTATTTTCATATGCCTTCTACCTATCTTATGTTTCCTTCAATTGTTTTTGGTTCACCTTGATTTTCATAGTATTCTATTGTACCAGCTCAGTCCCCAACAATTGATACTCACCTGCATCATACCAATAGAGAGGTGACCTACAATGGCTACCATGAAAATCCTCATATAGTGACATGTCTATGCTCCTATGGTGATTATTGTTGTAGGAAAACTCAATTAGACTGGGGTGAATATCCCAACTTTGAAGAAATTGAAGAAAACATGCCTTCAACAAATCCTCCAATGTATGAATGGTCCTTCCTGAGTGGTCGTATATCTATGAGTGCAAGGTTGTATTGAACCTCAACTATGTCCCCAAAGTTGTATGCAAATGCTCCCAAAATTTGCTCGTGAATGAAGAACCTCTGTTAGAAACTAAGGTAACTCACATGCCATGCAAGCGAACTATGTCATCATCATAAATACATTCCAAATTCTATACAGTGAAAGTGGTCATGATCGATAAAAGTGAGCTAACTTTATCAAGTGATCACCAATCACCTAAATGGAATCATGGCCTTTTCTATCCTTGGAATACAAACCACAAAGTCCATGGTTATGTGATCCCATTTATAATGTGGAATTGGCAAAGGTTGTCACGTCCCTATAGGTTTTTCTATTCATCTTTGACTTGGTGACAAACTGAACACTTGGCCATGAACTCTACCACACCTCATTCAAAACATCGCCACTGATATAATTCGTTGAGGTTATGATACAACTTTGTATTACTAGGATGCATCATTACATTGAGGAATGATCCTCCTCAAGTACCATCTCTCTTAGACCTTCGGCATTAAGAACCACCATCTGATTGTGAAATTTCACTATCTTATCATATGTCTCGTGAAAACAATCATACTTCTCATTGCCAAACTCTGATATAATATTTTGTATCATAGTATCATCCTTCTAAGCATCCCCAATCTATTGTCTCAACATCAGCTTGTCCTATAACTGTGCCAACAAACCTGTCAACAAGGAGACTTGTGATTGTATGTTCATTTATCTAAGTGACACTAACATGTCCCGCTTATGACATTCCATGGAGTACAATTATACTTAATCAACAGACTATGATGAATATGACTTCTTTCTCAACTCATCACCCACTGGATTTGTCTTTTCAGGATGATAGTCTATTGTATATTCATGTTCCTTGATCAGCTCCATCTAACTCCTTTGCCTCATGTTCAGCTCTTGATTTGAAAAAATGTATTCTTCTCTCTATATAGATAGTGTCTCTAAATCTTTAAGGAAAGCACTACAACTTCTAATTCTAGATTGTGAGTTGTTTCGTTCTCCTAGTGTTTCTTAAGATATTGAGAGGCAAAAGAAGTTGTGTTCCTATCCTTCATTAGCACACATCACAACCCATTCTTTGAAGCATCATAGAAGATGATGTAGCCTTTCTCAGGCTCTAGCAATACCAACATTGGTTTACTTGCAAACTTCTCCTTCAAAAATTGGAAAGATCTTTGACAATATTCATCCCAAACAAAAGGAATACCCTTCCTAGTCAGCCTAGACCACAAAAAAGTTATGGCATGGAAGTTCTTGATGAACCTCCTATAGTAACTAGCTAAACCTAGGAAGGTACAAACATTAGTCAGGCTTGGAATGCTCCCACTCCAACACCGACTCCATTTTCTTAGGGTCTACATGAACACCCATTGCAGAGATGACATGACCAAGAAAAGACACCTCGATCATCTAAAACTCACCCTTAATGAACTTAGCATATAACCTATGCTGCCTCAACAACTGCAATGCATGGCGAAGATGTTGCCCATGATGTTGGTTGTCCCTGAATTTGTTGTTGCCACCACAAACTAGTCCAAGTATGGTCTAAACACTTTGTTCATCAAATCCATAAAATATGTCAGCACATTGGCTAACCCAAATGGCATAACCACAAACTCATGATCACCATACCTAGTCCTAAAAGCAGTCTTAGGTATGACATCTACCTTGATCTACAACTGATGATACATTGACCTCAGATCTATCGTAGAAAACACAAAAATCTCAACTGGTCAAATAGATCATCTATCCTTGACAAAGGGTACTCATTCTTCACTTTGACCTTGTTCAATTGTTGGTAGTCTATGAAGATTCTCATATAACCATCCTTCTTCTTCAAATACAACACTAGAGCACTCCAAGGGGAAGTTCTCAATTATATGAAACCTTTCTCCAACAACTCTTAAATTGGTTCTTTAGCTCCTTCATCTCAGTTGGTGCCATCCTATAAGGTGCAAGCACTACGGGTTGCGTTCCAGGAACTAGATTGATTTAAAATCAATCTCTCTTCGGGGTGGAACACCAAGAAACTCCTTGGGGAAAACATCATTGAACTCACACCATAGGTACATCTTGGATACTAGGACTCCTCACCTTGGTACATAGGTACATCTTGGATACTAGGAATCCTCACCTTGGTATCCACCACGTGTGCCAAGAAAGCTTCACATCATTGTCTTGTCAACTTCTCTGTTATCACTACTGACATTAGACAAGTGGGAAGAATCTTCTTATCTCCTTGTAAAGTCCAAGGGACATCATCATCACAAAACATCACAACTTTGGAACCACAGTCCAAAACAACCTTATATTTATTCACGGTATCCATCTATATGATCACATTGAATCCACACATATCAATTGGCATAAGGTCCATTGGAATGTTGCATCACGAGAAAAAAAGAAGGCAAGATAGACACACTTCTAGTAACATGGTGGAACTAACCAAAGGGGTTTCTAACAAAAGATCATTAGCTCAACTACAAACAAGAGAGTTACAACTATTTGTCACCTCCACGGTGATAAACTAGTGTATCACACCCAGGTCAACCAAAAAGAAACATATGTACATGTGCATAAGGCATAATAAAAAAGTTCCATCATACATGTCGTGACCCTTGGGTTGACCACTCCTTCTGACTAAATCATGGCATAGAATGTAGTCATTTCTTATTGCTTTCCTCAAACTCTACTTTGATGGTCCTGAAGACCCTACCTTTGAGATCTGGACACATCCTCTACTGGTGTCGCTACTGAACTATTTTTGTTGTTGTTGAGAGCCCTACAAGCTCTGCCTTGGCTACTACATAACCTCCTAGTTCTTCATACGGCAAGACCATCTCACATGTCCAATCTTCCACACTTGAAACATGTCCTCATGTCATACTGGGGCTGAGATGGCTTTGTTACAAACATTGAACCAGCTAGCAGAAAGATATGACCTCTCCCTTTTCATAGAGACCAATGTAACTATATTTGTGTCCTTGTCTTAGAAAATGTCGACCTATGTTGTGACTATTGGTATTGTGGAGAAGAGAACCTTGGCTTTTTGAAACTTCCTGACAATTCTCCTAGGAATTGGGCTAACATCTTTCTGTCATTGGCTTCTCACTTCTCCACGTATATCCTCTCTATTCTCCTCACAGACTCCATGAAGGTGTAAAACTTCTCTCGGGACTCCAAGGATAATGCCATCCTAGCCAACTTAGTATTCAAGTCTTTCTAAAACCTTCTAATCCTCTCCTTCTCTATGATTTTCATGTGAGGATAGAACCTCAACAAATCCCTAAACTTCACCTCATAGTCATTCACATACCATGATCCTTGGCACAACAACTCAATCTGAGCCATCATCTCTTCCGGATACATCTCTGGAAAGTAACATCTGACAAATTCCCGCTTAAACTCCTCCATATTGACCACCTCACCTGGTCTCTTCTCTTCTTCTATGGCCCACCAGTGGTTAACACTAACTTTTGAAAGGTAGATTGCATGTTTCACCTTTTCCTCTTCAGAGATATTCAAGATCATGAATTTCTTCTCCAACTCCATCAACCACATGTTAGCATCTATTGGGTCTGTTGTACCTGCATACTCTGTGGTGCCCACATGCTTCAACCTCTCAAAGGTCTTCCCTACTCCCTAAGACTCAACATTTGGGGCAGGTGCCCTTACTTGAGGTGTTAGTTTCCTATCTGCCAAATGTGTGGTCATTGCCATTAGTTGTCCAATACAGACTGAAAAGTTGGATCAACTATGGTTGTAGGGTCAAAAGGATGAAATATGGGTTGTTCTATCCCCCTATCAGGTACTCTTCCATCATGTACTTCTCTCCTATTGCCACCTCGAAGTGCTACATAACTACTCTAAGCATGTTATTCACATCTCAAGACATAACTGCATAACCATAAACCATGGTTAGATAGGTTGGATATGTAAGAATACACGCAACAACCTAAGTCTTGTTCCTATAGACTCAACAAACCTAATGCTACAATACCAGCAAATGTGACAAAGAGCCATGTTAAATGAGATCACTCAAAAACCAAAAGGGCGATCAAACACTGTTAATTGTATTACCAAAAAGTTATAAATAAACTAAAATGAAATTTCAACATTCCAAAAAAATATTTTTAGAAAGATCCAATTTCACATGCATATTGGCACTAGGTACCTTTACATGAGTACATTGACCTCATCCATAACCTATGTAAAAAATATGTTTCCTTATACTTACAACATTTACAATGCTCAAAGCATACAACAAAATTTCAAGTTGATATTCATCATACACAAAGAAAACCCTGCTCGGACCTGAGAGTATAGGATTGACTCTAGGACTCTACACAACCTAACCAACCTCTCAGGCTCTACTTCTCTTTAAACTACACCTCCTCGCCACCATGGTCTGACCATGCTAATGATCACCTCAAAAGGGTGTGGAAACCCACACGGTGAGATTCATCTCTCGTCAATATGATATAACCTCTAATAATATTTATTTCTTACAAATAGATTATATACTAATGGAATTAAGACAGATAGTATAACAAAGTTGAAAGACTATGTAGGTTACATAAAATGATAAAGCATAGTTGGAGTTATAGGTAGAGTTAATCACGCTTGCCAGGATATGGATATGATATAATCTTAGTAAGAAAAGCAAAGAAATAATTATAATCAAGAGTGATTTACCAAATAATCCTAATGAATATATTATGCTACTGGATGACACCTTTTATTAACCCATAGGTATTTTTATGCACACCACTCAAACTACTAGTTGACTATTGTGAAGTCGCAATCTTTAGAATGATTGATGTCCTAAAGATTGCTTCTCCTCAATTAGTATGAGTAACAACCTTAGTGACGCATTATCCCAGCTACTGAAACTGCCTAGTCCATCTTGGATACACAGGCCATGACACCATAAACTAGGGTATAAACCCTCAAATCCAAGTTATGACTACATTTTCTCTTAGTCACTCCAACATCTAAGAAACAACCTTAACCACTCTCCAAAACCTTGGGATCAAGATGGCGTGGATATACCCTCCATACATCTTTATATACTGAAATCAATTGTATATGACTCTAAGCTCCTTTTAGATTACTCATTTCACTATCCAACAAGTTCCAACAATGAGATAAGTTATATAGCTCAGGACACTACATGAAAAAGGTGACACTTGATTACGTAAATTGGTTAAATATTTTTTACTACATCAATCAAGTTACATATAAACACCTAAAAGATTCTTATAAAAAAATTTGGGAATTGAAACTTTAGAAGATATAAAACGTATAAAACAGTTACATGTCACTCCATTAAAGCATATGTGTCCATCATTGGGTGTGAAGAGAATCAAACTACAAATTCATACATGTAAAAGACCATTAGGGAACAAGACCAAAATAGTAATTGTTCCATGTGGGAGTATCACTAACATTTGAAATTTTGCAGTGAGCTTAATGATTCATATGCAAGACAACACCCAAAATTCTATTATAGGAATCCAATGGATGTATGTGTTATGGTATTTCTAGGAAATAGGCAATCATATGCTCAAGACTTATCATACATGATATACCTTTAGTACTAGGGTTTCTTCCAATCATCATTACAACACCATAATCGTGATTACAAGTCTAAAAAATTACTTAGGACAACCATCAAATAGTAAGGAATAATACATGGATCAGGTTTCCTTTTTGTTGGGTACTAAAACTCCATAAGAATAACATTTTAGAAGTTAGTATACTTTTATTTCTAATTTTAGACCTTGTGTATTCAAAGAAAGATTCACTTTATAGAAGGATATGTCCATAGGGTTGAGATAAAACTTAAGAACTTGTATTGTCATCTTACTATGAAAAATAGTTCTTGAAAATGCCATCTTTTATCATTTTACGAATTTGTAGAGCAAGATTCCAGTCTTGCATGTAGAGAATAGGCAAGAAATGATTTTAAAATTATATCACTCACCTTGGTAGAGAAGAAACCAAAGTCTATGTGTAAGACCCATGACCTAGCTTAGTGCTAGATCTTGCTTAGCTTTCTTATTAAGATGCTTAAACCTTAATTTAATATCTTGAGATACCTTAATAACATGTGACACGTTTATGTTTTTATTTAGGTCCATTTTGGTTGATGTTTGAGCTAGTTATGGTATATGAGTGCTTGTTTTGGACCAAGTTGCAATTTAGCCATTTTCAGGGTTTATCTTGCAATTTTTCACATGTTGGATGTGTCTTTTATGCCTTAGCATCATGAGAGAGAGAATGATGCATAAGGGTTCCTTGTTGGACATTGGTTGGTGAGGTGGCATCATGTGTTTTGATGCTATAGTTTGCATGGTTTGCATGGGTGCATGGGTTGATGATGGTGTCAACCATGTTGTTGATCCTCGAGTGTAGAGCCCAATGTGATTTGTGTCCTTGAGAGTGTTTTAACCAAGAACGTTCATTGTTTGTGCTTGTAGCAACCTATGTGCCATGTCCTTGGTTTTGATCACTAAGGTTTGTCTTGTGCTTTGGTGTATCGACCCTTTATCTTCGGTGACATGGTTAGCAGCCTCTACCATGGTGATCTCCTTGTTGCATTTTGACCGAAAGGAGGTTTGGGTGGCCTAGTGGTCACTACCTTGGTTTTAATGTTCTTTCTTGCATGCATACCTTGAGTGCTTGCATAGCCGAGGTGATTGAGGGACAAGTGTCATGAGTGGCTCTAGTATCTTGACACCTCATATCTCTCACCTCTCTTCTACCCTTGGGTATTTATACCCCTTATTTCACATGCAAGTAACCTTTGGCTCTATCTTCTTTTTCTCTTCTTGCTTGAGGTCAGCCCTTGATCTTGGTGGTGCAAGTGGTAGTGGTAGAGCTTGAAGAAGAAGAACGTTGAACCTTTGCATGTGGTGATCTAGGGCTTGATCATATCCCTTGTGGTGATTCTTGATCTTGGTAAGTGGTTTGTCCTCCTTGATATCATTTTTCTTGAACCCTACCTCTTTCTTTCTTCTCTCAACCAGACTATAGTTCTCCATGGTGGCTTTCTTGAGGAACTACTCTCCAACAGAGGTCGAAGCCATGGTTCTCCATGGTAGTGCCTGAGTGAGATGAAGATATCCTCTTTCACATTTCTTTTTTGACCAAGGGTTTTTACCCTCTCTTTGTTTAGCTACCTTTGACCTTGGTGTGTCTTCTTCTCTTGAGGTGATCTTTCTTGGAGTTAGAGTTGGTCCAATCTTGGCATTTCTTCCATCTCTTGGCGCTTCTTGGCTTTTGAAGTCGGTCTTCACCTCAAGGCGGGTTATATAACTTTCCCCTATACTATTGTTGCACCTTTATCTTGCTTGCATGTTACTACACTACTACAGAAATAGCATTCAGTGACACTTTTCTGGGCGTCGGTTATTAAGGAAAACCGACGCCTTCTATGTTAGGCGTCGGTTGTTTAAGAAAACCGACGTATATATTCGAAGACCAGCCAGACACGGGTACCGCTTTGTCTTCAGCGTCGGTTGTTTATAACAAACCGACGCTTAAAGTCACCCGCGAAATCCATTTTTTGATCAAAAAATAGTGTCCTTTTCAGCGTCGGTTATTTAGGTCGAAACCGACGCCTATGTCTGATGAAAAATTTGCGCGAAAAGTGTCACCTTCAGCGTCGGTTATTAAAGGATAACCGACGCTGAAGGTGGTTCCCGCCAAACAATTTCATGAAAATATCGTCCACTTGGACGTCGGTTATTTCAAACAACCGACGCTAAAGATGTTTAGGCGTCGGTTGTTGTAAAAAACCGACGCTATGTGGGACTTTATAACCCGCGATGCCCGACTCTTCCCCTTTCTTCTGTTTCATTGCGAGCCCTTTTTTCTGCTTCTCCGTCAATTTCCCACGCTGTCGCCGTCGATTTCTCTGCTCCTTGTTCTCCACGACAGCGCCGTCGTGCCGCCACTTCTACTCCGGCGCCCCCTTCTCCGCCGCCACTGGAGCTCGCCTGACGCCTGGAGCTCGCCGCCGACGCCTGGAGCTCGCCTGGAGCTCGCCACTGCTACTCCTGACGACGCCTGACGCCTGGAGCTCGCCGCCGACGCCTGCCTGACGCCTGGAGCTCGCCGCCGCGGCCTGCTGCTCCAGCCACCTGTTGCCCGCCCTGCTGCTCCATCCGCTGCGCCGCCGCCACGCCGTCAAGTTCAACCTGCAGCTTCCACCTGGCTCCCGCTGCCTCCTTATCGGCGCCAACAGAACTGGTATGCGCCAGTGTCTTTTCCTTTCCTCTACCTATTTCTCATTTACTGCGCGGATTATTTTGTGAGGTGAAGCATTTTATACAATGTAAGCTTCCGATCCTTCATGGAGTTGTTCACTTACTGATGAGGTTTACTTTGCTATAGATAATAATTTCTGGAGTCAGTCCACAGACAAATTGATAACTGTTCTTAGACAATTATAAAAAAAGAACTATGTCATCTTTATCTCTGACTATGTGCTCATTTGTGCTAGAAATTTTGATGTGCTGTAAATTGTATCTTTACAATAACTGATCTGCTTGCCGATTTTAATGATTAGAGATACTGATTAATAGTAAGTATTGATGAATACTTACTTAATTACTAATGTGTTGATTAGATATGTATAGAAGTTCCTTATAAATATATTTTTTATATACACATACATGTAATTTTGTATAAAATACATGATGTAGTGTGATCTTAAATCCTAGAGTGTACCCCTTTTGTTCTATGATGGTACCTATGACCCTAAATCCTAGAGTGTTTGTTGGCCTAGAAACCCGTCCAAGATTGACTCATTAGGAGTACATCTTGGATAGTCCCCGGTTTGGGACTGTTCTTGAACACCTAATCTCACTTAGGATGTAAGTGTATAATGTGTATTGAGTTTTCGAGAAAATTTTGGCAGCATTTCCCCGTTTGTTCTCTAAGTACATATGTACTTAGAGAACAGCGGGGAAATGCTGCCGAAATTTTCTTGAAAACCCAATACACATTATACACTTACTAGTGAGATTAGGTGTTCAAGGATGGGATAGGTGGTACACATTTATTATATATAAGAATGACATCACATGTGTTTGTTGGCCTAGAATGTGAACAATCATTGTTTTTTATATTACTTGTACATTGGTATAAATTAGAATGAACAATCACCAAATTATATACTGTTTGTATGGAGTCCGGCTTCATTGTAGATATCTATTATTGTGTTTGTTGGCCTAGAAACCCGTCCAAGATTGACTCATTAGGAGTAAATCTTGGATAGTCCCCGGTTTGGGACTGTTCTTGAACACCTAATCTCACTTAGGATGTAAGTGTATAATGTGTATTGAGTTTTCGAGAAAATTTTGGTAGCATTTCCCCGTTTGTTCTCTAAGTACATATGTACTTAGAGAACAGCGGGGAAATGCTGCCGAAATTTTCTTGAAAACCCAATACACATTATACACTTACTAGTGAGATTAGGTGTTCAAGGATGGGATAGGTGGTACACATTTATTATATATAAGAATGACATCACATGTGTTTGTTGGCATTTCCCCGTTTCTTCTCTAAGTATATATGTACTTAGAGAACAGCGGGGAAATGTTGCCTAATCTTTTCCTAATATATACTTGTTTCCTAATATGTACTTGTTTTCTCTGATCATAGAATGGATAGATCATGGATGTCCATTCGTAATCGTTGCACCCCAGAGTTTATATCTGGTCTTGATCAGTTTATTAGATTTGCCGAGGAACATAGGAAAAAACCTACAGATAGGTTCTACTGTCCATGTAGGCATTGCGGTAACAACTTGAAAGTCAACACTGGTGAGGAAATCAAAAGTCATGTCATGTGCAACGGGATTGTACAAGGCTATACAGAATGGCACTGGCATGGAGAGATTTCAAAATCGAAACCAGTAGATGTCGATAGCAGTGCTTGGGTGGAAGAAGAAATTGCCTCTGATGACGTAAATGTGAACGAACCAGTTCCAGCAGACATCGTTGATGCGATGCTGGATAGTTGTAGGGTAGAGCACACCGATCCACCTCCTATCTTTACAAACATTGTGCATGATGCTGAGATACCGTTATACACAGGTTGTGCTAAGTTTACGAAGCTTAGCGCTGTCTTGAGATTGTATAAGTTGAAAGCTAACAATAGATGGAGCGACAAAAGCTTCACTTCATTGTTGACTTTGTTGAAAGAAATGCTTCCTGAAGGAAACGAGCTTCCAATCTCAACATACCAGGTAAAGAAAATGTTGTGCCTAATGGGAATGGAGCTTCATTGTTGACTTTGTTGAAAGAAATGCTTCCTGAAGGAAACGAGCTTCCAATCTCAACACCCATGCCTCGCCATGATATCTGGATAGCTGGCAGGCAAAACAAGAAGGGTGAAATAAAGAAGCCTGTAACTGCTGAGGCGGCTGCAAAAATGGTAAAATACAACTCTTAGAGAAATCATTTGAATATTTATTATTTGTGGTGTTAACTTACCAATTTCTGTTTATGGTGATTAGCGGGAGCTGCACGAGCAGAGGAAACAAGGCACGTTCATCCCTCAGGGCACAAGGGATGAATTGACAGTTGCTCTGGGTAACCCAGAGCATCCTGGACGTGTTAGAGGTGCCGGCGCTGGTGTTGGCATCAAAGCATTCTTTGGGCCATCCCAGCGCAAACCCAGAGCGGGACTTTCTCAAGAAGAGGTAACCTATTCTTTTTTTAGAATGTTACTGCAAAAGGAAATTCATTAATAAGAAGCTAATGTTTCTTTTATCCATGTATAGGAGAATAAGAGAGTTGAGGATTTAGTTGCTAAGAAGATCAACGATGTAGTTGCTGAGAAGGTCAAGGAAGAATTGCTGCGGTGGCAGGCATCTCAGGCTTCCAATACGCCTATGGCGACCCACTCTTCTCCTGATGCACAGACTGCGAGTAATCCTGGAGACCCATCGCCTAGCACGTCTGCTGTAAGTATTGTTTATGACATTGTAGTTAGTCTTTTCAAGTTGTTATGTTTTCAAGATGATATGTATATATGTATAATATTCTTTACGTAAATTTGTAGGCATTGAAGCCATGCCGCTTAAGAATGCAAGACTACGTTGTTGCAGAGGCGCAGGCTTACCCGTCCCTTCCTGGGGCAATGTTTCACGGGACTCCAATGCCACAGGGCTACGTTCGTGTGAGCCCGATACGTGTGTTACCTGATTGGAGAGAAGCTACATTGCCATATCCCCACCCGGATATTGATAGACTTGCTGATGCAGAAGGCGGGGTGATATTGTGGCCCAAAGCAGATGTCGTCTACACGACTGAAATTGTAAGATAAATTTACATTGATTTAGACTGTTAATGTGTATATATGATGTCAACTGATCTGAAATTATATGTACATGTTAAAAAGAAGACACCAGGAGCACCTAGGCCTCCACTTCCACTTCCCGCATTACCCGATTGGGTTCCAACTGACCTAACATACCCGTTAGGTCCTGCTTGTAGGGGAATGGCATGTTGGCTACGGGCACATAATGTACATTGCCCTATAATTATTTCTTTAGATGCAGATTATGCAGGTCAATCATATGATAGCTCTTTATTTATACAAGATATTATTGAGCTGTTTATGTATGATTGGCTGAATACATCAATGATAGAGACATGGATAAGGTGAGATCTTGTTTATACATCCATATACCTTGTGTAAGATCCGGTGATCTGGTTTCTTATATATTAATGCATACGCCTATATGTTTTGCAGCTACCTAGTCGAAGATCATTGCAAACAATTTGCATTTGATCATGTGGGATTTTTGATTCCATCATTGATTAGTTTGGTAGCTAAAGACCCTGATAATGTTCAACAATACTGTATAGATGCTTTTACAATTTTTGGTTAGCAAAAGAAGACGATAATAATAGCTCCATTCAATGTCAAGTAAGTTTACTTTATTTATAATTTGGACTTAAGAAAATTCCATTTTTATTTTGCATTTTGAGTTATTAATTGTTAACTTCTTACTTCTAGCGGTAGACATTGGGAGTTACTAGTTATTGTCCCCGGGACATTCACTGTTTATTATCTAGATCCTGCGGGGAGTACATTGAACACTAAAATTGGACACGTAATGAGAATGCCATTATTCTGGTGAGAAATATTTCATTTTTATATCCGTTAACATCTTTTATTACATTACTATTTACTTATGCAATTTATTGTGTTATATTAACATGTAGGGGTTTAGATGCATTCAAAAAGGCTGGAGGAACGGTCCCAAGGAAAAAGAACCAGCCAATAAATTGGAAGAACGTACAAGTAAGTTCCCGACTCGAATATATATATTATTGATGTGAATTGTGCTTAGTTGTATTATTTTGTATGTTTCAATTTATAGTGTGCTACACAAGACAATGGCTGGGCATGCGCATACTATGTGATGCGATTTATGCAGATGATTATCAAATATGCCGCATTGGACATCGATACCATACATGAGGTATTATATATAGTCTCATTAGTTAGTATGCAATATATCAATCTTATATTATTTTTATATTATTACTTATATATATACATCATTCTCTTTGTAGGTGTTTAAAACTGACAACACTACAGGTAAACGTTTAAAAAATATACATGCTCCATATACGATGGAAGCATTAAATGAAGTAAGAGAAGAATGGGCAAAAGCCATACAAGCAGTGGCAACTGTAAGATATAATTGGGATGTTGATAGCGATAATGAATGATACTATGTAAATGAATATTTCTGAATGTTAATACATGTATTTGAATGTTTCTATATGTGTGAATGTGAGAATTGAATTGATGTCTGAATGTATGTACTTGTGTAGAATTTTGCTTGTGACTTTTGCAGGTTTGCGGCCTGTTTGTAGGCTGATATCAATGGATGTCGTAAACCTGCAGTTCAGAAAACTGAACTGCAGGTTCTCATCCTGCTGACCAGCCACAGCAGGCCTGCAAACTGATATGAAAAAAAAAAAAAAAATAGGCGTCGGTTATTTATCGGAAACCGTCAGCAAAGACATACAGCGTCGGTTATTTGATAAAACCGCCGCCTAATAGTACAAACAACCCAACCGTGCAGGATAGCACGGCCGTGGTGTAAATGGCGTCGGTTATTCATATAAAACCGACGCCTATAGTACTAACACAGCCGTGCAGGGAAGCACGGCCGTGTCGTCTTGAAGTACAGGCGTCAGTGGTTTAGTATATAACCGACGCCAAAAGTGTTCGCGCCACAGAAAATGTGTCGGTTATCTACTAAAACACCGACGCTATATTCCATATAGGCGTCGGTTGTGTAGTAAATAACCGACGCACAAAGTGCCCTAGATGACGCCATTTTCTGTGGCGCGAACACTTTTGGCGGCGGTTATTTACTAAACAACCGACGCCAATAGGACAAATAGGCGTCGGTTAAAAAACCGACGCCAAAGTTTTCAACCTTTAGCGGCGCCCACATAGGCGTCGGTCGGAAACCGACGCCAAATGGGGTTAAACGACCGATGCCAAAGGCCGTTTCTGTAGTAGTACTATTTCATATCTAAAATGTGATCATAAGTTTCTAGATGATACTATCTTGATTTAGGGTTTAAGATTATGAAGTATTATTATATAGATTACTCTTGTGCCTAAACTCTATTTGTGTAACCCTAATGTTGCATGTGGAATACATGCCATAGCTTGCAATTGTTATGGTATCTCTTATATGACACAGGGTGATGATTATGAGCCTTTATGAGGCATGATGAGATAATAATGTTATGCGGGAACTATGTGAATGGGCCTTATGACCTGGCAGAGGCTTTGTGCCTATTTTGAGGTGATATCCTCTAGTCATGTGATAGGGATGGTTACCCATGATGATATGATGATGGTGATGGCCTAGTATAAGGCAGTGAGGCAGTATCATGTGATGGTGTGATCAACTTTATGTTGAATATGTTTATATCTTCCGATGTTGCAACCTACCCCTATCTTTGTAGAACTTGTTTTGGGTTTGTATGTTGTAACTTGATTGATGCACTAAAAGATACCCAATTGGATTAATTAATGAAGTGGAACCCTAATCATGTAGGTTGCCCTGGTCCATACATCCATCTTCATCATTAGTATTTGGTGGTTGGTGAAATGAGTAATTTCTACAGGAAACTCAGAGCGCATATTGTTGAATATGCGGGGATGCAAGTTGAGTATATATCCTTGCTTCCAAAATCATTGGTTTTGAGGATGGTTGTGGTCATACCTCAGCAAGAGAATGGTTGAGATTGTATCTCAGACGATATGTTTTCAGGGATGGTTGCAATCATACCCTGGAAGGAGAATGGTTGTGGTCATTTCTCACTAGTGTCATGTCTAGATACCAAGTGGACTAGGCTGATTTGCAATTTGAATCTATATGTCACTGCGGCGGACTCAGACTAACAGAGGGTGTGGGAGATCATAAGAGTTCGACTCTCCTAGATCTTGAATGAAAATGATTTCGACTTAGTAGTGGTCAATTGGGGTATGAATGGTATACGTCATCTCCACATGGCACAATAAAAGACACAATACAGTCGTGTATCATATTTACTTAGGGTTAAATAGGAATCATATTAGATGACCCTTTGCCTTGTTTCATATACTACTTAGATGTTATGTTTTATACATGTTCTTCATATTCCTTCTAAAAGTATATGATATTCTATTGATCATTGGTAGCTGCTTAAACTGCTTAACTTGTGCTATTAGTTTAAAGTATTCATTTAACTAAATCTGCTCATCCTATTTTTAGTATTTCTTTCCTGTGATAATCTATCTGTGTTAGCAATAGTTGTTGGCAGAGAGTTATATCTCTCATTGTGAAGTTGGTCTCACCCTATGGGTTTCTACATCTTTTAGGTGGTTGTGCATGACAAGGTAGATATTGTGTGGTTGAGGAAGAGCAGCAAGGAGAGCAGTAACTATTGAAGGTTAGATATGTTGCTAGTGTTTTGCAGTAGAGTCCTATGTGTCGTCCCTATACTCTCAGGTCCTTGGGGGTGTTTTGTAGATTTTGTACATTGGTACAAGGTTGTTGGTAGTATACCATGGTTGTACATGTAAGGCTTGTATATATATGAACAAGTTACCTTCTGTAACATGTTTATGGCAAAATGACCATTGTACAGTGATGTGTATACCTTTATGGTATGATATGTGATATAGGTGGCACAGTTTATGGATTTTCATGTAATACTTTTCCGCTTGTGAATATATGAGTGATCAGTTTTAATTTATCATTTTTTCTAGTAATATGGATGTTTAGTGTTAATTTGTGCTTCTATTTTGAATGATCTCACTTGGTGTGATCATTGTGTCATAGGTTGATTGGTATCAAAGGTTTAGGTTCACTGAGTCTATAGGGAAATAGGACTAGGGTTGTGTTTGTTCTTGTTATCTAGTATATCTTATTGCAGCTTCTACTTACGTAGAAGAAGAAGAAGATGTATATGGAGAACATGAAGAACATCCTGAGAGCAGTGTTGTTACACTAGGAGATGGTGCGAGGAGAAAGGAAAGAGTAGATGGAGTGTCTGAGGTGCCTCAGTTCAACCCCAAAAATGTGTCCAATCTCGCTTTTTAGTTCATGTATGAACAGTTCATGGCCACAATGATGCATATGGTGGATAGAATGCCAGTACCCCAAGCAAGATAAACTGTCCCCAATGTAGAATCCCATGGTTCTAAGAAGACCTTTGAGGGGTTAAGGTGTGTGGGAGAGATAGAGTACGCTCGTACAGTGAACCCGACAAACGTAGATATGTGGCTGACAGAGTTGGAGAAGACCTTCAAGATCCTCAACATCCTAGAAGAGGACAAGGTGAAGCACACAGTGTACCTGTTGAAGGGTAGTGTTGCCATTGGTGGGCCATCGAGAAAGAGAAGAGACCCGGTCTGGTGAATAATTGGGAAGACTTTTAGCAAGAGTTTGTGAGTCAATACTTCTTGAAGACATATCTGGACGAGAAGATCTCACAGTTTAAGACGATCCAGAAGGGATCTATGATGATCAACAAGTATGAGGCCAAGTTCTTGGAGTTGCTGAGGTTTTTTCCTCACATGGTTGAGATGGATAAGGAAAGGATCATACATTTTGAGAAGGGTTTGAGCTCAGAGTTGACAATGATGGTGTCATCTATAAAGAATAGAGAATGGCTTGCAAATTTTTGGAGTCTGTGAGGCAGATTGAGAGGTCGGTGATAGAGAACCATGAGGTGAATGCCAAGAAGAGACTGGCATAGTTTTAGGGATAGTCTTATGGAGGCTTTAAGAAGCCTAGGTTTTTAACACCTCAGTCACAATAGAGGTTAGTGGTTCAGTCTCAGGGATCGCTAAGCAAGGGTAGAGGCTATAGTTTTCTTCCGCCTGGAGCTCACAGTGCAACATCAATATAAGTGACAGGGTCATCTAGGCCATAGTTTGACACAAGGACCTATTATAGGTGTAGACAATAGGGACATTTGAGGATTTTTTCCCAGTTAAGGATGAAGAGGAGATGCAACAATCAAGACAATGTCAACAAGGGTTGTAATAATGATAGTTCAGTAGTGGTGGTGGAAGAAGATGTAGTCAGACATCACAGGATGGTTCATCTGGATAGGCCAGTAGAGAATGGGGGTGACAATAGGAAATTTTTCAATTCTATGCTATGAGTAAGATGGAATGAGTAGTCAACCCTCGGGTCGTGACATGTTAGATGGAGTTATTTCATTATGATTTGTCTTCTTCCTATTTTATACCTATTTTGGTTGACCTGAGTGTGATGCACTCTTTTATCACTAGATAAGTGATAGCTAGTTGTTCTTTGCATGTTAGACGTAGATCTGATAGTCTCTTTTTAGAAACCTCTTTAATTAGTTTTGCCAAGTTGGAGGAGGTGTGTCCATCCTATATTCTTTCTTTCTCAGTATACAGCATTGAAGTGACCTCATACCACTTGGCATGTATGGGTTTGATGTGATCCTTAGGATGGATACTTTGGAGAAGTATCGAGTGGTCATGGACTGTAGATCCAAGGTGGCCATGTTCTTTGATGGTGATGTTTCGTGGATCTTCCACAGAGATAGGAAGATTCTTACAATGTGCTTGGTGTCAGTGATGACAGTGGGGAGGCTGATGATGCAAGGTTGTGAGGCTTTTCTGGCACATATGATAGATACAAAAGTGAGGAGTCCTAGTATCCAAGAGGTACTCATTATTTGTGAGCTTGAGGATTTGTTTGCTGATGAGTTTCTTAGAGTTCTCCCTCCTAGAGAGATTGATTTTGAGATCAATATGGTTCTCAATACACAGCCAATAGCATAGACATCGTACAGGATGGCACCGGCTAAGATGAAAGAGTTGAATAAGTAGTTGTAGGAATTATTGGAGAAGGGTTTTATCAGGCTGATCACTTCCCCTTGGGGTTCTCCTCTGTTGTTTGTCTAGAAGAAGGATGGGACTATGAGGTTATGCATTGATTACTAACAGTTAAACACTATGACTATCAAGAACAAGTATCCTTTTCTACAGATAGATGATTTGTTTTTCAATTGAGGGGTGTTGTAGTATTCTCTAAGATAGATCGGGGTTCAGGATACCATCAATTATGGATCAAGGCAAATGACATACCCAAGTCAACTTTTAGGACTTAGTATGGTCACTATGAGTTTGTGGTTATGCCGTTTGGGCTTACCAATGCACCAACATCGTTCATGGATCTGATGAACAAAGTGTTCTGGCCTTATCTTGATCAGTTCATGGTTGTGTTCATTGATGACATATTGATATGATCTAGAGACAGTCAGCAACATGAGCAACATCTACAACAAGTGTTGACCTTGTTGAGACAGTACAAGTTGTACACCAAGTTTAGCAAGTGTGAGTTTTGGCTAAAAGAGGTGTCTTTCCCCAAGCATGTGATATGTACAGAAGGTGTTCTTGTGGATCCCAAAAAGGTTCAATCAGTGTTGGAATGGGAACACCCAAAGTCACTGATGGAGGTTTGTAGTTTCCTAGGCCTGGTAGGCTACTACAGGAGGTTTATTAAAAACTTCATTATTGTGGCATTACCCTAACGAAGTTGACAAGGAAAGGTGTACCTTTTGTTTGGGATGAAAAGTGTCAGCATTCTTTCTAGCTTTTAAAGGAGAAGTCGACCAGTGCACCGATGTTGGTTGTTCCAAAACAAGGAAATGATTATATCATCTTTTGTGATGCGTCAAAGAATGGTTTTGGTTGAGTGATGATGCAAGATAAGAACATGATTTCTTTTTCTTTGTGACAGCTTGAGAAACACGAGGAGATGTACCCAACACATGAACTGAAGTTTGTTGTTGTGGCACATGCTTTGAATATCTAGAGACACTCCCTTTATGGTGAGAAATGTCAGATCTTCACTGACCACAAGAATCTAAAGTACATTTTCTCAAAGAAAAAGTTGAACATGCCACAACAATGTTGGATGGAGTTAATCAAAGATTATGATTGCAGCATACACTATCATCCAGGGAAAACGAATGTGGTGGCAGATTCTTTGAGTAGGAAGACTTCTTCATCATCATTTGCAGATAAGGCACAATTGTGTTCCTTAGTATGCCATAAGTGAGATATTTTGGTATATCTTTGCCAGATGAATGTGAAGTTGGAGGTCTCCTTGTTTGTAGGCCTATAGGCTCATTTACAAGTGAATCCTACATTGAGGCAGCAGATCAGAGAAGCAGAACATCATGATACTGTGATACAGCAGATCCAAGAAGAGTTTGGCAGCGAGAAGCATGATGGCTTCCATGAGTCAGAAATGGGACAGTGTGTTACCACAGTAGAGTAGTGGTTCCTGATGTCAATGATCTGAGGAAGTTGGTTCTGGAAGTGGGTCACTCTTAATTATACTTTATGCATCCAAGTAGTACCCAGATGTACCACAATTTAAAATATTTGTATTGGTGTCTTGGTTTGAAGCAAGACATAGTTGAGTTCAGAGTGAAGTGTCAGGTGTGTCAGCAAGTTAAGGTCGATCATCAAACAGTTTTAGGGAGTTTGCAACCGTTACCTATACCATAGTGGAAATGGGATCATATTATAATGAAATTTTTGGTTGATCTTTCTAGGACAGCCAAAGGTTATGATTCCATTTGGGTGATTATTGATAGATTGACCAAGTCAGCACACTTCCTCCCTGTGAAGACAACATATATAGCTGAGAAGTTAGCACATGTGTATGTTGATGAGATAGTACGTCTACATGGTATTTTAGTGACAATAGTATCTAACAGAGGTCCTTAGTTTATTGGTCATTTTTGGGAGCATCTGCACACAGCCATGGGTACGTAGTTGAGGTTCAATATAGTGTTTCACCCACAGACATATGGACAGTCTGAGAGGACTATATAGAAGTTGGAGGATTTGCTGAGAACTTGTGTTCTATATTTTTTGGGCAGTTGGGATGAGCACCTCAGTTGATAGAGTTTGCATACAACAACAACTATCAAATGAGTATCAACATGGCACTTTATGAGGCTTTGTATGGGAGGCATTTTAGGTCTCTATTGTGTTGGTACAAAATGGGTGAATATCATCTTTTGGGTCCTAATCTTGTACAACAGACGACGGAGAAGACTAAAATGATACAACAGCAGCTGAAGATAGCCCAAGATAGGAAGAAATCTTATGCTGATAATTGTCAGAGGCCGTTGGAGTCCCAAGTGGGAGACAAGGTGTGTCTCAAGTTCTCTCCTTGGAAAGGCGTGCTGAGGTTTAGAAAGAAAGGTAAGTTGGCTCCTAGGTATATGGGGACATAACCTATGTTGGAACGTGTTGGGAAAATGTCTTATAAGTTGTATTTGCCACCTGAGTTGCACATGTTACATCTAGTGTTTCACAATTCTATGTTGAGGAATTGTCATCCTGACACAGAGCTAGTGTTTCAACCTGTGGAGGTGGAGTTGGATGAGGATGTGTCATATGTGGAGGGTCCTATTTTGATCTTGGATAGAAGGGTGAAGAAGTTGAATAAGAAGGATGTCATTTTGGTTAAGGTTTTGTGGCATCACCGTGGCGTATAGAAAGTCACGTGAGAGCTTGAGGATGAGATGTGTAGGAAGTACCCATCTCTTTACGCATAGGATTTCAAGGGTGAAACCCTTGTTAGAGGGCCTTACCTAACTTAGTGATTAATCTTGCTTTATTTGCTTTATAAGATGCTTAAACCTTAATCTAAGCTCTTGAGATACCTTGATAACATGTGACACATTTATGTTTTCAATCTGGTCTAGTTTGGTTGATGTTTGAGCTAGTTATGCGATATGAGTTCTTATTTTGACAAAGTTGCAATGTACCCACTTTGATTGTTCATCTTGCAATTTGTCACATGTTGGATTTGCCTCTTGTGTCTTAGTATCACGAGAGAGAGAGAGAGAGAGAGAGAGAGAGAACGATGCATAAGGGCTCCTTGTTGGAGCTTGGTTGGTGAGGTGGCATCATGTATGTTGATGCTAAGGTTTGCATGGTTTGCATGGGTGCATGAGTTGATGGTGGTGTCGACCATGTTATTGATCCTTGAGTGTGGCGTCCGATGTGCTTTGTATCCTTGAGATTGTTTCGACCGAAGCACCATCATTGGTTGTGTTTGTAGTGACCTATGTGCCTTGTCCTTGGTTTTGGTCGCAAGGGTTTGGCTTGTGCTTTGGTGCATCAACCCTTTGACTTGGGTGACATGGGTAGCGGTAGCTACCATTGTGATCTCCTTGTTTTGTTTGGACCAAAATGATGGTTGGGTGGCCTATTGATCATTGTTCAACATTGGTTTTAATGTTCTTTCTTGCATGGTTGAGGTGTTTGAGAGACAAGTGTCATGAGTGGCTCTAGTATATTGACACCTCATATCTATCACCTCTTTCCTACCCTTGGATATTTATACCCTTTCTTTCACATACAAGTAACCTCTTTGGCTCTCTCATCTTTCTCTCTTCTTACTTGGGGTTGGCCCTTGAGCTTGGTGGTGCAAGTGGTGGTGCTAGAGCTTCAAGAAGAAGAAGAAGGTCAAACCTTTGCATGTGGTGATCTAGGGCTTGATCATCTCCCTTGTGGGAGTTCTTGGTGTCCTTTATCTTAGTAAGTGCTTAGTCCTCCTTGATCTTGTTATCATTGAACCATACCTCTTTCTTTATTCTCTCAGCTAGATTATGGTTCTCCATGGTGGCTTTCTTGAGGAACTTCTCTCCAATAGAGGTCGAATACATGGTTCTCCATGGTAGTACCTCAATGAGATGATCGCCTCTTTCCCCTTTCTTTTTCAACCCAGGGTTTTTACCCTCTATCTTTTGAGCTTCCTTTTACCTTTGTGTGTCTTCTTCTCTTGAGGTGATCTTACTTGGAATTGGAGTTGATCCAAGTTTGGTGTTTCTTCTCTCTCTTGAGATTCTTATCTTTTGGAGTTGGTCTTCACCTTAAGGTAGGTTACATAACTTTCCCCTATACTATTGTTGCACCTTTATCTTGCTTGCATGTTATTGTTTCATATCTAAAATGTGATCATAAGTTTTTAGATGATGCTATCTTGATTTAGGGTTTAAGATTATGAAGTATTCTTATATAGATTGTTCTATCTCCTAAACTCTAATTCTTGTACCTGAGAAGTATGGATGGGGAGTTGCTAGGCTTGTATGGAACACCTTGAATGTTGGTTTTATCACCCAGATCTTGTTCATCCATCTTGAATGAGATGGAGGTTTTGGTTCTTATTTACATGTGTTTGACATTTGGTTTTCTCTCTAAAGCAATGGTTTTCCATGTTGAACATTGTGACGCTTGTTTTAGGGTTTTGATGTCCATCTTTTCATGGAGCTTTCACCTTGGTGACGCTTGAGCTTCTTGATGTTATACATCTATTTTGTTCGACATGCTTTCTTGGTTCCTTGTGGTCGCTAAGACCATGTTAGTAGTAATATTGGGTTTCAGTTTGATTTCCATAACCTTAAGCCTAGCTACCTTAGTCTCTAGATGAGTTGCTTTTGGAGTCACTACAATTGAGCCATTGTGATGGTTGTGACACATGAATTCTTGTTGTGGTCGCAATGCTTTGAGCCTTGTATTGGTCACTACACAAGATGACTTTTTTATTCAAAATGGCTTTTGTTTGATGGATGGTCTCTACCTAGGGTGGTTTGGTCGCAACAAACCCTAACCCTAGTTTCTATTGAGGTCGCTACATGTAGTTGAGTTTGGTTGGTCTCTACACCTTGATTCATGTGTTGTCTCTATGCTTGATGTACATCCTGGTTTGGTCGCTACATGTGCTATGTGGTTTGGTCTCTACACGTGTTAATCCTAGTTGTCACTACATGTTTTAACCCTTATGGTCGCTATAGTACCCCATCTTCATGGTCGATACATGTTTCCATTTTGAGTTCTTTTTTGGTCATGATTACGTTTGGTCTATGTACTCCAGGAATATGGGAAGTGAGGTACCTAGGGTTTGATGTTGAAAGTTGTTATAGAAACACTAATCGGCTATCTATGAGAAACCCTAATCCTAATTTGGGCATATGATGCAATTGCTTAGATTGCTTGGATGAGTAGCATGCAATAAAGTATTTTCTCTCTCCTATTTGTATAACCCTAATGTTGTAGGTGGAATACATCCCATAGTTTGATATTTCTATGGTATCTCTTATATGATACAGGGTGATGATTATGAGACTTTATGAGGCATGATGAGATAATGATATTATTCGAGAACAATGTGATTGGGTCTTATGTCCTGTAGAGGCCTTGTGCCTAGTTTGAGGTGATGCCCTCTAGTGATGTGATAAGGGGTGGTTATCCCATGATGATATGATAATAGTGATGGCCTGGTATAGGGCAGTGAGACAGTATCATGTGATGGTGTGATCAGCTTTATGTTTAATACGTTTTATCTTCTAATGTTGCAACTTACCCCTATCTTTCTAGAATTTGTTTTGGGTATGCACTAAGAGATTTCTGATTGGTTTAATTAATCAAGTGGAACCCTAATCATGTAGGTTGACCTGAGCCATAGATCCATCTTCAACAACATTATTTTTTGGATGGAAAAATGAGCAATTTTTGTAGAAAACTTGAATCACACATTGTTAAATATGTGGGGTCGCAAGTTGAGAATATATACTTGCATCAACAATCACGGGTTTTGAGGATGGCTATGGTCATACCTTGGTAGGATAATGGTTGAGACCGTATATCAGATGATATGTTTTTAGGGATGGTTATGATCATACCATGGAAGGAGAACAGTTGTGGTTGTATCTCACTAGTGTTGTGCCTATATACCAAGGTGGAGTAGGCTGATTTGCAGTTTGACTCGATATGTCACTGCGGCGGACTCAGATTGACTGAGGGTGTGGGAGATCATAGGAGTATGTCGCTCCTAGATCTTATATGGCACTGATTTCAACTTAGCAGTGGTCAGTTAAAGTATGACTGGTATACCTCATCTCCACAGGGCATAATAAAAGACGTAATACAATCGTGTAATATATTTTCTTAGGGTTAAACATGAATCACATTGGATGACCCTCTTGTTTCTTATATTGCTTAGTTGTTATCTTATATACATTTTCTTCATATTCCTTCTAAAGGTATATGATGTTCAATTGATCAATTGTATCTGCTTAAACTACTTAATTTGTGTTATCAATTTAAAGTATTCATATAACTGAATCTGCTCATCATGATAATAATATTTCTTTTTCATGATAACCTACATGTATTAACAATAGTTTTTGGTGAAGAGTTATATCTCTCGTTGGGATGTTGGTCTCACCTTGTGGGTTTCCACATCTTTTAGGTGGTCGTGAACGATGAGGTAGAGACTATGCAATTGAGCAAAAGGAGCAAGGAGAGCAGTAGTTGTTGAAGGTTGGATATGCTGCTAGTATTTTTCAATAGAGTCCTATGTGTCATCTGTGTACTCTCAGGTCCTTGGGGTTGTTTTGTAGATGTTATGCATCGATATGAGGTTTTTAGCAGTATGCATGGTTGTACATGTATGGCATGTATATATATGAACATGTTACCTTATGTAATAAGTTTGGGGCAAGATGGACATTGTACAATGATGTATATACCTTTATGGTATGATATGTGATACAGGTGGCATAGTTTGTGGAATTCCATGTAGTATGTTTCTGCTTGTGAATATATAAGTGTCGGATTTTAATTTACCATGTTTTCTGGTAATATGGATGTTTAGTGCTAATTTCGTGCTTTTGTTTTGAGCAATCTCACTTTGGTGTGATCAGTGTGTCACACTAAGAGGGGAAAAACTAAAATTAGCAACAAATTACCAAGCTTGGTCCGCCAAATCTCTAAGAACAAAGAGTATCTAAGACAAGAATAGAACAAAAGAAGGTTCTACATCGACATGCATGAGTTTCCAACAAGGAACACTATGAACCTCAGCCATGAAGAGAGAGAGAAAGGAGAAATAAAAAGAAAACTAATTTTGGAACTAAGATCTTACATGAAGAAAATAAGAACATGGTCAAAATCCTTTGAATTGTCCAAGGGAAACTCAATCTAGCACATGCACCCATAAACACCAGCTCAACGAGCCCTGATTATCTTTTTTCGATCTCCTAGAGATTCTAATCAGGATCCTCAAAGTGGAATTGATGCTCAACCAAATGAATGAAAAGAGATAAGGAAGGGAGGTATTTATAGAGATGGGTCACAAGATTTGCTCCCAATCAGTTAAAAAACCCATTGGTTAGAAAACTCATCGGTCAATGCATGGTCAAACATATACACAAAAACTTTGTCAGCCATGTCCAAGTAAAACTTTGATGACCCAAAACCTCATCGGTCAACCATACTCATCGACTCAGAACTTCGTCAGTCAGTCCTCATTGGACTAACTACCTCTAATATCATCAGTCATCCAATTGATAGCAGTAGGGAACAAATATGTCAGTCTGACGGTCATCAAGGGTCTTGTCGACTGAATTTCATTGGACACTTCAGTTCATCTACCCTGTGAGAGAGCAGAACCCATCTACCATCGAGCCATCGACTGACGAAAATACAACACTACTACTAACCAACTTAAACATTATGAACCCCTTGGAATCAAAGTTAAAAAGCATCCTAGGGAGGAGAAATCTTGCAAGGTTCTCAAGAACATCATGAAACAAATTAAACAAGTGTTAAATTATTTTAGATCCTAGGAAATGTGTATATTGCACAAAAGTTCACAAGTAATATAAAATTGTATAACTTGAGAAAACAAGGTTTGGTTTGATTCAAATTTTAAACATAACTTTATCGACTAGTATTACATCTTAATCCAAAGTTTAATTTCAAAAATAAGCATCCAATTAAGATAGATAATTATATTTATGTATTAATTAAGGTTAGGGGCATTACATCTACTATGGGAAAGAACAAGATTGTAGTTCCTTTCAATGTTGGGTAAGTTTAAAGCTCCTTGCTAAGAATTTTAACTTGTGAATTACATTTATTTTGCAATTTGAGTTTTCTTTTATTTTCCTTCTTTTCATTCAGTAATATGCATTTGGAGTTATTGGTACTTGTATCTGAGATTATGTTTGTGTATTATCTTGGTCCTCAGAATAGCAAATTAGGGAGTGCAGGACACACAATGAAAGTGGCAATTATAGTGTATGTAAATATTTTAATCCATAAACATATATTATTTACATCATTACATGGCCTTTTACTAATTTAATTAAATGTATTACTTTAACTTATAGGGGTATAAAAGCAGTCAAACAGATTAGAGGAGAGATAGATAAGTAAAAGAAAATAATACATTGGAAGAATGTTAAGCTAATTTTTTGACTTCAACATATATATATGCCAACTATGCTTACTTTTATTTATTAATGTTTTACATAATTGTAAATTTAAAGTGTCTAATACAAGATAATAATTGGGAATGGGATACTACATGATGCAGCGTACATACCTAATTGTCAAACAAGCGGCATTAGACATCCATTGTATACAAAAGGTAATCTCTATAGTCTTAAACTATAAGTAAATATTATCGTTTGATAATATAAAAATAATAAATCAAACTCTTGAATTATGTCAATCTCTTTGTAGTTTTTAAACTCTACACAAAAGAAGATATGGATGATCTACGAGAAGAGTAGGCAGATTCCTTCATTAAGGAAGTAAACTTTATAGTTGGTTGGGATAAATTATGATGTTTTATAAATTTAAATGTCATTATTTCTATATACATGTGATGGTACTGACTTTTAAAACTTTAAATTTGATGCAAGTTTATAGTTGGTGCATATGTGAATGATTTGTGTATATATATACATATGTGTGTGAATATGTGATGAGAAATTAATACAATGAGAATTGCATTTATACATATGAATGATAATGTAATTAAATGTGTGTGAATGAATTATGTATGTGCATATGTACATGAGAATAGAATGAAGTGTAGATGAGAATGGAATTGCATGTGTGGGAATGAATTGTGTGGATGTTAACTCTTGTATGTTTTTTTGTTGTAGTTTTTATAGGTACTAATGGTGTATTGTTAAGGTGAACACTTGCACAGGCTGCAATTCTAATGAACTACAGGATCCGTCCTTTTGAAGAGCCATATATTAGTTTTGTAGAGCTACCATAAAAAAACCTCCTACGTCAGTTGTCTTACAAAAATGACGATGTACATCTGCATCATTGGTTATTTCAACAAAAATGATGATACAACTATCCTTTTCAGTTAACCTTTAACTAATAAGGAAGTACAACATCAATTATCTTAAGTAAACTGACATAGCAGGGCATACATCAACTGCAATTTTCTAAGCTAAACAGGTGACTATAATCCCAGATAAATCTTATAATAGTTTCTAATATAGGAGTATGTCTTTGATTTCTTCATTATAAACCAATGGAACATGACTATTGTTACTTCTGTTTCACCTTTCATAGAAACTGACACTACATCTGATTTGTCAGTTTTTTCTTACCCTAGAAACTAACATTGATGGTATTGATTACAGTGTCACCCACTTAGGTGTCAGTATATAAGATAGTGTATGTGTAAAATAACTAACACACTATATGGTTTTTGTACTAGTGTATGCAGATCCCTTTGGTGGACATGTCGTTACAAAGGAAAGAAAGTTATGTCAATCGAAACCCACACTTACAAAGTTTGCATAGAACTTATTTAACCTCAACAATTCTAATGCCAGACAAATATGCTCATTTTTTCCCAGTCATTGGAGTAAATCAAGATATCATCTGTGAAAGAAAATAGTGAACTAATCAAGATACTATTTAAACACCATGTTCATCAAGTCCATAAAAGTTGTTGGTGCATTATTTAGCTCAAACGACATAATCACAAACTCATAACGTCCATACCTAGTTATAAAGGCTATTTTAGATATGTTCTATGTCTTGATCCTCAGGTGGTGGTAGCCTAACCTCATTTCTATCTTTGAAAACACCATATATCCTTTCATCCAATCAAACAAATTGTCAATCCTTGGAAAATGTACTTGTTATATATTGTGACCTTATTCAATTGTCAGTATTATATCAATAACATCATAGAATCATCCTTTTATTTACAAACAAAAATAGAGCAGCCTATGCACACGTTCTTGGTTGTATGAAACCCTCATTCAATAACTCCTAAATACATTTCTTTAATTTCTTCATACATGTAGGTGCCATCCTATATGACACTCGCACTATGGGTTTCATGCCAGGGATTAGTTTGATGATAAAGCCAACCTCTCAAGGAGGTGGAACACTAGCACTAATACAAAAACGGATTATAAGCTAAGACAAAACATAAAGAACTACTAACATCTTTATAAAAGAATAAATGAATCACAAAAAATTAATGAGACTTATTGGTTTAATAGATCAAAAGCAAAAGAAATGAAAAATAGGGATCTAAATATGGCCTTTTTCCATGATAAAGACTCCCAAAGAAAAAGCAGAAACAAAATCAATTACATTATGAGTGAAAAAGGAGTCTGGAAGCACAATGATGATGACATTCTGAATGTTGTCTTCTCATGTTATAAAGATATGTTTAACTCTATAGGTGTTAAGGACCCTAGTGAAATGTTATATGATATCGGTAGAGTGATAACTCCTGAGATGAACAAGTTTCTTGAAAAGGAAGCAAACAACAATGAAATAGAAAAGGGCTCTATTTGATATGCATCCAAGCTAAGCTCTAGTTTTGGATGGTCTCCATGCTAGCTTTTTCCAAATCAATTAGGGGATCGTGGGTTTTGATATTTCTTATTACATCAAGGGGAAGTGGAAAGGGGAATGTGAGTTTAGTGGATTTAATACCCCCAACATTGTTTTGATTCCAAACAGTAAAGAATCTAAGAACATGATTGATTTTAGACCCATAAGTCTGTGTCACACTATTTATAAGATTATCTTAAAAGTTCTAGATAATAGAATCAAACCCATGTTGAATGATATCATCCCACCTAATTAAAGTATTTTATTACGTGACCTTTTATCATTGACAATGCTCTCATTGCTTTCAAAACTTCCCACAACATGAAGAGGAAGACGAAGGGGAGAAAATTACAAATGTCTAACAAATTGGATATGAGTTGGGCATATGATCAATTGAATGGAGCTTCATCATTAAGATGTGAGAAGCCTTAGGTTTTGGAAACATAGTGTAATAAAATTTATGACTACATTGACAATACATGTTTTTCCTTCTTCATTAATGGTTATAAAAGGGGTAAAGTTATCCCCAAAAGAGGGCTCCGCCAAGGCAACCTCATTTCTCCTTACCTCTTATGTTTTTGTGTAGACACCTTCTCCCACCTTATAAACATTGCAGACAACGTGGGAACCATCACATGATTGCATCTATCATAGAACCCCTGGGGTCTCACACCTTTTCTTTCTTAATAATAGCATCCTCTTTGCTAAGGTGAATCTCCACGAAGCTAGAGAAATAGCTTCCATTATGAGATACTAGAAAGGGCCTCATGATAGAAGGTAAAATTTAAAGTGGAGATCTCCTTCATCAAAATGAGAAGCTTCATCCAATCAACCCACCAGGTAAGGTATGTGGACGTCCATAAGAAGTACCTTGGCCTACCCACTGTTATTGATCGTCCAAGAAGAAGGTCATCAAAGAACATAAACAAAGAATCTGGAAGAAAATCAACATATGGAAAGAAAAACTCCTATGTCAAATGGGCAAAGAAGTTCTAATCATGTCTAAGTGTAGGCCACTCCTACATATATGATGGGTGTTTTCAGGCTGCCAAATAATATCATTGTTGACACCAATTATATTCTAGACAATTTTTGGTGGGGAAACAAAGATAGATAGATAAACATGCATTGGGTCTATTGGGAAAAGATGTGTCCAAGTAAGACTAGAGGGGGTATTTGTTTCATAGATTTAAAAGTGTTCAACATGGCTGTAACATCCCAAATTGCAAATCACATAATATTAGGGTCTTTAGTGAAAATGTTCAACTTTTAATTTTGAAACCTAAACATTGATGCAAGCTACCCAAATATTGAATACATTGCTTTTGAAATAGAAAATAATAAGAGAGAAAATGAGATGTGTACCCTATTTTCTTTTCTTTATGATTAAATGAATTCAAAGGATAATTCATCTAAATTCATATACATTACCATAATGACTTGTATTTAGTTTGTTGATAAAATTTTATAAAATCCTAAATCTAATTGGATGGGAATATTCTAGACCCTCTATATAGCCTACTATTCAAATTTGAGGTGATTATGAATTAGTTGGCCCCTTAATTTGATTTTAGAAGATTTCAAATAGTTATTGATTTGAATTTAATAAAATACACTGATATTTTTTCCTAACCTTTGGTTCTTGGATCAAACTCTATCATGTGGCCCTCTTCACTATGAGCGGAACTTGAACTCAGATTTGGAGGCATCTGCACGCGGTAAGACAGTTTCCCTCACTTGAAGTCCCAAGTCAATCAGTCCTTCGATAGTGTGAATTCTCTTCCACCCCAATCTCGATCGTCACGGAATCCCGGTCTAGATAGAACTTAGTTTCACCATCCCCATGGTTTTATAAACCCAGAGACCTCAAATTTCATAGGGTTTCATACCCTAGAGATCCTAGATGAGGAGGGACTCCATGTCCTCTTGGTTTCCAACTTCACCAGGTAACCACTCTGCCTCCTAACATAATCTATATAAACAGACCTATGAGAACGACCAGGGATACCCCAGAAACTAGTTCCTCTTGCATGCATCCCCACAAACTCGCCAGCTTGAACCCCAAGTCCACTGATCTACCTCCTAAATCTATGCCTAGTCCTAGAGCTCAGGAGGCCCGAAGGCCCTTCTAGTCTCGGGAAGACCTCCGTTGAGGTGGCGTGAAGATTTTGAGTCTTCTTTTCATCACAATTCAGGGACACCTAGGATTGAGTTGATATCAGAGAGACTAAATTAGTATTTCCTTGGAGACTAAATTAGTATTTCCTTTCTCCAGGTAAGAGGGTCATGCCACTATGCATATGTAATTTAATGAACTACATGTTAAGTATGATTCAGGGCTATGGTTTAAATTTCAAATTAATGAATGAAATTAAGGTCACAATGATGCCTCTGATTATTTCATGTTGTTTTATATTCATGAAGTTATATGGTTATCACTGATGCTCATTATTTTAATGATATGATCATGCAATGATTAAGATATTGAAGAAAGAATCATGTAATGTTAATTTCAATATTAAGAGGGAGAAACCCCATGATGATTAAGATAATGCACATAAGTTTTAAATTGTTCCTTTTGATTTTATTTTGTCTTTATGGCATTGATGATAGCTTTCGTGCAAATAAGATGAGCCTTGACTGGCCTGATGAGCACTTTGGTGCAATTATTGGATGAGGATAATCTACATTGATGGCAAGATAAGAACAATGATGTTAATGATTAAGATAAGAGAATCAAGTAACTTATTATATGCTTCTCACAATGATGGATCTTTATGGTCGTTACGGGATTCCTAGCAATGATGGGATTTACAAGAATGATGTGCCCCACATGGGAAGTTACATAAAGAATGCATATGGTAACATTTCTTAATTCATTGTATGTAATGAAAGCTAAAGTGTAATGATAATTCATAGAGTTAAGTCATGTCAATTTTATTTTAGTTCAAATATATATGCTTATTTTTGAGTTCTTATAAAATGCACAGTTCCACTTACTTACATTTTTGCTTTGTTTTGCATGGTCATGGGATGAGATGTCCCTAGATCAAGGAGAAAGAGAGAACTGAGTGAGCCCTTTAGAATAGATGACTTCAAGGAGACTTTACATTGGTGGCATGCCATCTACCACTCAATAGATTATCTAGTCTAGTTTTGATTTTATGTTTTAGATTTTCTTAGCCTACATGTATTATGTTTGAAATCAAGATGAGGAAGTTTATGTTTTCCCTTTTAAGAACAATGTTTGAATCTATATTTTGAATTAATGCATGGTGTTTCATTTATCTTGTTGTTATGTATATAATGTTTTGTGACGTTCCTCCAAGCCTCTTAGCCCTTGTTATGGAAAACATGGGGTTTTCCTCTGTTTATATATATATATATATATATATATATATATATATATATATATATGCTTGGAGGGGCGTTACAATGTGGTATCATAGCGATGAGTAGATGGCCACAAAGCTAAAGATTCATATGTTCTAACCGTAGGTATTTGATGTAGCCCCATTTTAGGGCTCCATCTTATGTCATTTTGCACTCAAATCACATCTAGACATGTTAGACTACAAGCGTTTACCCCTAATTTGGTTATCATTGCAAATATGCTTATGGATGTTCTTTGCACTGCTTTTCAGGTACTTGGACCATGCCTAGATGGAAGATAGAGAAAGAAGGAATCCTAGGGTTTCCCCACTCATGGAGGGACCAAAAGAAGACCCCAAAGTCTCCCTCAACCTACCTCCAATGGCCAAGAATCGTCTCCAAGCAAAGGCATCCAAGATTTATGAAGTTTAAAGCCATGCTAGCATTAGAAGACCCCAGAACGGCCGTGGTGCCATGGAACGGCCGTGCTGGCAATTGAGAAAATTTACAGGTTGATCGACAAATCATTGAAGTTCAAGCAAGTCAGCCACCATGTCCGTGTTGCCCAGCACGGCCGTGTTGGATGAAGATGGAACGGGTGTGCTGCTCAGAATGAACTCCTCCCAACTCCGCCACCACGGCCGTGCTGCCCAGCACGGCCATTCTACCTAGTACCCAACACGGCCGTGCCACCAGCCTTCATTTTCACCCACCAACCTGTTAAATTAACACTTAGCCAACACGGCCGTTCCCCTCCACCACGACCGTGCTCACTCCTACCCAGCACGGCCGTTCTGTCCAGCACGTCCGTGCTACCACCCCAAAACCTATACAACTTTCACTGATTTTCCTATTCTACCCCTACTTAGCCCTAGCCCCTATATAAGCACTAGTTGCTTCTATGGGTCGAGGGAGAGCACTCCTGGCCGCAACCTAGCTGCTCCCTTGCATCCATTACTCCCATCCACCCATCTCCTTGCATTCACCCCCATTTCCACCCACTTTCCACTCATTTCCACCATAGAAACCTAGTTTCTCTAGGTTTCTATCCATCCATTCCACCATTTTCATGCACCCCTGCACCATTGGAGGAGGGAGGACGTCTGCAGCTGCTTGGAGGTGAAGAAGAAGGCCACTTCATCAAGCTTCATGGAGTTTCTTCCTCTTCTACTCCTTTCTTTCATGTTTTCATGATCATGTATAGCTAAGCCCCCTTGTGGTGGGCTGTTTGGGATTAAAATGTTACTTTGATACCATGTTGGGGGATAAATTCTTATAATGAACTCAATTCATATTTATGATGATTACTTATTGCTTCCATCTCTTTTCCTATCTTATTGGATGTGGTTTGTGCTTCTTGTATGAATTGCTTGTTTTGAGGTTTTTGATGACACTTCATTTCTAGGAGGAATTGGGGTGTATGTGGCAATCTTAGGAATGGATCCTAGGTCCAATTAGTGGATCCCTAGCTAGCCCCCTTTGTTCCTACATACACACCCCTCCTCTTACAAATGAGTGTGAGATTTAAGTGGCTAGTGTAAGTGAGAGTGATGCAATTGCCTAGGGCCTTCTAAAGGCTAGAGTGGCTAGTGGCATGAGGATTAACCCCTTCATCTCCACTCCCATCTCTACCCTCAACCCTCAATTGTCCACTATCACTTACCCTAGAAACCTAGATTTGGCCAATCTCATTAGAACTACACCTAACCCTAGTCTTCTACTAGTAGTATAGGGTATGTTCTAATGGCATTTCCCTTGTTGTTTGGTTTGGTAATCTAGATATGAATTGAGAACCATGCATGTTTAATGAACTCCCCAAACTAAAATCAAAGTAACATTCCCCAAACGGCCCACCCACCTTAATCACCTTGCTTAAAACCCTAATCGCTTAGTTTGTTTGTTAATGCTAGCTTAGTTCAATTGCTTTAATATAACTTAGTCAATTGCTTAGTTCTACCCTTCAGTGTTAACTTAGGTTCTTGCTCCTGCGTAGTTAGTTTGATAACTTAGTTCGCTAATTTGCCTGATCTTCCATAATTTAGTTTCCTTTTCGCATCTCTTACTTGCTCATTAGTGTAATCAACCAACAATCAACCTTTAAACCCTTAACCCTAGTCTCCGTAGTAGGAACGTAGCTCACGCTGTCTAACTCTAGCGCCCCCTTTATCCTCACGGATCGACCCCGTACTTGCCTCCTCACCTTTACTACGACACGACCCCGTGCGCTTGCGGGCGTAGTGTCTTAGTAGACATAGGTAGTTAGTGTGGGACCATATAAATTTCGAAAGCACAATCCCATATCCCGTGCGCTCCGACCTCGTGGGGTGTAAAAGCACCACTAGCGGGGACGCACCAGTATTCCTTGTTTTTCTAGATGGGCCTTAAGAGATCCGATAAGGGAAAGGATAATGATGATGGTGCTAGCTCTTATTGTGAGGGAAGTGAACCAAGAAGGAACCCTAAGGAAACCTTAGAGGACTTAGTCCAAGCACTCACCAATGCCCTTGGACAAGGACAACATCAACCGAACACCACAAGCTAAATTTAGTGGACTTATTGAAGATAAGGCCCAACACCTTTGCTGGAGAAGGAGAAGTTGATGTTGTCACTGAGGGAGAAGAATGGATTAAGAGCATGGAGCATTGATTTTGTGACCTGAAGCACCCTCAGCGGTCTAGGGTTTGGTTCGTGACCCATATGTTGAAAGGAGTTGCTCATACATGGTGTGAGAATTTCCCCAGTTAAAGAGTGACTAATGCATTTGCACTCACATGGGAAGGATTTGTGGAGGCCTTTTAGGAGAACAATGTGTCTGAATCCATGATAGAGAATAAGGATCTAGAGTTTGCCAATTTAGCTTGGGTTTGTGACATGACCATGACCCAATATGCAATGAAGTTCAGGACCCTATAGTTGTATGGTTATGATAATGATGAGATACGTAAAAAAAGAAGTTCATCCAAGGACTCCATCCCTGCTTAACTTTTCTCTATCAGGAAGAGGCCACAGAACCCTTCAGGCTGCCCTAGATGCAGCCCTAGAGCTAGAAGACCACCTTGGAAGGTCATATAGGAAGGAATATCCTCAGAAGAATAATCAATATCAACCTCTACCTCCCAGCAACAAGAGGATATCCCAAGAGGTTGAAGCCCCTACTTCCCAAGAGAAATCATAGTGTCAGATCTGTAAGAGGGTCCATGAAGGGTTGTGTAGGTTTGAACTGGATTATGTTATTATTGTGGAGATCCTGGACACATAAAGTCATATTATCCTAAGATACAAAAGAAAGGAAGCTAGAAACTAAAATCCAGCTCCAAAGAGATAGGCGAGAATGTTAGCAATGAACATAGATGAGGAAAATGATCAAGATATGGTTTAATATCATCATCTTTAGATTATGGCTTTATCCTTAGACCCTATATGTGCATAGTCATGAGCTTTTAAAAAACAATCTACGACAATATAGGAATATGGAAAACCCTAAGGTGGGTAGTAGTCTATGAAAATTCAGAGGAAATTTTTATTTAAGGTGGGTAGAATTGTAACATTCCAAATTGTGAATAAAATAATATTAGTGTCTTTAGTGCAAATCTTCAACTTATAATTTCAAAACCTTCACATTGATGCAAGTTACCAAAAAAATGAATAAATTTCTTTTGAAATAGAAAATAATGAGAGAGAAAATGAAATATGTACCCTATTTTATTTTCTTCATGATTAAATGAATTCAAAGGATAAATTCATTTTAATTCATATACATTCAGATAATGACATGTATTTAGTTTGGTGATAAAAGTTTATGAAAGCCTAAATCTAATTGGGTGGGAATATTCTAGACCCTCTATATAGCCTATGTTTAAAATTTGTGGTGATTATGAGTTAGTTTGACCCCTTTGATTTGTTTGAGAAGATTTCATATAGTTATTGATTTGAATTTAATAAAAATATCCTAATATTTTCTCCTAACCTATGGTTCTTGGATCAAATTCTGTCACATGGCCTCCTTTAGTCTGAGTGGGACTCATAATCAGATCCAAAGGCATCCACACATGGTGAGACTATCTCCCCCGCCTGAAGTCCCAAGTTAGGTAGGACTTTGACATCGCAAACTCTCTTCTACCCAACTCTCATTCATTGTAGAAACTTGATCTAGATAGAACTTAGATTCACCATTTGTGTGGTTTTACAAACCTAGAGACCCCAATTTTTATAGGGTTGCATACCCTGGAGATCCCAGACGAGGAGGGACTCCTTGTCCTCTTAGTTTCCAACTTCACCAGGTAACCACGCTGCCTCCCACCATAATCTATATCAATAGACCTATGAGAATGACTAGGGAGACCCCCATAAATTAGTTCCTCTTACTCGAAATTCCACAAAAAACTTGCAAGTGTGAACCTCAACTCCCCCAAACTTCTTCTTAAATCTACAACTAGTCCTAGAGCTCAAGAAGCTAGAAAGCCCTTCCAGTCTTGGTAAGACCTCCATCAAGGTGTCATAGAGATTTTGAGTCTTCTTTTCGTCGCAATTTAGGGACACCTAGGATTGACTTGAGATCATAGATAATAAATTAGTATTTCCTTGCTCTAAGTAAGCATGTCATTCCAATATGCATATGTACTTTGGATGAATTACATGTTGAGTATGATTTAGGGTTATGATTTAAATTTCAAGTTAAAGAATGAAATTAAGGTCACGATGATGCCTCTAATTATTTCATTTTGTTTGTTATATTCATAAAGTTCTATGATTATCACTGATGCTCATTATTTTAATTCTATGATCATGCAATGATTAAGATATTGAAGAAAGAATCATGTAAATCTTGTAATGTTAATTTTAATATTAAGAGGGAGAAACCCGATGATGATTAAGATAATGCACTTAAGTTGTGAATTGTTCCTCTTGATGCTATTTTGTTTTATGGCATTGATGAGCACTTTAGTGCAACTAAGACGAGCCTTGACTGGCCTGATGAGCACTTTTGTGCAATTATTGGATGAGGACAACTTACATTTAAGGAAATATAAGAACAATGATGTTAACGATTAAGCTAAGAGAATTAAGTAATTTATTATATGCTTCTCGCAACAATGGACCTTTATCGTTGTTACGGTCTTCCTATCTATGATGGGCTTTCTGAGCATGATGTTCCCCACATGGGAAGTTATATAGAGAATGCATACGGTATCATTTGTGAATTTGTTGATGTAATGAAAGATAAAGTGTAATGATATCATAATGTTAAGTCATGTCAAGTTTATTTCAGTTCAAGTATATATGCTTATTTTTCACTTCTTATAAAATGCATAGTGCCTCTTACTTACATTGTTGCTTTGTTTTACATTGTTGTGGGACGAGATGTCCCTAGATCAAGGAGAAAGAGAGCACCAATGTGAGCCCTTCAACATAGTTGACATCAAGGAGAATTTAGCTTGGTGGAGTGCCATCTACCACTAAATAGATTATCTAGCCCAGTTTTTATTTTATGTTTTAGATTTTCTTAGCCTACATGTATTAGGATTGAAATCAAGATCAGACAGTCTATATTTTCCTCCCTTTCAAGAACAATGTATCTATATTTTGAATTAATGCATGATGTTTCATTTAGCTTATTGTTATGTATATCATGCTTTGTGATGTTCCTCCAAGCCTAGTGGCCCTTGTTATGGACAACATGGGTTTTTCTTATGGTGATATATATATATATATATATATATATATATATATATATATGCTTGGAGGGGCATTACAATGGCTCTCCTAGATAAACAAGCTTGGTGCCTCTTCAAGGATCCTCAATCCATAGTTGTCAGAGTCTTGAAATCTAGGTACTACAATAGTAACACCTTCCTTGAATGTAATAGAGGCTTTGACCCAAGTTATACTTGGAAAAGTATTTGGGGGTGAAAATCCATGTTAATTGATGACCTTAGGTGGGATATAACAAGGAATGCCAAAGTGAAAATCTAGACAAATAGCTGGCTCCCAGCCAAGTAGGGATTGGGGAAGATAAATGGTGTAGCTCAGACTAATAACCCAAGATTGTAAAGAACCTAATTAACAATACATGTGATTGGGATTGTGCTATGGTCTCTGCTCTCTTTGACTATTGACATGTGAATAATATCATTAGCATCCTGATCTCTCAATCAACTATGGAAATCCTTTACTGATATCCAATATAAGAGGAGATATTCACAGTTCTCTCTGCTTATTGGTTGGGGTTTACTGGCCATGTTAATGACAGCAATAGCTCCCAGACCCAAATGGCAAATGAATATGGGGACTTGTGTTGAAGGTCTATATGCACCCAAAGCTTAAGAACTTTCATTGGTGGTGCTACTCAAACAACCTTCCCACAAAATAGAACTTTCATGCTAGACATGCCTATGACTCCCCCACCTATGAAGTCTACAACAGGGTACTGAAATAAAAAATACACACCATTGCACCCATGTTGCAGCTATATGGGTTGAAAATCCCTTAGACCATTTTATAAGGGATGCTCCATCATCTGACTTTACTACTCTTACCTGTTGGATCTTCATAAAGGCTATTGTTGCAATTTCCAATGAGTTTGCAGCTACATGTCTTACTGCTTGGCTTTTTAGAAATGATACCATCTTTAGCCAAAAAAAAGTGCATCCTAACATCACGGCTCAATGCAGCCTTCATTGGGTGTAGAGCTATGTTGCTGACAGCACAAAAAACAACAAGTCGATAGCATCTAAACTCAATCAGGGTAGTTGTAAATGTAGGCCACCCCCAATAGACTACATCAAATTAAATGTTAATGTTTCCTACACTACTGATAAGAAGAATATATTGGAGGACATTTTTAGAAACCACAAAGGAAATATGATTATGATGGTAGTAAAAATATCTTCCATCCTTTAGAGCCCTTTCATTGCCAAATCCCAAGCAGTTTTGTATGGTCAACAATTATCTGAGAATCCAAATGTAAATCTCATTGAAAAGGAGATGGATGCCCTCACTATGTGCTCAAGAATCAAACAAGGGTCCTAGGGTCACATACTAGTGTTGATGTTATTTAATGACATCAAGGAAAGGTTTGTAATGTTTACTTTGGTCATCTTCTCCCATACTCTATGAGAAGGGAATGTGGATTCTCACAATTCATCCAAGATGGGCCTGGGTGACATCCAAAATGTAGCCATTCTATGTAATTTCCCTTTCATATCTGGAGAGCCTATTATATCAAACTAAGTTTAATATAAAGCTTAGTTTTATATTAAAAAGGATTCTTTTTTTCCTTGTATGACTTGTTTCAAATGGTGCATTAGTTTGTATGGTCTTATGAGGGGTGCTACATATGATAGGGGTTGTGCATGTTATAATATAGGTATTTAATACAACTGTTGATGCATGTTGTATTTACTTAACACACACATTGTAATAGGGATGTTTTATACAATAGGTGTCCCTGTTGTAATATATGTGTTTTATATAATAGTTTATGCATGTTTTAATTTACTAAACACATCCATTGTAATAGGAGTGATTTATGCAATTGGTTTTGCAAACATTGTAATATATGTTCTTTATACAATAGGTGTTGCATGTTGTAGTTCACGAAATACGCCTTTTTGTAAAAGATATGCTTATACAATAGGTGTTGTGCTAGTTGTAATATGGGATAAAGAGAGGCATTCTCTCCCCCTCTCCCATGCCTGTGATGGAGGTTGAACATCCGGGAGGGTAATAAACCAAGGCGGTAGCTGGGATTCAAACACATGTCCCTTCATGAGGAGACACTGTGCTTGACCACTTGAGCCACTCCTTGTCTAGAGGGTGATAAACTAAGGCGCCAGTTGTAATATGTATGTATGTATGTATCTATCGGAATCAGGTAAATATATTATGACTTCCCCCTACAAAAGTAGGGGGTCAAGAGTTACATATAGCCCATTTGCTCGCTATACAACATGTACGTGAACAACTCACACATCTAGCTAATTCGTAGTTTCTTTTTTACACTTTTACAATTTTTTGCAGAAATAGTACTCACACTCCTAGCTACTCCTCCATGCTTGTGTGTATTTCTTTCGATCCAAATATGAAAGCACAAGGCAACCAACAAGAGCATCTTCTTCTCATCGTTACCGCAACACTTGACCGTATTCTTGGTATCTTCAATCAGCTCTATATGCAGGTGGAAATATTTGCAAACTTTATCCCACACATCCTTAGTGAAATTGCAGCCACCAAATAGGTGGTTATGGGACTCCTCCATCTCCTTACACAGCAAACAAATAGGGGATATATTTATGTTCCATTTTTGTATTTTGTCCAGAGTTGCTAATGCCCCATGCAAGATCTTGAAGACGCACACGGACCATTTAGGAACGTGTTTTCCATCCCATATTCACTCAGTAATTCCATCTTTTTCAGCCTTTGTCCTTGTGATTTCCCATAGATCACCTTTGGATTTAACATATACCAATCACCAGCATGATTCATAGAGAAAATATGTTTCACCTGTGGCCATAGGCTCCTCATTATCTGAATAGTGTGTGTCAATCCTTCACGGGTTCTTGGCTGGAAATCCAATCCATGTGGATATCTATCTCTCATCCATCTTCCCCATATGGAACCCTGTGTTTGGTATAGAATGATTTGCTTTAATGCCCCCATCTAGCAATATCCCAAGGTATTTTGAGTTGTAGACCACCTTCCTCCTTTGGTAAGGCCAACCTTGCATAGCGCATAGGATAAAAAACACCCGCCCAGATGAAGTTGGCAATTTTCATCTCCATCCTATCAAGTACAGCACCCGGAATCTCTCCTTATTGCACCCATAAAATAAGAAGGCCCTCAATGGCTGCTCTAATAAGAGTTTCTCGTCCTACCATAGATGTCTTTTGGGTTGGCCACCGAGCAATCATTTCATCCAATCTGTCAAGGCATTCAGTAAAATCTTTGACTTGTAGATTGCCACCTGCAAGCGGAAAGCCCAGATATTTAGTTGGGAACTTGCCCAACTCCACGCCCATGGCTTCCTGCAACTTGTTTTCCATCTGAAGACAATTCTTTGATAGGAAGAGATGAGTTTTATTCGCATTAATCTACAGCCCCGTCCCCTCATTGAAATCTCTAAGGAACTTTTTCAGATCAAGAAGCATATCTACTTTGGCCTCCATAAATAGAAGAACATCATCAGCAAAAATGAGATGGCTCATTACCTTCATCCCATGAATGGTATATGCTTTAATCAAATTTCTATCTTCCGCTACCTTCAACTTCCTTGTAAAATATTCCATGAAAAGAGTAAAGAGAAGTGGCGAAAGAGGGCCACCTTGCTGTAACCCGTTGATACCTTTGAGCATACTAGCCAATGTGCCATTAACCAAGATAGAGAAACTCGTAGTGCTAACACACTGTTTCATCCAGTCTATCCATGTTTGGGAAAAACCCCTCTGTTGCATGATCCACCATAGCTTGTCCCATCTAACACTATCATAAGCCTTGGACACATCAAGTTTTAGACAAGCTTTCCGGCTCCCTCGCATCACATTATAATCAGCTAAGAACTCATCAGCAAGCAGGGCACAATCACTGATACTCCTTCCAGTAATAAAAGATCCTTGGTTTTCAGAAATAAGGAAAGGGAGGACCATCTTCAGCCTAGTAGCCAGAATTTTTGCAATGATTTTATATTGGACAGAACAGTAAGCAACAGGCCTGAAATCAACAAGAGATGTAGTGATCTTCTTCTTAGGAATGAGGACCAAAAAAACATGATTGACTTGTCTCACCATGCTACCTCCCTCCAAGAACCATCTAACATATTTTAGGAGATCATCTTTAATTGTATCCCAAGCAGTTCTGTAGAAGAAAGCATTGAATCTGTCTGACCTGGGTGATTTGTTGCAGCCTATACTCCATAAAGCATCCTTAACTTCCTGCTCAGTAGCCTCCCTCATAAGAATATTATTGTGGGTGCTTGAAAGCTTGAATTTCCTATCTATGTCTTCCTCCTCCTCCTTGGCGGAAATATTTTTGTTGTAGAGCTCGTTGTAGAAATGCACAGCTTGGTCCTCAATGTCCTTCTATTTATTGACCACTTGCCCATCTTTATCAATCATCTCACAGATGATATTAGAAGCCTCCCTTTTCCTCACTATAGTATGGTATAGCTTTGTGTTTCTGTCACCATCTTCCATCCATTTTTTCCTACTTCTTTGCCAGTAGAATTTTTCCTTAGTTTTTTTTAGGTCCTCAAGCATCCTCCTCAGTTCTCGATCATTCTCTATTAATTCTTTTTTTAGAGGATCAGCCAACATAAGCTTTCTCACATCGCTACACTCCCTTTTTGTCACCAATATCAAGTTGGGAATGTTGACCTTCTCTTTCTCCCATTTCTTCAAAGTTGATTTCAGCATTCAGAGCTTCTTAGCAAATACAAACATGGGATTACCATGAATGTATGTGCCCCACACTTCCTTCAGAATTTCATCATAGCCTTCCCAATCATCCCAATACTTAAGAAATCTGAATGGTCTTCTTTTTTGTTTCTTCTCAATAATCTGCACAAGAAGAGGGGCATGTTCACTTAGCTCAGAGCCACCTGCCTTTACCTACACATTAGGAAAGAGTTTCAACCACTCATCATTAACTAACACTCTATCCAGTTTGCTTGCTAGTTTGTCCTTTGAGTCTTGTTCATTGTTCCATGTGAAGAGATCTCCACCTATCATGGGTAGCTCTGTCAGCTCCGCTTTATCAATGGCCATGTTAAATGCTTCAATCACAGCACGAAGTGCAAGTCTGCCCCCAATTTCCTCACGATGTAGCCTGATGTTATTGAAGTCACCAATCACCATCCATGGTGTCTTGATCTGTGTGGACATCAAAGTTAGATCACGCCAGAACTCAGTCCTTCTCTTAGCATCATTATGAGCATACACTACTGTCAGACACATGTGCAAGCCAGCTACATTCTTGTAATCTGAGTAATGTGTTGGTTCGTCATTGTCATCACTGTCATCTGCCATATATTGGGCTTCCACGCCACACACACCCTTGCTAGCTCAGAATGTGGTAGGTCAGATACATGTTCCCAACCTTATGGAAACAAGTACCCAATACTCTACTTATTCTTCTCTCTAATCTTTGTTTCAACTAAAGCTGTAATAGAGGGCCCACTAACACCAATCCAATCTCGGATTTCTTTTTTCTTGTTCTTGTCACACCCTCCTTTGATGTTCCACATCACAATAGACATAGTTAAGGGTTCTTATTTTCCCAAGTACGCCTTCCTGCTCCTTCTTCTTGTTGCCATCTTTCTTTTTCTTGGGCTCCACCTATTTCAGCTCTTCAACATCTGACTCACTGAGGGCTTCAAACCTATTGGTAGAGTCTAGGATAGAACCTACTCCTTGGTTTTTCAGAATACCACTCATGGTCTTTCTTCTAGATGGAGGTGTGAATTCACCATCTTCTTTTTTATTTGCTTCGACATCATTGTTATTGGCAGTTAGGTTTTCATCAGCAGCCATCTTCTTTGCACCTTCTGCATGTTCAGGTTGCTTATTCACGCCATTATCAGTTCCTATCTTCTTTGTATCAGCAGCAAGATGGCCCTCTGCGGTGCCCACGGCCGCACCTTCACCCATAGCGGACTTGCTCAGTCCGACCTTCTTGCCTTTCTCCACCCACTGTCTAGTGCCAGAACCAGGCTTCTCTGTCTCCTGCTTGGAGGCCTTCAAAGGCTTGTCCTTGCACACTCTGTCAGGATGGTCGAATGCCAAACAGTGGCTGCAACGAGGTGGCTTATGGTCATATACAATCTGAACTGGGGTGGCCTCCCATCCTCGAACATTCAGCCACACATGTTCAACGAACTCCTCCTCCACCTTGAGTTCAATCAGAACATGAGTCTCGTCAGACACCAGCGATCGATCGTCTTTATGCAACACTTTGCCGGCACCGGCGGCGATAGTCCCTGCCACCCGCCTTGTCTAGGATTAGCTGATGGATCCCAAAGTGACCCATGATGGGATCGTGGCGAAGGCATCACGCCTCAATTCATCTCCGAATCGGTATTCCTTGGCAACCACCAACTGACCATCAAACCACCGCGGCCAAAGATTCAACACCGCCTGCTTGTCTGTCGAGTTGGAGAATCAAACAAGGAACACACCATTATCCTTTGAGATCAGGTCGAAAGACCCCTTGGGACTCGAGGTTTGTTTGATCCATGTGAGAAGATGTGGGTAAAAGGGCCTTTTTCCCATTATGTAGGTCATAATCGCGTACTCCCACACATCTTTCATTCTCTCGAATTCCTCCTCCGCCAGGTCTACATGTACAAGTCCCTCCAATCTTCTTGGCGTCGGGAAGTCTTCATCACCAGTCTGGAAAGGAGGTGGATCCTTAAGCACCTTGTTCCATTCCTTCCGGTTGGTCATCGTCGTCATTCCATTGCCAGAGGTTGATGGGCCGGTGTTCATCTTCCCAGTAGTAGTGCCTGCCAAAGCAGCGCCTCCTCCTCCTTCGTTCCCAGCGCCGTCGGGGTTGGGAACTCCATGGTCTTCACCTTTCTCTCCCTCCTGGCTTGGTTGCGGGTGTGCGGGGTGGGGGTGGGAGGTGGTGGCGGTGGTGCGAGTAGGGTGGGGGTGGATGCCGGTGACCGGGATGGCCACCGACGTGGGCGCCATGCACCTAGGGCATCGATCGCCTAGATTGCCCAAGCCATAACCCTAGGGGATGGAGCGCGCATTTTTTGCATTGCGGTAGGTTGATTCATTTCCTTATATGTATGTATGTATGTATGGGATTAAGAGAGGCATTCTCTCCCCCTCTCCCACGCCTGTGGCGAAGGCCGAATGCCTGGGAGGGTGGTAAATCAAGGCGGCAACTGGGATTTGAACTCGGGTCCCTTTGTTAGGGGACACCGTGCTTGACCACTTGAGCCACTCCTTGTCAGCTGTATGTATGTATGTATAGGATAAAGAGGGGCATTCTCTCCCCCTCTCCCACACCCGTGATGGAGGCCGAATGTCCGGGAGGGTGCATGTATGTATGTATATATGTACGTACGTACGTATGTATGTATGTATGTATGTATGTATGTATGTATGTATGTATGTATGTATGTGTGTGTGTGTGTGTGTGTGTGTATATATATATATATATATATATATATATATATATATATATATATATATATATATATATATATATATATATATATATATACAATAATTAATATATGTAGTAGTTTTCTAGACACACCAGTTGTAATAGAGGTGCTTTACACATCATCTGTTGTTCATTGTTATACCACATCTATTACAACATGTCATTAACCATTGCACTTGTTTAGAACATGTTACAATATTTTACAATCCAACCACTCGTGTCGAAATAGTATGATTGATGAATTTACATGATTTCAAATACTTTATAATTAGACAATCAAATTAATTTGGATTTGACCTAGTAAAAAGCTCTCAATAACTTTTATATATAATCATCCATATGAAGATCCAGTCATTCAAACAAATACCATGTCACTACATAAACTAGCAAGTACCCTCTCTAGAGTCAAACAAAAAAAGAGACAAAAATTTTAGACATTTGTCATATGTTGAAGAACAGACATCGCCAGCTCATGTCAGACCATTTGTCATATGTTGAAGAAAACACACTACCCACTCATCTCGGACCTCATTGATCTCTTTTTGGTTGAATCAAAGGCCACTATACTACTAATAATATTGCAATCATATGTCATATATGTAAATATTGTAAATTATTCACTATATTTTGAAGTATAAACAAAAAGGATATATTGTCTACCTTACATCTTCGTAAATATTTCTCACTCTCATCTCAGCAATGTTTTTTATGTACTTTATTACATAATCTTGCATTTTGTATTTTTTAGCTCATTTGGACATTATGTAAAAATAATATACGATAATAGAAATAAATTAGTGAAAATTCAAGAAAAGTACAAAGGAAAAGGCAATGGCAAAAAGAGGCGGTCCTATCCTGAGCATGTTTCCTGACCTACAACAGACAAATGAGACAAACTTCCTTGAAATATATGTTTGAAATTTAAAAAATATACAAGAGGAAAGGGAAAAAAATGTTCACCACCTTCAAGATACACAATCCTTTACTTTAAAAAACCTACATGGAACTTCTTTTCACACTAAACAACTATAGTACCTTATTTGAGTGGCACTAATGAACTGAAGTCAAGATAATTATATTTTTAAAGGCATACCTAACTACACAACAAAATTATATCATATTTGAACACATCTTGGTTGTAGTAGGGACTCATGTAGTAAAATCAAGTGTAGAGTAAAACTTAAACATCAATATTCTATTCAAGCACACCTTTTCAATGTAGATTTAACTAAGTAATATCTTTTTAGCCCACCCATCTAAAGGAGAAGTTAAAAATATAACAAAAAAAACTATTAATTCACTCAAAGAAATAAAAAGTGACATTATAACAACAAAATATACCATTGCACTCGAATCAATCGAAGGTGATACACATAACACTTTCTTAAAGCATATATTTTGTTTGAATAGTATAGAGAGGGGACACCTTGTCTCTATATGCCCTTTAGTTTTTGATAAATATCTCAAACCACCCTTCCCGCACCCCAGCAAGTTGAGATTATTAGGAAGATACAATAGAAGGCATTAAAACACTGATCCAGAAGGCAACGGAAAAAAAAATCAGATCTAGATCAGTACCTATAACTGAACAGCTAGATTAGTAGAATGACTTGAAAAAAATTCAAAGATAGCTTCATGGAATATGCAACCTAAGTTTATTGATATTCTTACAAAGACTTAGATCACATCATTGTTTTATTGCAATGTTGTTTAGTGGGAAACCAAGCCTATGCATGCTGAAAAAAGATATATTAGACACATTAAACACATGAGATGCAATGAAATTGAACTCTTTCATAAGGAGTCAGCATATGTATCTGATCAACAACAAGAGAGATCGCCGACAACAACTGATTGCATAACAATCATTCATTAAAGAGCCATTTTGTTGAAGCCAGATCTTCTCAGCTCACATCCCTATATAATAGTTAACAATAGGGGAAGCTAAAAATAACTACACTAGGAACTAAGTAACGTAACATCATACTTTTTTCAATTGCTATTGTATTGTGTGGTTTACACATTACTTAGACCATAATGCCAAACATCTACATCCAGAATAACTGCTCGGAAATTTGATAAAAGGAAACAAGACATATTGTGCACATTTACTAATGTAGAGTGGTCAATATAGTGAAAGCGATGCAGATCACACCTTCTTCAAATTGCCACTCAGTTTACGAGTCTTTGTTAGATATATTCTTAAAGATTAGCTCTAAGTTTCATGATTTTATTTGGTTTGAAGTGATAGCCCAGCGAATTCAGGATTTAAGGATTAGGGAATGGTTTCAAGGAGAGATCAACTGGCATAGAATTTCTTCGGTTTCTTGTTAGCTCTTTTGACCTTGAGAGAATGAGCTAGTGGCTAGTATTCATAACCTTAACACATATGCAACATAATAATATTTGTGATTGTGATGTTTGAATGCAAAAAAAATACTTTTGTTATGACACCCATGTTTGTGCTTCTCCTTATCATTTTATTGGATCCTTTCTACTTATTTTGGACTGAGTTTACTTGGTGTTGTTTGACCCGCCAATGTTCTCATGACCTGTTGTATATAAACTTTTATGTTGTGTTTATGACATGATGAATCATGGGGAGAGGATTTGTAGGGGGATGTTGCTTTTTTGTCATGGTGGTGGGTAAGGGGAAATAATCCATGGGGAACTAATAGGAAAATTTGATATGTTTTGTCCTCATGGATAAGCATAGTGAACCGTTGAGAGAAAGTTTCTTCAAGACTTTACTATTTATTTAGACACATACACAAAAATATTTAGATAAATATGATTCATGCTTGTGTTGGGAGTTTTTCTATATATACATTTCCTCTTCCTATATGCATACCCATGTAACAAATAATATATTATATGTTTTTAGCCGTCTCTATCATGTTTCCTATATACATATTACCAAATAACACATTTTAATAACTTTTTGTTCGCTCGCCTCTATCCCCTTTGTTTTCCCTATTCCCTTCTCCTTCCTCATTAATTTTCTTACCAGGAGCGAAATACAAACACAACCTTAATTTAATGCATCTTTACTTGTTTTATGATCTTGATTTACCTACTCTTATCGATCAAAATGGACTTTGTATGTCCGTTAAACCCACTTTGAATTCTTTTTCTTTTTCATTTACTTTGGGTAGCTTTCATGTTTGCTTGACAAGTTTGTTAACCCACTACTCCGATTGCTTTGACATTTAGATTCATTAGTTTTTGCAATGGCAATTCCTAAATCCGACCACTTGAATAAGAGAGACCTATTTCTATAGCTCCTACTTCATATGAAAACAAACTCGGTTTGTAAAACAAAAATCAGTGGATACGTAGGACATACAATCAAAATAAACTATATAACTATAAAGGAATGGGAAGATTTCATTCTTATATAATACAAGTTAATGTGTTTCTTACATCTGGATGAAGAACCATGTCAACAAGCGTGTCTACATTTTCTGGCTACTATCCGAAGAAAACATCACAATGGAAGGTGTCAGTTATTACTAATATAACACTATCAAAGATACCACTTCAAATTGTAAATTCCAAGCCCGCCATGGATTCTACATCATCTTCTCTATTATGGTCCCCTAGAAAGAAGCTAGACAATAGGATCACAGAAATTTAAGATATTAAATATTTGTCCATTAGTTACTCATGTTAAACATGTATGAAAAACACGACGACTTAAGCTAGTGGAAGTTCGTTCTCCAAAAGTGGGAAGTAAATCCTAATGAAGAAGGCTTTTTCTCAGGGGTAGAGCCAGAGCTTTATAGTTATGGCCAATAAAATTTTTGAGATATGTAAAATGTGATAAAAACTTCAAAGTGAAAGAAGCACCACACAACTTCTATTAATCCAGTAGAATACCTAACAATCAGTGTTAAACCATTTATGTATTCTTATCATATAGTTGACACAATATTAGGATTATTTGAGATGAATTTCAATAAAATCATAGTAACATGATTCTAACCAACACCTCCAAGATGACGCGCTACACTCATGCGCCTATACAGTATGCTACCAAATTGTTCATGTTAAATACAGGTCTAATATATATATATATTATTACTAATTTATACATTTTTATATAATTGAATATCTAGATTTAAATTATTTGGAGGCGCCGCGGTATCTGCGTGTTCCATTGGCTCCGCCACTGATTTTTCTTGGACTTGCTCTATATTTATATAATTTTTTTCCTTTCATCATAGTGCCTACCGGAATTGTTAACGCTTGCCAAAAACTGGTGTTCTATCTTTTAGATCAAAAACAATAATTTTCTCAAATGCTTAGGCAAGGCTGAGGGGATTACCTTTGTAGCTACTACTTTTCTGGGAACTGTTTACATATATGTACGCAGAGCACGAGAAGGGAAATGCAGATCCATCGCCTGCAATATAAGAATTCGGTGGTTAGAACACCATCGTCTGGCTATGAAGGACGAACAGATGCACCATGGACTCGAATCAATACACAAAATCAGGGAAAAAGATAGTAGCGATTTGGAAGATGAGTGTGGGGGTGGCAGTTTACAAGATCCAGCATGGAGATTGCACGAGGAGACCGAATGCAGTGAAAAGGATTTTTTTTACCACGGAGAGCTATTAGCCGCTAGATTAGTAAAGGGGACCTAGATCATTGTTTGATTTTTGTTCAAAATTTCTAAACATGTTTCTTTCTGTCCCTTATCTTGTTCGCCCGCCAAGTTTTTGAGTCGTGCTTTTACTTCAGGGAGAAACGGGTTCGGATGCCAGACTGTTGGTGGGCGAGTGGCTTGGAAAAGACGACAGTGGGATTGTGTTATTTTGCAAAGTTAGAACATGTTTTTCGTAATGTTCTTTTACAACGAGTTAGATTATGTTATATAATAATGGTTTATTATAATAGTTTAGCACATTTTACAGTCTTACATATATTAAAACAGATTTAGCATGTTGTATATAATTTGGGTCAAGAACAATGAATTAGAGTGTGTTGTGTTATTATGATTTTTTATAATGGGTTAGAACCTGTTGTATGATTATTATTATTATTATTATTATTATTATTATTATTATTATTATTATTATTATTATTATATATATATTTAAATAACAACATCAGTAACAAACTTGTTGCATTCTTCCTGTTGTAATTATTCAATTATGTAGTAGTGTGGCAAATACATCTGGGAACACATCCTCAAACACACACTACAAGTACATTTTGAATACTATGACTCGCCACCTTAGCATCTACTATGTGTTCTACGAAAACCTCACATCCTTGTCTAATCAACCTCTTAGCTATAGTTTCAGAAATAAGACATGTATGGAGAATCTTCCAGACTCCTTGGAAAGTCCAAGAGGAATGTCCCTCCCAAAACTCTACAACCTTGTATTTACAATCCAACACCATCTTATACTTCTCTAAGATCCCAAGGATCATATCAAATTTGTACATATCGAGTGGTGTGAGATCTATTTGAATGTTGTGCACTAAGAAAACAAAGATCTGGAATGAACATGTCTTTTTAAAAGTGCAGAACTGACTTACGAGGTTTAAAGCAAGAGATGTTCAGATGGGTAACTAATAGGCAAGTTACGATGTATATCACCTCTCTGTGATAAAGGAGTGTTTCACACCTGGGTCAAACAAAATAGATACATACATAGATGCAAACAAGATATAACAAAAGCTCCTTCAGACTTGTAATGTGTCACGACCTCCATTTTAATAATAATAATACAACCATAGCGTAAGCATTTGAACATAATGGAGATCATGACAAATTGTGGATTCATATCATTGACCAAGCAAAATCCATAGAATAAAAGAAATATCCACCAGAGTGCCTTATTACAAGCCATAAACAAAAGACTCTAAGTCCAACATAAAATGGTTCAAAGGATGAAACTCCAACATAACATAACTAAAAGGAAAGACAACTATCTAGAATGGCACCCCACCAAGTAGGATTCACGAACTATCCTTGAGCTTGAGCTGACGTCCCTGAAGTCTACTTCTTCTCCTCCTCGTCTGCGGACATCTCGTCCCCAGCCCTCGCAAGGCAACGTAAAACTATGTGAGTGGCACTGAGCAGTTATATAAGAAAATAGCTTATAATTGAAATGACATGAGGAATAACTTAGAACATAAATACATAACATAATTAACATGATTGCATGATAACATGATTAACTTAACATGATTTCATAATAAGATGGTTTTTACTTGAGTTAATGTAGTCTCTCCCCTGATTTGCACCCACAGTGCTCATAAGGCCATTTAAGGCTCACATAAGGCCAATCAAGGCTCACATAATGCTCCCACAGAGCTCATAAGGCCAATTAAGGCTCACATAATGCCAATTAAGGCTCACATAACATGATTGAGAGAACTATATCAACATAACATGAATTATTATACTTGAACATAGTTATCATGATTTCTTGATCAATTAACATGGCAGTGATTTGTAGTGTTCCAAAAGAAAGAACATTCATCAAACCAGTAGAAAACATAAATTCATAGTATTTGCATGGTTTTCATAAGCATAAATTGAATAATAGCATAAGTGCACATTTTTTAGTAATCATAACCAATAAACAAATAAAATAAACCCATAACCCTAGAATTATGCTCAGTGTGCATGATCCACTCACATGATCCTGAGGAGGTATACTAACGGTAGATGCAGTCCAGATCAATCCTAATATCCTGTGAATAACATATTTATGAATTAATTACATATGCTTAACATAGGTGTATCATTCTCTAATTAAATTTGGAAATTAGATCGGGAGTCTAGGTCTGAAACTAGGACCATTTGATAGATCTCAAAAAACTGATCAAAAACCATATATGGATCGTCCCCATCTGAGCTCTAGATTATTTTCTATGATTTTATAAAGATCAGAGATATTCGGACCAATCAGAGGCTGAGATAAATCCATGTAGCACAACTTTGCACAGAAAGACTAAATTGCCCATACATGTGGGACATTCATGCGAGTCGATAGAAGGGTAAATCAGAGAGATCAACATCTAGTATGATCACCCCATCGTTACTGTAACTGAGAACTCGAATCAGTGAGGAATTTGGGACCCAAAACCTTCGATTCAGTGAAAGCAAGAAATAGAAAGTAGTGTCCATGTAGGATTCTGATCTCAGTGACCTATTGAAGAGGCTAGATGGTGGTCAGGGGCTCAAGAACATGCTCCCGCCATGGCCGACCAACAGGTGAAGAACCAAAATCAAGAGAAGAGAAGAACAATAGTGAGACGACACCTCCGTTGAGTTAGTGAGGGCCAAACGAAGTGAACAGAACTACCAAAGTGAAAATGAACACTTGTACTCGAAACCAACACTGAGGTTGTCAGAAAATAGAGCAAGAAGCTCGAACTGGAAAACGACATGACAATGGCGATTTGAGTAAAACAACGGTGTCATCATCTTTGTGGGTATCCAATGAATCTAAGCAACTAGTTCTTGTGGCCTTTTCGTGGCCGAGAGACCTAGTCGGAAATCGATCTTTACCAACTTGAACTTGGTTTGTGGGCGGAGCAACCGAGTAGAACGGACAGGCTATAGACATAATGGAAACACAGAAGAGGGGACGGGGATGCTTACTGGAGGTTCAATTGAACTGAGAAGGCCAGAGCTCCGTGCTCGAGCTCGCCGGCTGTGAGAAAGAACATTGAGTCGTTGGCGATTCTTCAGTGGGTCACAATCCAAATTGGCGGCAGAGGAGGGTCCTTTGTACCCCTTAGTTACTCTCTGTGCGGCTATATATCGGTCTGATGGACCTACCTGGATTTGGGATGGCGGCGTCGTGGACTGGGGGAGAGGGTTTTTGGGCGATTTTGCGTTAGGCGCTTATAGGGGTTGATCTAGGGCTCGATGGGATCGCGGAGATCTCCCGGGGTTGTTGGCGTCGAGATAACAAGGAATTTCTGAGGAGAGAGAGGGATATCGTGGGCCAAAGATCGGGATTCCATTCTCCCTTCTCACGCGGGTACTGCGGGAGGTAGGGGATGAAGGCCCTGACCTCATATTCCCATCCAACGGCTCACAAGAAGCCCGATTCACTTAAGGTGCGTGTGATGCATAGTTATCCCAAATTTGGAACAAAATTAGGATTATCTTATGTGGATTATTATACAATTAATCATAAATCATCATTATCTCCTACTTTCTTCCTAATATCATTTGGAGCATCAAGAATTATCCAAATATATCCAAATTTGATATACAAGCAAATTCGACCATGAGGCATCTAATTATCCAATTAGATTTTGGATATGAGTTAGGGAAACATGTGTTTTACATTATTAGTTACTTAGGGTAATTAATACATTAATAATCATTGCAAGGGAATTTTATTACCAAAATCTAAGGGGAGCTCTATTATTATTTTATCTACTCATATACCAATCAATGGGATGCACTTTACATGTATGTGTGCCGAAATTATTAATTAACCCCTAACTAGTCATTATTGCATAATTAGGGTTAAATTCTCATGCATTATTCATGACATTAATATGACTAATTATAGATGTAAATGATTCAATTCAAGGTCCACTTGGCACATTTAGCTCATTTTGAAATACGAATTAAGCATGGTCTGTACTTAAGTCATCATATGAAAAAAATGGATTCTTTCAACTTAGGGTTTTACCTTTATTAAATAACAAGAATTTTTGGGACTAAATTTTGAGGGTCGTTACAACCTACCCACCTTATAGAAATTTCGTCCTTGAAATTTTTATGTCATATTAAGGTACTACCCACCTTAGGATTTCACATATATGTACCCTAACTTATTGTCTGATCGTAACATTTCATAAGCCAACACTAAGCATAATCATGATATGGTATTAACATGGATAACTTTTGAATTATATCTAACATGACTGGTAAAACTTAACGAGTGCATGAGTTGCTAATGTAATTCAAAAACTAAATCTTACCTTCATCATCCACCATAGCAAAAACCCTAGCTTTCCTTTTCTCTGGGGGACCTGGGTTAGGGTTCTGATCTGCTCCTTTCTTTGCAGCTAACCTAGGGAATTTGTCCTTGAAGTGCCCTTCTCCTCCACAGTAAAAGCAAACACCTAAGCCCAACTTGCATGGTCCTGCATGGGATTTTCCACACTTGGTGCATGCATCCCTGACTGGGGGATCCTCAAGGGCCTTACGCTTCTTGTGATCATTTTGGTGTCGGTCCCGGTTGTTGTAGTCATGGTGGTGACATTGTCCATTATGGGAGTTCTTCTTCCAAGCCCTCCCTGGGTGATCCTCGAGCTCAAGTGCCGCATTAAGAGCTTCCTGCATCGTCTTGTGGCCTCATCCAGAAAGTGAGTAGCTGAGATCATCCTTGAGACCTCGAATGAACTTCTTGGCTCGCTTCAGCTCAGTCATCTCGGTCCCGTACTTTTGGAGGATGTGAAACTTCATTGCGTATTGGGTGACAATCATGTCGCCACGCTGTCGCAGATGAAGGAACTCTAACACCTTCTTGTCCATCATCGCTTCTGACACATAGTGGCCCTTGAAAGCTGCAATAAACTCCTCCCATGTGAGTAGCTCTTCATTTGGGTCTCTGGCATCACGGAAGTTTTCCCACCAAACGCGAGCTGGTCCTCTAAGAATGTGAGTCTCGAACCTGACGCGTGACTCCTCAGAACAATCCAAGTCGTGGAAGCAATGCTCCAGGTTGCGAATCCAGGCCTCAGCCTTACCTACAACATCTAGCTCTTCTTCTCCCACAAACGTCTCAGGTTTCACCTTGAGAAAGTATATTAAGGTGACTTCATTCCTCCTCTGATGACGGCCTCCCATTGCATCAGATAAAGCTCTGACCAACATATTGTATGAGAGGGGAGGGTCTTCTCCATGGGGGTTCTCCTCGTGCTCAAAGTCATGATCACTCTCTCCACCAGAGTGAGGGGGTGACTTGTCATGCTCAGGGCGACGCTTAGGGGCCATCTGGAATAGTAAAGGAGACTTAGATAAGCACATGGAGTGACACATAAGATCCTACTATGGTGGCCATTCTAGGATTGCTCTAATACCATTTTGTCACGACCTCCATTTTAATAATAATAATACAACCATAGCGGAAGCATTTGAACATAATGGAGATCATGACAAATTGTGGATTGATATCATTGACCAAGCAAAATCCATAGAATAAAAGAAATATCCACCAGAGTGTCTTATTACAAGCCATAAACAAAAGACTCTAAGTCCAACATAAAAGGGTTCAAAGGATGAAACTCCAACATAACATAACTAAAAGGAAAGACAACTATCTAGAATGGAACCCCACCAAGTAGGATTCACGAACTATCCTTGAGCTTGAGCTGACGTCCCTGAAGTCTACTTCTTCTCCTCCTCGTCTGCGGACATCTCGTCCCCAGCCCATGCAAGGCAACGTAAAATTACGTGAGTGGCACTGAGCAGTTATATAAGAAAATAGCTTATAATTGAAATGACATGAGGAATAACTTGGAACATAAATACATAACATAATTAACATGAATGCATGATAACATGATTAACTTAACATGATTTCATAATAAGATGGTTTTTACTTGAGTTGATGTAGTCTCTCCCCTGATTTGCACCCACAGTGCTCATAAGGCCATTTAAGGCTCACATAAGGCCAATCAAGGCTCACATAATGCTCCCACATAGCTCATAAGGCCAATTAAGGCTCACATAACATGATTGAGAGAACTATATAAACATAACATGAATTATTATACTTGAACATAGTTATCATGATTTCTTGATCAATTAACATGGCAGTGATTTGTAGTGTTCCAAAAGAAAGCACATTCATCAAACCAGTAGAAAACATAAATTCATAGTATTTGCATGGTTTTCATAAGCATAAATTGAATAATAGCATAAGTGCACATTTTTGAGTAATCATAACCAATAAACAAATAAAATAAACTCATAACCCTAGAATTATGCTCAGTGTGCATGATCCACTCACATGATCCTGAGAAGGTATACTAACGGTAGATGCAGTCCAGATCAATCCTAATATCCTGTGAATAACATAATTATGAATTAATTACATATGCTTAACATAGGTGTATCCTTCTCTAATTAAATTTGGAAATTCGATCGGGAGTCTAGGTCTAAAACTAGTACCATGTGATAGATCTCGAAAAACTGATCAAAAACCATATATGGATCATCCCCATCTGAGCTCTAGATTATTTTCTATGATTTTATAAAGATCAGAGATATTCAGACCAATCAGAGGCTGAGATAAATCCATGTAACACAACTTTGCACAGAAAGACTAAATTGCCCATACTTGTGGGACATTCATGCGAGTCGATAGAAGGATAGATCAGAGAGATCAACACCTAGTATGATCACCCCATCGTTACTGTAACTGAGAACTTGAATCAGTGAGGAATTTGGGACCCAAAACCTTCGATTCAGTGAAAGTAAGAAATAGAAAGTAGTGTCCATGTGGGATTCCGATCTCAATGACCTATTGAAGAGGCCAGATGGTGGTCAGGGGCTCAAGAACAGGCTCCCGCCATGGCCGACCAATAGGTGTAGAACCAAAATCAAGAGAAGAGAAGAACAACAGTGAGACGACACCTCCGTTGAGTTAGTGAGGGCCAGCCGAAGTGAACAGAACTACCAGAGTGTAAATGAACACTTGTACTCGAAACCAGCACTGAGGCTGTTGGAAAACAGAGCAAGAAGCTCGAACTGGAAAACGACATGACAATGGCGATTTGAGTAAAACAACTGTGTCATCATCTTTGTGGGTATCCAATGAATCTAGGCAACTAGTTCTTGTGGCCTTTTCGTGGCCGAGAGACCTAGTCGGAAATCGAGCTTTACCAACCTGAACTTGGTTTGTGGGCGGAGCAACTGAGTAGAACGGATAGGCTATAGACATAATGGAAACACATAAGAGGGGACGGGGATGCTTATTGGAGGTTCAATTGAACTGAGAAGGTCGGAGCTCCGTGCTCGAGCTCGTCGGCTGCAAGGAAGAAGATTGAGTCGTTGGCAATTCTTCAGTGGGTCACGATACAAATTGGCGGCAGAGGAGGGTCCTTTGTACCCCTTGGTTACTCTCTGTGCGGCTATATCTCGGTCTGATGGACCTACCTGGCTTGGGGATGGTGGCACCGTGGACTGGGGGATAGGGTTTTTGGGCGATTTTGCGTTAGGCGCTTATAGGGGTTGATCTAGGGCTCGATGGGATCGCAGAGATCTCCTGGGGTTGTTGGCGTCGAGATAATAAGGAACTGTTGAGGAGAGAGAGGGATATCGCGGGCCGAAGATCGGGATTCCGTTCTCCCTTCTCGCGCAGGTAGTGTGGGAGGTAGGGGATGAAGGCCCTGACCTCAGATTCCCATCCAACGGCTCACAAGAAGCCCGGTTCACTTAAGCTGTGTGTGACGCACAATTATCCCGAATTTGGAACAAAATTAGGATTATCTTATGTGGATTATTATAAAATTAATCATAAATCATCATTATCTCCTACTTTCTTCCTAATATCATTTGGAGCATCAAGGATTATCCAAATATATCCAAATTTGATATACAAGCTAATTCGACCATGACGCATCTATTTATCCAATTAGATTTTGGATATGAGTTAGGGAAACATGTGTTTTACATTATTAGTTACTTAGGGTAATTAATACATTAATAATCATTGCAAGGGAATTTTATTACCAAAATCCGAGGGGAGCTCTATTATTATTTTATCTACTCATATACCAATCAATGGGATGCACTTTACATGTATGTGTGCCGAAATTATCAATTAACCCCTAACTAGTCATTATTGCATAATTAGGGTTAAATTCTCATGCATTATTCATGACATTAATATGACTAGTTATTGATGTAAATGATTCAATTCAAGGTCCACTTGGCACATTTAGCTCATTTTGAAATATGAATTAAGCATGGTCTGTACTTAAGTCATCATATGAAAAAAATGGATTCTTTCAACTTAGGGTTTTACCTTTATTAAATAACAAGAATTTTTGGGACTAAATTTTGAGGGTCGTTACATAATGACTTGAGGACTGGAAACTCCTCTAGGTTAACTTGTGGTGTAGCTATGGGTTGTCTCTTGTGTTCTTCCTCACCCTTGGCTTCTTCCTATTGGTCCTAACGATCCTACGTGTGAGGCATGGCCACATCCTCTACTGCCTTTACCACAATGATGTTGTGAGCCATGTTGGCTCCATTCTTGTTGTTGGGGCACCTCTTGGTTCAACTATGGACAAACATCCTCAGGTGTCTAGGTTGGTTACAATTGAAGCACATTTCTAGTGGGGATGTGTGTGTAGCTGAACTATAGGCTCCATATGGACGAAGTCTTAAACCTCTACCCCTACTTGTGACCATTGTGACAACTGATTTGACCTTGGCTCTGGCATGGAGGTGTTCTACTATGAATGCCGGAATTTTTGCCTCAGTGGTCCTAAAAAACCTTGTCGCTTAGAATCCCTACAAAATTTTTTAGGTGTTTTTGATGACTACCTCTTGGCATCATAGTCATGAATGCCAATTGTTATCCTCTCAATCCTCCTCACTAACTTTTAAAAGGTGTAAAACTTCTCATGTGACTCAAATGTCGACGCCAATTAAGAAACTTAGAACTTAACCCTCTCTCAAACCTTCTTATCTTCTCCTTCTCTATAGGTGCCATATTAGGGAAAGATCTCAACAACTCCACAAACCGCACCTCATGCTCATTCATGTCATCATCCTTTGCCTTAGCTACTCAAACTATGTGATATTCTCGAATAGGTAGCATTGAGTGAAGTATCAATTCCTCAACTCACTCCTAAACTTTACGCAACGGATTACCTCATCAGGATTCTTCTCCTCCTCGATGGGCCACCAGTAGCTAGCATTACCTTTCTGTAGGTAAATTCCAAGCTTCTCCTTGTCTTTATCAGGTATATCTAGTAACTAGAAAGCCTTATTTAGATTTGTCAACCAAAAATCTACATCCTATGGAACTGCCCTACTTGAATACTGCATGGATCCCACATGATTCATCCTTTCAAACATATTACTTAATCCTATAGTCTCGACATTTGTGGAGGGGCCTTGGCAGGAGGAGTTCATCCCTTCTTAATGAACTAGGCAAACATGGACATCATCTGTCAAAACATAGCCTAAAAATCTAGGTGGACATGCATTTTGGGTCCAAGGGTGATTCCACAGTCTGTTCAGGCTCCAATTCATGTACCCCTTCCCTAGGGTGCACATTCCCTCTCATCTCCTTCTATTGTGATGAAACTACTCTCTTTGTGATCTTCATGATGGCCAGCCATATTTGTACAACTGTAATCAATGGTTAGATACGTGGACTTGTCATAATAGACACAAAAACCTAATCCTATATCCACATCACTTAAAAAACCTAGGTTCAAATATCAAAAAGTGTGATATCCCACCACCACAATATCAAGATTGCTCAAATACAATCTGGATTTAAAACTAACAATCATCACCAACAAATAACCATATTTCCCAAAAAGGGACCTAAAGTTTTAAATTTGCACAAAGAGAAAATATCAACAAGACTGTGTTGTTATGTATAAAAGATTGTTCCATGGTTTAAAAATGCATTTCATATGTGATCATTTATGTCACTTATATTACCGAAAAGGGTGAAACATAGGACAAACATGTAACTTACAACATGTATAATTGTTACACCAAGGATCATGAGACATGTCAAAATCTAACGTTGGATATACAGTTATCTTACAAAAACTCCCATCTCATACCTGAGTATAGGGATGACCCTATTCTACCTAATCTAAAAGCACAAACATCACCTATCTCTAGTTGATTTCATATAGAGAAGGACTCCATTAATAGAACCATGTCTCCTACACCCCAATGGTTGTTGTCCACCACCAAACTAGTCCTTATTGTCACTACCTAGGAAGCTTGGTCGGTCACCTAAAAATATGTGAAAACTCATGGGGTGAGAATCCAAGTCCCAAAATATGATATAATATTTGAAACATTCATTTCTTACAAAAAATTATATACAATTTTAATAAGGAAGTAAATGTCCAATTACTGAACTAGTAGTATATTTAAGGGCATACTGTTAGATGAGTGTACATATATCACTGTGAACTCTAGAGAAAGATATAAAATAATATACTTATTACAACAAGGAAAATCACACACCATGAGAACATCCATGTTTCTTGCCAAATAGACCTAAACAAATATGCTACACAGTTGAGTTACACATTTCATTATACCTTGGGCAGCTTAAGTCGTACCACTCAAAGTGCTAGATAGATTCTTCAAAGACAATATCAATCCATACAAGATCTAAGGATCTGAATTCTATTAGATCTCTCCACTTAACATTGGGACAAATCAAGAAACCAAGGGGTAGTGTGCTCACAAGCCAATTCTACCATAGATGTTTTCTTAGGAGAGGATCCACATAATGCAGGCCCATCTTTGATATAGATGTCGTGAAACCAAACATAGAATATCAATGCATCTCAAACCGAGACAAGACCATAGGCATTATCCATTATATATTTCTTGTCATTTATCACTAGACAAAGGATACAATCAAGTTCTTAATAGATTTTAGATACATTAATGTATATCAACCTTGCTTGTCCTCATATATTCACAAATATATGGTTGTGGGTATCTTTACAATTCATATATTGCATTAAGATTAACTTGTTTCACTATTTCCCCCTCCAATGACCTAGAGAAATTAGTATGAGGGATCATGGCTCTATAAGATTAAGGTTGTACGTGATTGAAATTATCCAGTATTCTTTGATGATTTCATCCATCAAGTCACATATAATCAACAATAGAGGTATCGCGAAATAAATCAAGGCATCTTCAACTCTAGGAAAAAATATAAAGTGTATTATGATAATATTCTAACTCCTCAAAACAAGGCTCATTGTAGGTTTCCTGCCACATCATATCCCTTCTTTAAGAATCGGGGACCACAAGGCCCTATATCCATCTGAGATAATTTCAAAGTCTAAACCCCTCCATGAGGACATACCAAGCCGTCATAAAACTCATTTTTTAGGAAAATATTAAGCATATGAAGATTACTCATCTTCTAGTACAAAGCAACACTGACAAAGTATGTGAAAATCCAGTTCCAAACATATAATGACCACCTCTTCATAATGGTTATTATTGAGATATATATTTATCTTTAGTTGTTTTATTCCTTTTAATTCTATTTCCTTTTACTCAAGGCTTATGTATTATGGGCCTAAGTATAACAGGACCATTAGGGTTTTGTGTGTGCTTCCTTGTTGTTTCCCCTTCTATTTATAGGAGAGGGTTTTACTCTTTGCACAATATAGAAAGACGGCTACTTTCAACATGGTATAAGAGAGGGATGTACAGAAGCTTAGACCCCTCCTTTCCAAGCCAATGTTGACGTCATCTCTCCTCTCCCCCCCCTTATTGACCTCTTTCTTCTCCACCACTACTAATCACACCAAGGGAGATTTAGTCTCTTTTATAGTCTTATCCTCTTCCAGCAAGCGGATCTAAGAGAACATCCTATGGACTTTCTGTAGGTCTTATGCCATGCAAATTGGTTGCTTAGAAGGCCATAAGGCATCCTTTCTATAGTCATCTATTACCATCTATACAGGACTTCATTTACATATTATCGGTTATGATTGGATCTCTCCAACATATCTCTATGTCTCTTAGTGAGCCATAAGGTTGACCATCTATTTTGGATTTTATTATGGGAAAATATGTTGTTTTCCCACCTTACACAGTGTGTGCCTTACCTAAATGGCATGTTTCCATCCACTGCTATGATGAATCTTTTTTTATTCTACTCTATCTTAAGTGACATGGTGTGTCAACTTCTGACACAATGTGTCAAAAACCTTTAGTTGTATTCTTTTACAAGTGACACGGAGTGTCCACTTCCTAACATGGTATATTAGTGATTATTTGTCCCTATTTCTACCCTTTTTTGGCTATTTTATTATACCTTATAATTTATTATTATGAGTTCATCTTCTTCCTCTATTGGGATGTCCGAAACACACCTCAAGTGTGTAACTTTTGTAAAATTTAATGGATCCAACTATGTCCTATGGGCATGCTCCTTTCAGATCTATGCACACTCCTCGGGAAAATTGGAGAATCTGACATATCTACCTCCACCAAACGAAGACACATCTGACAAGAGGAAAGATAGCAAAGAAACATTTGATAAATTAATGGTAGATTATAAAAAGTGGGCTGAACATGACTCTCTAGTTCTCTCCTAGATCTTGAATAGCTATGAATCACATATCTCTTCTAATCTACTCTTCACTGACCCCCCAAGGAGGCATGGGATCACCTTACACAAGTGTATTCTATCAAAATAAATGCATATCAAGTATTTAATCTATACAAACATTTTCATTCCAATAAACATGAAGATTAACTTAGTTTTTGTTTCACATTTTGACATTTGTAAAGGGATTTTGGGTGAACTTAATCTTTATCACCCATTATGATCTGATCTTGACAAGATGTAAAAATAGCAAAAGGAAATACAACTTTGTCAATTCTTGGCATCCCTGCCTCCTAGTTATGAAGTTGTTCATCAATAAATTATTGCATCTGAACCCTTTCCAAAGTTAGATGATTCTAACTTCGACTATCTTGTTCTATATCTTCTACTAATGATGCCAAGGAGTCGATGACCCTTTTTGTTTCCAGACAAGGGGGTGGTAATCATGTTTTTGGTCGGGGAAAAATACTCGACAACAATAGGAGAGGATCCTCTTCTTCCTTGTCACAACCCATATTTTGTAAATTATGCAAGTGCATTAGTGACAATGAAGACAAATGCTGGCTAAAGTATGGGAAACCAGATGGGCAAATAAAGTGTCAACTACCAATGTTGGTGGAGACTCTACTTTTATGCCTCATGTTACTAATCCTCATATAGTGACACTGAGTTCTTCTGACCTTGACAAATTGGTCAAGGCCACTGCTACTACTCCTATTATTCCTAAAGCAAACATTACCCAACACTCAAGTGACCCCTCATGTCTTCAAGCTTCTTCCTCTTCATCAAAAGATGATTGGGTTATTAATTCGGGTGCTACATCCCATATGAATGGTAATAAGAGACTGTTTACTTACCTAAACAAATCTACCTGTCATCCACCTATGTATCTAGCAGATGGACCACCTCTCCATTTATTGGGAGAGGATATGTGAATAGTAATCATCTTAAATCTAATCTATTTGTGTTGAAATTCCCATGAAACTTTATTTATGTTAGTAAAATTACAAAAACCTTAAACTATAGTGTAACCTTATTTTCTTACACTATCTATATGTAGTATTTTGGACAAAGAAGGTGATTGGTACGGGATATGAAGGTGGAGATGGATTGTACTACCAACAGACCTCATCAAACCCCTATGCTACTGCTCTTGTGGCCTAGTCTAGATCCCTTCTTCAATGGCAAATGTGACTTGATCACCCTAATGCTTTCAAGCAGAAGTATTTATTTCCAACTCTATCCACTAAGAGCTTTTTATGTCAATCTTGTTAGCTTGGAAAACACTATCAGAAAGTGTCTCCTCACCATTAGAATAATAGGAGTCCAAGTTTGTTATACTTGGTTAACTATGATGTTTGGTGACCATGTCGTATTGCTAATTATCTTAGTGTACGGTATTTTGTTACCTTTATTAATGATTGTCTTATGCTACTTGGATCTACTTGTAAAAAGATCTAAAATTTTAGATTTTTTCTCCAAATTTCTAAATGAAATAAAGACTAAATTTTTTGCTTCTTTTAAATTTGTCCATATTGATAATGCTTCTGAAAATGTGCAACATTATCTTCAAAAGATTTATATCTCTAAGGGAATTGTTCATTGAACTTCTTGTCCCTATGCCCACAATAAAATGGGAAGAACATGCATCTCCTTGATGTAGCTCGCACGCTCCTAATTGAAATGAAAGTGCCTAAGTTTTATTGGGTTGATGCCATCTTTTTAGACAATTATCTCACCAATAGGATGCCTTCTTTTGTGATTCAAAATAAGATTTCTTATAACCTTCTTTATGAACCGATATTTTCTCTTCCACCAAAAGTTTTTGGCTGCCCTTGTTTTGTTCATAATCACCAACCTGGGAGTGATAAACTATCTCCATGTGCTTTCTGCTATTGTTTTATTGGTTACTATCATACACAAAAGGATTATAGATGTTTTGATCTTGTTGCAAGTCATTTGTATGTCAGTTTTGATGTCAACTTTTTTGAAGATACATCTTTCTTTTCTAAACCTAGTAACATGGTACCACTTCCAACTGTCCCCATTCCAGACCTCACTGTGTCTGCATCTCTATCTAAACTATCCCCTACTTTGGCATCTTCTAAGACTGGTTATTCACCTCAAGACAATGAGTGGTTCTATTACAATTTTTTATTCTGACATTTCCATTACATTACAAAAGGGGCGGCAATCTAGTGCCAAATATTTAATCTCTTAATATGTGTCTACAAATTAGTTGAATGTTTCCATTGCTCAATTTATGGTTGCTTTATCTTCAATTTCTATCCCAAAGAATGTGCAGGAGGCACTATGACACTCTGGGTGGAAATGAGTCATGGATGATGAGATGGATATGCTTTACTCTCGTGGGACATGGGACCATGTTGATCTTCATACATGTAGTAAACATGTTGGTTGTCGATGGGTTTTACTGTGGAATATTTTCTTGATGGGATAGTTGAATGTACATGCCAGACTTGTTGCTAAGGGATGCACACAAGAATTTGGGATTGATTTCCTTTAAACCTTTTCTCCTATTTCTCATATTACTTCTTTTTGAATTCTAATATTTGTTGGTATTTATAAAGGCTGACACTTACAATGATCTAGATGTTAAGAAAGTTTTTCTATTTGAAGATTTATAGGAGATTGATTATATGTCACAACCTCCAGGTTATGTTGTTCAGTGAGAGTACATTCAAAAAGTATGCCTTCTAAAGAAAGCCATTTAAGGACTCAAACAGAGTCCTTGAGAATGGTATGACAAGTTATCCCTTATATTGCACAAATTTTTCTTCATACAATCTCAATGTGACCACTCTGTGTTTATCAACCACTACCTCTAGCATTATTGTTCTTATTATTTATGTGGATGATATCATCATGTCTGGCAGTGATGTTGCAAGAATTACTACTACAAAGAAATAACTTATGAAGCATTCTATAGCCAAAAACCTTGGCATTTGTGGTATTTTCTTGGTCTTGAGGCAACACATAAAAAGGATGGAGTATCTTTATCTCATAGAAAGTATACTCTGGTCTTACTTATTGAAATTAGAATGCTTGGTTGTAGACCTACAATCTCCCATGTGGATCAAGAACATGATCTATGGGTAGAATCTACTTATCCCTTAAAAGACAAATTTAGCTATAAACATTTGGTTGGTAAACTTTTATATCTTATTTTTACTAGGCCATGTATATGCTTTGTTGTTGGTGTCTTAGCCAATTCATGAATTGTCCTAGGCAGTGTCACTGGAAAGTTGCATGTTGAGTATTTATATTTGAAGAATGCACCTTGATAGGGGTTGTTTAATAAAAGAAACCATCATCTAGATTTGACTAGATATTCTAATGTTGATTATGCTAGATGTAAATCTGACAGGAGATCCACCTATAGCTATTTTACCTTTGTAGGGGGGTAACTGAGAGAAGTAAGTAACAAAATGTTGTTTTTAGATCCAGTGTAGAATCTGAGTATCGTGTGATGGCACATACTACTTTTGAGCTATTATGGATCAATTTTATTTTTCTGACTTTAGGTTTCCCATCGCTCATGTTATTCCAATTTATTGTGACAATCATGCTACTACTTTCATTGCTAGTAATCATGTCTTTCATGAAAGGACCAATCATATTGTGGTGGACTGTCATTTTCTCTTATATATTGTGCTGACTAAGAAGATCACTTCCCCTTTTTTGCCTACACATTAGCAAAGTGCAAATATTATACAAAGTCTCTCTTTGGAAAGAGAGTTGAGTCATGTTTCAAGATGGGCATGATTGATCTATGCTTTATCTTTAGAGGAGTATTGAGATATATATTTATCTTCAGTTGTTTTATTCCTTTGAATTTTGTTTTCTTTTTAATTAAGTCTTACATAATATGGGTCTAAGTATAATAGGCCCATAGGGTTTTTTGTGTGCTTCCTTGTTGTCTCCCCTCCTATTTATAGAGATATATGTACTCTTTTCACAATATAGAAATACAACTGGTTTCAATAGTTATATTTCGAAAAAGTTTTTCAGTAGCATAACATCTAATAAAAGTGCCTTAAATTTCTTAGGAGACTTTTCAATAGAATGAAAAATCATGAAATTCGTATTCCACATCATAATCAAACAACCCCTAAATTCACCTTTTAAATTCACTACTTGCCCTAGTGTGATCCTAAATACATGCAAGCCAAACCATCATACTCTAACATCAAAAGGATAGTTAAGAAGCCTAAACATAACATAGAAGTTCGCATTTCTCCTTATGATGACTTAAATTGACATAAGGTTTTATTTTTGATAAGTAATAAAGAGATTAGAAATTAGATAATGATTTGCATGTATTTTCATGTTATATCACTCCCTTAGAAATAGTAGAAATGAGTCCACTCGGAGATGGTGTTGGGAAACCTCAAACTTCACTACTCCATCTCCAAGATGATCCCACCTCAAGGAAGTTGTGATCTTTCCAAATATCCAAGCTTTCTCCACTTAAAACTTGCATGATAGAAGGTCCTTGTCTAAGAGAAACTATAGAAAGAGAAGAGAAAGAAAATATGACTTAACATTATTATAGTCGAAACCCTTAAGGAGCATAAATAAGCTAGATCACAATTTAAGGAGGAAGATGATCATGGACCACCAAGATCAAGGAGAAAAGGGAACCTCACTTACACATATCTAGGTCTATAAGACATAAGGAACTATGTTGAACCTCACACGTGGTGAAAAGAGAAGAAATCAACCACGTTGATGGAGACTATTGAAAACAAACTTTGGATCTATTAGTGTCAACTGATAGAATATCATTGTTGCCATGGCTCTCCAAGAACAACTCTCTAAAATGATGTGTGGAAGGAGGATAAATGGTGTATATATAACCCCAAAGGAGAGTCAAAGGTGTTCAAAGATGTTAAGCCATCAGTATATGCTTTCATGGCTTTATCGGTTTATCGCTCCATTGGAGGACGGCTCCAATCTCCCATTGGTAGGTGATAGTAGAAGCTCCATATTTTATGATCAAGCAAGACCTCATCGGTCCAAACATGTTGGAATATCATTAATATATGTACACTATGATTCCATTGATTTCTAAGGACCAACCTTCACTCGATCTTTGGCTCCAAACTCTCATCGAGATGACACGTCATCATTTAGGCTCTTCATAAGTTCTAGTCATTGGTGTTAACTCCCATTATTCTCAACAAATGAAGAGTTTGGAACTCATTGGATAGCTCTTCACAATGTTCCTTAATTGATGAAGAGTCAGTGGCCACCAGTCGGCTCTTATTGGTCCTTGACCAATGAAGAGTCAGTAGCCAATAGTTGTCTCTCATTGATTAATAAAGTGTCAACAGTCCTCAAGATGGCTCTTCTTAAATCTCAACAAGTGATAATATAGATTCCATATAACTCTTTCACATAACAAAGAACAACTTATATAGGGTTCATAAGTTGATGACAAGTAGGGTTCATAACTCCATCTAGCAGCCCCAACAACCAATGAAACTCAGAAGGGAAACAAGGTAGGATGCCTCCTTCAGTCCTCAACGAATGGAAAGGAAGGATACTTGATTAGGTGTTATAAGTCCACCCTACCAAGTCAAATCTAGAGAGAGAGAAAGTAAGCTATTTAAGTTACAAGAACAACCCCTGACGTAGGAAATTTGCACATACACCCCTACAAGAAAAACATTGATCAAATAATTACATACCATAATCAATCATGATATGAAAGAATATAAACAACATAGATAAGATAAAAAGTCATGTTTAAGAGGTTAAGATAGATCAGGGGTCTTATAAAATACTATGAAAGTAGATACTAATGCAAATTTTAAGAGGCATGGGAAGTTTGCAAGACTAGCATTGAAGCTTGAACCCTACAAACTAATGGTGCACACCATATGCATTCAAGGAGAACAATATACTTTAGAATATGAAAATATTCTATTACTCATTATGTGAATTAGGCACAATGAACCTAACTATAGAATGAGGAAGGAGATAGTAGATTCAAACTAGCAATTAGTTGGGGAGGGAGACCAAGGGGAACCTCTAGTGCTAGCATTTCCTTTGGGTGAGTTCACTGAGAAATGTGCTTGGTCCTTTCAACTACAATAGAGGAGTTCACTACATGAGTGGGCACATGGGAATATCAATGAACAACAAGTTCAATAACCTAAATTTGGAGGAAGAGGATATAGTAGGTATGGTGGATCTGCATGTAGTTGTGAAATGTGGTGTTGAGAGTGATTGGCATCAATGCATGGAAAATCATGCAAAAAGAACCAACATGAAGATATAGAAACTAACAAACAACCATTCGATAGGATCTAGGATCCACAAAATCAAGGGTTTGTAAGAGTATAGGAGATCGACTTCCAATGGGAAAAGAGAATTTATATGGAGGTTGAATGAGGATGATACGGTGGTGATGTTTGGGATAACAGGAAAGTGAACAATATAATGACATTATTCATTAGAAAATCATTTTCATAAAAAGGGGGGCAAGGATACGCCACTTCCACCCAGCCTCTGGGAAGGATAATATGGGCATCCATCTATGTAATTGCATGATTTATGCATCTAGAGACTTGACCAAATTAGGGTCCAAAAAACGAGGAATGAAGACTCATGGAGAGAATGTTGTTGTAAGTGGACAGGGCAAGAAAAGCCCACCTATCCCAAATTTAGTTGTTTAGTTGATCTATATAGCATGGAATGTTCAAGGAATTTGTTCATTGTATACCCAAAACACCATCAGGGAATATGTAGTTAAATACTGAATTGATATCATGAGCATTATATAACAGTGTACCAGTGGAAAAATGGTGGATGGACTTGTTTGACAAATGGGTTTTGATGCATCACACAATGTTGAGGCACAAGGATTCTCTGGAAGTATATGGGTTCTATAGGATAACCAAACTGGCTAAATGAATATATTAGCAATTCATAGGTAGTTCATACAATACTTGATTAACCAAAAACTCCTAATTACTTTTGTCTTCTCCAATACCAATCAAATCAAGTAGTGCATGTGTTGGAATCATTTGACCATAATTGTAGCATTATCAACCCTACCTTGGTTGGTGTTGAGTGACCTGAATGCAATTTTTGCATGTCATTGAGAAACCTAGAAGCGATAATCTAATTACGAACAGTTGTAGGGAATTCACAAAATCCTTACTAGAGGCAGACTGGGAAGATCTCATGGACTTTGGGGCCAAAATAACATTTAAGTGTGGCATACTTCAAAAAAGTATAGATCACGAGGTTGATAACCATGCTTGGATTTACGAGTTCCCTCTCACCCTAGTAGAGGTGTGATCGAAGGTCTTGTATGACCACGTCTTTATTCTATTCCTAATGATATATGAAACAAGAGTAAATCGCCTAGAGGAAGGTCATGGTTGCTAAGGAAGAGGGAGGCCTCGACATCAAATCAATAAGAATATAAAATGAATTTTTACTAGCCATAATAGTATGGGATTTCTACACTCATAGGAAAATTATGTGGTGGTCCATGGTGTTAGTGAAATACTTTCATTTGAAAGACAAAGGTAGGTTGAATGGTTCTAATTTATGGAAACTTGTCAATAGCCACACTATTGAGATGGAGAAAAATATAGGGTGTGTTGTCCTTAATGGTGACAATATCTTTGTATGACACAACCTTTGGGTTAGTGGAGTTATCCTTGAATCCTCATGCATATGATAGTTCTTGAAAACCACAATGACCTTAAATTAGTGATATAGTGCAAAATGGGAGGTGGGATTTCTCCTTTATCCTACATTGGTCCAAGGAGGATACCACCGTGAAATTCCTAAACAATATACCTTCGCACAACCCTATTATGGGTGAGGATCCTTAGTAGTTCTTAGGATACTCCTAGGGTTGCTTTAAAACAAATTTGATCTATCATAAACGTTGAAGAATTTTTGGTCTCATAATCAAAGGAAGTGGACAAGAACATGGAAATTAAAAATGCCTTAAAGCACAAAGTATCATATGCAGAATGTTCTTCATGACAAACTCATGAAAAACTCCAATCAAGCTATTAGAGGGTTTACTAAGGATGAGGGGTACCCAAGATGCAGGAATCACTCAAAAATCACACTTCATGTACTTCAAAATATTTGGGATAATATGAATTCGATACATATTTTAGATATAGGTATATAACATAATCCAAACCAATGGTTTTCCCATAATCTAAAAATAGAGAGACCGACTTGGTTTATTGTGGACATATAGATAAACTACAAGTGGAGGAATGAGTTAATATTCAACAACATCTACATTCATCTGATTCAACTATTATATTGGGTATGATAATAAAATAGCATGCAAAATCCTATAAGATGTTGCGGAAACACCTTCTAACTATCACCCTATTCTTCACTGCTTTAATTGTGTTCGATCCTCAATCCCAATATACTAGTAAGATGGACAATTACAAATTGAGTTATTATCTCACATTCCCAATATATTGCTAAGATGAAGAAGAAAAAACCAAATTGTTTATATTCTAGCCAAATTTGTATCCAAGAATATTATTTATCTTTTCAATAGAGGTTTTTCCAAGCTCTATTATGTGATATACGAAGAGGAGTTAGGGACCCATATAGTAGTACAAGTTCCCCTACTTTTCCTGCATCTAAAGAGTATAATGAATATGAATTTCTCAATGACCCCCAAAAAAAACATAGTTACACATACACAATGGGAGTAAATTCATTTTTATCATAGGTAATATTCAACTTAGTGCCACACGTACCTTTATTATCCAATTTCCTAGTTTATGAAAGAAGAGACAATTTTTGTTAATGCAAGGTTAAGAATTAGGTTTGAGGTAAATGATATCAAGCTTTCAAATATATATCATTGGTGTCCTTTTTCCCTAATAGTTTATGCATCAAAAACCCTAGTGTTTACTTCCTTCTTTTATGCTTAAGGAGTACATGTTTTATCTTCCCATGTATTTAATGTCACTCCATTTGATTATCCTACTAATTGTATAATGATAATTCATAATTACATGAATGAAATCCATGTTTTTGTCACTTCATATTACCTAAAAATATGTGGCAAACCACAAGGGTGAGACCCATGTCCCAGCAAGAGATATAACCTCCAACAATGCTTATTGATTACAACATTTTAAATAGTAGATAACTAAGCAGTTGGAGTATCTAATAATCAATTGAACAGATTGAACAGTTCAAGTATGCTAAACAGATTAAGAAATTAATCTTAGCAACAAGTATGATCATCAATGCATATATAGATAACAAATAAATCCTTTTCTTTGGATAGATATCTACTCAAATATCATCAAACTGCATCTAATAACAATTATTATCATTAATCTGACTATCATCATATTCCTTGCTATTAGTACAAGCAATCTAGTAGCATAAGCATCCCTGACATCATGAATATGTCTAGTAAAATAACATGGCTATCAATATTGGCATCTCAAATAAAGGGAACAGATCTATATCATAAGTAGAACTAACATCATAACACAATGAACTACATAGGCATGATTAGCAGTTTAAGCATTTCTAATTACAAAGGCATGGCTAGCAATATTAAACATAGCTAGCAGCAGCATCTTAACCATCATTGTCAGCATATTTGACAACATAAGCATCTTTACAACATGAGCATAACTACAGTATAAGCATATCTATTATCTCTTATTGTACTATACATGATCTCAGTGAAAAGAAAGAAAACAAGGGTTATCATCCAATATGGAGTGTTGTGTATAACCCTAAATAGATATGAGGTATGGATATCTTACATCTTTCATTATGCCCTGGGTAATTTGAATCATACCATCCAAAGTCCAACTGACCCCTATGAAGGGATATTCGGTTCCGTACAAGATCTAGGAGTGCCGGTATCCTAAGATCTCTTCCCCTCGGTCAGTACGAGTAAAAAGGAAGTGACATATTAGTCAAAGTTGCCACCGCAATGACATATAGTCAAGCTTCTAACCACTAGTCCTCCCTTAGTACAAATCACGGCACTAGAAACTAGGGTATACAAAACCCTCTAATCCGAGGTACAACCGTAGTTGTCCTCAATCACATCAGATGTATGAGGCATGACCATAGCCATCCTCCACAACCTGCATTGTGGATGACAATGATATATCCTCAACTTGCCACCCCCACATACTCAATAGTATGCGCTCTGAGTTTCCCTTAGGAATACTCATTTCACCATCTGATAAGTTCTGACACTGAAGATGGATCTACAACATAGGGCACTACATGATTAGAGTTACACTTGATTAGTTAAGCCAATCGGGTGAATTAAGGCTACATCAAACAAGTGGACATACAAACCCAAATTCACTTCTATTAAGCATATAAATATCACAACCTTTAAAATATATAAAATGTGTGGAACATAATTTCTCATCTCATCATCACATGGTACTATTCACTTTCCATTCATGAGACTACACTAGTCATCATACTATTACAAGATATAAATCCTTTTCACAATATCACTGGGTATCAACCCTTATCAAAACAAGAGGATTATACCTTATTCAGGGCTCAACCATGCCCAAAGGTCATTAAGACCATCATACTATTCCATGAAAGTTCATCATTATCTTTGCATGCCTTACAACAAGGTTCAACAAACATCACTTACATATAATACACTAGATCAGCACAATGTTGCATTAATGAGCTATGAGATATTCATAAATAATCATAATAGGGTTATATTAACATTAAGAATATTCCTTTATTACATTAACATGCAAGGAATCTATATATGATTAAACCTCATCATATTCATAATGCACATGTTTAGCATAAGAAAGTATCAACCATGTGGCTATGATAATCACCAATTAACATATTAAGGTTATGATCATATTAAGGAGGTTATTCACCATCATGCCATATTTATCTATTTGCATTAGAGTTAGGTTCAACAAGATAAATTATATTAATGTTACTAATCAACACTCATACCCAAACCCTAACTCGCGGTATCCCCATTGGATCATGGATGCATAAGGTGAAGCATCACCATCACATTCCATACTATTATCAAGTATGAACCCACACATAAATCTAGGTGTAACCTTCGAGTTATAGCATACTAGGATTTCAACAATAGTAACAGAGTACTCCATGATTGTATTAGTCTTTCAAGGACTATTCATTCCCAATTACCATCATTTTGTTAAATTAAAGCTATGTATAACAAGCTATACCTCATTAGGGTTGTCCATTAATTTATTATGGTGATTATAAATCACAATCATATGAGGGAAAGGGTAAGAATACAAGTTTAAGGCATTGAACCATCAAATTATCATCATTTTAATCATAACATTACACTACACACTTCACCCAAAACAATGGGAATATTCAGGCATCAACTTCTAACCATTAAATGTTGAAAAGTTAAAGCCATTGGTCGTTTACATAAGTAAACACCTTGAATGAATAATCTATAATGTTATTGAGTTGTGATCTATAAAATTCACCATTTAACCATAGACATCCTTTGATTAACAACAATAAGGGTTCTGTTGAGAGTGCGGTAAAACCCACAATGGATTGTTCATTTAAAACAAGCCATCCACTGTCAACAAGTAAGCTCCTTAAGTTGATCATATAAAGGAAACCATCTAAATCACATTATTAGGACCAACATATTACATTAGACATCATTCCAATTTATTGGAGGAATAAACATTAGATCTTGATCATTGGGTCAAGTTCATATGTTAAAACCATCAATTACAGTATAGGTCTGACCATTGCATCAAGTGACCCAAGAAACCATTGGTCTGAGGCTTAATTGATGCTACAACTATATGATTAACTCACCATAGGTTGTGGAGACCTGATCCACCATTATTAGTGACCATTAAGTCACCATAGGTTGTTAGATCAGCACTATATTCATTAATCATCATCAAATATTAAGCTAATGACATCATTGATTGATAACATTAGTAGGGTACTTAATGGTTGATAATTGATCTAAAACCTGACCTAAGGGGGTGACCATAGGTTGTCACCATCATATGACACCTTTGATCCTGACCATCAGTTGTCATGAAGACAACGCCATAGGGTTGTCGCAATGGTACCATCATCAGGTCATGGGTTTATAGAAGAAATCAACTTAAAACCCTAAAATAGACCATTGGTTGATAGGTTCTTAGCACCATAGGTTGTCAAACCAACCTGATACAAGTCATATTATACCTTAGTAATAACGTACACATGATCACAGTTTCATCTAGAACTGAAATTAGAACAGGGAACATTATAAAAATCAAAATCCAAGTCAAGCATAGCTTTTTTAGTGCATGGATCATCACTTAAAAGCAAGAACATGAGCTAGCAAGCTTATGGTAAGAAATAAACGTGGAGCAAGTTGTAAAAATTGCCTCTAATTAGAATATAAAATCCCAAACAGAAGAAAATGCGAGTAGGTAGGGTAGGAAATCTAAGCATAAGCTATGAACTCGTCCATCTAGCACCTTTCTTCATCAAATGAGCAAACCCCAAGCATAAGGAGCAAGAAATGTAGGGTTTTAGAGCTTTAGAGCAATTTCTACCATGGAACAGCAAGGTTACAACCTAGAGAAAGGTAGGAGGAAGGATAATAAAGAAATAAATGGAGGAAAGAAGTGGATTCTTACTCTTTTAGGTCAAGATCACTAGAAGGAAGCTTTTTAAACCCTAAAAGGAAGTCAATTTCAACCCTAGATTCTTTTTCCAAGAATATCCCCTATTTCTTCTTCCTTGGACACAAAATTCATAGATGCACAGAGGGAGAATGAGGTTTGTAGAAGGAGGGAAGTGGTGGAGATCAAATGGATTGTTTCAGTACTTAGGGATAAGTATATGAAACTTTAAGATAATGAAAAAGAAAAAGTTGAAGTTCTAGTATCTTTCCAAGTGTTCATGGCCTTAAACTATTAAGAATATACAAGCACACACAAGCATCTCCCACACCATCCATATATACCTAATTATCTTCCCTTTGTCGAATTTCCAAGCCAATCAAATAATTCATTAGTTGATAGCTACTAAAGGTAGCTCATCCATGAAGGGGTAAACCCTAAAATACCCTTGAGGAAAACACCTTCAAACCAAGGTTTAAATAGACACCCCATGGATCAACTAGCTCAATAATGATGAGAGAATATCCAGGGAACATAACACAAATGATAAATTGCAATGAAAACCTTTCAATTGGGTAAATTGTAGAAAAGTCCAAAATGTGTATAAAATTGCATAACTTACTCAAACAGTGTCCAAATTGGACCAAATTTGAAACTTAAGCTTGTATTATGATTTCAAAGCATATAAAAAGTTTATATTAAGGTTATAAGAATTAAATTATGATAATTAAGCTTTTTCAGCACTCTAATCAAGGTTAGGGGTCTCACAACCATAAACCCCTAATAGGGATTTCATCCCCAAAATCCAAGGTACACATAGATAGACACTTATCATGAACCTCATCCTCAATCTTCCGCATTGTTATGTTCATCACGTGATGATGTCACATCTTTCATACATATCTCATCTTGGGTCAGCACAAAAAACCCCACCTAAGAAAACATTCTCGATATGGAACGTAGAAACTTGTTGTGTCATCTGTACAACTCTAGTAGTAATGTTCAACTTTGAATTCTAGTTATTATACTAAAAGTATATCTATTGTATCAACACATTACTCAAAAGTCATACTCACTGGCTCTTATAAAACATAGAACATTATGTATCTCTTATCATATGTAACTTTATAAGGTTTCTTCTCTATGATCCTTTAATGGATGTTGTAATTAACAACTCCATCAACCATGTAGGCATCCCCTAATTTTTAAGAACTATGAGGAATATGTTTTTAGAGGATTCTCCAATCATCTCAATGGTGGACTGACCATCTGTTTGGTTGAAGAATCATACACTTGTATGTAACCATTAACAAATATAACTTCTTGATTGACCTTGTTAGGGGTGGAACAATGACATTGTCTTCATCTTATTAGGATTCACATAACATACTTAATAGAGGTATCATAACTCCAAGAGGGAACTCTAGTCAACCCCCAACTCACTCTTTCTAGAATTGTCACACATAAGTATAGTTGCTTCAACATTCTTAAGGTTTAGCAAAGATGTTAACCATGTTAATGACCATCTCTCAAATACGTTGAGATTTCATCATTCAAAGCTTGCTACAACTTCTAAGACATGACCTGAACACTCTGGTTCTCCTATTCATAAATTCTATTGGTACATTGGTTAGTATAAAGTAAATAATCCTAAACTCATCATGGTCATGTAACTTGTGTCATCCACTCTAATTCTTATCCATTGACATTCTGATCCTAGGTTTATCTTAAAGGAACACGGTAACACATGTCTAGTGATCAACAAACCATATATCCTTGATAGTGGTCTTGCCCAGCTATCACTAGACCATACACAATATTATAGAATCACTTCTGTTTTTCCTTCCAAAAAAAATTAAGAGGGCCATCATCAACTCTCTATCTCTAAGGGAGAGGAATACTTTGAATGTTCATTTAACAAACATCTCCAACCTTCACATACTTCCCATATTGTTGATACATCTTGGATACTAGGATTCATTACGTTGGTATCCACCACATGTGCTTTAAGGAACGCATGTCCTTATCTCATCTACTTTTACCAACATAATCAAATCTTAATACATATAAGAGGAGTCTTCCTAATTATTGGAAGGTTCAAAAGCATACTCATCACGGACTTTATTATCTTGGAACCATAGTCCAAGCAAGCTTATACTATAATAAGACAACCAACCTCATGTTTACAATGAATCCACACATACCAAGTGGCAATAATCCACTTGAAATATGTTCCCTAGAAAGGAAAGACACAAAGGGAAACACACTTCCCACATCATAGCAGCATTGTTCAAGGGTCACTAGCAAAAAGGTAACCAATTATATTTTCATTATGCAGGTTACAACTTCTTATGTATCATTTTACCTTTTTCATTTCGGGTTCCTTGCCATTCGCATAGGAATCATCATGAATAAAATATCTCATTACTCCTTCCTTGATGACTATTTATCCCTCTAGGGTATGTTCTCTTATTTTATAATGTTTTTCAACCACTTATCAACAGGTAAATCATCATATTCTTCATTTTCTTCATTAAACAGGGATCATCTCCCTTAATTGATTTCACATGCCATGTTGATTTTACATTAACACTTTCTAATTCACATAGGTTGGTCTGAGATTAACCCAGGTTCCACCTTATTCCTTTGTCATTGTTCCCATTTATCTTCTCATTTTTATTTATTATAGGAGTTCTCTCCATCTTATGTTGATTTAATACCTTGATTCACTTTATAAGCAAAGACTTATCTGTCTTTTACTTTATTATCTTCTTGAATCACATCTTCAAGAACTCCTCTTTTTCTTATTTGTATTCGGATTTAGATTTCATGGTGTTGTGTCCTTTTATCTAGCTACCAAACATTCAAGTTTTGATAGATTATGATGAAATTCTCATCTTCTTTAAGATAGGTTTGAGATATTCAAATCATGATTTCTTATTCATTATGCTCTTTAGATTGTCTCAAAATGACTACTTGATCAGAGTAATCAAAAAGATAAAAATCTAAGAGTTTCATACTTACTTTTTCTACAATAATTGAATACCTAGCCAGGGCACCCAAATATTGAGATTAGGTAGTATGCACCATATTTTTATGTCATGTTCCTTACTTAAACATCATCCTAGTCCTAAGTCCTAGTGTCCCTGTAGACTTACTGAACCTAAATCTCTGATACCAACTTGTCAAAGCATGCTACACTAAACGAGATTACTCAAAACATAAAACACAATCGATCACCAATTAACCACATACCCAAAAATATGGGTAAATTAAAACCGGTTTCAACATTAGCACCCGCTTAGAAACATTTGCATAAGATCCCAACATCTTTCTTATATCCATACTATGCCAAGAATTTGATACAAATTGCTCTATCGCCTTAGCCACAACATATATACAAAGGAGAACAATATTTGTATATGCCACACAATAAACATTAACTTGCTAACAAAATTCTGATTTGTTTGAAACACCATATACAAACCTTTTCTTCCTGGACCTGAGAGTACAGGGATGACTCTAGGACACACTAGACATCTAATCAGCTTTCTCAAAGATTTGTTACTATAGCTCCTCTTTTCTGCCACAGGTTTGTTTTCATCACTTCAGAATACCTAAAAATGTGGCGAACCACAAGGGTGAGACCCATGTCCCAGCAAGAGATATAACCTCCAACAATGCTTATTGAATACAATATTTTAAATAGTAGATAACTAAGCAGTTAGAGTATTTAATAATCAATTGAATAGATTGAACCGTTCAAGTATGATAAATAGATTAAGTAATTAATCTTAGCAACAAGTATGATCATCAATACATATATAGATAACAAATAAATCCATTTCTTTGGATAGATATCTACTCAAATATCATTAAGTTGCATCTAATAACAATCATTATCATTAATTTGACTATCATCATATTCCTTGCTAACAGTACAAGCAATCTAGTAGCATAAGCATCCCTGACATCATGAATATGTCTAGTAACATAACATGGCTATCAATATTGGCATCTCAAATAAAGAGAACATATCTATATCATAAGTAGAACTAACATCATAACACAATGAACTACATAGGCATGATTAGCAGTTTAAGTAATTCTAATTACATAGGCATGGCTAGCAATATTAAACATAGCTAGCAGCAACATCTTAACCATCAATGTCAGTATATTTGACAACATAAGCATGTTTACAATATGAGCATAACTACAACATAAGCATATCTGTTATATCTTATTGTACTATACATGATCTCAGTGAAAAGAAAGCAAACAAGGGTTATCATACAATATGAAGTGTTGTTTATAACCGTAAATAGATATGCTACACAGTTGTCTTACATATTTTATTATCCCCTAGGGATTTTGAATTGTACCATCCAAAGTCCAACCGACCCCTATAAAGGGCTATTCGGTTCTATACAAGATCTAGGAGTGTTGGTATCCTAAGATCTCTTCCCCACGGTCAGTATGAGTAAAAAGGCAGTGATATATCAGTCAAAGATGTCACCACAGTGACATATAGTCAAGATGCTAACCACTTGTCCGCCCTTAGTATAGTTCAAAGCACTAGAAACTAGGGTATACAAAACCCTCTAATCTGAGGTACAACTGTAATTGTCCTCAATCGCATCAGATGTATGAGGCATGACCATAGCCATCCTTCACAACCTACATTTTGGATGACAAGGATATATCCTCAACTTGCCACCCCCATATACTCAGTAGTATGTGCTCTGAGTTTCCCTTAGGAATACTCGTTTCACCATCCAGCAAATTCTGACATTGAAGATGGCTCTACAGCACAGGGCACTACATGATTAGAGTTGCACTTGATTAGTTATGCTAATTGGGAGAATTAATGTTGTATCAAACAAGTGGACATACAAACCCTAATCTACTTCTAGCAATCATATAAATATCACAACTTAAAAAAGATATAAAATGTATGGAACATAATTTCTCATCTCATCATCACATGGTACTATTCACTTGCCATTCATGAGACCACACTAGTCATCATACAATCACAAGATATAAATCCTTTTCACAATATCACAGGGTATCAACCCTTATCAACACAAGAGGATTACACCTCATTCAGGGCTCAACCATGCCCAAAGGTCATTAAGACCATCATACTATTCCCTGCAAAATCATCATTATCTTTGCATGCCTTATAACAGGACTCAACAACATCACTTACATATAATACATCGGATCAGCACAATGTTGCATTAATGAGCTAGGAGATATTCATAAACAATCATAGCAGGGTTATATTAACATTAAGAATATTCCTTTATTACATCAACATGCAAGGAATCTAGATATGATTAACCCTCGTCATATTCATAATGCACATGTTTAGCATAAGAAAGTATCAACCATGTGGCTATGATAACCACCAATTAACATATTAAGGTTATGATCATATTAAGTAGGTTATTCACCACCATGCCATCATATAAGTAGGTTAAACATGAATACTCATATTTATCTATTTCCATTAGAGTTAGGTATAACAAGATAAATTATATTGATGTTACTAATCAACACTCATACCCAAGCCTTAACTCACGACATCCCCATTGGATCACGGATGCATAAGGTGAAGCATCACCATCACATTCCATACTATTCTCAAGTATGAACCCACACATAAATCAAGGTGTAACCATTGGGTTATAGCATACTAGGGTTTCAACAACAGTATCAGAGTAATTCATGATTGTATTAGTCATTCAAGGACTATTCATACCCAATTACCATCATTTTGTTATATTAAAGATAGGTATAACAAGCTATACCTCATTAGGATTACCCATTAATTCATTATAGTGATTATAAATCATAATCATATGAGGAAAAGGGTAACACTACAAGTTTAAGGCATTGAACCATGAAAGTCTCATCATTAGAATCATAACATTACACTACATGCTTTACCCAAAACAATGGGAATATTGAAGCATCAACTTCTAGCCATGAAATGTTGAAAAGGTAAAGCCATTGGTCGTTTACATAAGTAAACACCTTGAATGAATCATCTATAATGTTATTGACTTGTGATATATAAAATCCACCATTTAACCCTATACATCCTTTGATTAACAACAATAAGGGTTCTGTTGAGAGTATGGTAAAACCCACAACTAACTGTTCATTTAAAACAAGCCATTTATTGTTAACAAGCAAGCTCCTTAAGTTGATCTTATAAAGGAAACCATCTAAATCATATTATTAGGACCAACCTATTACATTAGCCATAATTACACTTTATTGGAGGAATAAACATTAGATCTTGATCATTGGGTTAAGTTCATAGGTTAAAACCATCAATTATAGTATAGGTCCGACCATTGCATCAAGTGACCCAAGAAACCATTGGTATAAGGCTTAATTGATGCTACAACTATATGATTAACTCAACATAGGTTGTGGAGACATGATCCACCATTAGAAGTGACCATCAAGTCATCATATGTTGTTAGATCATCACCATATTCATTAATCAGCATCAAATATTAAGCTAAAGTCATCATTGATTGATAACATCAGTAGGGTACATAATGGTTGATCATTAAACTTCTAATTGATCCAAAACCTGACCTATGGGGGTGACCATAGGTTGTCACCATCATCTGACACCTTTGATCCCGACCATCAATTGTCATGAAGACAACACCATAGGGTTGTTGCAATGGTACCATCATCAGGTTATGGGTTTATAGAAGAAATCAGCTTAAAACCCTAAAATTGACCATTGGTTGATAGCTGGTTAGCACCATAGGTTGTCAAACCAACCTGATCCAAGTCATATTATACCTTAGGAATAATGTGTACATGTTCAAAGTTTCATCTAGAACTGAAATCAGAATAGGGAACATTATAAAAATCGAAATCCAAGTCAAGCATAGCTTTTTAGTGCATGGATCATCATTTAAAAGCAAGAACATGAGCTAGAAAGCTTATGGTAAGCAATAAACATGGAGAAAGTTATAAAACTTGTCTATAATTAGAATATAAACTCCCAAATAGAAGAAAACATAAGCAGGTAGGGTAGGAAATCCAAGCATAAGTTGTGAACTCATCCATCTAGCACCTTTTTTCATCAAATGAGCCAACCCTGACCATAAGGAGGAATAAAGGTAGGGTTTTAGAGCTTTAGAACAATTTCTACCATGTAACAGCAAGGTTCCGACCTAGACAAAGGTAGGAGGAAGGATAAAAAAATAAATAAATAGAGGAAAGAAGGGGATTCTTACCCTTTTAGGTCAAGATCACTAGAAGGAAGCTTTTTAAACCCTAAAAGGAAGTCAATTGCAACCCTAGATTCTTTTTCCAAGAAGATCCCCTCTTTCTTATTCCTTGGATAGGAAATTCACAGAAGCACATAGGGAGAATGAGTTTTATAGGAGTGAATTGGTGGAGATAAAATGGCTCTTTTGGGTACTTAGGGATAAGTATATGAAACTTTAAGATAAAGAAAAAGAAAAAGTTGAAGTTCTAGTATCTTTCCGAGTGTCCATGACCTTAAACTATTAAGAACATACAAGGACACACACAAGCAGATCCCTCACCATCCATATAGACCTACTTATCTTCCATTTGTCGAATTTCCAAACCAATCAAATAATTCATCAGTTGATAGCTACTAAAAGTAGCTCATCCATGAAGGGGTAAACCCTAAAATACCCTTAAGGAAAACACCTTCAATCCAATGTTTAAATAGGAGCCCCATGGCTCTAAAATCTCAATAATGATGAGAGAATATCCAGAGATCATAATTCAAGTGATAAATTACAAACAAAACCTCTCAATTGGGTAAATTGTAGAAAAGTCTAATATGTGCATAAAATTGCATAACGTGCTCAATCAGTGTCCACATTGGACCAAATTTGAAAATTAAGCTTTTATTATGATTTCAAAGCATATAACAAGGTTATATTAAGGTTATAAGAATAAAATGATGTTAATTAAGCTTGTTCAAAACTTGAAGCAAGGTTAGGGGTCTCACATATATTATGTCATCAACCAACCAAATTACTCAATTCAATCATCATTGTGTACACAATACTAGGTTTATTACTTTCAGTGCAAGTTTTGTACATGATTTTTTAATTCAAAATTATGTTAACAATAGAAAATGCAAAAATGGATCTCAATTTCTAAACTTAAAAATACATTCCATTCTTCCACGATTCAATTCTAGATTCTAGAATGACTTATAAAACAATATTTTCCATTATATTAGTTTATTATGAACTCAATCATGTTGGTATATCTCTAAATGGAAGTAGACACACACCTTAATATGAAGAGGGGCTTATATGTCCTCACTTTCTAAAGATCCATGAAACTTTAGCAACACTCCACTCAAATATCTTATTCCTTCTCCTTAAACCTCTTCTAGACTAGAATCATTAGAGAAATCAAGAAAAGTGGGAGAAATTAAGGTCCTAGATATTGGAAGAGAGATTTTATATGAAGGTCATAAATCCAGGTCAAGGATGAACACACTATAGAGGTTATTAGAGAAACCAAGGTTTTTCACTTGAACCTACATCGAAAGGGAGGTCCTAACCATCACAAACCCAATCTCTCACCTGTCAAACACTAATTCACATTCACTGTTATAGAGTCAAAGATATGATGATGAAATGGTTTAAAATCTTTGTGTTTACTTGTTATGGGTGTTTATACATGAAGCATATGCTCTGCATTTATCACCAAAACCTATAGTTACTGCTTTTTTGTTTTTCCTACAAAATTATGCACACATAAAATGACATCAACATTCCAAGATAGTGTATGTTGATCCAACCAACATGCATGATCATATGGATTAGATTTTAGTTGACCAAACATGCATGAAGATTTAGTAGATTTAGTTGCTTGTATTTCCCTTAAAAAATCAACCAACTAAGAAAAATAGAATACACCTCTTTTAATCAATTAAAATTACAAAATTGAAAACTCAATAATGTTATTTGCACAAAAAAATGTGTAAAAATTTCCATATGAGATATGAAGTTGACTTATAATTGTCATCAAATTCTTATTGGGTATTATCAACATTAACTTTAGTCCACTCAACCAAGCACAACTTACCCTAAAAACTGCAATTCTCCTAAAATATGGTTTAAGTTGCTAAACATGTATACTTTCAATCAAATTACATACATTATATATAAACATTTTAAACATATTTAATAGAACTATCACTTAAAACTTATAATAAATCCAAGTATTACTAAAATAAGCTCAATAAGCCTAGAAAACCCTAGTTCTGTGGCACAAATTAGTCTTTCCTCAAACTTGGAAATTTACTTAATGGGTTATACATGATGGAAACAAAATAACGCATGATCAAGACTTGAAGGTGACACACGGGTTGTATTCATAACCATGTGGGATGGCTTGGTATTGTATGAAACTTTTGTTGTATGCACTAATAGTTAGTAATGGACTAAGAGAAAAATAAAGAAGCACATATAGGGATTTTTTTATGGTAAATACAAGAATAAAGAATATCTTAATCTTCTTTGGTTACCACATTATAAGTTTAAACATTATTTTTATATTCATTTCAACATTCTCACTAAAAATTTCGTTCACTACAACAAAATCTCATAATATTAAGAGATTTTCTACAAATATGATGATAAATCATCATTCAACAATAATAAATTTAACTAGGCATCATGTTTTGAGTACCACACACTTTCTTAAATTGGTATTCAATACACTTCCATATCTCAACTACTCATACTACACTCACTCTAAAGTAATTTTTTCCTATTTCTCCCTTTCCATTGGGAAAAACCACACATGGTTGTCTCCTTATCTTCATGATGCTAGCATCTTATATTTCAGATCATGGGATTTTTTACCAAGTTTGTGGTGTCATGTTCTCAAGGAAGGTGGCAAAACCCCAATCCCTTCATGATCTAGGTTGATTATTTTGTCATAAATGTCTCATAAGACTTAGGAATATAGGTTTAATCTATGTTTTATGAACTGCTTCTTATGATTCAAAATTTTGGATTAAATATCATGAGAATGGGTTTTCTATGCATCTAGTTGAATCTAGACATCAATGATAAAGTGATTAAATAATACAGTGACACAACCGATGAAAAGTTTTTCAATATCTGTATAGTATGTATCATGGGTAGGAATGATATTTCTTTTGAACATTTTTCATTGTTTGTGTATTTGAATACTAATTATAACATCCATTGTGTAAGATACTTACAGGTTCACATGTAGAAATATATTTAAAACTTAATGGATGAAGAACGGCTATATTGTAACCTTATCATTAATTTAGGAACTCAAAAGTTAGTTTCAAGGGCCCAAAATTAATAAGTAGACCAAATACTTAGTTTTTCTGTAATCCAAAATGAGGGCCCCAACCAGTAGTGATTTCCATAATATTCCATTGATTAGGTCTCATGTATCGCAAAAATTTATGAGAACTAGTACTATTGATAGAGTTGATTTGACATAAACCCTTAATCAAATGTAGATAGTTCTTTTGAAATTAAAACCTCCCAAAGTCCCTATGTACAAGATATAAAGGAACCTTAATAGATAATGAACTAATTCCTTCTATGTTTTATGTAAAATTTATGATACCCTTAATAAATACAAAGAGAGGTAGCATGAGGTCTTGACATCCATCTTATCCATCTTGAATAATGATGTGCATACCATAGAGATGTGAGTATTTTGAAAGTGTGTTTTGATAGAATATTCAACCCATATTATGAGTCTTGAGAGAAGTCATCACAAAAAAATTCATGCATCCACCACCTTACCACCTCAAAAAGTCATCATGCATGATTGTTTTCTAGGTGGCACAAACTGTGAGAATAAGAAGGTGTGTATGCATCACTTAGCATATTCTCTCATGATCACCAACATCCCCATGAGTCATGTATAATGGCATGATTTATGTTCCTAGGACTGATACTGAGACATGTAGGGAGACGACCACTAGTGTAAGTGCTCAACAAGTCACTCATAGAATTATACCATATTTGAACTTGCAGTTTGTGGTTCACCACAACCGATGGCCCCATTTTTTTAGATAGATCTATGCTTGTTGATGTGTTGATTTGGTGGTTAGGTTTCTATTGAAGTAAAGAAAAAGAAAAAGTACATGATTATATGAGATTAGGACATTAATGAGAAGATAATATATTTGATAAATGTAGAAATTGTAACTAACCATTTTGTACAATTTATCAAACCTTTTTTAGTTCACATAATAATCTTCTTATCACTTTTTCTTACCTTATCTGAAACCATAATTGTATGTTTCTTGTATGGATAACAACATGCATTTCTAATAGAATATCAAGTAATTAATCGAGTTGATTATTTAAATGTTAGTATGAATGAGTAATGGGACCCAATATATTACAATCATATCTCATTGGGAATTAAAATTATAGTAATTGGATGGTTTAATGTGATATACTCAAATTGAGTACTGAATAAGGGTTTAGAGATGCTTAGAGGGTGTTTTGGGGATCAGAGACTGACTTTGTAGATTCAGGTAACAATTCCACTGACTACTACAAAGGTATGACCGTCCTTTGGGGTCATAGTGACCACAATGATCAATGTGTAAAAACATCCATTGATAAGTTGTCTTCAAGTGGTATAAACTTCCAAAATATTTGTTCAGTAAGTGAGACACACTTCCAACAACTAGGTCCATCAGTCATTCAGCCATCCCATAAGACATACTAACATGTGGGAAACCCCATCAAGCCTAGAAGTTTGAATAACTTCAGAGAAGGTCGTCCAAGTTGAATTATTTTCTAATAGAAATAGATAAATTATATGAAATATGAAGGTGTATATATACCCATTTTGACCTCCTCTATAAGGCCCCTGACCTAGCTTTTTGCTTGATCTTGCTTGCTTATCATAAATAGATGCTTAAAACCTTAATATAATCATTTGATGTGCCTTAATAACATTTGACATTCTTGTGTTTGAAGTTTGGTTTAGTTTGGATGATGTTTGAGCTAGTTATGCTACATGTGTTCTTGTTTTGGCCCAAGTTGCAATTTACCTATGTTTAGGGTCTATCTTGCAATTTTTCACATGTTTGATGTGCCTATTATGTTTTGTCATCTTGTTAGAGAGAGATGGTGTAACACTCGGGCCCACTGTATAAGGCTCTAGTAGAGTTTCAGGAATGATGACTGGCCCCACAAACCACCACCAGCCTTAACAAGGCACTTTATCTTCACTCACGCGCAAGCCAGGATCAACTTCCTGACTGGTCACCCATCCTAGTACTATTCCAAGTTTAGCACGCTTAACTATGGAGTTCTTTAGAGATGAGCTACCTAAAAAGGAGGTGCACCTTGGTGATATGGGCTGTCCAATCATTCCTTTTAAAATCATTTATCTGAGGCCTCAAAGTCATGGGACATTATAATATCTCCCACTTAGACTCTTGACGTGTGGGCTCTGATCTCCAAACCACGATATAATCACGATTTAAACTTAGCGTAAGTGATTCGATAAATAGCGGAAGACAAAAATCACGGGAAATTAAAACTTTTCGAGACAAGAGCTTGAATCCTTAAAAGCTTCTTTCATAACAAGAGATAAACTGTTTACATCTCATGATAATTACTTCTTGAGTAATTATATACATCAAGATACAAAATCTCAAGAACTCATAACAAAAGACTCCAAGACCTGAGAGTACAGAGGACACATAGGACTAACTCTAACTACACCACATGGCAGGCTAAATCTCCACCTGAGATTTACTGTTGCTCCTGGTGCTGCTGCTGCTGGGACTGGTCACCTGTAGACCTGTTCCTCCGTCCTCGACGTCCACCTAAAAAGTTGAAGTCTACGGGGTGAGACAATTGTACATAATTGTCCCAGCGAGAGTTATAACTCTCCGCCAGAAGCTTTATTATAACATCAAAGAATAACTTAAGCAGTAAAAGCTTACAAAGTATTCGATAGCAGATACAGTTGTATACAAGAGCTCAACATTTATCAAGCATAAAGAACATATGCACTATTCAGTATAACATCAATCAATTAGCTCATAGTTACCTTTAAAAGGTATACTACGCTTGTAGATTATGTTTTACAAACAGTCTTATTATTATGCCCTGTGGAGATGAGGTTTACCACTCATACCCCAACCAATCACTGTTAAGTGCCTTAGTATCATACTAGGTCATTGAAAGAGCCGGATTCTCATGACCTTCACCTTCCTCAGTCAGTAAGAGGATCACTTGTAGGACATCTTGTGTCTCTACTATTATAGCTCACCAGGGTAATCTGGTCCTTCGCTATTTTAGAGTTACAGTGGCGTTCTGTACTCTCTTCGTCATCAGGAGATTTCATGTTTATCTCCACTGATACGGATATCTATGTTTTCTTCGTCATCAGGAGGTTTCATGTTTACCTACTACTGATACGGTATGGAAAAGTAGTGAAGGATTGACGGATTACATATCTACATCAAATCCCTACACTAGGATGTAAGGTTCTACACATCCATGTACCCCACATACTCAATAGTATGTGATCCAGGAGTTCCCTTAGGAAAACCTGTTTCACCATCATTTGATCTCTGACAATGATGGGTCTATGATCAGGGCTCTACATTATACTTGATTAGTTAGGTACATTTAGTATTCATTTAACATCACACATTGTTCTTCAAACAATAACAGTAGCATAACAGCTATAAAAGGAGAATACTAAATGTAACAAGCCTAACTCACATCAATCATCATTTCTCATTATACTCATCACAAGTCATCTCTAAAGCATGACCTTGCTGGTATTCATGGCTCTCACAGCCCATTATTATCATAGAATGCCACTGACAAGGCATCAAGATACTTTACTTATTCATAAAGCTATCAATATGCCTTTAATGAATATAGTATCATCATCCATACCTGGATATGATCACCTCCATATCAGAACCTGCATGGTTAATTCAACTAATAAAGGTAATTCAAAACAATGATTATACTTTCCACTCTTGTCATAAGAGCTAAGTTCTTTGATTCTTATCAAATAGAGTTTAATACTCATATAACATGTCATCACCTTTGAATTAGGGTTTACTATTCACATCACATGTCATTACCCTTGAATTAGGGTTTACTATTCACATCACATGTCATTACCCTTGAATTAGGGTTTACTATTCACATCATATGTCATTACCCTTGAATTAGGGTTTACTATTCACATCACATGTCATTACCCTTGAATTAGGGTTTACTATTCACATCACATGGTGAATTGAACTCATAACATCATCAAGTATGAGGAACATCATCATTGATGCTCTCAGATTATCTTAAGATTCATCATATATCATAATTAGGGTTTCCATGATCTCACGTAGGTGGATCATACCCTAATCATGCACATTCATGCGTATTGAAGGTTCTTTACTTGAGTTTCCACCCTAAAAGGGTACTTTCTCTCTCTTAAGGTACTTTCTCTCTCTTAAGATACTTTCTCTCTCCTCACACTAGTAGATGGTGATAACACCACTCTAGATCAGGTTGGGTTAAGTCCTCATGGGATAACATAAGCCAAAACATCACTATCATGTGATTAGAGTTTGATTTGAACAAGGTATTACTCAATTGAACCCATCAAGGTATTTTGGTAATTCACCCCATTGATCACCATCATGGTTCAATTCATTAGTCACTTAATCCCTTAATATCCTAGGTTATCATTAGGGTTTAGATTAGAGCATCATTGAACCATTTACACCTTCAATTGATTAAGTGAAATCAACCTTTGAAAACCTCAAACGGTTTCAACCTTCAACCTCCAAACGGTTTGAGACCGTTTGGATGAGTTGACCGTTTGGTAGGGTTGACTCCAAGACCATGTGACCTTCAAGGTCGTTTGCCCAAACCGTGTGAGGGTGTAGACCGTTTAACAAGTTTGACTTCAAGACCGAGAGGGCTTACACGGTTTGAGAGCGTTTGGTGTCTCTCGATCTTGAGATCGTTTGAGTCCAAACGGTCTTGAGACCGTTTGGCCCCAAACGGTCTTGAGACTGTGAGGCCTCACACGGTCTTGAGACCGTGTGACCTCAAACGGTCTTGAGACCGTGAGGTCTCAAACGGTCTTGAGACCGTGAGGCCTCAAACGGTCTTGAGACTGTTTGGTCCACTTGGTCTCAAACCATTTGGACCTTCAACATGGTTCAATGATTTCAATCATTTATGATTATCAATGTTGAAGCCTCCAAATGGTCAAAGTCATGGTAACCATTTATAGATTGATTCAATTAGGGTTATGCTTAACCAATTGGTCACTCAATTGACCCTCAATTGTTATCCAATTAGGGTTGAAGTTGGTTCAATTAAGGTCCATCAACGTTCAACCATCAACACTCAACAATGTGAATCAACACAAGGTTGAACCCTTCAATTGAGCTCCAATTGGGCCCAAACTTGGCCCAAACGGTCTTGAGATCGTTTGGATGAACTCCACACGGTCTTGAGACCGTTTACCCAAGATTTCATCAAAATCTAATGTGATTTGATAGGGGTTGAACCTTGATTGAGTCTCAATTCAGTATTTTTGATTAATTCAAAAACCTATTGCAATTGCGCCCTCAATTGATCAAATTACCTTAACCCTAGACCTCCAAACGGTCTTGGGTTGTCACCACACGGTCTTGAGACCGTTTGGGTCAATCAACCCAAAAACACTAAGTTATTCATTGAGATTTCAGTACTGATTTCAATTAGGGTTTACCCTAGTAATCATCCTTCAACTCCTAGCTCGTTTGGAATTAGTCCATCAAATTTGGTGAGTTGTTAATCAACATTATTATGAACAGTAATTTCATACGGTCAATGCCTAGTCAATGTTCTTACACGGTCTTGAGACCGTTTGCCCAAAAAGGGGCGATTTCAACATATTGCAATTCAGAACTAAAATCAATTGATTTGTTGATTTAAAAAGGCTATATCTCTCGATTCCTTTGGAGTTAACCTCTCAAATTTTGTGGGTGATTAGCCTACATAATTATGAACAGATTTCTTATATGGTACACGCTCGGTCAACGCGGCTAAATGGTCTTGAAGACCGTTTGCCCTTACACGGTCTTGAGACTGTTTGCTCACCAAACGGTTTTGCAAACCGTGTGAGCACTTGGTGGAGACCGTTTAGTAAAGTGAAAAGTAGTGGATTAACTTTGGAAATAACGTATTCATCTCCTAGCTCAAGAACAGCAAGGATTTCTCACGAATTTTCTTGCAAGGTAGCAAAGGAAGGTAGAGAAGAAGAAGAACTATCATCTAAAAGCATAAACGAGATGTATATAACAAAGCATAGGTTTAGAGTTATAAAACCCGCCTAAAGCTTGCTCCTTGAGCTCCAAGCTTTCGAGCTCCAAGATTTTAATGGCGTCCTTGAGTTTCCACAGGTCGGCCAAGGTGATCCTTCCAAGGAAAGTCGAGAAGAGATGGCTAGAAAGGTAGAGCTATGTGAGCTAGCCATCAATTTGACCTTGAATTCGAGTTCTAACCATGAACTTAAGAAAAAGGGAGGATTCAAACCTACCTTGCACTCCTTGGTCGTCCTCATGAGCTCCAAAGCTCTTCTTTAGTCAGTTTGGGTGAATAGAACAGTGAAAGGAACGAAGGGAGGGTTTCCTTGCTAAGTGAAGTGGAGAGTATATATACTTGGGGTGAGATTTTCAACATAAGCTCATAAGTTCTCCATATTTTCAACTAAGTCCCTCCATCCTTCTATGCTCGTCCCTTCATATTAATTCTAAGGACAAACCTTCTTCTAAGGTCAAGAAATGAGGGCAAAGAAGATCAACCTGTTAGTTAAGCATACACATAAAAGGGCTATAGCACATACACCTGGATTATTCAATCACAAAGGTGTTTTTTTTTCATAACTTGATTAATCAATTGAAGTGACCTTTCATTATTTCTTCTCTAAATGATGACAAGAGTCTTAAAAGATATTTTAGATGATGTATTTTACAAGTTGCACCCCTCAAATTGGGTAAATTGCACTTTTCTCCAATTTAGGGTTTTCAAGCACCGGGATTGCTTCCACAGCTGCACCTTGGTGCCCAAGCTTGGGAAATCCCTCAAACCTTACCATCATCATTCTCATGATGTCTCAACATCAAAGGAACATCTCAACATGTGAAATTTTGCAAGTTAACCCTTCTAACTGGGTAATTTGCACATAGGTCCCTGTATTACAAAACAATGCTACAACTTTATATAAAAAGGAGCAAAAACTGAAATATACGTTTCTGAGAAACTTAATTACATGCCCAAAGTTAATCACAAGGATTTAATTACATATTTAGGCAAAACATCTAGGGTTAACTCATAACCCAGGTCAGGGATGTTACATGACGCCCTTGTCAAGGCTCAACTATATGGCCTCATAATATTACCCCATTTCAGTACATACCCAGAATGGCTCATGGACACCCAGCTCCCGATCACAGATTACCAACACAAGGGTGGCTACATTACCATGGACAACCCTTTCCAACATGCCTGGACTGCACTGCTCAAGACTGGCATGCCACATGCCCATGTGGGCCCCACTTACTGGAGGGGTTATGGCTCTGATACCATTTGTAACACTCGGGCCCACTGCCCAAGGCTCTAGTAGAGTTTCAGGAATGATGAACGGCCCCACAAACCACCACCAGCCTTAACAAGGCTCTTTATCCTCACTCACGCGCAAGCTAGGATTGACTTTCTGACTGGTCACCCATCCTAGTACTACTCCAAGTTGAGCATGCTTAACTATGGATTTCTTTATAGATGGGCTCCCTAAAAAGGAGGTGCACCTTAGTGATATGGGTAGTCCAATCATTCCTTTTAAGATCATTTATCTAAGGCCTCAAAGTCCTGGGACATTACATATGGTGCATAGGGGCGCCTTGTTGTATCTTGGTTGATGAGGTGGCATCATGTGATGAAGTTAGGGTTTTGCATGGATCTTTGAGTTGGATGTTGACCCCTTTGTGTGTGGCGGCCGATGTGCTTTCTTTTGGTCTTGTTTGATGTGGCCAAAGAGTTTTTTGAGTAGTGCCTTGATTTCTTGTGATCGAACACCTTTTCCCTCTCCTTGGTCACTAAGGACTCTAGGGTTTGGTCTCTTGGTCTCTATGTTTTTTTGGTTGTTACCCTTGTTATGTCGCCATTTTTTTCTTTGACTGAAGTGTTTTGGGGACCAAAGTGCTCACTAGCCTACCTTGATCTTAATACCCATGACGCATGCATGTTCCTATTGCTTGCATGTTTGAGTTTTTAGGGACAAGTGTTACTAGTGGCTTGATACCTAACCCTCCTTACCTCTCTCCTACTCTTGGGTATATATACCCCTCTCCTTGCATGAAAGTGATCTCTTTACACCCTCTTGCTTTCTCTCATCCTTGGAGCTCGTCCCTTGTGATCTTAGTGGGGGAGAAGAGCCCAACCTCGGAGTAAGGTAGCCCAACCCTTGCATGTGTGATCTAGGGTTGGAGCAACTCCCCTTTCGTGATCCTTTGGTGTTCCTTTACCATGGTAAGTGATCTATCCTTCTTGGTTTCATTTTCTTGCAAACCCTAACTCTTTTCTTTATCATGGCTGAATCCATGGGTCATTATGGTAGTGCCTTTTGAGGAACTTCTCTCTGTGTGGTCAAGTTCATGGTTTTCCCATGGTAGTACCTAAGTTGAGATGAAGATCCAATCTCTCTTTTTCTTGTTCTTTTTGGCCTAGGTTTTGTTGTTGGGTTTTAGGGGAGGCAGAGAAGGCAGCGGAAACAAAAAAATTTCTCCCCCAAACCCGGAACAAGGAAATGTGTCAACGTCTATATAATAGGAAAGGATGGTTTGTGGAATCATACCTTGTCCCAAGGCTTGCTCGGAGACAATACCTCGCGCCTTGCGCGGTCTTCACCTCCAGTCTTAGATGGTGTCTGTGCAGCTCCTAGTCGCACCGAGACTAACGACTCCTCTCACCGGACTGTCAGGGTTGATAGTTGTTCTCCTGAGCGGTAGAAGCCTCCCGCCTCTAAAGTAGTCCACACAGACCACCTGGAACTCCACACTCCTTGTCCCATAAGGAGTTGGAAGGAGTCGCACCCTCCTGTTGACGTACTAGTCGCCAACACACTCTCCTGCTGCCAGTTGCAACTGTAGTTGTCTTTCCCTTGTTGCGCCTCCCTCTGCGGGTAGTACTTTCTCGGGCTCTCTCTCGGTTACCAAAACCAAAGAGAACGACAACTTTGCAGAGCAACTGGTTGCACTGAGTTGTTGTCTGAGAAGCTCCCAATACCCCTATATATATAGGAGGGTCATGGGACAGGGTTCTCCATCTCGGGAAATGCGGGACTAAAGTAGGAGTAGAAGGGTTCAAGATTTTCCACAAAAAACAACCAACTCGCAACCTGAACCGATCGTTTCATTTCTGAAACGGTCGGTTGGGGATCTGAGCCGGTCGGTTGACATTCAACCGATCGGTTGGGACCCATGAGCCGGTCGGTTCACTTTTTGAACCGGTCGGTTTGTGGTCCTGACCAGTTCCCGATTGACTTTCCAACTTTTATTTCTAATTGGTATCAAATATCAATCCTTGTTCCAATCAAATTGGGCAAGTGAAATGAAAGGAAAATTCTCACCAATCTTACTTTCCCAACTTGCCCGGTTGCAACAGTTGAACCGATCGTTTCAACACTTGAAGCAATCAGTTCAACCTAATCTTGAGCCGATCGACTTAACACTTGAGCCGACCGGTTCACCAAGCTCAGCCGATCGGTTCATCACATGAGCCGATCGGTTAGGAGTGCAGATTGTGCAGAATCAGTCAATTGCGGTTTCAATCAATCTGATACTCTAATAATTCAGTCCAACACCTTGAACACTATGATTTTGAGCTATTAATCAATTGAGTGTTTAATTGAACTACTAAACTCCTTTAGTAATCAATCTAAATATTGTTTGTGGACAAAACTCCTCTTCCAAATTAAATCCTATGTGTGTGACCCTACAGGTCCATTTCACGTTGGCAGTGAAAGTCCATAACACTTATGACTTCACAAGCAAAGAGCGGTGCCTAGTCACACATCAGTGCTACCCAAGTGAAAGTAGAAAGTTGGAGAACAACTTTCAATCCTACAATCCATGAATGGTGTTACAGTGAATGTATAATTCCTTTGTCACTGATATCCCAAATGAACTCGAGGCATGGAACAGTCATCCTGTCAACGTTCATTCAATTTCTTGATCTCAGAGTAGATTGAACGAGATATGTATGACATCAATATCACATACTGATTCACACATGTGTGCACACGCCTATCTCAATCCTACTCATCAAGTGTCCATGGATATCATACTCCCTCAGGAGGGACAAATCCCATATATATCACTCACCCCTCAAAAGCCCCATGTGTCAAAGCCACCCAATCATCACCTTTATAACAACCCATGTTTCAGGACTGCGTTTGATGATGTCAAAGTGTGCCCAATGACATGTGTTGAGTGTAGTGATTTCAGGTCAAAGAATCACACTCACCACCATCACTGTGAGTACTGACTGTGACTACCATGTCATGGTTCCATGTGTCAAACTCATGGTGGGTCTGTCTGGTACACTTGTTCTCTAACAAGTAACTATGTGTTTGGTTTGATATCTCTATATCATGACTAATGAGATTATGTCATCAACCAACACCACAATCTAGTCTTGTGTGTCATTGTTGTCTATCTACCTTCCACAATGACATCCGACTAGGGACATAACAAGAATGTACAAACTCTTAGCATCTGTATGATCTCATCGTTCAGGTCCTCAACCTGAAAGCATACGTCATTGAGTATTGTCATTCTCTAGACATTCAATCTGTTCTATCACTATCTCATATGACTGAACCAGAAAGAATTGGAAGCTTGCCTTTGATGTTTATCAAATCAATCTTAATGTATCCCACCAATTATCCCATGATTGGCTCTCAGGGCATATATACCAACAGACTCCCACTTGCACTGCGAGCCAATCACCCTTGAATCATATTCATAGTGATCTTCAAAAATGTCCCACATGTTACTGTGCTCTAGTGTGAACATAGTGAGTAATGGCAACACCTTGCCAAAGTCAGTATAAATTGCATGTCTCACATCTCTTCGTTGTACGTCACATGTATGAGATGGAGTTGTCGTAATATGCAATCTAGTATTCCTTTGCTAACCTTTAGCCACATTGCATGATCAAGGATTCCATACTTGTCATCAATGACCGGAATATCTATAAGTTCATCTCATGAACTTCCAGATCCATATCGTATCCACTGTTGTTCTCTAACACATGGATACTCGACATTTTCTTTTAAATGGTTTTATTGGAACACTTCCAATTATCAACAAACTTTCACTTTTATATATCCTATATATATTTTGCGATTAATTTTCTGTCCTTTTGGAAGTTCACATCAATGTAACTCTTTACATTGAACTCTTCCTTATCTCCATAGAACTAGTACTTCCCAAGCACTTATCAAGTTCTCATGGTATTCCAGTGACTCTTACTGGAAGCAGACAGACATCCACTCGTCATGTCTCACATACGAGTTATCAGGATGATTACATCATATTTCCATGTCATACATACAAGATGATGAATGCATTTTATTCTTGCCATGTCCATACATGCAAGATAATGGGATGATTACATACATGATAGATCCATATCTATTCTTAGTGTTCTCATTCTTCATAAGAATTGGACACTTGGCTTTGGGATACTAACTCCATGTAACATGGACAAGTTTTCTCCCACTGAATCTGTGCATACTGAACCCTTCAGTACAGATCGCCAATGTATGTTTTCTCCTCTTTTAGGTCAAGAGGTTTTCGAGAACTATCTCTATATATATCTATTCCTATCACATAGGAAACATCTCTATCTTCCTTAAAGATAATTTCCACTTTTGGATTTCCATTCTAGAACATTTCCATTTCACATCAATATGTGGAATGTGAATACACTCCCACTAAATCACAGATCCCTTCTTTATCTTTGAAATATCAATCAAACCCTTTGACTATATCATCGAAGTAAAGATCCAATTTTGAGTTGCTTGTACTCAATCAATCACATTGATTAGTCCATTATAACTCATAGACTTCATTTGCATTAGTGGATTCATAAACCTCATAGGTTGTGTCACGTACACATCCTTGTTTTATTCCTCATAGGAATGCAGTTTTAGTATCCATATGCCAAATGTCTTAGTCATCAACAAGCATCATCCTTCTCAAAATGTTATCCATGTGTCTTAACACTTAAGACTCATTTGCACTTATGGATTTCATCCAATGAGTGCTACCATCAAGGCCATACCTTATGGTTCACATGGATGTCATTTTAGGATGTAACTGTCATAAACCATAACTCAAAATTCGGTTCCTCATATTCATCTAGATAGTTGACTCATCACATGAACAACTCATCATATAGATAAATGAGGTGTATCTGTCAAGGATATAAGAACTTACAACTCCTTGTGATTCTTAATGTCCTTTATTAGTGTGGGGTATTCTTTTATTAAGAAGAATTCAGTTATTTGATAATCATTCTCTAACTCCTTAGAGTATGATTCCTTCTTTATTTATACATTACCATGCCTTAATCATGAGTTCACTATACATTAATCATAATCACTCATAAGGATCTCAAACATTTGGTCTAAGTATTTTATTCATTGATCTCATCAAGAATTAACACTTCACCAAATTCATACTTCATCTATGATATTCTTGAACACTTCAAGATATTCATATTGGTATTTCTTCAAACAACATTTGAGTACTAGCATTTGCTCCAATAGGTATGTAAATACATCACATGCATTATACCTAATTGGATAATCATTCTCCCACTACCATTATTGAAGATTGATTAATCATGTCCAAGATCTTCATGTCTCTTACTGGTTCTCTAACCAAAAGAGTCTAGATTTATCCATCATATGGACACTAGAAATGAATTTTTCATGATTGATGCTAATTTGATTGTTTGAGTTATCTTATAACTTTTAGGTATCATTTTATCTTATGCATATCAAATACCACAAGATAAACAAGGCATTGCCACAAAGATCATATCTTTAAGATTGAAAACTCAACTTTATTAATTGCCATCATTGTCATACAATATGCAATAATAAAGTGTTTCTATCTATTGGCAATATATGAAATAGCAGATCTCAACTCTATTGCGTGCCCTTTAGGCTGAAATAAACTGAAAGATACTCCTATCTATGGCAGAAACACTTGCTCCAATGATGGGTACTTCTTTCTTGGTCCTTTCATAAAGGCCATCACTTCTTTGCAGATCTTGCATATCATATATGATAGATCCATATCTTGGTATCATATACCTCAGATAAAGAAGCAGTTCATTTCATGATACCTTAGGTGGAGATCTCCATCCCCTCCTTCATCTTCTTTTGTTCTTCCAGATATAAATGGCAATTTCCTCATACACCCTTTCCCCATGTGCCTTGAGGCTGAAGACGGCTTGGATTACTGGCTAGCATCAGAACACTTCTTTGCTTTGCCCTTGTCCTTGCCCTTAAGAATTACCTTTTCTTTGATAACACCAAAGATTATGGTTTGTCTTTCTTCATCTTTGCCTCTACTATCCTCAACATGTCCAACAACTTTGTCAACACTTGTCAAAGTTGTTCATGTTGTAGTTTATCACGAACTGTATGATTCTCGCAACATTTGTAGTATCATACCAATAGCCAACTCTTGGCTCAGAGGGAAACCTTCTTAGTCAAGTCTTTCCACATACCCAATCACATTGAGTGTGTGAATACCTTACTGGATCTCCTTCTGTCATGATATACTAGGACATTGTCTTGGAGACAACATATGTCTCATGTTGTCTCTGCAACTCATAGTTCAGAGAACATAACATCAAGCACTCCTCATCAATGTCATCCTCGGTATGCTTCCATAAGCATACTTTCAGCCATTGATGTGGTGGGATTGAGTTCATCTGTTCTTGGTATAACTAGGACTTAGAGCTTTCGCTCTTTGAGAACACTTCTCATCATCCTAACTAGTCGTGGAATTATTCCCATTTAATTTGTTGGTCTCAAAGACCAATCGCAAATAAAGTGATTTGTTGATTAAACATTTATTTAACAAAAGGAAATTTATGCAATTTTAGTCCAAAACTCTTTTGACTTATTTGATTGATTTGAAAAGTTGACGATATAATTAGGTCTTTAATTAATTATCGCTCCCACTATTTTAGTTCAAATTGATAGCCCTCACCATCAATTCGGAAGATTGAAGCGTACATCCTTCTAGTGGGCAAGATCTTGAAATCCTCTAAATCATGGACCAGCTAGGGATGTCACCCACAACTTAAATCTCCCAGGTAGGCAACTTTTGCCAATTGCATCATATGCAACTCTTGATAAGATGTCATATGCAACTCCTTGCCATGAGCATCTCCATGCCTCAAGGTACTAGATCCCATCAAGATCACGTTGTTAAGTCCAACCCAAAGCAAACACGATGAATATGCACCCTGCTAGGGCAGACCCACACATTCATCCTTCACGCTTCCATGAGATAGACGGTGCACCATGCTAGGGCGTGCCCACACTTGGTCGATCAAGCTTTTCACGTGTGTCGCATTTGGAAGGCATCTAAAACTTAATATTTAATGAGGGATTTGGTTTTTATATACATATACATATCCAATCACCACAATACATAGTATGTATCATATACATGCTATATACCACAGAAAACATGCAAAATGATAAAAGTGATGATTATGGCCATCCTAATGTGATTCCTCGAGCCAAGAGGAATCACGGTCATCTAGGTCTACATCACATGCAACCTGTATAAGATGAATTATGTGCCTTGCCTTCCGAGTAGATCAACTCATCACATGAGTAGCCTGCTCGATCTAGCCCGATCGTCTGGGTGCCACCAGCTGATCGGTTGGCTCCTCCAACCAATCGGTTCACCTGGTCATCATGCATCTCATCATGGCCGCCACGAGCTCGTCTCGCTCCTCGAACCGGTCATCAACCGATCGGCTCACTCCTTGAATCGATCGTCTGGAACGTCAACCGATCGGTTCACGCCTTGAACCGATCATCTCAGCTGTCGTATGGATGTCCGCCGTTCTTTGACATAATAGGAAATAAAATTCTATCCTATTTTACATTGTAAAAAAAGAAACCCTGAGTTACATTCGGGGGGAGCAAAGGTAGGAAAGAATCTCAAACTATTTCGAGTTACATCAGGAACAGGAAAGGGAAGATCGGAGCGCAGACTGATATGCAAGCAACCACATACAACCATACACAGATAGGGTTTATTGGCCATAACCACGCTATACATCCACCAAAAAACTCATTTAAGGGCGACGTATATCGAGTGCATTGATAATACATATCATATATGTAATTTGGATTTTTGGATTTAGGATTGGACATGCATAAAGCCAATTTTATTCGCATCGTATGCAATAAATAAAGGTGACAAACCAAAATCGATCATATCGATATTCCTAAAATATAGAGCAGTTGACGTTGCTCTAATACCACTATTGGGTTTTAGGGGAGGCAGAGAAGGCAGCGGAAACAAAAAACTTTCTCCCCCAAACCCGGAACAAGGAAACGTGTCAACGTCTATATAATAGGAAAGGATGGTTTGTGGGATCATACCTTGTCCCGAGGCTTGCTCGGCAACAATACCTCACGCCTTGCGTGGTCTTCACCTCCGGTCTTGGACGGTGTCTGTGCAGATCCTGGTCGCACCGGGACTGACGACTCCTCCTCTCACCGGATTATCGGGGTTGACAGTTGTTCTCCTGAACGGCAGAAACCTCCTGCCTATGAAGTAGTCCACACGGACCACCTGGAACTCCACACTCCTGGTCCCACAAGGATTTGGAAGGAGTCGCACCCTCCTGTTGACGTACTAGTCGCCAACACACTCTCCTGCTTCCAGTTGCAACTGCAGTTGTCTTTCCCTTATTTCGGCTCCCTTTGCGGGTAGCACTTGCTCGGGCCCTCTCTCAGTTACCAAAACTAGAGAGAACGACAACTTTGCAGAGCAACTGGTTGCACTGAGTTGTTGTCTGAGAAGCTCCCAATACCCCTATATATATAGGAGGGTCATGGGACAGGGTTCTCCATCCCGGGCAATGCGGGACTAAAGCAGGAGTAGAAGGGTTCGAGATTTTCCACAAAAAACAACCAACTCGCAACCTGAACTGATCGTTTCATTTATGAAACGGTCGGTTGGGGATCTGAGCTGGTCGGTTGACATTCAACCGATCGGTTGGGACCCATGAGCCGGTCAGTTCACTTTCTGAACCGGTCGGTTCGTGGTCTTGACCAGTTCTTGATTGACTTTCCAACTTTTATTTCTAATTGGTATCAAATACCAATCCTTGTTCCAATCAAATTGGGCAAGTGAAACGAAAGGAAAATTCTCACCAATCCTACTTTCCCAACTTGCCCGGTTGCAACAGTTGAACCGATCATTTCAACACTTGAAGCAATCGGTTCAACCTGATCTTGAGCCGATCGACTCAACACTTGAGCCGACCGGTTCACCAAGCTCAGCCGATCGGTTCATCACATGAGCCGATCGGTTGGGAGTGCAGATTGTACAGAATCAATTAATTGCGGTTTCAATCAATCTGATACTCTAATCAATCAGTCCAACACCTTTAACACTATGATTTTGAGCTATCAATCAATTGAGTGTTTAATTGAACTACTAAACTCCTTTAGTAATCAATATAAACATTGTTTGTGGACAAAACTCCTCTTCGAGGTTAAATCCTATGTGTGTGACCCTGCAGGTCCATTTCACGTTGGCAGTGAAAGTCCATAACTCTTATGACTTCACAAGCAAAGAGTGGTGCCTAGTCACACATCAGTGCTACCCAAGTGAAAGTAGAAAATTGGAGAACAACTTTCAATCCTACAATCTGTGAATGGTGTTACAGTGAATGTATAATTCCTTTGTCACCGATATCCCGAATGAACTCGAGGCATGGAACAGTCATCCTGTCAACGTTCATTCACTTTCTTGATCTCAGAGTAGATTGAACGAGATATGTATGACATCAATATCACATACTGATTCACACATGCGTGTGCACGCCTATCTCAATCCTACTCATCAAGTGGCCATGGATATCATACTCCCTCAGGAGGGACAAATCCCATATCTATCACTCACCCCTCAAAAGCCCCATGTGTCAAAGCCACCCAATCATCACCTTTATAACAACCCATGTTTCAGGACTGTGTTTGATGATGTCAAAGTGTGCCCAACGACATGTGTTGAGTGTAGTGATTTTAGGTCAAAGAATCACACTCACCACCATCACTGTGAGTACTGACTGTGACTACCATGTCATGGTTCCATGTGTCAAACTCACGGTGGGTCTGTCCGGTACACTTGTTCTCTAACAAGTACCTATGTGTTTGGTTTGATATCTCTATATCATGACTAATGAGATTTTGTCATCAACCAACACCACAATCTAGTCTTGTGTGTCATTGTTGTCTATCTACCTTCCATAATGACATCCGACTAGGGACATAACAAGAGTGTACAAACTCTTAGCATCTGTATGATCTCATCGTTCAGGTCCTCAACCTGAAAGCATACGTCATTGAGTATTGTCATTCTCTAGACATTCAATATGTTCTATCACTATCTCATATGACTGAACCAGAAAGAATTGAAAGCTTGCCTTTGATGTTTATCAAATCAATCTTAATGTATCCCACCAATCATCCCATGATTGGCTCTCAGGGCATACATACCAACATTTGTTCTCTCTTACTTTGAGCTTTCTTTAACCTAAGGTTTGTTTCTCTTTTTAGGTGGTGACAAGTTTGGTTGTGGAGGTGATCAAGCTAGGTTTTTCTCCCTTCTTTGGAGCTTCTTTTCCTAGAGGTTGTTTCTTCATAATCCAAGGCGAGATATATAACTTTCCCCTCAATTATTGTTGCACTCATCTTTCATGTTAATGATCTACACTAAAATCATGATTATAAGTAGTTTGATGACGATCTTGGGTAGATAATCTCCCTTTCTAAACATTAATCTATGTGGCCAAATTCTTGTATGATGGTAGAAGTTGTGATCCTTTCAAGCATGAGTTTGACCTTCGTTTCCTTCCTCAAAGTCATGGTTTTGTCTTTTACATAATGATGGAGGTGTTGATTCTTACATGCATGTGTGAAATGATGGTTTCCCTCTCATACATGGTTTGGCCTAATTCTTGATGATGATTGAAATCAGGGTTTGGTGATGTTTTCCCTTGATGTGGATGCACCTTGATGGATCGATTTCCTCCATGTTTGATGGTTAGATTTAGGGTTTTGATGATGAACCTCTCCTTGAGTTATGAGCCTTGTTGTTTTCAAATTATGGTGGTGATCATCTTGATGATCTAGTGGTTGATGATTTCTTTCTCTCTTCATGTGGTTTCCAAGTTTTCCTTGATGGACGATGATCTTGAGTGCCTTTTGGGTAGCTAAGAATGGACCTACTTGTGGGGTCGCTACGTATGAACCATGTTGGTAGAAATGGTTTGTTTCTAGTGGTTGTTACATTTGGAACCTATGGTGGTCACTATGTTTATGATGTATGTTGGTAGCTACTTTGAGATGTTGGTTGTGGTCACTATGACCATGATGGCTTCCATGATGGGTAACCTAATCCTAAGGGTCGCTAGAGAAGCCTAACCCTAATAGTTTCTAGGACAACCTAACCCTAACAGGTTGCTAGAGATGATTAGACCTTACATGGTCGCTACATTTCTCTGATTTCATGATAGATAGTTTATGATAATGATGTTTAATCCAATGGCTTCCAAGAATGTGGGAAGTGGTGAACATTAGGGTTAAATATTAATTTTTGTTATGGAAACTCTAAATTGGTTAGCTATGAAAAACACTAACCCTAATTTAAGTACATGATGTTAGTGATTAGATTACTTGAGTAATTAGTATATTGATGAAGTACTACCTCTCTCCTACTTGTTGAAACCCTAATTTTCTGATTGAATAAACATCATAGCTAATGCTTGCTTGTGACAATACTTATGTGACACATGTGTGATGATTATGAGCCTTTATTTGGCATAGAGATATAATGATGTTTCTTGTAGGGAACAAGTGAATGGTCTTATAACCTTGGCAGAGTCTTAGTGCCTAATCGAGGTGATATCCTCTATGTGATGTGATAAGGGATCGGTATCCCATGATGATGTGTTAGTGGTGATGGCCTTGTGTGTGGCATTGAAACCGTACTAAGTGGTGAAGAGACAAGTTTATATCTTATACATTTTATATCTTTTGATGTTGTCGTCTATCCTTATCTTTATAGAATCTATTTAGGGTTTGTATGTTGTAACTTGATTGGTGCAGTATAAAAGATACCCAATTGGATTAACTAATCAAGTGAAACCATAATCATGTAGTTTCCATGTGCCATAGATCCATTCCAATGTCAAAACTTGTTGTATAGTGAAATGAGTATTCCTGAAGCAAACTCAAAGCGCATACTATTGAGTATGTGGAGTGCTTGGAGAGAACATACTTGTCATCTAGATCTCATGTGATTGAGTAGAGATTTGGTCGTGTCTTGGATATTGGTAATGTGATTGTGTGAGGCAGTAGCAAGAACAACTACGGTAATGCCTTGGTGATACAGGTGTACAACTTGGTTTCTAGAACCATCACCTATAATAAGGCAGGATAGGTATTTTCAACTTAACTATATGTCACTAGTCGTAGTTGAATGATATGTCTCTGCGGTGCAGACTTGTACTGACTGAGTGTTGAGGAGATCTTGGAGTCCCTCTTCCTAAATCTTGTATGGCATTGATTTTAACTTAGCAGTGGTCAGTAGGATTTGGGTGGTACGACTCAAATACTTGAGACTTAATAAAAGATGTAAGATAGCCGTGTTGTATATTTTCTTAGGGCTAAATATGATTTAGATTGGTTGTTGCCCTTGCCTTGTTTCTTGTACTGCCCAGTTGTATTATAGTGTGGTAAGAGAAATCAATTATTATACATGTTCTTCATATTCCTTATAAATACATAACATGTTCTACTTATCTGTTGTAGCTTCTTAACGTACTTAGTATGTGTAATCTATTTTTAAATTAGTCATTTAGCTGAATTTGATCATCATGCTAATAATGTTATTTTCCTGCTTATGTATAATCTATTTTTACAATAGTTGTTGGCAGATAGTTATATCTCTTATTGGGACATGGGTGTCACCCTTGTGGTTTGCCACATCTTTTTAGATGGTCATGCATGGTGTGGTAGAGATCGTGATGTTGAGGAAGAGCATCTCAGAGATTAGTGAACACAAAATGTTGGATAAGTTTTGTGTTGTAGTAGAGTCCTATGTGTCATCCTTGTACTCTCAGGTCTGGGACGGTTGTGTTTTGTAGATGATATGTACCTCAATTCGTGTTTTGGTTGTATGCATTTGGCTGTATATAAGGCTTGTGCATGTGAGCATGTTATCTTTTGTAACAGGTGTGTGGTGGTTAGCCACTATACAGAGTACATACTTGTCCTGATATGTAATATGGTATACTTTGAGGATTGTGATGTAATATGTTTCTGCACATAATGGTTATACAAGATATATTTTAATTTACCCTATTTCATGGTAATGTGCTTATTTAGCTGCTAAACGTGCACTTTGTTTTTGAGTTATCTCCTTAGTGTGGCATTGAGTTGTCACAGTTTGGTTGGTATCAGAGCTCTAGGTTTGTTGAGTCTATAGAGAGATAGGACTCGGGTTTGTGTCTATTCTTACATTATCTAGTATATCTGATTGTAGCTTCTACTTACATAGAAGAAGAAGATATATCTGGAGAATACAAAGAACATGCTTAGAGTAGTGTTGTTTCATAGGGAGGTCGTTCCAGGAGGCAGGCTAGAGTAGATGGAGTGTCTGAAGTGCCTCAATTTGACCCGTCAACAATGGCCAATCCCACTTTTCAGTCCATGTTTGGACAGGTTATGGCCACAATTTCACATATGGCGGATAGAGTGTATGTACCCTAAGAGAGGGCAGCTATCCCCAACACAGAATCCCAGGGTTCTGGGAAGACTTTCGAGAGGTTGAGGCATGTGGGGGCGATCGAGTATGCGGGTAAGACAGACCTAATAGGTGTGGATATGTGGTTGACGGAGTTGAAGAAGGTCTTTAAGATCCTCAACATCCTAGAAGAGGATAAGGTGAAGCACACAATCAACTTGTTGAAAGGCAACACTGGCCATTGGTGGGCTATTGAGGAGGAGAATAGGAATGGTGATGTGATTAGTTGGGAAGATTTTCGGCGGGAGTTTGTGAGTCGATACTTCCCAGAGATATATCTTGGTGAGAAGATCTCACAGTTTGAGAAGATCTGGTAGGGATCCATGACGATCAACAAGTATGAGGCCAAGTTCATGGAGTTGCTGAGGTTTTTCCCTCACATGGCTATGACATATAAGGAAAGGATTAGACAGTTTGAGAAGGATTTAAGTAAGGAGTTGAAGATGATGGTGTCTGCTTTGGAGAACTGAGAGTGGTTTGCTACCTTTGTTGAGTCTGTGAGATGGATAGAGCGGTCAGTTGTGGAGAAGTGTGAGGCTAATGCTAAGAAGTGACCAACTCAGTTTTAGGGACAGTCCTCTGGAAGTTTCAAAAAGTTAAGGTTTTCTTCACCTCAGTCACAATAGAGGTTAGCAGCACAGTCTTAGTGGTCACCAAGAAAAGACAGAGGCTTTAGCTTTCCACCGGTAGGAGCTTGCAACACAGCATCAGTTTCGGTGATAGGGCCATCTAGTCCATGGTATGAAGATAAGACATGTTATAGGTGTGGGAAGCTAGGAAACTTGAAGTGGGCTTGCCCAATGAAGGATGAGGAAGTGACCCAGCAGCCAAGACAAAGTCATCAGGGTTTCCAGCAACAACAATTCAGCAGTGGTGGTGGTAAAGGATGCGGTCAAGCATCGTAAGCAAGATCTTTGGGGTAGGCCAGTAGAGGATGGGGTGACAATAGGCAACAACTCAATTCTCTACCATGAGTCAACTGGAGGGAGTCGTCAATCCACAGGTCATGATGTTGGTATAGTATGCCCAGAGAGCCAATTGTATGATGAATGCAATGAGGCATATGATACTTGATTTGATAATGATAAAGGTAATTCCATCTATTATGTTTGTCTCACTCATGAGATGATGACGCATATATGATATATGTCTAAAGAATGATATGACTTGATGACATATGTCTTCAGGTTGAGGACTTGAACAATGACACCATATGTATGATAAGAGTACATACATTCTTGTTATGTCCCTATTCAGATATTACTGTGGAAGCAAAATAGACAACAATAATACATAAGACTAGAGTGTTTGTTGACTTATGATAGAGTCTCATTAGTCATGATATATGATATCAAGTCAAGCACACATATATATGTTAGAGAACAGTATATCAGATAGACCCACCGTGAGAGTGATACATGGATACCATGGAATGATAGTCACAATCGTCTCTCATAGTGATGGTGGTGATTGTGGTTCTTAGACCTAAAATCACTACACTCATCACATGTGATTGGGTACATGTTGACATCATCAAACGTAGTCCTGAAAAATGGTTTGTTATCATAGTGATGATTGGGTGACTTTGACACATGGGGACTTGATTATGAGTGATAGATATGGGATTTGTCCATCCTACAAGGAGTATGATATCCAGGGCCCCTTGATAAGAGAGACTGAGAATTGTATGGCCATACTCATGTGATTCAATATATGATATGTGAATTCACATGCATCTCAGATAGTCTGCTCTAGGTCAAGGAACATGGATTGAATGTTGAAGAGGATGACGTTTCATGCCTTGAGTTCAATCCGAATGTCAGAGATAAAGGAACTATACAATCATTGTACCACAAATCATAGATTTTAGGTTGAAGTTGTTCTCCAACTTTCTAAGTTATTTGGGTAGCAATGATGAGTTACTAGATTCTGCTCATTGTTTGTGATGTCATAAGTTATTATGAACATTTACTGCCAATGTAAATTGGAACCTGTAGGGTCACACACATAGGATACCCCTGGAAGAGTAAATTTTCCATGAATGATGTTTAGATTGAGACTAAAGGTGTTTAGGTACTCAATTAAATATACAATTGACTGACTAGACTCATATTTACCAAGTTCAAGTGTTGAACTTGATGGTTAGAGTGTCAGGTCGATTGGAGACTACATTGGCAATGTCAGGACTGCCAACTGACTGGTTCACCCTTGTGAGACGATCATACGGTGTAAGCCAACTGATCAGTTCACTTGGTGAACCGGGCGGCTCATAGTCCTGCCAACTGAGGAAATAAAGATTTTCCCGGTTGGAGGAAAACTTTCACGTTTCACTTGTTCAATTCAATTGGAATAAGGATTAATCTTTGCATTAATTGGAAACGGTTGAGGAAAGTCAATTGTGGGCAAGTCTTGGAATTGAAACGACTGGTTCATTGGGTGAACTGATCGGCTCACACTCCCAACCAACCGGTTCACTAGTGAACCGATCGACTCACCTTGCCAAATGACCATTTCAATAATGAAACGATTATTTGCCTCTTGTAGTAAAAACTATTCATGGAATATTTGGATCCTTCTACTCCTGAATAGACTGGGAACCCTGACCGTGTCCTCTACTATAAATAGAGGGGTATCGGGGGCTTCTCAGAACACACAACTTAGAACATCAGTTGCTCTGTAAATTTTTTGTCCTCTCTAGTACTGGTAACTGAGAGAGCCCGAGCAAGTGCTACCCGACTAGGGAGGCACATCGAGGGAAAGACAACTACAGAAAAGTAGTATGAGTTTAGGAGAGTAGGTTGGTGCTAGTACACCAACAAGAGGGTCCTCTTCTTCCTGCCAGTTCTTCTAGAATGGCAGGAGTTTGAGGTTGTCCGTGTGGACTATCTACAGAGGTGGGAGATGTCTATTGCTCAAGAGGACATGTCATCCGCAGTGTGTGGTGGAGGCCAGAGTCCATGGCGAAGACCATGAGCTAAATAGATAACGTCCAAGACATGGCATTGAAGACTGCACATGGTTGTGAGGTATTGTCACTGGTCAACCCCCAGGACCAGGTATATCTCACTAACACCATCCTTCCCATTACATAGTCATTAATGCGATCTCCTGTTATGGGTTAATGGCCAGTAAAATTTTTGTTTATGCTTCCTACTCTGACGCCATTAAACCCAACAGTGGTATCAGATCCACATCAATGTACTATGTTTTAGGATAAATTGATATGATTAGATTTTGGTTTTATCATCATTTATTTATTGCATACGATGTGAATATTTAAAATGACTAATGTGCATATCTGACTAAATACCACATGCGACAACAAACTAATATACATGCATGATATGGTATATATACAATTGATATGCATCTCCCTAAAATAGTTTTGATGGTGGATGTGTACTATGGTTATGGCCTATAAACCCTATGTGTGCTTGGTTGGTTATGGTTGTTTGCATCTCAGTTTGCATACTGAGCCTCTACCTTCTATTCCACATGTAACTCGAGATAACTCGAAATCCTTTCTCTTCTATCTTTGCTCCCCTCGAATGTAACTCGAGGTTTCCCAAAGATTATGTAAAAGTAAGATAGTTTATTTTTTTTACATCAAAGAAGAAGACGCTTAGCACCAGACAAGCCAAATTCCTGGAGGACTGAAGAGGATTGCTAAGATGGAGTTAGATCGACCAGCTGATGGCCCAATTTCTTATTAGAGGTGTCCAGACATCAGAGGCCTGACCGAAAAACCAACTGACCAAGAGGCAAGCTGATCATGTCGTAGGATGAGCCGATCAACCCGGAATGGTTCAAGCACAAAGATCTTCATCAATAGTAGGTTGCATATGATGCAGACCTTAGATGACCGTAATTCCTTGTGGCTCCAAGGAATTACAATAGGATAGCCATAATCATCGCTTTTATCGATATTTCATGTTTTCTCGTTGTGGTTATAGCATGTATGTGATGTATACTATAATAATGTGGTTATTGGATATGTATATGTACTTATATAAAATCCCTCAAATATAAATATTAAGTTTAAGATGCCTTCCAAAAGTAACACACATGAAAAGCTTGATCAACTAATTGTGGGCACGCCTTCGCGTGGTGCACAATCTATCTTGTGGAAGTGTGATAGTAGGTATGTGGGTCTACCTTTGTAGGTTGCATACTCATTGTGTTGGCTTCTGGGATCAGACTTAACAAGGTGATCTTAATAGGATTAAGCACCTTGAGGCATACAGATGTTCATGACAAAGAGTTGTGCATAACATATATCAAGAGTTGCATATGATGCATTGGGCAAAAGTTGCCTACCTGAAAGAATCTAGTTGTGGGTGACAGCCCTCCCTGGTCCATAACTTAGAGGAAGTTAGGATCTTGCTCACTAGAAGATTGTACACTGCAATCTTCCGAATTGATACACATGGGTTATCAATTTGAACAAAATAGTGGGTGCGATAATTAATTAAAGTCCTAATTAATATCGTCAAATTTATCAAATCAAAAATGTTTTGAAAAGTTGCAAAATTCTTTTGCAGAATCCAAATGACAAACACAAATACATTATCATTGTGATCAGTTCATAAATGGATAAACTTCAAATCTGGATTGCGACTTTTGAGAAGTGTTTTCAATGGTGAGTGTAAACTCTAAAGTCCTTGAAAGACTAGAGCCAGTTGAACCACTCCAAATGCACCTAAGGCTAAAACTAGATGCTTACTTGAAGTATGCCAATGATGCCTAAGACATCAAGAACCTTATGCTAAGCTATATGAACTATGAGTTGCATAAATAGCTTGAAGCATGGACATTCTTGAGATAGTTATACATCTTAAGAATCATGTAAAGCATGAAAGGTATAATGTATTCAAAGTGTTGTTTGAGTATAATCAGACAAATGGAAATCAAGTATAATCTCATATGCTCAATATGGTTGTGCATATAGATTAACTGTGATTTCTTATAGGTCAAGAGTTGACCAAACATATGATTCTACAAATTGTTTTTTGAATCATATAGCCAGTTTATCAAATGTTGAATAACTTGGCCAAACCACTGTCTGAAATGTTTGGCATGATTATGCCAAAGCATGAATGAAGAAAGGATAAATCTATCATAATGATCAGTAGAGTAAAGTCCATTGACTAAAGCAAGGTCAAGAAGTGTTTTGAAGCCAAGCTAAAGTCCAAATCTTCATCACTCAAGATATGGAGAAGGGGTAAGTGTAAAAGGGAATATGTCCTTTTTCACTTATAAAGATAAGGAAAGAAAGTGCCACCATTGTCACATGTTTGACGTTGGAAAGGGAACTGACATCTTTATAGAGGATCTCAGGAAGAAGAAAGAGATAAAGATCTCTACTTTAGGACCTGAGAGGAAGTAAGCTAGAAACTATGCAGAGCAAGAGTTTCTACTATTACAGTTACAATATGACATTCATGGGCATATAATAGAATTAGTGAATTGCTATTTTACATCTACCATCAATGAAATTGTCATACATCTTGTGTGAGTGTAATGGAATGATGTTTCATTTCAAAGAAATGATCTTTGATGGTAATGCCTATGTCTCATCAAATATACTTGATAGTTAAAGAGACAAATGTTTGTGAAACATGTAATGAATGCCATGATAACTCAAACTTGAATGCCTATAGCATAGTCATCTGTAGTGCATAAATGAGAATTGCATTTCTAGAAATCCATATGATGGTTATCTAGACTCATCTTGGTTGTTGAACCAATATAGATATGCTAATCTCATTTATTGTGCAAAATGACAAAGGTTCTTCACTAGATGTAGTGGGAGAACGATTGTTCTATTAAGGATTATACATACTGATGTATGTAGACCTTTTAGAATATATGCTAAAGGTAATCAATAGTAATTCAATATATTTACTGATGACCTCAGTAGATATGGTAGTTTGTATTTAATAAAATACAAACATGAATCTCTTGAAGTGTTCAAGGAGATCATAAATGAAGTGCATAACAAACTTGGTATAAGTATTAAATTTTGATATGATCGATATGGAAATACTATGAACCAAGAGTTTGAGGACCTTCTGGAAGATCATGTTAATGTATAATGATGGACTCCATCTAAAACACAATGATAGTGTATCATGAGAAGTGTATTAGAAAGAAGGAATCACACCTTGATAAGTCACAGTGTGATTACTAGCTAAAACTTCAAATTTCCTTTTGGGCACATGCTTTACACTGGGAATTAAGATAATCACAAAATGTTGTGGAATCTCAAAGTTCCATAAGTAATACACAGAACTCATGGTTCTAGTAGATCACGCCTAGAGCTTGAATGATATATGATATCTGGTGTGATTCTTATCAAGGATACACACTATCCAACTAAAGGTGGCTAGATGCAACCCTAAAGGAAAACACATGTGTAGATCTTTCAAAATTTATATTAACCCTAATAAAAGTTGATCACAAAACCAAATAGGTCACCCGCAAGCGCACGGGGTACTATTGTAGCATAGGTGAAAGGCAAGAGCAGGGGTCAATCCTCAAGGACAAAGGGGGTACTAGATCTAGGTTAGTGTTGGCTACGTTCCTATTGTGGAGACTAGGGTTGAAGGGTTTAAAAAGGGTTTATTTGATTGTTAAGCTAAGTGAACAAGCAAGTAAAGGCAATTATGAAATCTAAGTTATCACAACCCTAAATTATCCTAATAAAGCAAGTCTAAGGAACTAAGTTAAGCTACTAGCCCAATAAGTGCAAAGGTTAGCTACACTACACTAGTAGAGAAATTAGCAACTAAGAGATAAGTTAACCACTAGAGAGAGCAAGACCCTACGTTAACCCTAAAAAATAGGATTAAGCAAATAACTAGATTAAGAAAAAGCAACTAAACTAGACTAGCATGAATAAGCTAAGAAGGAAAAGTGGGTTTTATGCAATGAGATTAGGTAGGTGGGCCATTTGGGGGTGTGACTTGATATTAGTTGGGGGGTTTCAACATAGCAAGCAAATATCATAATTCTATCTAGATTATCAAACCAAACAAGGCAAGTGATATTAGAATGTACCCTATACTACTAGTTGGAGAACTAGGGTTAGGTGTACTTCTAGTAGGACTTGTCAAGTCTAGGTCTCTAGTTGAGAGCTAAGGGTAGAAATGGGAGTAGAGATGAGGGTTTTTCACCTCATGCCACTAGCAATCTAGCCTTTAGAAAGCTCTAGGAAATTGCACTAATCACACTAACACTAGCCACTTTGATCTCACACTCACTTGTATAAGGAGGGATATGTATGCAGGAACAAAGGGGCTAGCTAGGGATCCACTAATTGGATGTAGGAGAGGCTAAGTGTCATCAAACATCTCAAAGCAAGCAATCCATGTTATAAGAACAAATCACATGCAATAAAATAGGAAAAGAGATAGAAGCAAGAAGCAATCATCATAGATAGAAATTATGTTCATTACAAGTTATTTTCCCCCAATATGGTATCAAAGCCACATTTTAACCCCAAACAGCCCACCACTAGGGCTTAGCTAGACATGATCAAAGAAATATCAAAAGAAAGGGGAACAAGGGGGTAGAACTCCATGAAACTTGAAGTAGAAGCATCCTTCTTCACCTCCTAGAAACTTGGGGATGTCCTTCCTCCGCCAATGATGTAGATGGGCATGAGAATATGGGGGATTATGGAAGAAAACCTAGAAAACTAGGTTTCCAAGGTGGAAATGAGGTGGAAATGGTGGGTGGAGAGCATAAATGCAAGGGAGAGTGAAATGAATACTCCAGGAGTGGATGGGGGAGTAATGAAGGATAAGGAGTCTAACCTTGATGCCCCATCTGCCACCAATGTATATATAGGTGGTGGGGAATCACTAGGATAAGTAGGGGTAGAATAGGAAAAGCAGTGTAAAAATTGGGTAGGGTAGGTTGGTCACTACAGCCATGTTGATGTACCACATTCGTGTTGGGGGTAGTAGGGAACAGTCATGGGGGAGTGGACATGGACAAGGTGTGAAAGGGGGTGAAAAGGCTAAGTATAGGTGGTGGTCACGGGCGTAGCAGGGTGCCACGGTCGTGTTGGGTAAGTGGCACAACGACCGTGGTAGGCACCATGGTCATTTTAAAGGAGGAGGTCTTGAGCGTGGGGAGCAGCACGGGCGAGGCGGTCTTCAAGGGCCACGACCATGGTGAGTGGCCACAGCTGTGGTCATTCAAGTGTAAAATTGGCCGCCTCCCTACTGATTTTGGGGATCCTTGTGCGAAATTCAAATGACCGTTGTAGGAGGCCATGGCTGTTTTCCCTTCTATTCGCCATGACTGTGTTGATGGCTACGACTGTGGTGTCTTCAGTGGGCCACAGATGTTCCGGTGTCTCTAGTGCAAAACCCTAACATCTCTGTTGATTCTTCACAACAATTCAAACGACCGCGGTGGATGCCCACGGTTGTGTTGGAGTCTTTAGTACCTAAATGAACTTCAACTTTCACCATCCATGGACTTCTTTACTTGATGTCGAACCTTATCCATTAGGGGTAGGTTGAGGGAGCTTTCGGTCCTTCTTTGGACCCCTCCATGAGTAGAGGAACCCTAGAACTCATTCCTTCTCTCTCGTCCATCCAAATCATGGTCCAAGAACCTAAAATAGTGCAAAGAACGTCCATAAGTGCATTTGATAGTAATACTCATATTGAGGGATTTAACTTACATTTTACTATGTTTACATGTGAATAAAGTGCAAAATGGCACAAAATGGAGCCCTAAAATAGGGTTGCATCACTTTCCCAGCGACTATACCTCTGTTGTAGTATAGTGTAAGTGTGATTAGCGACAATTTCCTAGACCTAATTACACTTGACAAAAATGACAAGAAAGTAAACTAAATGGCATGTAAGGATGCAAAGTAAGCACACAAAGAATGAAACTAAAAAAGTTCCTAATTGCACTTACACAAAGAAAGTAAACTACATGTACCTAATTACACTTACCAAAAATGACAAGAAATTAAACTACATGGCATGCAAGGATGCAAATTAAGCACACAAAGCATGAACCTAGAAAAACCAACAAAGCTCTAGTGCCCCCTTTTCTCCCTATGGATCGACCCTATACTTGTCTCCTTACCTATACTATGACACGACCTCGTGCGCTTGTGGGATAGTATTTTAGTATAATTAGGTGTGTTTAAGTCTAGGTCTTTATAAATTCGAATGTGTAATCCACCTGTGTGCTTCTGTCCACAGAGTTGCATACATTCAAACTTCAATTGAGTGGTGTGTAATGCCATTGGCGGCGGCTCACCAAGCTTTCTGGTGCCATTGTCGGGGATAGAGGCACTCGGCCTAGCTAGTTAGTGTAGCTTAGCCTTTTTATTGCCCTCAAAATTGCTATTCTTTATTCTTTGTTCACTTTTGCATATTGTCATTCTAACTTGGTTTCTTGTTGTTTGTTTGTGTATTGTGCAGGTGACAGCTATGCATGTGCCACACGCATTCTACATGTACTGACTTAGTGTTGTGTGACCCCGAGATAGGTAGGAGGACACACCAAAGCTTCCACAACCAACATCGAGAAGCTGAGATGGGTGACCACATGGAAGACAACCCCCATGGAAATGCTCAACAACCTCCACCACAGCCCAACCACCCACTCCACGAGTATTTCACCCTGAGGAACTACAATTCTCCAATTGCCACCTTAGTTGACCAAATTTTGGGTCAACAGTTCTCCATTCCACCCACACTCCCTAGACTCCTCCCTACCTACTATGGGATGGAGAATGAGAATCCCTACCATCACATTGATGCATTCCAAGAGACATGCTCCACCTTTCGTACCCCCGCCGCTACTGATGACTCCATCTGGAGGACCCTCTTTCCATTCTCTTTGAAGGAAAAAGCTAAAGAATGGTACATTTTGAAGACAGAGTTGGTGACTTGGAATGAGGTCCAGAATGAGTTTCTCAAAAAGTTCTTCCCAGTTGCTAAACTGACTCACATGAGAAGGTGTATCACTACCTTTGTCCATAAGGAAAACGAACCTTTCCATGAGGAGGGGGAAAGGCTCCAAAAGCTCCTCTGCGATTGCCCCTACCATGAAGTGCCATTGTGGCAACTAGTCCAAGCCTTCTACACCGGGCTTGAAGAGTTGAGACAGAACAACATTGACTCATCATGTGGAGGCACATTCATGGCGAACCCACCCGAGGAGTCGTGGCCATTGTTTGAGCACCTGGCTAAAAATTCCTGCCATCGAGTTTCGACTAAAGGGGAACATTGCAGCCGGGACTACATCCCTCCACCTTCTTCTGTAGCTCCATCCTGCAATGTTGCCAACCCCAACATGATGAAGATGATGGCGGACATGATGAATATGATGAAGAACCAAGTTGGTGGTTCTTCTAGTCAATCCACCATGGCGTTTGACTCGGTAGAAGAAGAAGTTCATGCCTTGCACTCTTTTGGAAACTGGAACAATCAAGGTTCCATGTCCAACGCTTACACTCATGAGTGGAGGAATCACCCCAATTTCTCATGGAAACAACAAAATGAGTATGGTCAAGTACAAGGGTAGCCAAGGCCAAGGTATAACTCCAAAATTGAAGATGAAGTGCTCGGGAGGTTGAGAAATTTGGATGAGGTAAACAGAGAAGTGTCCTCTCAAGGGAAAAATATTATCTGCCTTGAATAAAGGCTTGATCAAATCTCAATCTCACTTGCTCTCCATGAAGAAGGAAGAATCCCATATCAACCAGTGACAAATCTAAACAATGATGTTGGTTATGTGAAAGCTACTCAAGGTGCATACATCCCACTGTGAGGCCAAGCACCCCCACTCCTCCAACACCAAGGGCCACCACATCCATATGCTCCACCACCTCACCAACCCCCATTTAACTATCAATATCCCCCACTGCCTTCACATACCCATCAACCACCACCTCCACAACAACCAACTTGCATACTCCAAAATCCTAACCCACCTCATCAAAGACTGCCACCACCTTCATCTTCACAAGCCCCTCCTTTCCATGAATAGGTGAATATGGTGTCTGTAATATGGGGGAGAGAATCTGCTCAAAAGCTTGAAAAAAGGGAAAAGAAATTGATTGAAGTTGATGACAATGGCTCAATTCTAGAAGAGTCTAGTAGAGATCGCAAAAGTGCTAAAGAATTTGCTGCTCAATTACTGCTAGAAAATGCCAAGTGCACCCAAGTTTTTGCTGATCTTGATGTGAATGTAGAAGAACCCTCAGTTATCCCACCCTCTCTTGGAAGTGATGAAAGTGCAAGATATTTGGTTCTTCCATTTGTTTGTGACAAGATCATGATTGCTTCCCCACATGCCATTAACATAGCAACACTTGATGCAATACCTTGTTGGGAGACAGAACCTCCCCATGAGGCAATAATCACCAGCATACCTCCTCAAGGCCCACTAAGTGTTGTGGAAACATTTGATGCAATTAGGGAGCAATTCCATGAGACTTTAGAAGGTCCCTTCCTCCAAGAAAAGAGCAGTAGTATCATGAATCTCCTGGGATCCTTGAAGCAAGGAACGGAGGGCATCAAAGCATTCTTTACGTTGGTGAAAGATGTTTGCATGGTGAAGAGAAAATTAGTGTTATTACTGTATAGGGAAACCATTGCTACAAAGTTAGTGAATTTCATCTTTGACATTGGCTTTCCAAACAAAAGGGATGATCTGAGAGTTCCTCTCATTACATGCTACATCGGTTACAACCTGTTGAGCACGCTCTCCTTAATATAGGTGCAGGGACAAATATCATGTCATGGAGCATGTATCTATGACTTGGCCTCAATAAAATGGAACTGGTGGATTGTGTCCTCGTCTTTGGTGATGGAACTAAGAGGAATCCCTTGGGAATATTGCAAAACATAATGGTAGGAATGGATCAAAGAATAGAAATTGCATATGTGACCAATTGTTTGATTATGGATTTTGGGCCCATTGATGGAAAAGAATACCTCATATTGGGGAGACCCTTCTTGTCCACTGTGGGTGCAGAGATCAATGTGCGCACGAGCACTCTGAAGGTCACTTATAAAAGGAGAAAGTTTGATTTCTTTATATTCATTGAGGAAGAGAGGTACAAGCTGGGTGAAGAAGATTTCAGTGATCGTTTAGGCTACTATGATCCCCTAGAGTTGTGGAAATCAAGTCCTTACTTCCGTTCGATATACCCTCCTTGAGATAAAGCCCATGTCATCAGAACTCTAGAAAGGATCACAGTGGAAGAAAGGAAGACACAGTGGGTGTCAACACTTAGTGAAGAAAGCAACAAGTCTGGATGAAGGCTATAAATTAGCACTAGTGGGAGGAAACCCACGTGGTTTGAGATTCTCAAACCTTGTTTTGTCACACTTTCTTTTAGTTTTCAAGAAACACACACACACTATACTTGATAGTTTTTCTATTTGAGAATCATGTTAGCACAAGCACAAGGAAGAAAAGGTGATGCATAAAGGGTTTAGCTAAGGAGAAGATCAAAGTGGAAGAGACGATTGCAAATTAATAGAAGAGTTATAGGAAGGAGTCCAGAACGGTGTGCCACACAGCACGGGTGTGTGACTGGAAAGATAGAATGGATGTTTTGCTCAGCACGGCCGTGGTGGTCCTTCCCTGCTTACCTAGTGCTACATTGATCACTCCATCTCTTGGTGGTTGTCTTCCGCAACTCCATGCCCTTTACCTTACTATTCTTAACTTCTATATCATGCTGAGGACATCATGATTTAAAAGTTTGGGGTGGTAGGGCGGTACGCCTTTCTTTCACTGCATTTTTATCTATATACCTAGTGCTAAATTTTTGCAAGATGATCAAACAGTTTCACTAACTTTCACACTTTTCTATCCTGACCTTGTGTGTCTGGTTGCATTCATGCATACATGTAGTTTACTTCCATGCATTTTTGTGTAATTTTTCAAAAACATTGCTATTTTTGTCACCCCATGTCATGCATTGCATTTCCATGTAGATTTTTGCAATTTGTGTGTGTTTTAACTAGGATTTACTACTTTATGATTTAAATTCCCTAAAATTTAGGTTTAGATGTGCATGAATGCAGATGGGCACCATTTTGGCCAATTTTTCCCAAACTTGAATGTGCTTGCCTAAAAGCATGTTTTGACTTAATCTCCACTATTTGAAATGAAAATTTTGGTATTTTGACAAATGCATGTCGTTGTCTTAGATTTTATTGCTTTATGGTCTTGATTGTTGAATTTTTACATGTGCACCATTTCTCTCAAATTTGTGAATGTTTCGGTTGAATTATGAATTGAGCAAGCTACAAATGCTTTGAGCCAATGGAATCACTTGATATAAATGTGAATCTCATATTTCAATCATGTGGTGTGATATCATTTGATGAAGTGTTGGATTATCTTTCATGAAGGAAATATTATGTTGAAGAATACACTAATGACTCCTCTTTGATCCGACCCTTGTTTCACCATCTTCATACCTCTCCGCCTCATTAAAGGATGCCCTAGTGCATAAAATCAGCCTTGACCACCTCTAAAAGTTTGGGGTGGCCATATCTATATCTCCCCACTTCACTCTATCCACCATGTGCCCTATCTACCAAGGGCAAAGAAAAGAAAAGAAAAAGAAAGCAAAAAGAAAATAAAAGGATGATCCTATTTAAGAGCATTCAAATAAAGAAAAGATGAGTGCTCTATGTAATAGCATTCCAAAAAAAACTTTCAACAACCCTTTCTTCTATTTTCATACCCATTGAGTTAGAGAACATTAAATATAGCTCGCTTTACCCTTTTCTATAACCATGTGGGTCATCTGGTGTTGTTTGAGACATAAGATTGAATACATGAAAGTGAAACAACACTCCTAGTCATCTTTAATTAATGCCAATATGAAACAGTTTACTCGGAATGATATGAAGGACATATGGACAACTTGTGTAAGAAAACTAAAAAGAGAGATTAAGTTGGAGCATATTTGAGGACAAGTATGTTTTAAGTTTAGGGTGGTGATGCAGCCCTATTCTAGGGCTCCATCTTGTGCCATTTTGCACTTTATTCACATCTAAACATAGTAGAATGCAAGTTAAATCCCTCAATATGAGTATTACTATCAAATGCACTTATGGATGTTCTTTGCACTATTTGCAGGTACTTGGACCATGCTTTGGATGGATGAGAGAGAAGGAAGGAGTTCTAGGGTTCCTCCATTCGTGGAGGGGTCCAAAGAAGGCCCCAAAGCTCCCTCAACCTACCCCTAATGGCTAAGGTTTGACATCAAGCAAAGAAGTTTGTGGATGATGAAAGTTGAAGTTCATTTAGCCACTGAAGACTCCAACACGGCCGTGGGCATCCACCACAGTCGTTTGAATTATTGTGAAAAATCAATAGGGATGTCAGGGTTTTGCACCAGAGACACCATGGCTATGGCCACCAGAACGGTCATGGCCCACTGAAGACACCACGATCGTGGCCATCAGCACGGCCGTGGCTAGTAGAAGGGAAAACGGTCGTGGCCTCCCACAACGGTCATTTGCATTTCGCACAAGGATCCCCAAAATCAATAGGGAGGCGGCCAATTTTACACTTGAATGACCATGGTTATGGCCCTTGAAGACCACCCCGCTCGTGATGCTCCCCACGCTCAAGACCTCCTCCTCCAAAATGATCATGGTACCCACCACAACCATGGTGCCACTTACCCAACACGACCGTGGCACCTTACCACGGTCGTGGCCACCACCTATACTTAGCCTTTTCACCCCCTTTCACACCTTGTCCGTGTCCACTCCCCCATGACCGATCTCTACTACCCCCACCACAGTCATGGTACATCAACACGGTTGTGGTGACCAACCTACCCTACCCATTTTTTACACTACTTTTCCTATTCTACCCCTACTTACCCTAGTGCTTCCCCACCACCTATATATACATAGGTGGTGGGTGGGGCATGAAGGTTAGACTCCTTAGCCTCCATTACTCCCCGCTATCCACTCCTTGAGCATTCATTGCACTCTCCCTTGCATTTATGCTCTCCATCCACCATTTCCACCTTAGAAACCTAGTTTTCTAGGTTTTCTCCCATAATCTCCCATATTCTCATGCCCATCTACACCATTGGAGGAAGAAGGACGTCCTCAAGCTGCTAGGAGGTGAAGAATGAGGCTTCTACTTCAAGCTTCATGGAGTTCTACACCCTTCTTCCCCTTTCTTTTTCTATTTCTTTGATCATGTCTAGCTAAGCCCCTAGTGGTGGGTTGTTTGGGTTTAAAATATGACTTTGATACCATGTTGGGGGAAAATAACTTGTAATGAACATAATTTCTATCTATGATGATTGCCTCTTTCTTCTATCTCTTTTCCTATTTTATTGCATGTGATTTGTGTTTATAACATGGATTGCTTGCTTTGAGATGTTTGATGACACTTAGCCTCTAGAAGGAATTAGAATGCATATAACAATCTTAGGATTGGCTCCTAGGTCTAATTAGTGGATCCCTATCTAGCCCACTTTATTCCTACATACATATCCCTCCTTCTACAAGTGAGTGTGAGATCTAAGTGGCTAGTGACCTGGGTTCACTAATCAATTCTACTCCATCTTGTAAACTTGAAAGTGTGATTAGAAACTGTGAGACCTAATAGGTTCATGCTTTGAAGGTTCACATGTAAATATACTCCATTGTAGTATAGTGGTAAGTATTCCCACCTATCATGTAGGTGACCCGAGTTTAATCCCCAGAAACGACGCCAGAAAGCTTGGTGCAATTCTTATCTAGGAAACACACTAGCCAACAAAAGGTGGCTAGATGCAACCTTAAAGGAAAACACATGTGCGGATCTTTCAAAAGTTATATTAACCCTAACAAAAGTCGATCACAAAACCAAATAGGTCACCCACAAATGCACGGGGTACTATTGTAGCATAGGTGAAAGGAAAAAGCAGGGGTTGATCCTCAGGGACAGAGGGGGCACTAGAGCTAGGTTAGCGTTGGCTACGTTCCTATTGAGGAGACTAGGGTTGAAGGGTTTACAAAGGGTTTGTTTGATTGTTAAAATAAGTGAACAAGCAAGTAAAGGCAATTATGAAATATAAGTTATCACAACCCTAAATTATCCTAAGCAAGAAAGTCTAAGGAACTAGGTTAAGCAACTAGCCCAACAAGAGCAAAGGTTAGCTACACTACACTAGTAGAGCAATTAGCAACTAAGAGCTAAGTTAACCACTAGAGAGAGAAAGAGCCTAAGTTAACCCTAAATAATAGGATTAAGCAATTAACTAGATTAAGAAAAAGCAACTAAACTAGACTAGCATGAATAAGCTAATAAGGCAAAGTGTGTTTTAAGAAATGAGATTAGGTAGGTGGGCCTTTTGGGGGTGACTTGATATTAGTTGGGGGGGGTCAACATAGCAAGCAATTATCATAATTCTATCTAGATTACCAAACCAAACAACAAGGCAAATGCTATTAGAATTTACCCTATACTACTAGTTGGAGAACTAGGGTTAGGTGTAATTCTAGTAGGACTTGTCAAGTATAGGTATCTAGGGTAAGAGGTATTAGGTAAATTGAGAGATAAGGGTAGAAGTGGAAGTAGAGATGAGGGTTTTTCACCTCATGCCACTAGCCATCTAGCCTTTAGAAAGCTCTAGACAATTGCACTAATCACACTTACACTAGCCACTTAGATCTCACACTCACTTGTAGAAGGAGGGATATGTATGTAGGAACAAAGGGGGCTAGCTAGGGATCCACTAATTGAACCTAGGAGCCAATCCTAAGATTGCTATATGCATTCCAATTCCTTTTAGAGGCTAAGTGTCATCAAACATCTTAAAGAAAGCAATCCATGTTATAAGCACAAATCACATGCAATAAAATAGGAAAAGAGATCAAAGCAAGAAGCAATCATCATAGATAGAAATTATGTTCATTACAAGTTATTTTCCCCCAATATGGTATCAAAGTCACATTTTAACCCCAAACAGCCCACCACTAGGGGCTTCGTTAGACATGATCAAATAAATAGCAAAAGAAAGGGGAAGAAGGGGGTAGAACTCCATGAAGCTTGACGTAGAAGCCTCCTTCTTCACCTCCTATCAGCTTGGGGACGTCCTTCCTTCTCCAATGGTGCAGATGGGCATGAGAATATGGAGGATTATTGAAGAAAACCTAGAAAACTAGGTTTCCAAGGTGGAAATGAGGTGGAAATGGTGGATGGAGAGCATAAATGCAAGGGAGAGTGCAATGAATGCTCAAAGAGTGGATAGGGGGTGTAATGGAGGCTAAGGAGTCTAACCTTCATGCCCCAGCCGCCACCTATGTATATATAGGTGGTGGGGAAGCACTAGGGTAAGTAGGGGTAGAATAGGAAAAGTAGTGTAAAAATTGGGTAGGGTAGGTTGGTCACCACGGCCGTGTATATGTACCATGGCCATGGTGGGGGTAGTAGGGAATAGTCGTGGGGGAGTGGACATGGCCAAGGTGTGAAAGGGGGTGAAAAGGCTAAGTATAGGTGGTGGTCACGGCCGTGGTGGGGTGCCACGGTCATGTTGGGTAAGTGGCACCACGGCCTTGGTGGGTACCACGACCGTTTTAGAGGAGGAGGTCTTGAGTGTGGGGAGAAGCACAGATGATGCAGTCTTCAAGGGCCACGGCCGTGGTGAGTGGCCACAGTCGTGGTCATTCAAGTGGAAAATTGGCCACCTCCCTATTGATTTTGGGGATCCTTGTGCAAAATTCAAACGACCGTTGTGGGAGACCACAACCGTTTTCCCTTCTACCGGCCATGACCGTGCTGATGGCCACGGTCGTGGTGTCTTCAGTGGGACACGGCTATTCTGGTGGCCACGGTCGTGGTGTCTCTGGTGCAAAACCCTAACATCCCTATTGATTCTTCACAATAATTCAAACGACCGTGGTGGATGCCCACAGTCGTGTTGGAGTCTTCAGTGGCTAAATGAACTTCAACTTTCATCATCCATGGACTGCTTTGCTTGATGTCAAACATTGGCCATTAGGGGTAGGTTGAGGGAGCTTTGGGGCCTTCTTTGGACCCCTCCATGAGTAGAGGAACCCTAGAACTCCTTCCTTCTGTCTCATACATCCAAAGCATGGTCCAAGTACCTGAAAATAGTGCAAAGAACGTCCATAAGTGCATTTGATAGTAATACTCATATTGAGGGATTTAACTTGCATTCTACTATGTTTAGATGTGAATAAAGTGCAAAATGGCACAAAATGGAGCCCTAAAATAGGGTTGCATCAATATCTTAAGGATAAGAAGGCGGTGATTTGATCATATGATGAGTCAATAGACTACCTAGAATCTAATGAGAATTAGAAACTAAGATATGGCTTGAAGCCATGAAATCCAAGATGGACTCCAAGTACATCAACAAAGTATGACCTTGGTTGATCCACCTAAAGGGTAAAACACATAGGGTACTTTTGGGTCTTCCAGAAGAAGACTGACATGGAGGGTAAATTGGTTGAAAAGAGTTTCTAACAAGTTCAAGGTGTTGAACATGGTGAAATCTTTTCAGCAGTTACCATGGAAAATCCATCTGGATAATGCTTGCCATTGTAGCTTAATATGACTATGAGATTTGGCATATGGATGTTAAAATTGCATTCCTTAAATGGAATATTGTGTAGGATGTGTATGTAACACAGCCTAAAGGTTTTATAAATCTAATAATGCAAATAAAGTCTATAAAGCAACATAGATCAATCTTTGGATTGAAGCAAGCACCTCACAACTAGATCTTCAATTTGACAAAATAGTCAAAGAGTTTGACTTGAGTCAAAATGAAGATGTAATGTGTGATTACAATAATTTAGTGGGAGCATATATATATTCCACATATTGATGGGGAGTATCATCCTTATACTACAAAATCTAGTAATGAAGTACATTCTAAATTAAAGAAGCATCCTATGTGATAGAAATCAAGATCTATAGATAGATTAAGAGGGATTCTTGACCTAAGAAAGAGAACATACATCGGCAAAATGTTGAAAGGGTTCAACATGATGAGAGAAAACATGTCCATGTTCCATGGAATTAGTCTCTCAAGAGCCAAGTGTCCCAATTCTTATGAAGAATAAGGAACACATGGATAGATGCCATATGCATTCACAATTGGATCTATCACGCATGAACTCATCTCCTTATCTTGTATGTATTGGACATTATAAGAAAATATGAACTAATTATCTTGTATGTATTGGACATGACAAGAATCTACGGACTCATCATCTTGTATGTATTGGACATGACAAGAATATATGAAATCATCATCTTGTATGACAAGATGATATAAATATCAAGTTATCTCATGTGTATTGGACATGACGATTGGATAGCTGTCAAACTCTAGTAAGAGTTACTGGAATACCATGAAGGACATATTTGTGTACTTGTGAAGTACTAAAAGGATTAGTTCTTTAGTTATGGTAATAAGGAAGAGTTGGGTGTAAAGAGTTACACCGATGCAAGCTTCCGAAGTGACAAAATTGTGTTTGACCTTAGAATAAGAATTTTTAGTTAGAAATGTTCCAACATAAAACAATTGATTAATTCTACAATAAGAAGTCGAGTACCTTAGTGTTACGAACACTATAAAGGATATTGTATGCATCTAGAAGTTCATATGGATGAAATTATGGGAGGTTCCGACCATTGGTGAATCAATAGTAATATTGTGATAATAATGGAGCTACTGGTTAGGCAAAGCGTACTACGACACTTCCATCTCAAACGAGTTGTTGTATGGTGAGGGGATGTGAAACATACAATATACCAACTTGAAGCAAATGTTTCTTACCCACTATAAAAGCACTTGTGCAGTAGAAACATGATGGACATGTCAAGATCACTTGGAATATGATTCATGGGTGATTGGCTCTAAGTGCAATTGGGAGTCTGTTGGTATAGTATGCCTAGAGATCCAATCATATGATGATTGCAGTGAGGCATATGATACTTGATTTGATAATTATAAAGGTAATTCCATCTATTATGTTTGTATCACTCATGAGATGATGACACATACATGATAGATGTCTAAAGAATGATGTGACTTGATGACATATCTCTTCAGGTTGAGGACCTGAATAATGAGACCATATGTATGATAAGAGTACATACATTCTTATTATGTCCCTAGTCGGATATTATTGTGGAAGCAAAATAGACAACATTAATACATAAGACTAGAGTGTGTGTTGACTGATGACAAAGTCTCATTAGTCATGATATATGATATTAAGTCAAGCACACATATATATGTTATAGAACAGTATATCAGATAGACCCATTGTGAGAGTGATACATGGATACCATGGAATGGTAGTCACAATCGTCTCTCATAGTGATGGTGGTGATTGTGGTTCTTAGACCTAAAATCACTACACTCATCACATGTGATTGGGTACACTTTGACATCATCAAACATAGTCCTAAAACATGGGTTGTTAAAATAGTGATGATTGGGTGACTTTGACACATGGGGACTTGAATGTGAGTGATAGATATGGGATTTTTCCTTCCTACAAGGAGTATGATATCTAGGGCCCCTTGATAAGCGAGACTGAGAATTGTATGGCCATACTCATGTGATTTAATATATGATATGTGAATTCACATGCATCTCAGACAGTCTGCTCTAGGTTAAGGAACATGGATTGAATGTTGAAGAGGATGATGCTCCATGCCTCGAGTTCAATTCGGATGTCAAAGACAAAGGAACTATATGATCACTATAACACTAATCACAAATTGTAGGTTGAAGTTGTTCTTCAACTTTTTGAGTTACTTGGGTAGCAATGGTGAGTTACTAGATTCCGCTCATTACTTTTGATGTCATAAGTTGTTATGAACATTCACTACCAACATAAATTGGAACTTGTAGGGTCACACACATAGGATACCCCTGGAAGAGGAGATTGTTAATGAATGATGTTTAGATTGATACTAAAGGTGTTTAGGTACTCAATTAAACATACAACTGACTGACTGGACTCAAAACTATCAAGTTCAAGTGTTGAGCTAGCTGGTTAGAGTGTCAGGTCAATTGGAGACTGCATTGGCAATGTCAGGACTGCCAACCGACTGGTTCACCCTTGTGAGCCGATCGGATGGTGTGAGCCAACTGACGGGTTCACTTGGTGAACCGCGCGGCTCACAATCCTGCCAACTAAGGAAATAATGATTTTTCTGATTGGAGGAAAATGTTATGTTTTACTTGTTCAATTCAATTGGAATAAGGATTAATCTTTGCATTAATTGGAAACGATTGAGGAAAGTCAATTGTGGGCAAGTCTGGGAAGTGAAATGACTGGTTCATTGGGTGAACTGATCGGCTCACACTCCCAACCAACCGGTTCACTAGTGAACTGATCAGCTCACCTTGCCAAATGACCGTTTAAGTTATGAAATGATCGGTTTACCTACCATAGTACAAACTATTCATGGAATTTTTGGATTCTTCTACTCCCGAACATACTGGGAACCCTGACCCTGACCTCTACTATAAATAGAGGGAAACTAGTGGCTTCTCATAACACACAACTTAGATCATCAGTTTCTCTACAAAGTTGTTGTCCTCTCTAGTTTTGGTAACCGAGAGAGCTCGAGCAAGTGCTGCCTGACTAGGGAGGCACAGTGAGGGAAAGACAACTATAGAAAAGTAGTCTGAGTTTGGGAGAGCAGGTTGGTGCTAGTACACCAACAGGAGGGTCATCTCCTTCCTGCCAGTTCTTCTAAAATGATAAGAGTTCTAGGTGGTCTGTGTGGACTATCTACAGAGGTAGGAGATGTTTGCCACTCAGGAGGACACATCATCCGCAGTCTGTGGTGGAGGCCAGAGTCCATGGCGAAGACCAGAAGCTACACAGACACTATCCAAGACATTGTGTTGAAGACTGTTGGGTTATAGGGGAGACAGGGAAGGCAGCGGAAACAAAAAATTTCTTCTCCAGAACCCAGTCTAAAGGAATCGCATAAACGTCTATACAATAGAAAAGATGGTTTGTAGAGACATACCTTGTCTCGAGGCTTGCTCGGCGGTGTTACCTCATAACTTGCGCGGTCTTCAGCTCCGGTCTTGGACGGTGTTTGTGCAGCTCCTGGTCTCATCGGGACTGTCAGGATTGACAACTGTCCTCCAAGCGGTAGAAGTCTCCCACCTCTATAGTAGTCCACACGGACCATCTAGAACTCCGATCTCCTTGTCCCATAAAGAATCGGAAGGAGTCGCACCCTCCTGTCGGTGTACTAGTCATCGACACACTCTCCTACAACCAGTTGATTTTCTGCAGTTGTCTTTCCCTTGTTGTGCCTCCCTTATCAGGTAGCACTTGCTCATGCTCTCTCAGTTACCACAACCAGAGAGAATGACAACTTTACAGAGCAACTGGTGGTCTGGGTTGTTGTACCTGAGAAGCCCCCAATACCCTTATATATATAGGAGGGTCATGGGACAGGGTTCTCTACCCCAGGCAATGCAAGATTAAAGCATGAGTAGAAGGGTTCGAGATTTTTCAAAAAACAACCAGATGCGCCACCTGAACCGATCGTTTCAAACATGAAACTGTCGGTTGGGGACCTGAGCCGATCAGTTCACACCTGAACTGATCGGTTAGGGAACCTGAGCCTATCGGTTCACTTCTGAATTGGTCGATTCACTACCCTAGTTAGTTCCCAATTGACTTTTCCTCTTTTGTTTTGAATTGATCCAAATACCAATCCTTGTTCCAATCTAATTGGACAAGTGAAACGAAGAGAAATTTCTTGTGGACCTGACTTTCCCAACTTGCTTGTTTTGACCAGTTGAGCCGATCAGTTCAACCCTTAAACCGGTCGTCTCAACCTATCATGAACCGATCGGTTCATCACATGAGCCGATCGGTTCACCAAGCTGAGTCGATCGGTTCATCACATGAGCCGATCGGTTGGGAGTACAGACTGTGCAAAAATCAGTCAATTGTAGTTTCAATCAATCTGATACTCTAATCAATCAGTCTGACACCTTGAACACTACGATATTGAGCTATCAATTGATTGAGTGTTTAATTGAACTACTAAACTCCTTTAGTAATCAATCTAAACATTATTTGTGGATAAACTCCTCTTCTAGGTTAAATCCTATGTGTGTGACCCTACAGGTCTATTTCACGACAGTGAAAGTCCATAACACTTATGACTTCACAAGCAAAGAGTGGTGCCTAGTCGCATATCAGTTATACCCAAGTGAAATACAAAATTGGAGAACAACTTTCAATCCTACAATCTGTGAATGGTGTTACAGTGAATGTATAATTCCTTTATCTCTGATATCCCGAATGAACTCAAGGCATGGAACAGTCATCCTATCAACCTTCATTCACTTCTTGATCTCAGAGTAGATTGGAGGAGATATGTATGACATCAATATCACATACTGATTCACACATGCGTGCACGCCTATCTCAATCCTACTCATCAAGTGTCCATGGATATCAAACACCCTCAGGAGGGACAAATCCCATATCTATCACTCACCCCTCAAAAGCCCCATGTGTCAAAGACACCCAATCATCACCTTTATAACAACCCATGTTTCAGGACTACATTTGATGATGTCAAAATGTATCCAATGACATGTGTTGAGTGTAGTGATTTTAGGTCAAAGAATCACACTCACCACCATCACTGTGAGAACTAACTGTGACTACCATGTCATGGTTCCATATGTCAAACTCACGGTGGGTCTGTCCGGTACACTTGTTCTCTAACAAGTACCTATGGGTTTGGTTTGATATCTCCATATCATGACTAATGAGATTCTGTCATCAACCAACACCACAGTCTAGTCTTGTGTGTCATTGTTGTCTATCTACCTTCCACAATGACATTCGACTAGGGACTTAATAAGAATGTACAAACTCTTAGCATTTGTATGATCTCATCGTTCAGGTCCTTAACCTAAAAGCATATGTCATTGAGTACTGTCATTCTCTAGACATTCAATCTGTTATATCATTATCTCATATGATTGAACTAGAAAGAATTGGAAGCTTGCTTTTTATGTTTATTAGATCAATCTTAATGTATCCCACCAATCATCCCATGATTGGCTCTCATGTCATACATACCAACAGACTCCCACTTGCACTGTGAGCCAATCACCCTTGAATCATATTCATAGTGATCTTCAAACATGTCCCACATGTTACTGTGCTCTAGTGCTAACATATTGAGTTATGGCAACACCTTGCCAAAGTCGGTATTTACTGCATGTCTCTCATCTCTTCATTGTACATCACACGTATGAGATGGAGTTGTCGTAATATGCGATCTAGCATTCCTTTGCTAACCTTTAGCCACATTGCATGACCAAGTACTCCTTACTTGTCATCAAAGATTGGAATATATTTAAGTTCGTCTCTTGAACTTCCAGATCCATATAGTATCCACTAATTTTTTTTTAACACACGGATAGTTGGCTTTTTCCTTTTAAACGACTTTATTGGAACATTTCCATTTCTCAACAAACATTCACTTTTATATATCCCATATATATTTTGTGATTAATTTTCTGTCTTTTTCGGAAGTTCTCATCAGTGTAACTCTTTGTAGTGAACCCTTCCTTATTTCTATAGAACTAGTACTTCTCAAGTACTTATCAAGTTCTTATGGTATTCCAGTAACCCTTACTGGAACTAGACAAACATCCAGTCGTCATGTCCCACATACGAGTTATCAAGATGAGCATACCATATTGTCATGCCCTACATATAAGATGGTAAATGCATTTTGTTCTTGCCATGTCCATACATGCAAGATGATGGGATGATTACATACATGATAAATCCTTATCTATTCTTAGTGTTCCCATTCTTCATAAGAATTGGACACTTGGCCTTGGGATACTAACTCCATGTAACATGGATAAGTTTTCTCCCACTATCTCTATAGATCTCTATTCTTATCACATAGTAAACATCTCTATCTTCCCTAAAGATAATTTCCACAAAGGATTTCCATTTTAGAACATTTCATTCCTCATCGACATGTGGAATACAAATACGATCCCACTAAATCACAGATCCCTTCTTTATCTTTGTCATATCAGTCAAACCCTTTGACTATATTATCAAAGTAAAGACCACAGTTCTGAGTTGCTTGTACTCAATCAATCACATTGATTACTCCATTGTAACTTACAGACTTCATTTTCATTAATGGATTCATAAACCTTATAGGTTGTGCCACGTACACATCCTCATTTTATTCCTTATAGGAATACAGTTTCGGTATCCATATGCCAAAACCCTTAGTCATTAAGTTGCAATAAACAAGCATCATCCTTCTACAAATGTCATTCATGTGTCTTAACACTTAAGACTCATTCGCACTTATGGATTTCATCCCAATGGGTGCTACCATCAAGGTCATACCTTATGGTTCACATGGAATTCATTTAGGATGTAATGGTCATAAACCATAACTTCAAAATTCAGTTCCTCATATTCATCTAGATAGTTGATTCATCACATGACCAACTCATCACATAGATAATAGAGGTGTATCTGTCAAGGATATATAAGAACTCACAACTCCTTGTGATTCTTAATGTCCTTTATTAGTGTGGGGTATTCTTTATTTAAGAAGAAATTAGCTATTTGATAATCATCCTCTAACTCCTTAGAGTATGACTCCTTTTTTATTTAGACATCACCATGCCTTAATTACGAGCTCACTATGATACACTATCATAATCACTCATAAGGATCTCAAACATTTGGTGCAAGTATTTCAATCATTGATCTCATTAATAATTAATACTTTACCAAATTCGTACTTCAGCTATGATATTCTTGAACACTTCAAGATATAAATATTGGTATTTCTCTAAACATTGTTCGAAGTACTAGCATTAACTCTAATAGGTATGAAAATACATCACATGTATTATACCTAATAGGATAATCATTCTCCCACTACCACTAGTGAAGATTGATTGATCATGTCTAAGAGATTCATGTCTCTTACTGGTTCTCTAACCAAAAGAGTCTAGATTTATCCATCATATGGAAACTAGAAATGAATTTCTCATGATTCATGCTAATTTGATTGTTTGAGTTATCAATAACTTTTAGGTATCATTTTATCTTATGCATACCAAGTACCATAAGATAAGTAAGGCATTTCCACAAAGATTGAAGCATCAACTTTATTAATTGCCATCATTGTCATACAATATGCAAAAATTAAGGTGTTTTTATCCATTGACAAATAGCAGTTCATAACTCTATTACATGCCTTCAAGGCTAAAAATAAACTAAAGTACTCCTATCTATGGCGGCAACATTTGCCCCATTTATTGGGTGCTTTACACTTTATATCTTGGTATCATATACCTCAAAAAGTGTTACAAGTTTATTTCATGACACCTTCAGGTGGAGACGTCTGTCTCCTCCTTATTCTTTAGTTCTTCCAGATAGACTGGACAATTCCTTTTCCAATATCCTGGCTTTTGATAATGGTGGCAATTGCCTCTCTTGGTCACGCATCCCTTGGCCTTGAGAGTTGAAGTCGACTTAGGTTGTTGGCTAGCATCAGAACCTTTCTTAGCTTTTCCCTTGCCCTTGCGCTTGGACTTGCCTTTCTTGTTGTTGATCATCATCACATACTTAGGCTTGTCCTTCTTCATTTGTGCCTCGGCTGTCCTCAACATGCCCAACAACTCTATCAACGGCTTGTCAAAGTTGTTCATGTTGTAGTTCATAACAAACTAACTATAGGATTCTGGCAATGATTGTAGTATCACGTCAGTAGCCAACTCTTGGCTCAGGGGAAATCCCAGTCTTGTCAGGTTCTCCACATACCCAATCATTTTGAGCATGTGAGGACCAACTGGATCTCCTTCTCTCATGAAACACTTGAACAACACCCTGGAGACATCATATCTCTCTTGTCGTGCTTGATCTTCATACATGTTCTTGAGATGCGGAATCATCTCAATGACACCCATGTTTTCATGTTGTCTCTGCAACTCATGGTTCATGGAGCACAACATCAAGCACTTTTCATCAATGGCATCTTCAAAATTATTATTATAAGTAACCCTTTCTGCCTTCGGTGCGGTAGGAGCAGGTTCCTCTGGAACTGGAGTATCCAGGACATAGAGCTTTCGCTCTTGAGTGAGAATAGTTCTCAATGTCCTAAACGAGTCATGGAAGTTAGTCTCATTCAGCTTGTCCTTTTCAAGGACCGATCGCAATGAAAAGTGATTATTGTTTGTTGTCATTTGTACTACAAAAGGTAATATATGCAATTTAGTCCAAAACTTAATTTTGACTTATTTGATTGATTTGAAAGGTTGATGATATAATTAAGACTTTAATTAATTATCGCTCCCACTATTTTTTGTTCAAATTGATAGCCCTCACCATCAATTCGGAAGATTGCAGTGTACAATCTTCTAGTGGGTCAAGATCCTGAAATCCTCTGAGTCATGGACCAGCTAGGGTTGTCACCCACAACTTAGATCTTCCAGGTAGGCAACTTTTACCAATTGCATCATATGCAACTCTTAAAAGATGTCATAAGCAACTCCTTGCCATGATCACCTCCATGCCTCAAAGTGCTAGATCCTATCTAGGTCACCTTATTAAGTCTAACCCAAAGCCAACACGATGAATATGCACCCTGTTAGGGCAGACCCACATATCCATCATTCATGCTTCCATGAGATAGATGGTGCACCATGCTAGGGCGTGCCCACACTTGGCCGATCAAGCTTTTCACATGTGTCGCATTTGGAAGGCATCTAAAACTTTAATATTTAATGAGGGATTTGGTTTTTATAGGTACATATGCATATCCAATCACCACAATATATAGTACATATCATATACATGATATATCCCATAGAAAACATGTGAAACGATAAAAGAAATGATTATGGCCATCCTAATGTGATTCCTCGAGCCAAGAGGAATCACGGTCATATAGGTCTACATCATATACAACATGTCCATGATGAAGTGATATAGTTGTCTGAGTTGATCAACTCATCACATGAATGACCATTCTCGACCTGGCCGGTCGTCTGGGTGCCACCAGCCGATCGGTTGGCTCCTCCAACCGATCGCTTTGCCTGGTCATCGTGCATCTTCTCATGGCCGCCACCCAATAGTCTCTCTCCATGAACTGGTCATCAACTGATCAGTTCAGTCCTTGAACTGATCGTCTGGAACGCCAACCGATCGGTTCACACCTTGAACCGATCATCTCAGTCGTCGTCAGGTTGTCCGCCATTCTTTGACATAATAGGAAATAAAAGATCTATCCTATTTTACAGTTGAATTGGGAAACCCTGAGTTACATTCGGGGGGAGAAAAGGTAGGAAAGAAATCTCAAGTTATATCAAGTTACATCAGGAATAAGGAGGTATGGAATCGGTGCGCAGACTGAGATGCAAGCAACCACATTCAACCAAGCACACATATACATAGGGTTTATTGGCTATAACCACGCTATACATCCACCACAAAACTCGTTTAAGGGTGATGCGTATCGAGTGCATTCATATTACATATCATAGATGTATACTGGGATTTGTAGATTTAGGATTGGACATGCATAAAGCCAATTTTATTCGCATCGTATTTAATAAATAAAGGTGACAAACCAAAATCGATCATATCGATAATCCTAAAGTATAGAGAAGTTGACGTGGCTCTGATACCACTTTTGGGATATAGGGGAGATAGAGAAGGCAGTGGAAATAAAAATTTTCTTCTCCCGAACCCAGTCTAAAGGAATCGCGTCAACGTCTATACAGTAGGAAAGATGGTTTGTAGAGACATACCTTGTCCCGAGGCTTGCTCAGCGACGTTACCTCGCAGCTTGTGTGGTCTTCACTTCCGGTCTTGGACGGTGTTTGTGCAGCTCCTGGTCTCACCGGGACTGTCAGGAATGATAGATGTCCTCCGAGCGGCAGAAGTCTCCCGCCTTTTTAGTAGTCTACATGGACCACCTGGAACTCTGATCTCCTTGTCCCATAAGGAATCGGAAGGAGTCGCACCCTCCTATCGACGTACTAGTCACTGACACACTCTTCTACAACCAGTCGATTTTCTACAGTTATCTTTCCCTTGATGTGCCTCCTTTATCGGGTAGCACTTGCTCAGGCTCTCTCAGTTACCACAACCAGAGAGAACAACAACTTTGCATAGCAACTAGTGTTCTGAGTTGTTGTACCTGAGAAGCCCCCAATACCCCTATATATATAGGAGGGTCATGGGACATGGTTCTCTACCCCGGGCAATGTGGGATTAAAGCAGGAGTAGAAGGGTTCGAGATTTTTCACAAAACAACCAACTGCTCCACCTGAACCGATCGTTTCAAACATGAAACAGTCGGTTGGGAACCTGAGCCGATTGGTTCACACCTGAACCGATCGGTTGGGGCACCTGAGATGATCGGTTCACTTCTGAACCAATCGGTTCACTTCTGAACCATTCGGTTCACTACCCTGGTCAGTTCTCGATTGACTTTTCCACTTTTGTTTCGAATTGATCTAAATACCAATCCTTATTCCAATCAAATTGCACAAGTGAAATGAAGAGAAATTTCTTATTGACCTGACTTTCCCAACTTGCTCATTTTGACCAGTTAAGCCGATCGGTTCAACCCTCAAACCGGTCATCTCAACCTGTCCTGAGCCGGTCAGTTCATCACATGATTCGATCGGTTGGGAGTGCAGACTGCGCAAAAATCAGTCAATTACAGTTTCAATCAATCAGATACTCTAATCAATCTGTCCAACACCTTGAACACTATGATACTGAGCTATCAATTGATTGAGTGTTTAATTGAACTACTAAACTCCTTTAGTAATCAATCTAAACATCGTTTGTGGATAAACTCCTCTTCCAGGTTAAATCCTATGTGTATGACCCTGCAAGTCTATTTCACATTGGCAGTGAAATTCCATAACACTTATGACTTCACAAGCAAAGAGCGGTGCCTAGTCGCACATCAGTGCTACCCAAGTGAAATAGAAAATTGGAGAACAACTTTCAATCCTACAATCCATGAATGGTGTTACAGTGAATGTATAATTCCTTTGTCGTTGATATCCCGAATGAACTCAAGGCATGCAACAGTCATCCTGTCAACGTTCATTCACTTTCTTGATCTTAGAGTAGATTGTAGGAGATATGTATGACATCAATATCACATACTGATTCACACATGTGTGCATGCCTATCTCAATCTTACTCATCAAGTGGCCATGGATATCAAACTCCATTAGGAGGGACAAATCACATATCTATCACTCACCCCTCAAAAGCCCCATGTGTCAAAGCCACCCAATCATCACCTTTATAACAACCCATGTTTCAAGACTGCGTTTGATGATGTCAAAGTGTACCCAACGATATGTGTTGAGTGTAGTGATTTCAGGTCAAAGAATCACACTCACCACCATCACTGTGAGAACTGATTGTGACTACCATGTCATGGTTCCATGTGTCAAACTCACGGTGGGTCTGTCCGGTACACTTTTTCTCTAACAAGTACCTATGTGTTTGGTTTGATATCTCCATATCATGACTAACGAGATTCTATCATCAACCAACACCACAATCTAGTCTTGTGTGTCATTGTTGTCTATCTATCTTCCACAATGACATCTGACTAGGGACATAATAAGAATGTACAAACTCTTAGCATATGTATGATCTCATCGTTTAGGTCCTTAACCTGAAAGCATACATCATTGAGTATTGTCATTCTCTAGACATTCAATCTGTTATATCATTATCTCATATGATTGAACTAGAAAGAATTGGAAGCTTGCCTTTGATGTTTATCAGATCAATCTTAATGTATCCCACCAATCATCCCATGATTCGCTCTCAGGGCATACATACCAACAGACTCTGACTTGCACTGCGAGCCAATCACCCATGAATCATATTCATAGTGATCTTCAAACATGTCCCACATGTTACTGTGCTCTAGTATTAACATAGTGAATTATGGCAACACCTTTCCAGAGTCGGTATTTATTGCATGTCTCTCATCTCTTCGATGTACGTCACACGTATGGGATGGATTTTCCGTAATATGCGATCTAGTATTCCTTTGCTAACCTTTAGCCACATTACATGACCAAGTACTCCTTACTTGTCCTCAAAGATTGGAATATCTATAAGTTCATCTCATGAACTTCCAGATCCATATAGTATCCACTAATGTTCTTTAACACACGAATACTCGGCTTTTTCCTTTTAAACGAATTTATTGGAACGTTTCCATTTCTCAACAAACATTCACTTTTATATATCCCATATATATTTTGCGGTTAATTTTATGTCTTTTCCAGATGTTCTCATCAGTGTAACTCTTTACAGTGAACCTATCCTCATTTCCATAGAACTAGTACTTCTCAAGTACTTATCAAGTTCTTATGGTATTCCAGTAACCTTTACTGGAACTAGACAGACATCCACTCGTCACGTCCCACATACGAGTTATCAGGATGAGCATATCATATTGTCATGTTCTACATACAAGATGATAAATGCATTTCATTCTTGCCATGTCCATACATGCAAGATGATGGGATGATTACATACATGATAGATCCTTATCTATTCTTAGTATTCCCATTCTTCATAAGAATTGGACACTTGGCCTTGGGATACTAACTCCATGTAACATGAATAAGTTTTCTCCCACTGAATCTATGTATACTGAACCCTTCAGTACAGATTGCCAATGTATGCTTTATCTTTTCAAGTTAAGAGGTTTTTCAAGAACTATCTCTATAAATCTCTATTCCTATCACATAGGAAACATCTCTATCTTCCCTAAAGATAATTTCCACAAAGGATTTCCATTTTAGAACATTTCATTCCTCGTCGACATGTGGAATACAAATACACTCCCACTAAATCATAGATCCCTTCTTTATCTTTGTCATATCAGTCAAACCCTTTGACTATATTATCAAAGTAAAGACCACAGTTCTGGTTGCTTGTACTCAATCAATCACATTGATTACTCCATTGTAACTTATAGACTTCATTTGCATTAATGGATTCATAAACCTTTTAGGTTGTGTCACGTACACATCCTCGTTTTATTCCTTATAGGAATGTGGTTTCAGTATCCATATGCCAAAACCCTTAGTCATTAAGTTGCAATCAACAAGCATCATCCTTCTCAAAATGTCATCCATGTCTCTTAACACTTAAGACTCATTCTCACTTATGGATTTCATCCCAATGTGTGCTACCATCAAGGTCATACCTTAAGGTTCACATGGAATTCATTTAGGATGTAATGGTCATAAACCATAACTTCAATATCCGGTTCCTCGTATTCATCTAGATACTTGATTCATCACATGACCAACTCATCACATAGATAATCGAGGTGTATCTATCAAGGATATATAAGAACTCACAACTCCTTGTGATTCTTAATGTCCTTTATTAGTGTGGGGTATTCTTTATTTAATAAGAAATTAGCTATTTGATCATCATCCTCTAACTCCTTAGAGTATGACTCCTTTTTTATTTAGACATCACCATGCTTTAATTACGAGCTCACTATGATACACTATCATAATCACTCATAAGGATCTCAAACATTTAGTGCAAGTATTTCAATCATTGATCTCATTAATAATTAATACTTTACCAAATTCGTACTTCATCTATGATATTCTTGAACACTTCAAGATACTCATATTGGTATTCTCTAAACATTGTTTGAAGTACTAGCATTAACTCTAATAGGTATGCAAATACATCACATGTATTATACCTAATAGGATAATCATTCTCCCACTACCACTAGTGAAGATTGATTAATCATGTCTAAGAGATTCATGTCTATTACTGGTTCTCTAACCAAAAGAGTCTAGATTTATCCATCATATGGAAACTAGAAATGAATTTCTCATGATTCATTCTAATTTGATTGTTTGAGTTATCAATAACTTTTAGGTATCATTTTATCTTATGCATACCAAGTACCACAAGATAAGCAAGGCATTGCCATAAAGATTGAAACATCAACTTTATTAATTGCCATCATTGTCATACAATATGCAAAAATTAAGATGTTTCTATCCATTGGCAAATAGCACTTCATAACTCTATTACATGCCTTCAAGGCTGAAAATAAACTAAAGTACTTCTATCTATGGAGGCAACATTTGCCCCATTTATTGGGTGATTTACACTTTATATCTTGGTATCATATACCTCAAAAAGTGTTACAAGTTTATTTCATGACACCTTCAGGTGGAGACGTCTGTCCCCTCCTTCTTCTTTAGTTCTTCCAGATAGACTGGACAATTCCTTTTCCAATGTCCTGGCTTTTGACAATGGTGGCAATTGCCTCTCTTGGCCATGCCTCCCTTGGCCTTGAGAGTTGAAGTCAACTTAGGTTGCTGGCTAGCATCAGAACCTTTCTTAGCTTTGCCCTTACCCTTGCGCTTGGACTTGCCTTTCTTGGTGCTGATCATCATCACAGACTTAGGCTTGTCCTTCTTCATTTGTGCCTCGGCTGTCCACAACATGCCCAACAACTCTGTCAACGGCTTGTCAAAGTTGTTCATGTTGTAGTTCATCACAAACTGACTGTAGGATTCTGGCAATGATTGCAGTATCACGTCAGTAGCCAACTCTTGGCTCAGGGGAAATCCCAGTCTTGTCAGGTTCTCCACATACCCAATCATTTTGAGTGTGTGAGGACCAACTAGATCTCTTTCTGTCATGACACACTTGAACAACGCCCTGGAGACATCATATCTCTCTTGTCATGCTTGATCTTCATACATGTTCTTGAGATGCTGAATCATCTCAATGACACCCATGTTTTCATGTTGTCTCTGCAACTCATGGTTCATGGAGCACAACATCAAGCACTTTGCATCAATGGCATCTTCAGAATGCTTCTTATAAGTATCCATTTCTGCCTTTGGTGCGGTAGGAGCATGTTCCTCTAGAACTGGAGTATCCAAGACATAGAGCTTTCGCTCTTGAGTGAGAACCATTCTCAATGTCCTAAACTAGTCGTGGAAGTTAGTCTCATTCAGCTTGTCCTTTTCAAGGACCGATCGCAATGAAAAGTGATTGTTGTTTGTTGTCATTTGTACTACAAAAGGTAATATATGCAATTTAGTCCAAAACTTAATTTTGACTTATTTGATTGATTTGAAAGGTTGATGATATAATTAAGACTTTAATTAATTATCGCTCCCACTATTTTTTGTTCAAATTGATAGCCCTCACCATCAATTCGGAAGATTGCAGCGTACAATCTTCTAGTGGGTCAAGATCCTGAAATCCTCTGAGTCATGGACCAGTTAGGGTTGTCACCCACAACTTAGATCTTCCAAGTAGGAAACTTTTTCCAATTGCATCATATGCAACTCTTGAAAGATGTCATAAGCAACTCCTTGCCATGATCACCTCCATGCCTCAAAGTGCTAGATCCTATCTAGGTCACCTTGTTAAGTCTGACCCAAAGCCAACACAATGAATATGCACCTTGCTAGGGCAGACCCCACATATCCATCCTTCACGCTTCCACGAGATAGATGGTGCACCACGCTAGGGCGTGCCCACACTTGGTCGATCAAGCTTTTCACGTGTGTCACATTTGGAAGGCATCTAAAACTTTAATATTTAATGAGGGATTTGGTTTTTATAGGTACATATGCATATCCAATCACCACAATATATAGTACCTATCATATACATGCTTTATCCCATAGAAAACATGTGAAACGATAAAAGAGATGATTATGGACATCCTAATGTGATTCCTCGAGCCAAGAGGAATCACGGTCATATAGGTCTACATCACATGCAACCTGTCCATGATGAAGTGCTATAGCCGTCCGAGTTGATCAACTCATCACAGGAATCACCTACTCAACCTGGCATGTCGTCTGGGTGCCACCAGTCGATCGGTTGGCTCCTCCAACCGATTGGTTCGCCTGGTCGTCGTGGATCTTCTCATGGCCGCCACCCGATCATTTTGCTCCATGAACTGGGCATCAACCGATCAGTTCAGTCCTTGAACCGATCGTCTGGAATGCCAACTGATTGGTTCATGCCTTGAATCGATTGTCTCAGTCGTCGTCAGGTTGTCCGCCATTCTTTGACATAATAGGAAATAAAATATCTACCCTATTTTACATTTGAATTGGGAAACCTCGAGTCACATTCAGGGGGAGCAAAGGTAGGAATGAAATCTCAAGTTATCTCGAGTTACATCAGGAATAAGGAGGTAGGGAATCGGTGCGCAGACCGAGATGCAAGAAACCACATTCAACCAAGCACACATATACATAGGGTTTATTGGCCATAACCACGCTATACATCCACCACAAAACTCGTTTAACGGTGACGCGTATCGAGTGCATTCATATTACATATCATATATGTATACTGGGATTTGTGGATTTAGGATTGCACATGCATAAAGCCAATTTTATTTGCATCGTATGCAACAAATAAAGGCGACAAACCAAAATCAATCATATCAATAATCTTAAAGTATAGAGCAGTTGACGTAGCTCTGATACCGCTGTTGGGTTATAGGGGAGACAGAGAAGGCAGCGGAAACAAAAATTTTCTTCTCCCGAACCCGGTCTAAAGGAATCGCGTCACCGTCTATACAGTATGAAAGATGGTTTGTAGAGACATACCTTGTCTCGAGGCTTGCTCAGCGACGTTACCTCATCGTGTGCATGGTCTTCACCTCTGGTCTTGGACAATGTTTGTGCAGCTTCTGGACTCACCAGGATTGTCGGGATTGACAGCTGTCCTCGGAGCGGCAGAAGTCTCCCGCCTCTATAGTAGTCCACACATACCACTTGGAACTCTGATCTCCTTGTCCCATAAGGAATCAGAAGGATTCACACCCTCCTGTCGGCATAGTAGTCACCGACACACTCTCCTGCAACCAGTAGTTTTTCTGCATTTGTCTTTCCCTTGTTGTGCCTCCCTTATCGGGTAGCACTTGCTCGGGCTCTCTCGGTTTCCACAACCAGAGAGAATGACAACTTTGCAAAGAAACTGGTGTTCTGATTTGTTACACCTGAGAAGCCCCCAATACCCCTATATATATAGGAGGGTCATAGGACAGGGTTCTCTACCCCGAGCAATGTAGGATTAAAGCAGGAGTAGAAGGGTTTGAGATTTTTCACAAAACAACCAAATGCGCCACCTGAACCGATCGTTTCAAACTTGAAACGGTCGATTGGGGACATGAGCTGATTGGTTCACACCTGAACTGATCAGTTGGGGCACCTGAGCCGATCGGTTCACTTCTGAGCCGGTCAGTTCCCGATTGACTTTTCCTCTTTTGTTTCGAATTGATCCAAATACCAATCCTTGTTCCAATCAAATTGGACAAGTGAAACGAAGAGAAATTTCTTACCGACCTGACTTTCCCAACTTGCTCATTTTGACCAGTTGAGCCGATCGGTTCAACCCTTGAACCGGTCATCTCAGCCTGTCCTGAGCGGATCGGTTCATTACATGAGCCGATCGGTTGGGAGTGCAGACTGTACAAAAATCAGTCAATTGCAGTTTCAAACAATCTGATACTCTAATCAATCGGTCCAACACCTTAAACACTATGATACTGAGCTATCAATTGACTGAGTGTTTAATTGAACTACTAAACTCCTTTAGTAATCAATCTAAACATCATTTGTGGATAAACTCCTCTTCCAGGTTAAATCCTATGTGTGTTACCCTACATGTCTATTTCACATTGGCAGTAAAAGTTCATAACACTTATGACTTCACAAGCAAAGAGAGGTGCCTAGTCACACATCAGTGCTACCCAAGTGAAATAGAAAATTGGAGAACAACTTTCAATCCTACAATCTGTGAATGGTGTTACAGTGAATGTATAATTCCTTTATCGCTGATATCCTGAATGAACTCAAGGCATGGAACAGTCATCCTGTCAATGTTCATTCACTTTCTTGATCTCAAAGTAGATTGGAGGAGATATGTATGACATCAATATCACATACTGATTCACACATGTGTGCACGCCTATCTCAATCCTACTCATCAAGTGGCCATGGATATCAAACTCCCTTAGGAGGGACAAATCCCATATCTATCACTCACCCCTCAAAAGTCCCATGTGTCAAAGCCACCCAATCATCACCTTTATAACAACCCATGTTTCAGGACTACATTTGATGATGTCAAAGTGTACCCAACGACATGTGTTGAGTGTAGTGATTTCAGGTCAAAGAATCACACTCAACACCATCACTGTGAGAACTGAATGTGTCTACCATGGCATGGTTCCATGTGTCAAACTCACAGTGGGTTTGTCCGATACACTTATTCTCTAACAAGTACCTATGTGTTTGGTTTGATATCTCCATATCATGACTAATGAGATTCTGTCATCAACCAACACCACAATCTAGTCTTGTGTGTCATTGTTGTCTATCTACCTTCCACAATGACATCCGACTAGGGACATAATAAGAATGTACAAACTCTTAGAATCTGTATGATCTCATCGTTTAGGTCCTTAACCTGAAAGCATACATCATTGAGTATTGTCATTCTCTAGACATTCAATCTGTTATATTATTATCTCATATGATTGAACTAGAAAGAATTGGAAGCTTGCCTTTGATGTTTATCAGATCAATCTTAATGTATCCCACCAACCATCCATGATTGGCTCTTAGGGCATACATACCAACAGACTACCACTTGCACTGTGAGCCAATCACCCTTGAATCATATTCATATTAATCTTCAAACATGTCCCACATGTTACTGTGCTCTAGTGCTAACATAGTGAGTTATGGCAACACCTTTCCAAAGTCGGTATTTACAGAATATCTATCATCTCTTCGATGTACATCACACGTATGAGATGGAGTTGTCGTAATATGCGATCTAGTATTCCTTTGCTAACCTTTAGCCACATTGCATGACCAAGTACTCGTTACTTGTCATCAAAGATTGGAATATCTATAAGTTCATCTCATGAACTTCCAGATCCATATAGTATCCACTAATGTTCTTTAACACACGGATACTCGCGCTTTTTCCTTTTAAATGACTTTATTGGAACGTTTCCATTTCTCAACAAACATTCAATTTTATATATCCCATATATATTTTATGATTAATTTTCTGTCTTTTTCGGAAGTTCTCATCAGTGTAACTCTTTACAGTGATCCCTTCCTTATTTCCATAGAACTAGTACTTCTCAAGTACTTATCAAGTTCTTATGGTATTCTAGTAACCCTTACTGGAACTAGACAGACATCCACTCATCATGTCCCACATACGAGTTATCAGGATGAGCATATCATATTGTCATGTCCTACATACAAGATGATAAATGCATTTCTTTCTTGCCATGTCCATACATACAAGATGATGGGATGATTACATACATGATATATCCTTATCTATTCTTAGTGTTCCCATTATTCATAAGAATTTGACACTTGTCCTTGGGATACTAACTCCATGTAACATGGATAAGTTTTCTCCCACTGAATCTGTGTATATTGAACCCTTCGGTACATATTGCTAATGTATGCTTTATCTTTTCAGGTTAAGAGGTTTTTCGAGAACTATATCTATAGATCTCTATTCCTATCACATAGGAAACGTCTCTATCTTCCCTAAAGATAATTTCCACAAAGGATTTCCATTGTAAAACATTTCATTCCTCATCGACATGTGGAATACAAATATGCTCCCACTAAATCATAGATCCCTTCTTTATCTTTGTCATATCAGTCAAACCCTTTGACTATATTATCAAAGTAAAGACCACAGTTCTGAGTTTCTTGTACTCAATCAATCACATTGATTACCCCATTGTAACTTATAGACTTCATTTGCATTAATGGATTCATAAACCTTATATGTTGTGTCACGTACACATCCTCGTTTTATTCCTTATAGGAATGCAGTTTTAGTATCCATATGCCAAAACCCTTAGTCATTAAGTTGCAATCAACAAGCATCATCCTTCTCAAAATGACATCCATGTGTCTTAACACTTAAGACTCATTCACACTTATGGATGTCATCCCAATGGTGCTACCATCACAGTCATACCTTATGGTTCACATGGAATTCATTTAGGATGTAATGGTCATAAACCATAACTTCAAAATCCGGTTCCTCATATTCATCTAGATAGTTGATTCATCACATGACCAACTCATCACATAGATAATCAAGGTGTATCTATCAAGGATATATAAGAACTCACAACTCCTTGTGATTCTTAATGTCCTTTATTAGTGTGGGGTATTCTTTATTTAAGAAGAAATTAGCTATTTTATAATCATCCTCTAACTCCTTAGAGTATGACTCCTTTTAGATTTAGACATCACCATGCCTTAATTATGAGCTCACTATGAGGCACTATCATAATCACTCATAAGGATCTCAAACATTTGTTGCAAGTATTTCAATCATTGATCTCATTAATAATTAATACTATACCAAATTCGTACTTCATCTATGATATTCTTGAACACTCCAAGATATTCATATTAGTATTTCTCTAAACATTGTTTGAAGTACTAGCATTAACTCTAATAGGTATGCAAATACATCACATGTATTATACCTAATAGGATAATCATTCTCCCACTACCACTAGTGAAGATTGATTCATCATGTTTAAGAGATTCATGTCTCTTACTGGTTCTCTAACCAAAAGAGTCTAGATTTATCCATCATATGGAAACTAGAAATGAATTTCTCATGATTCATGCTAATTTGATTGTTTGAGTTATCAATAACTTTTAGGTATCATTTTATCTTATGCATACCAAGTACCACAAGATAAGCAAGGCATTGCCACAAAGATTGAAACATCAACTTTATTAATTGCCATCATTGTCATACAATATGCAAAAATTAAGGTGTTTCTATCCATTGGCAAATAGCAGTTCATAACTCTATTACATGCCTTCAAGGCTAAAAATAAACTAAAGTACTCCTATGTATGGTGACAACATTTCCCCATTTATTGGGTGCTTTACACTTTATATCTTGGTATCATATACCTCAAAAAGTGTTACAAGTTTATTTCATGACACCTTCAGGTGGAGACGTCTGTCCCCTCCTTCTTCGTTAGTTCTTCCAGATAGACTGGACAATTCCTTTTCCAATGTCCTGGATTTTGACAATGGTGGCAATTGCCTCTCTTGGTCACGCCTCCCTTGTCCTTGAGAGTTGAAGTCGACTTAGGTTGCTGGCTAGCATCAGAACCTTTCTTAGCTTTGCCCTTGCCCTTGCACTTGGACTTGCCTTACTTGCTGCTGATCATCATCACAGACTTAGGCTTGTCCTTCTTCATTTGTGCCTCGGCTGTCCTCAACATGCCCAACAACTCTGTCAATGGCTTGTCAAAGTTGTTCATGTTGTAGTTCATCACAAACTGACTGTAGGATTCTGGCAATGATTGCAGTATCACGTCAGTAGCCAACTCTTGGCTCAAGGGAAATCCCATTCTTGTCAGGTTCTCTGCATACCAAATCATTTTGAGTGTGTGAGGACCAACTGGATCTCCTTCTGTCATGACACACTTGAACAACGCCCTGGAGACATCATATCTCTCTTGTCGTGCTTGATCTTCATACATGTTCTTGAGATGTTGAATCATCTCAATGACACCCATGTTTCATGTTTTCTCTGCAACTCATGGTTCATGGAGCACAACATCAAGCACTTTGCCTCAATGGTATCTTCAGAATGCTTCTTATAAGTATCCCTTTCTGCCTTTGGTGCGGTAGGAGCAGGTTCCTCTGTAACTAGAGTATCCAGGACATAGAGGTTTCGCTCTTAAGTGAGAACAATTCTCAATGTCCTAAACCAGTCGTGGAAGTGAGTCCCATTCAGCTTGTCCTTTTCAAGGACCGATCACAACCAAAAGTGATTGTTGTTTGTTGTCATTTGTACTACAAAAGGAAATATATGCAATTTAGTCCAAAACTCAATTTTGACTTATTTGATTGATTTGAAAGGTTGATGATATAATTAGGACTTTAATTAATTATCACACCCACTATTTTTTGTTCAAATTGATAGCCCTCACCATCAATTCGGAAGATTGCAGCGTACAATCTTCTAGTGGGTCAAGATCCCAAAATCCTTTGAGTCATGGACCAGCTAGGGCTGTCACCCACAACTTAGATCTTCCAAGTAGGCAACTTTTGCCAATTGCATCATATGAAACTCTTGAAATATGTCATAAGAAACTCCTTGCCATGATCACCTCCATGCCTCAAGTTGCTAGATCCTATCTAGGTCACCTTGTTAAGTCTGACCCAAAGCCAACACGATGAATATGCACCCTGCTAGGGAAGACCCACATATCCATCCTTCACGCTTCCACGAGATAGATGGTGCACCACGCTAGGGCATGCCCACACTTGGCTGATCAAGCTTTTCACGTGTGTCACATTTGGAAGGCATCTAAAACTTTAATATTTAATGAGGGATTTGATTTTTATAGGTATATATGCATATCCAATCACCACAATATATAGTACGTATCATATACATGATATCCCATAGAAAACATGTGAAATGATAAAAGTGATGATTATGGCCATCCTAATGTGATTCCTCGAGCCAAGAGGAATCACGGTCATCTAGGTCTACATCACATGCAACCTATCCATGATGAAATGCTATAGCAGTCTGAGTTGATCAACTCATCACATGAATGACCTTCTCGACCTAGACAGTCGTCTAGGTGCCACCAGCCGATCGGTTGGCTCCTCTAACCGATCGGTTTGCTTGGTCGTCTTGCATCTTCTAATGGCCTCCACCCGATCATCTCGCTCCATGAACCGGTCATCAACTGATCAGTTCAGTCCTTGAACCGATCGTCTAGAATACCAACCGATCGGTTCACGCCTTGAACTGATCGTCTCATTCATCGTCAGGTTGTATGCCATTCTTTGACATAATAGGAAATAAAATATCTATCCTATTTTACATTTGAATTGGGAAACCATGAGTTACATTCGGGGGGAGTAAAGGTAGGAAAGAAATCTCGAGTTATCTCGAGTTACATCAGGAATAAGGAGGTAGGGAATCGGTGCGCAGACCGAGATGCAAGCAACCACATTCAACCAAGCACACATATACATAGGGTTTATTGGCCATAACCATGCTATACATCCACCACAAAACTCATTTAAGGGTGATGAGTATCGAGTGCATTCATATTACATATCATATATGTATACTAGGATTTGTGGATTTAGGATTGGACATGCATAAAGCCAATTTTATTTGCATTGTATGCATTAAATAAAGGCGACAAACCAAAATCGATCATATCGATAATCCTAAAGTATAGAGCAGTTGACGTGGCTCTGATACCGCTGTTGGGTTATAGGGGAGATAGAGAAGGTAGGGGAAACAAAAATTTTCTTCTCCCAAACCCAGTCTAAAGGAATTGCGTCAACGTCTATACAGTAGGAAAGATGGTTTGTAGACACATACCTTATCTCGAGACTTGCTCGGCGATGTTACCTCATGGCTTGCGTGGTCTTCACCTCCGGTCTTGTATGGTGTCTGTGCATATCCTGGTCTCACAGGGACTGTCGAGATTGACAGCTGTCCTCCGAGCGGCAGAAGTCACCCACCTTTGTAGTAGTCCACACAGACCACCTGGAACTATGATATCCTTGTCCCACAAGGAATCGGAAGGAGTCGCACCCTCTTGTCGGTGTACTAGTCACCGACACACTCTCCTATAACTTGTTGTTTCTGCAGTTGTCTTTCCCATATTGTGCCTCCCTTATCGGGTAGCACTTGCTCGGGCTCTCTCAGCTACCACAACCAGAGAGAACGACAACTTTGCAGAGCAACTGGTGTTCTGAGTTATTGTACCTGAGAAGCTCCCAATACCCCTATATATATATATATAGGAGGGTTATGGGATAGGGTTCTCTACCCCGGTCAATGCGGGATTAAAGCAGGAGTAAAAGGGTTTGAGATTTTTCACAAAACAACCAACTGTGCCACCTGAACCGATCATTTCAAAAATGAAACGGTCGATTGGGGACCTGAGCTGATCGGTTCACACCTGAACCGATCGGTTGGGGCACCTGAGATGATCAGTTCACTTCTGAACCGGTCGGTTCACTACCCTGGTTAGTTCCCTATTGACATTTCCTCTTTTGTTTCGAATTGATCCAAATACCAATCTTTGTTCCAATCAAATTGGACAAGTGAAACGAAGAGAAATTTTGTGCCAACATGACTTTCCCAACTTGCTCATTTTGACCAGTTGAGCTGATCAGTTCAACCCTTGAACCGGTCATCTCATCCTATCCTGAGTCGATCGGTTCATCACATGAGCCGATCGGTTCACCAAGCTGAGCCGGTCGGTTCATCACATGAGCCGATCGGTTGGGAGTGTAGACTGCGCAAAAATCAGTCAATTGCAGTTTCAATCAATCTGATACTCTAATCAATCGGTCCAACACCTTGAACACTATGATACTGAGCTATCAATTGATTGAGTGTTTAATTGAACTACTAAACTCCTTTAGTAATCAATCTAAACATCATTTGTGGATAAACTCCTCTTCCAGGTTAAATCCTATGTGTGTGACCCTGCAGGTCTATTTCACGTTGGCAGTGAAATTCCATAACACTTATGACTTCACAAGAAAAGAGTGGTGCCTAGTCGCACATCAGTGCTACCCAAGTGAATTAGAAAATTGGAGAACAACTTTCAATCCTACAATCCGTGAATGGTGTTATAGTGAATGCATAATTCCTTTGTCATTGATATCCTGAATGAACTCAAGGCATGGAACAATCATCCTGTCAACCTTCATTCACTTTCCTGATATCAGAGTAGATTGGAGGAGATATGTATGACATCAATATCACATATTGATTCAGACATGCATGCACGCCTATCTCAATCCTACTCATCAAGTGGTCATGGATATCAAACTCCCTCAAGAGGGACAAATCCCATATCTATCACTCACCCCTCAAAATCCCCATGTGTCAAAGCCACCCAATCATCACCTTTATAACGACCCATGTTTCAAGACTGTGTTTCATGATGTCAAAATGTACCCAATGACATGTGTTGAGTGCAGTGATTTTAGGTCAAATAATCACACTCACCACCATCACTGTGAGAACTGACTGTGACTATCATGTCATGGTTCCATGTGTCAAACTCACAGTGGGTCTGTCCGGTACACTTATTCTCTAACAAGTACCTATTTGTTTGGTTTGATATCTCCATATCATGACTAACGATATTCTATCATCAACCAAAACTACAATCTAGTCTTGTGTGTCATTGTTGTCTATGTACCTTCCACAATGACATCTGACTAGGGACATAATAAGAATGTACAAACTCTTAGCATTTGTATGATCTCATCATTCATGTCCTTAACATGAAAGCATACGTCATTGAGTATTGTCATTCTCTAGACATTCAATCTGTTATATCAATATCTCATATGATTGAACTAGAAAGAATTGGAAGCTTGCCTTTGATGTTTATCAGATCAATCTTAATGTATCCCACCAATCATCCCATGATTGGCTCTCAGGACATACATACCAACAAAGACCACATATGGCTGCAAGGTATTGTCGCTAGGCAAGCCCGAAGACTAGGTATATATTGCTAAAACCATCCTTCACATTACATAGTCATTGATGCGATCTCCTATTATGGGTTAATGGCCTATAAAAATTTTATTTCCGCTGCCTACTCTGAGGCCATAAACCTAACACATGATAGGTCAGATGGAGATATTTCATTCTGATTTGTCTGCATCTTTCTTTGTATATGTTTTGATTGACCCAAGTATGGCACACTCTTTTGTCACTTGAGAGGTGATTTGTAGTTGTTCCTTGCCTTTTCTTATAGTCTTCTTCTAGAAATCCCTCTTGTTGGTTCTGCCGAGTTGTGGGAGGTGTGTCCATCATGCGTTATTTCTTTCTCGGGGCATAGAATTCAAGTGGACCTTACGCCACTTGACATGTATGGACTCGATGTGATCCTTGGAATGGATACTTTGGAGAAGTACCAAGTGGTCTTAGACTGTAGTTCCAAGGTAGTGATGTTATGTGATGGTGATTTTTTGGGTCTTCTAAGGATATAGGAATATTCTTTCGACGTGTTTGGTGTCAGCGATGACAAGAGAGAGGTTGATGAGATAAGGGTGTGAAGCTTTTCTGGCACATATGGTGGATACTAAGGTGAGGAGTCCTTGTATTCAGTAGTTTCCTATTGTTCAAGAGTTTGTGGATGTGTTTCCTGAAGAGTTTCCTGGTGTTCGCCCTCCTAGAGAGAGTAATTTTGATATCAATTTGGTTCTTGGTACACAGCCAATAGCACAATCACTGTACAAGATGGCACTGATAGAGATTCAAGAGTTGAGAAGTAGTTGTAGGAGCTATTAGAGAAGGGCTTTATCAGACTGAGCACTTCCCCTTGGGGTGCTAGCATGTTGTTTGCAAAGAAGAAGGATGGTTCCATGAGGTTGTGCATTGATAATCGACAGATGAATAAAGTGACAATCAAGAACAAGTACTCGTTGCTAAGGATAGAAGATCGGTTTGATCAGTTGAGAGGTTCTGATGTGTTTTTGAAGGTTGATCTAAGGTCAGGTTACCATTAGTTGAGGATCAAGGCAGATGACATGACATACCCAAGTCTACTTTTAGGACTCGGTATGGTCACTATGAGTTTGTGGTTAATATGTTTGGGCTAACCAATGCACTGACAACGTTCATGGATTAGATGAATAGAGTATTCAAGTCTTATCTTAACCAATTTGTAGTTGTGTTTATCGATGACATCTTGATATACTTTAGAGACAACCAACAACATGAGCACATCTACAATAGGTGTTAACGTTGTTGAGGTAGCACAAGTAGTGCGCTAAGTTCAGCAAGTGCGAGTTTTGGTTGAAAGAGGTGTTTTATCTGGGGCATGGAATATCTGATGAAGGACTTTCTGTGGATCCTAAGAAGGTTTAGTCATTGATAGAATGGGAGCATCCTAAGATGCCAATAGAGGTTTGTAGTTTCCTAGGCTTGGTAGGATACTACAACAGGTTTATTAAGAACTTCGGTGTTGTAGTGTTACCCCTAACCAAGCTGATGAGGAAAGGTGTACTGTTTGTCTGGAATGACAAGTGTCAATTTTATTTAAGCTTTTGAAGGAGAAGTTGGCCAGTGCACCGGTGTTAGTATTGCTTGAGAAAGGGAAAGGGTATATTGTCATCTTCTGTGATGTGTTGAAAAATAGTTTGGTATGTGTGCATTCCTCACTGGTTTTTCTCACTCTACAATGCACGAAAATTCACGATTTTTCTCCCATTGAATTCAGTAGAAGATTCTACATCTAATAAAATCTACTTTAAGCCCTAGTTTCCTAAAATGATGAGATTCCCAAATTGAGTGGAACACCCCTCTCTGCCACATTGATATAGTTACCGCTAACCTTGGGCCATCCTATTTATATAGGTGGCTAAAGCACCGTCAACCCTCCCTCAACTCTTCTCCACCCTCAATTGAGCCTGAAATCTTCCCCTTTGTTCCCATGAGATTTACCCTCTTCTTGTGACTCCCTGAGCCGTCAGTGCTAATACTCTGCATGAGGCTTCAATTCCATCCTCTCAAATGTTCTTTGGTCTGCCCTTGGCCTTCATCCATGTTCCTTATCTCTAGTAGTTGCCTCAACTTCTCCGCCTGACTATCGTTGCCATGGTAGGCGAGTTTGGTCAGTAATGGGGGACACTACGGTTGGCTATGGTGGATCTATTTGAAGGTTTTAGGCTCCTTAGAGCCTTCTGTTACCAGGTACTAATAAAAAATTGAGTTTCCTCTACTCTCTGGAACTCTAAAAATTAAGTGGGTTGTTTCCTTAGGCGTTTGCTTCATTTTTGGGTCCTTGAGTCTGTTTCAGTCTTGCGAACTCGTTGGTCATATCGTCGGGATGTTTTAGCAACTGGAGTCCTGATTTGAGTTCAATGCCATAGTGATTTCGTCGTGATTATCTCTTCTCATGATTTCGTGAAAACAAAGAAGATGACCAATGGCGATTGGTCTGGTATGCCCCTCATTTTTCTTCACTTTTTTTTCATCTAGGGGCATATTCATCTTTTTATCCAACAATTGGTTTTTCCTCTCACGATGATCTGGTTGGAGATCCTTTCTAGGTGGCATTTATTTATCAGACCATCTCAGCAACACGCATCCCAGGCTCCAGGTTTTCCATGTGGCTTTTTCCCTTTTTCCTATTAGTTGGTTTTGAAAAATTGATAACTAATTATATACTGGTCAAAAAATAAAAATAAATAGTCATTGGATTTATAAAAATAATGGATTTCTAATGGTGTTGGTTTTATTGCCTAAATCCAATAATTAATAATAAGTAATTTTAATGGATTAATTTAAATATGTAATAACTTATAAAATTCATAACTAAATATATATAAGTCAGAAAAATATAATAAAATTTGTTTTGGACTTAGAAAAAGGTAACCTAAAGTATGGCATGGTTTTTATAACCTAATGCATATATAATAAAAAGGTGATTTTTAGGGTTTATGAAATCAATGTAAATCTAACCCGAATTTCAGATACATGATTAATAGGTGCTTTTAAGACCTAGACTTGGATCTAGATCTATCTTGGACTTGTATAGACTCTAAAGAAAGGTATGTTACATCCCCTATTACTCCAAGTTGAGCAATTCACCTATATTATTCTTTCTCTTGGTCCTATGGACAATAGTCTATACACATTACTCTTATCTTTTGATATCATGGTTCTTTTGAACTATCTTATTGTGGTAATCTTGGATATTCTCTTGACTCTTATCTTGTGCCTTGGTGCATGTTGGACATTTGATGATATGTGTCCACTATGATGTGGATGTTTATTTTTGGATATGTGATATCTTGTTCCCACTTGCATGTGGATGTATGTTGAAAGGACCCTGACCTTTGTTTTAGGCTTATCATGTATGCTTTGCCTAAAACTTGTGTTTAGTTGCTTGCTAATCACCTTTAGTGGTGATTAGGGTTTTCTTGTGCTTTGTTGAGAGTGGAGGTGCTACTTGCATATAACCTAAGTTTAGGGTTGATGAGTAAGTTTGTCACCTTGAGAGATGTTTTCTCTCTTTTTGCTTCCTCTAGAGTTGAGAGGAAGGTTTGGGCTCATTGCTTGAGTTGCCTTGGGCTTTGTTGAGCTTTGTTGGGCTTTGTTTTGCCTTGTTTGGGCCTTGCTTTGCCTTGTTGGACCCTATATCGGGCAGGAGTGTCTTGTGTCAGCCATGGGTGTGTCGCCCATGGGGCTGTATCAGGCAAGGGAGTGAGTGTGTCGGCCATGGACCATCTTTGACTCTTAGCTTTGTTTGTGTCACCACTCTAGTGGAAACTTGGTGCATGATGCTTGCATGTGGCAATTGCCTTGGACATGTGTATGAGGTGAGATGAGAAGGTGGCATTGCCCATGGACAGGTGTCCCTAGGTGGGCGACACATTGCCTTGTTTTCTCCTCCACCCTCTTCTATATATGTATCTCCTTTCTCTTTCTAAGGATCCCTTTAGTTCTTTAGTTTCCCCTCTTCCTTGATGAACGACACCTCTCCTTTGCAACCTTGGTGGCCGATACCCTTGGAGGAGCTAAGCTTGGTGGTCGATCCTTCTCTTTGGAGTCTTCTTCTTCTTCCTCTTGTGGTGGCTGAAGGTGTTGCTTGGTGCCAGGAGCTTGGAGCTTGCTTAAGGCGGGTTACATAACTCCTAACCTTATCTATACTACTCCCCTTTCTTGTTGCATAATATGTTTCATCTTGATCGACCATACTCCTTGCTAGATATGTTTCTTTCTCTAGTTTTCACCTTTGATATTGTTGGATATATGATCTTGTTGCTATAATGGATGTGTTGGATGTGCTTTGGTCTTGGTGGCTGAACCCTATGTGTAGAGTTTATTGGGCAATACCCCTTTTCTCTCCTTTGGTCTTGAGAAGTGAGTTCGGCTCTAGTGATATAGGAAACACCCCTCTCACTTGGTTGTTGAGAGGTGAGTCTATACTCTAGTTACTTGAGCAACACTCTTCTCTCATCATGGATTTGAGAGGTGAGCCTTGGTTGAGCCTTAGGCCGATATGGATACGATCCATCATGTTTCCTGATTGGTGATGGAGGTTATACAAAACCCCTCTCTCTTGGTTGTTGAGAGGTGAGCCAATTCTCTTGATTGTTTAGGGTTTTGATGATGGTGGTCTTGAGGTTGATGATGACCTTGTTGGGATGAGCTTGGTGCCTTGCATGATACACCTTGTAGTAGTGCTGCCCGACACCCCCTGCCTTGGGTTTAGTCTTGGCTGATATGGTCATTTTGAGTGTTGTTGGCTTGATGCCTGATATGGCCCTCTTGACCTTGATGCTGAGCTTGGGTAATATGCATTGGTCTAGATGATCCTTTGACCTAATAGATGTTGCCCCTTGGCCGACAGAGTGCCTAAGTGGATATCCCTGGTTGGAGTCTTGGGCGATACAAGTTGGGTTGGTTTCTTGCCCGACATGGGTTGAGTAATGGACCCTATGGTGACCGATATGGTATGCTTGACTTAGTTGAACGATAGGGTAGTTGTCGCCTGACATAACCCTAACCCTAAACTAAGTGGGTCGATAGGGCTTTTCCCGATTCAGTGGATGTCTATCACCTTGGATGCACGATATGCCCCATGAACCTAACTGCACGATAGCACCTTTGCTCTCTAGTTGCACGACACACCATGAAGTGGTTTCCCTATATGCTTTGCCCTTAGATCGGCCGTTATGTGGTTGTCCATTGTGTTTGGATGACAGGCTTGGGTGAGGGTAGTTACCCTGCCCGATACCACCTATGGTGAGGGTTGTCCTACTTGTCACACTTCTAGTGAGGGTAGCAGGCACCTTTGGTGAGGGTCATGACCAACCCGAAAACCTTAGCTAGTGGCTCTTTATCATGTTTTCACACCTTTGATGATTTAGGCTTATGGATGATGGTTTGTAAACCAATGCTATGTTTAATGCATGAAGTTGATGCCTTTTAAGAAGATAAGATGCTAGTTTATAAGCTCAAATGGATGCACATGATTTGATAGCAGTAATGTAATTAATACAGTATGCCACACATAATCTTGATCATGATATGTGTAGTTGCAAACCCTAATGACATGATAATCAGTAAAGCTCTATGTCTGGTGATTTTAAGTTATCTCTCTTACTGGGTATATGATGGAGCTTCCACTTACGTGGAATTGCGTGCACCACTAAAAATCCTAAAGATGGTAAGTCTTTAAGTTTAGCCTTGCTTATACTAGATAGAGAACTCCACCCACGTATGCTAAGATACGTGGATGCCTTATCGCAGTATAGTTAAGGGTCGAATCCACGAGGCAACGGTCTTGTTGTAAGCATTCCAGAACAAATGGTCACCTACTTTGCATCATTCCCTTCGCAAAGTGTGTTCTTCGACTTAACAAGGTTGCACTTTCATACGTCAACTGATTCCATTTCATAGTATGAAAGTGCAATGAATGATAGTAAGTTTACTCCACTTCTTGAGATACACTTCTAGATATCGAAACAGATGCATGGTGGATACATGCACCAAGAACCAACATACAAATGAGTTTCGAATCTAATAGTACAAACGTAGACAATTCATACTAAAAGATAAAGGATAACACAAGTTGGAGATCAAGCAACATGCATTCATTAAACGTTTGATGTCAAACTGAAAAGATAAAACTCTATATTACAGACTATGGATTACATTTACATGATATGAAAACATGGGTAGCGGGGCTACTCCCCGCACCCTAGTAAAAGAGACTACTCGCTCATGACTAGGACAAAGAAGGAGGCAAGAAGAGAGAGAGAGAGTGCATCATCCCCATAAAGGAGAGAGGAAAGTCAACCCCTTGGAGAGAGAGAAACGATCCACTAGCTTCACAGGTTGTGCGATGACGAGATCTCCCTCTTCCCACCTTCTTTGGCAGAGAGAGAGAGAGAAAGCAGCTTCGAGATGGAGTATGGGTCTTAGACCGGCAGCCCCAGTGCGGAGGATGGAAATCGTAAGTGCTCTAGAGTGATTGAGGCGGCCTTTGGACGTCTGAAAAGAGCCCCACCGATGGAGGACCCTTGGGGTCCTATATATAGGCCTTAAGTGAAGTCCAAACCGTTTGGAGACTGTTTGGACCTCAAGACCGTTTAGACCTCAGGACCGTTTGGACCTCAGGACCATTTGGACCTCGAGACCGTTTGGACCTCAAGACCGTTTGGACCTCAAGACCATTTGGACCTTGAGACCGTTTGGACCTCAAGACCGTTTGGACCTCAAGACTGTTTGGACCTTGAGACCGTTTGGACCTTGGGACCGTTTGGCTTCATGCAGTTTTGGGACCGTGTGACTCCATGCGGTCTTGAGACCGTTTGACTCCATGCGGTCTCAGGACCGATTGGCTTCATGCGGTCTCGGGACCGTTTGACTTCATGCGGTCTCGGGACCGGTTGGCTTCATGCAGTCTTGAGACCGTTTGACTTCATGCGGTCTCGGGACCATTTGACTCCATGCGGTCTTGAGACCGATTGGCTTCATGAGGTCTTGAGACCGTTTGACTCCATGCGGTCTCGGGACCGATTGGCTTCATGCGGTCTTGAGACCGTTTGAGTCCATGCGGTCTTGAGGCTGAGTTAGTCTTTTATGATCTTTTTTTGTGTTTTTCTGCATAAAAAGGGAAAAGTTAGTCTGATAGTATATTTACAATAAGGGGGGAAATTTAGGGATTATGTATATATTTAATTTAGAAAGAGTGTGGAAAACTAAAGAAAAAGACTAAGATAACCATCAAAATTGGAGGTTATCACCCCCCTAACTTAGAGTCTAGCTTGTCCTCAAGTTAAATAGAGCTGAAGCATGTAATGGCGAGGCGATTTTATTTAGTTAGGATTTCCATATTCTTACTTCAATTATTAACCTGAGTTCTCCTAAGGTCATATCAGGTCTTATTGCTCGCCATGACTATTTCAGGTTTCGAGAGTTGCTTGGGTCTCAGGTTTCTTCCGTATCTCGTAGCTCGCATCGGGACCACCTTTATTATGTGCATGTTGTTGACTCTAATCAGCTTTATACCTCTCTGAAGGACCTACTGGAAACTAGAGATGGTATGAGGGTTGGATAAAGGCTTGAAGTGTAACTCCCCCTTCAAGTGGGGGAGGGGTTGTATATGCTTTTAGGATCTCACTACCGGGAACGACACATCTGCCTTTGTGAGGGCAGCTGAATGTACCGGCCGGGCGAGTCCTTTATAAGTCTTTCATATATTTGGATACCTTAGGGTTTCACTACCGGGCACGACACATCTGCCTTTGTGAGGGCAGCTGAATGTGCCGGCCGGGTGAGACCTTCATCGGTTCTTTATATAGATCCTTATTCATGGCACAACTCTCATAATTTTATTCGACTCTCTGGCTTTTATTCGAAAACTCGCAGGCTTGGGTTTTGGGGTTTTGTTTGGGAAATTATTTTGGGCGGCCGAGCCTCTTTTATTTTGACGAGAGGAAAGTTGTTCTTAGAGTTTTTCAACATGCACTTATTTGGTTTGTGGTCCACTTGCAGAACTTCTTGATTTGGAAGTTGCCTGATGCCCCTCTCATCCTTGAGATCCTGGCTTATTTCTGCCTTGATATTGACCTGTGGAGAGTCAAATAAAGAAGTGAAGCAAAAGCATGAAAATCCATAGTGGAGGAACATTATTAAATCGCCATTAAATGTCTAAGTGCTATTTACTTTTGGGGACTAACATGATTCTAAAGTTAAGTGAGGGTGACATTATTCAAAAAGGGTTATTTAAAAAGAAGGTAAAAGAGGAAAAAGAAGAAAAGAAAAAATGTACAACCCGAGAAAGGAGAAAATGGAGAAAGAGGGATTTAGAAATGATACCTCGCCCTTGTCTAATGTATCCCCCCTAACTTATCACAAACTTTGTCCTCAGAGTGTCAAAGTGAGAGGCGGAGAAGTACGATGACAAGGGCTGCAGGCTAAGTTAACTCTGAATTTGCCCCTGGTGATTGAAGTAGATTTGTTGCGAATTGTCCGCGTAGAGCGTGGTAATCCACGTCAGTCATATCTTCTACTGGTCTTTGAAGGACGATGATGGTGTATATCCAGTAGAGAACGTGGAAGCCGCAGTCATTTGATTGTCGGATTTGTTGGGGACATTTGTGGCTGAAGGAAGGGTGATGAAAATGCTCTTTGTCATAAGCCCTTGTGTGCTGACTGAGGAGGGCGATTAATTTGTCAGCGCATTCCTTCGCCACTACCTCTGTTGGCGTCCTTGGTGTCACGACATAGTTCTTATGTCATGGATTGTACTGGTTGTCGGAACTGTTATATATTGTAGTCATTCCATCTGGTAGGTTTGTTGCCAGGAGCATCCAGTGCTCATGATAAAGGAAGGGTAACATAATGAACTTCGGCATTGTGTGCTGTAGAAAAGAGATCAGTGCTTCAGTTGTTCCGAAGTTCTTAAGCTTTAAAAGATCATCCTTCATGTATGGGGATGCCATATATGTAGTGGGGTTATTTTGACCGAGTAGAAACTGGTAAGCGGTCATTAGGCTTACGGAGAGGGATCCTTTAAACTGTAAAGTCTCTCAAAGCGTGTCTGCCATAACTAAAATGTCCCTAGACATGAATACGAGCTCATCCTTCTCGGCTGAAAGCCGCGCCATAATGAGATGTAGTTCGATGTCATTGAGACCTTTGCAAGCACTGTGATCGAAGTCAGGAAAGGTTGGTTCTATGGCAGACAAAGGATCGATGTCTCCTTTACTTTGCTAGGTAGCTAAGGCCGGCTCCTTTGATTTCTCCAACTCTTTTAGAGTTTGTCAGAAAGGTTGCCTCTTCGGGCGTTGGACAGCTGAAAAAAGGTAACGAGGGACGTCATCTGGTGCCATTGTCGGGTCCTTGAAGAACCTTCTATCACAGATGAGCTCCATGGTGTAACGCCCTCGCAAAGAGTGAAAATCTTTAGCAACTAGGTTAGTGAAAGGGATTTCGTCGTTCAGCACTTGGATGTGACGTATGGTGCAAAAAGCGCAATCCCCAGATCCTTCAGCAGCTTAAACTTGAGGGTTAATTATTTGGAACTAGGGTTGGCTCCAGTCTTGGCGGAGAGACGGGCGTGCAGCCCAGATTAACTTAAGCAGCCAGAAGGGTATACATCGTGCTTCACCTGCTGCTTCATCAACAAAGTTTATTGTACTGGCGAGTAGCTCAGCGCCGCAAAAATTATAGACCTTGGCATCCCGAGCTTCGGTGTCGACAATCATAACTAGCCAATGATCCGAGATTTGAAAGGGCACGGTGAGATAACGTGCCCGTCGTGCTAAACCAGCACGCAGCCGCTCAATTGATTTTGCTCGTATGTCTTTGTATAAAAGGCCAATAGACATAGCAGGCGAGGTGTTGAAAACTGGTTGTTGCCTCTTAGAACTTCTATACATTTCTATACAGTCGGCGAGAAGGACACGGAAGATTGCCATCGGCATCGTGGACTGAGGTCGCAGGATGTGGCGAAAGTCTTCTCGTGTCATCTTGCGCCTAGTTTTGGTGTTATTGTAGATGATGTCTTCCCCTGCCTTTGCATCGTCCACAATAGTGTTCAGTATAAAAATGTCCTGAGCATCTAATGTGGAGATGGCTGCCATATCAAGATCATGCATTTTTTTCGGTAGAGGTGGTGGCGGGGGAAGCTCCTGCGGAGGGGGAGAAGCGGGTTGTACTAAGGCTTCGGCATGGCCTTGTAGATCTTCGTCCGAGTCAGAGGCAGAATCGAGGTCTTCATCTGTGTCTAGGCTTACTCGTTCTGCCTCTTCCTGGTCAGGGGGGAAGGCACCGACATGTCGAGCGCGGAGAGAGGTGGGGTGGTTTTTGTGGGTGGGCTTGCGCTGGTTCCTAAAATGCATTGTTGGAATTCAGCGTAAGCCGCGACTTTGGTAGATTCCCCGATGGACCCCAGAGTGGAATAATCAAGGAATTGGTCACCATATGACATGTTAACATTCTCATTGTGTGGGGACTTGGGGTGATGTTCACCGTCATGGTGGCCTTTGTCGGAACCTTTGGGAGAAGGTTCTGCTGCATTGTCTGGGTCCTCTCCGTCATCAGATTTGTCACCTGAGGAGGTGGTATCATTGTTCGAGTCAGTAGATGAGTCGTAGTCTTCTTCTTCTTCGTCACTATCGCCATCCTTGTCGGCCGTTGCCTTGTCTGCTAGCTTTGTACTTGCGGTCTTTTTGCACCGCCGATGGGTGGCTTGTAACTCATCGAAAGCCACTTGCAGATGCTCGTGTGTATCGAGCAGTGCGTCGTGGGATTCTTTGAGGTCATTATATTGGCCCTCGGTGGAGAGGAGATGTGCTGTTAGATCTGTAACTTGAGCACGCAGCTGCTGGATGTCATTATTAGTTGACTCCTCTTGGCGATTATGTAGCTGTGTGAGGGTGCTGCTGATGGTGTCCAAGCGCGTGCTCAGAACTGCTTGTTGTTGCTGGAGCTCACGGAGAGTCTCAGGCAGAGGTTGAGTCTGCGTAGAGATCTCATCGACTTGCTTTTCTGTCACTTCTTGCTGGCGCTTCGCTTCAAGGACCAGTTTCGGCAAGTTATTGTAGTGGTTGTTGATGTGCTCAACTTGCGTAGCCACCTCATTTTGTCATTGCTAAAACCCTTGGAGGATGTTGGGCAAGGATCGGTTTTGCTCGTCGATCGTGGCCACCTGTTTCGATATTCCCTACACACAAGAAAAAATAGAATGTAAAATATTAGAAGGATCGGTGAGGAGGTTTCGGACAGCGTCGAATTGACGGTCGAATTCCTCACCGATATTGGCAAAAGGGAACCCCAGGAGCGGAAGGGTGGGATGGCTGGGGTCTACGTGGGATGGTGGTAGTGTCTTACGGAAGAGACACTGATGATGTCCCGAGATGCGTGGTGACTATGGATGGAGTCACCAGTGGTGTCGGGTGGTGGTGGATGTGAAAGGTGGTGGTATCTCAGGTGAGAGTGGTGGGAGGGATAGTGATGGGGTAGAGATTGTGGAGATGAATGGGAAAGTGGTAAAGTCGGGCATAGGGGTGGAGAAGGGAGAACCCGAGGGGAAAAGGGGTGAGGAAGAGGATGTGAATGGTTGTGTGGATGTGGTGAGGAAGGGAAGAGTGGTGGATGTTGGAAAGGTGGAGGGTGGAGAGGTGGTGGCGGTTAGCTGATCATGTAGACTCTTAATGAAAGAGTCGATTGATGAGGTGGTTATGTTTTCTTCATGGAGGGTGTCGGCTTCTGGATTTGGCCTTGATGTTGGTGTCCCCGACAGCTGTTGTGCCTTCAACTTCCTTCGGGAAGGTCGTTTGATAGGTATTTTTGATGGTCGAGCTGTCGGGGCTGTGATACTTAACTCCGTTTGTCCCGCAGTTGCTTTCTTTTCGGCTGCTTTAACCGAAGCTAAGAGTTGTGAAAGCTCCTTGTCAGAGAAGAGGAGCTTGTCTGTGTCATAGTTTGCGAGCTCCGGAAGCGGGATGAGTGTTCTAGATGACTTGACCGTAGGGAAGAAGACATAATGTAGTTTCCCATCCTTTTCCTTGATGATGAAGGAGTTCTTCAAAGTTTGTTCATTGGTAAGGATGTCGCCCTTTAGTTGCATGCAGCGAGGTAGGGGTCTGTCCATCTTGAGGTATTTTATAATGGATGTGACATGACCCCCCATGCATATTTCCTTCCCCAAGGTGAAAGCTGATAATTTCTGGATCATTTGTCGTCCAATGTTAACTGGCTTTTCATTAAGAATGGACCAGAGAACAAAGAGATCCGAGATTGTAACGTTCCCCCTTCTGTCCTGGGGAAGAGTGCACCAATAAGAATTTTGTGTAGGATGCACACAAAACCAGAATGTATGTTCGATGCTTTGCACGTCTTAGCATCATAGGTGGGGAGCCCAGTTAGAGATTTCCAGAATTTGTGTATGTTGAACTCAGGGTGCTCGGTTCCCACCGCCTTGGCTTTTTGTAGCTGCTGCTGATTGTCAATAAAAACTTCATTCAGTAAGTTTTCCGTTAAGACCACCTTGTTGCCGAAGATTTGGGTGACCAGCCTTCTGTCACCTCCATCCCGTGATCTATCCATGATATCTACGGGTTAAAGGTGAAGAATTCAGTGGTGGGCTCAGAGTATGAGATCTCTGGTACTAAAGATAGCCTTGCAAGGTTGGCTTTGTCTAGTGTGTTGAAGATTCGATCATTGATCCCCATCTTAATTAGTACGCTGGAGCAAACGTACTTAGTGGGTTTGAGAATTTTGTCAGTGGAGGGGGGGGTATGTATGAAGAGATTTTCTGGTGGTGGTGTTGTGGTGGTGACGGGAGGGAAGGTGGGGGTGGTAACAGGGATGGTGGTGGTAGGTGTTGCAAGGGGTTGGTCCATAGCAGAGGCAGGGTGAACTTATTTTCTTGCCCGTTTCTTGGAGGGTTGTCCGGGTGCAGTTTCCTGGACCTTGCGTTTCCCTTTTTGCTCTTTGGCTGGGGATTCCTCCTTAGAATTTGGTTTGTAGTCTGAGCCTTCATCATCAGAAGAAGAAATTGCAATTTCTTCTTCAGGTGCCTCAGCCAGGCACTTGTTTAGGCGATCAAGGTCGCACAGGACTTGCATCATCTTGACATTTGGTGGCGCCTTTCCGGTCCTGTTGAAATCATCTCTGATCTTCTGGAGCTTAGCTTGTTCTTCCATTATTTGCTCCGTTGTCTAGATTGCAGCATCTTCAAATCCGATGGCCTCCCTTGCTGGTGACGCCATATCTGCAAAATGGGAGATCAAGGGTTAGAATAACATGTTTAGAAAATGGATTTTATTTGTATTTATGTGTTTTTGTATTTTTATGAAAATTTAAACGAATGTGGAAGACCAAACGGTTTCAAGACCGTTTGGTCCCAAACGGTTTCAGGACCGTTTGGTTCCAAACGGTTTGAAGATCGTTTGGTCCCAAACGGTTTCAAGACCGTTTGGTCCCAAACGGTTTCAAGACCATTTGGTCCCAAATGGTTTCAAGACCGTTTGGTTCCAAATGGTTTGAAGATCGTTTGGTCCCAAACGGTTTTAGGACCATTTGGTCCCAAACGGTTTCAAGACCGTTTGGTCCCAAACGGTTTGAAGATCGTTTGGTCCCAAATGGTTTCAACACCGTTTGGTCCCAAACGGTTTCAAGACCATTTGGAAAGCGAAACGTCGTGTAGCCACCGGAGAAGGTGAAGGCGAAGGTGAAACGGCGAAGGGAAGACAGAAGCGCCGCTAACGAAAGCGAAGGCGGCAGACATTGGTGATTAAGACAAAAGCGACGGCGGGAGAAGCCGGCGGCGAGACAGACGAAGATAAGGAAGATTTCGCCGAAATCAGCGGTAAAGATGACGAGGGTGGCTCCGTCATTGGAGAAGAGGAAGCGTCACGGTGATTCCGAAGGCGATAACGGCGGTGCGGAGGGTTGCAGAAGAGAAAAAAGCTGCCCATGCTGTCGCGGTTACCGGACTACCTGGCAGTTGGTGGTAGAGACGACGACGGAGAAGCGAAGGGTGATGGAGCGAAGGTGAGGTCGCCGTGTAGAAGCACGGGAACCTGGTCGTCGGAGGCAGAGGACGGAAGTAGGGAGAGTAGAGGCAATGGAATAGTTCATGTGCAAAAGCTTGAAAACTCGAAAGTCAAAGAAGGGAGAAGGAGGGGGTAGGGTTTATATTTATAGGAAACGGGGGTTGACTTCAACAAAGACCCTAGGTCAAACGGTTTAGCGACCGTTTTGAGATAACATCGATTTTTGCTTTATCAACCTCGATTCCTCTGTCACTTACCCTGTGTCCGAGGACGACACCTTCTGTTACCATGAAATGGCATTTCTCCCAATTCAGGATAAGGTTTGTTTCCTCACAGCGTTGTAGAACTTGTCCAAGATTGATTAAATAGGTATCGAAGGAATCTCCGTAAAGTGAGAAATCGTCCATAAACACTTCCATAATGGATTCAGTTAGTTCGGCGAAGATGGCGGACATACACCGTTGGAACGTAGCGGGTGCGTTACACAAACCGAACGACATTCTTCTAAAGGCGTATCACTACTATAGAAATGGTTTATGAAGTCACTTTCTAGGTGTCGGTTATTAACTAAGTACTGAAGCCTAAAACCTACAGCGTCGGTTTAAAACACAAACCGACATATATCGGATAGGAGTGGCCAGACACGGGTATCGCTTTCTATTTAGCGTCGGTTCAAGAATAAACAACCGACGCCTATAAACACCCGCCAAATCCAATTTATCCAACGAAAAAAATTAGGTCCAAAATTTAACTAACAACGTCGATTATTAAATACATAACCAAAGATGAAAACCTTTTCACACGGGACATTTTTATCGTCGGTTATATTCCCAAAACCGACGCCGATTTGTTTACCCGCGTTGTCCGCGCCAAAATTTATACACCCCTATGGTGTCGGTTTTGTCTTAGTGACCGACGCTGTTATGTTGTAGCGTTGGTTTGTTAAAGAACCGACACTTAAGGTTAACTTAACTGCACCCGCGTGAGGGACTCTTCCCCTTTCTCTGTTTCATTCCTGATTCTTCAGTTCGCGTAACTAGGTCTGGCAATTTCTTCTATGCTGGTGTCGCCGCCGCTCAATTGCTTCTCTGCTGGTGCCGTCGTCGCTCATTGCTTGTCTCCTCTCCTCTCCTCGCCGCCGCCCCGCCGGTGGCTGCTTTGGTCACCCTTCTACTCCTCTCCTCTCCTGCTAGGTCTCTGCTCCTGGTCGCCCGCTCACCGCCGTCGCCCGTTTGTTGCTTGTTGCTCCGGAAACCCACCCTCTCGCTCACTGCCGCCTCCGCCCTCTTTCCTGCTCACTGCTCCTACAGGTATATCCTTTTCCTCCTCTTCTCCACCATGTTGTGAAATCGCAGGTCGGCACGGCCGTGCTGCGTAGCATGGCCGTGGTGGCTGATTTTGTGCTATATTGCTCAATTATGTGTGTATATTTGTGTATTTACTATTTTGTGCTATTTTGTGCTTGCATATATTTGTGTTTGGGGTTTAGGGTCACATGTGGGTCTTCTATTTCTAAATTGATTATGTGACCCTAATTAATACATTATAATAGAATTGAATCATGTATTTGTGTTGTTGTAGGTGTTGTTGACTTACTGTTCAAATCTTTGATATATGGAATCATGGTTTATTTAATGTTTATTATTTACTGACAAGCATGATTAAATAATGTTACACAAAACTTAGGATATGAATGATGAAACTAGGATTGTAGGTATAAGAATGACAGCACATGTATTAATTTGTTGGCCTAGAAACCCGTCCAAAATTTACTCATTAGGAGTAAATCTTGGATAGTCCCCGATACTTAGTTTTAGGGTTTTCGAGAATATTTCGACAGCATTTCCCTGTTGTTCTCTAAGTACATATGTACTTAGAGAACAAACGGGGAAATGCTACCAAAATTTTCTCAAAAACCCAATACACATTATACACTTACATCCTAAGTGAGATTAGGTGTTCAAGAACAGTCCCAAACCGGGGACTATCCAAGATTTACTCCTAATGAGAAAATCTTGGATGGGTTTCTAGGCCAACAAATACATGTGTTGTCATTCTTATATATAATAAATGTGTACCACCTATCCCATTCTTGAACACCTAATCTCACTAGTAAGTGTATAATGTGTATTGGGTTTTCGAGAAAATTTCGGCAGCATTTCCCTGCTGTTCTCTAAGTACATATGTACTTAGAGAACAAACGGGGAAATGCTACCAAAATTTTCTCAAAAACCCAATACACATTATACACTTACATCCTAAGTGAGATTAGGTGTTCAAGAAGTGAGATTAGGTGTTCAAGAATAGGATAGGTGGTACACATTTATTATATATAAGAATGACAGCACATGTATTTGTTGGCCAAAGTTTTAACCATGCAAAATCTCTAATCTGTTAACCCTAGACCCTAATCTTGTTGTAATATATACTTGTTTTCTCTTTGATCATAGAATGGATAGATCATGGATGTCCATTCGCAATCGATGCACCCCAGAGTTTATTTTTGGTCTTGACCAGTTTATTAGATTTGCCGAGGAACATAGGAAACAACCTGGAGATAGGTTCTACTGTCCATGTAGGCATTGCGGTAACAACTTGAAAGTCAGCACTGGTGACGAAATCAAAAGTCATGTCATGTGCAACGGGATTGTACAAGGCTATATAGAATGGCACTGGCATGGAGAGATTTCAAACCCGAAACCAGTGGATGTCGATAGTAGTGCTTGTGTGGAAGAAGAAATTGCCTACGATGACGTAGATGTGAATGAACCAGTTCCAGTAGACATCGTTGATGCGATGCTGGATAGTTGTGGGGTAGAGCACACCGATCCACCTCCCATTTTTAGAAACATTGTGCATGATGCTGAGATATCATTATACACAGGTTGTACTAAGTTTATGAAGCTTAGAGCTATGTTGAGATTGTATAAGCTGAAAGCTAACAATAGATGGAGCGACAAAAGCTTCACGTCATTGTTGTCTTTGTTGAAAGAAATGCTTCCTGAAGGAAACAAGCTGCCAATCTCAACATACCATGTAAAGAAATTGTTGTGCCCAATGGGAATGTATGCCAAGAAGATACACGCATGCTCGAATGATTGTGTATTATTTCAAAAGGACTGTGTGGATTTGAAAGATTGTCCAAAATTTGGTGCGTCACGGTATAAATTGACGACTTCGGGGGAGTCCAAAACTGGTTCTCCTGCCAAGGTGATGTGGTATCTACCTATAATATCACGATTTCAACGCTTGTTTGCCAATCTGATAGATGCGAAGAATTTGAGGTGGCATGCAGATGTTAAGAAAAATAATGATGGGATCCTACGACATGCGTCTGATTCCCCATAGTGGAAGAAGATTGATCTATTGTACCCTGAATTTGGTGAAGAAGTCAGGAATCTAAGACTTGGGATTTGTACAGACGGGATGAATCCGTACGGGACATTGAGCAGCCAACATAGCACTTGGCCAGTCATGCTTGTTATATACAATCTTCCTCCCTGGTTGTGTATGAAAAATAAGTATGTAATGTTGTCGTTGTTGATATCGGGCCCTAAACAACCTGGAAATGACATCGATGTTTATCTTGAACCTCTGATTGATGACTTAAAGAAACTCTGGGGTGAAGGTGTGATGACCTATGATGCTTCACGAAGAGAGACATTTCGTTTGCATGCTATGTTGTTTTGCACTATTAATGACTTTCCAGCATATGGGAATTTGTCTGGATATAGTGTCAAAGGAGTTAAAGCGTGTCCTATATGTGAAGAGAACACTGATTCAACAAGACTAAAACATGGCGGTAAGACTGTATATCTCGGTCATCGAAGGTTTCTTCCAAAATTCCATCTGTATTGTAGGAAGCGCAAAACATTCAATGGATTGAATGAGGAACGGAGTGCACCTAAACCTATACCAGGGGAGGTTGTTTATGAAAGAGTAAAAGACTTTGTCAATGAATTTGGTAAGAGATCACAATGTACTATGGACACACGAGTGACAAATCTTTATTCAAGAAGAAGTCAATATTTTGGGATCTTCCTTATTTGAGTTCTTTGACAGTCAGGCATTGTATCGATGTCATGCACGTTGAGAAAAATGTCTGTGATAGTGTCATTGGTACTTTTTTGAATATACCAGGTAAGACTAAAGATGGGATAAAATCCAGACTCGACCTACGTGAAATGGGAATAAGGTCAGAATTAACAGAATTTCATGAAATGGGAAATCGGAGAACATACTTACCTCCCGCTTGTTACACATTGTCTAGAAAGGAGAAGAAAGCTTTTTGTGAATGTTTGGTAAATGTTAAGGTGCCACAGGGTTACTCATCCAACATCCGTAGATTGGTATCAATGAAAGATCTGAAGTTGATAGGTCTTAAATCTCATGATTGTCACACTCTAATGCAACAAATATTGCCTGTGGCAATTAGATCTATATTGTCGAAGCATGTAAGGTTTGCAATCACCAGACTTTGTTTCTTTTTCAACAGTCTGTGCAGCAAAGTTATTGACCATGATACTCTCGATAAATTGCAAAGAGAAGTGGTTGTTACCCTATGTCAGATTGAGATGTATTTTCCTCCGTCTTTCTTTGATATCATGGTACATCTTGTTGTCCACTTGACTAGGGAAGTGAAAATGTTGGGACCAGTTTTCTTGCATTGGATGTATCCCTTTGAACGATACATGAACATTTTTAAAAGTGATGTTCAAAACCGTTATCGGCCTGAAGGGAGTATTATCGAGGGTTATGTGGCGAGAGAGGTTATGGATTTTTGCAATGACTTTCTCAGTGGTAATTACACTCCTGATAATGACAAGAATATTGATGAGCAATTTGGCAAAGGAATTTTGGGATCACGTGTGAAAGTAATCAGCCGTGAGCAGTTGGAACAAGGACACTTGTATATTTTACACAACATGGACGAAGTGAACGTTTATATCGAGGAACATACCAATTTCATCAAGAGACAATATCCTCGATCCAATACAATGTGGCTTGCTAGAGAGCATAACAAGACATTTATTAAGTGGTTTGAAAATAAAGTCTTACATCAACTATCTCAAACACCAGATGATATTACTGAAACTATCAAATGCCTCACCTTTAAACCAAAATTGACTGTTATGTCTTATGAAGGGTATGACATTAATGGATTCACATATTACACAAAGCGCCAAGATGATAAGAGTGTCGTCCAAAATAGTGGGGTCACCCTTCAAGCATCGACTATGTTTTTTGCAAGTGCAAAGGATAAGAGTCCACGTGAAGCTAACATGTCATATTACGGTGTCATTGAAGACATATGGGAGTTTGACTACATAGATTTCAGAATTCCGCTCTTCAAATGTAATTGGGTTGATAACACCAAAGGAGTTATAGTGGATGAATTGGGTTTCACTTTAGTGAACTTTGAAAAGATTGGCGAGAAGGATGAACCATTCATATTGGCATCACATGCGAAACAAGTATTTTATATCGATGATCTTGCAAATGATAAATGGTCGGTTGTTCTTCATGGTAAAAGACAGTTCATTGAAGATCCTATAGATGAAGAACAATACTATGATAAGTATGATGACTCCAGTCCATTCTCAGTTGGGTTTCCAACACCAGCAAATATTGAAGCTAATGATGACTTGTATGTGCGCGGAGATCACAATGAAGGATTGTTAATTGATAAAAAAATCGCAATATTAGAGGCATGTTTATACAATGTTTTTTTATATGTTTTATTTTTCTGAATGTGAACTTTACAATGTGAATGTGAACTTTACAATGTGAATGTGAACTTTACAATGTGAATTTTACAATGTGAATTACTTTATAATGTGAACTTTACAATGTGAATGTGAATTTTACAATGTGAATTACTTTATAATGTGAACTTTACAATGTGAATTACTTTACAATGTGAATTACTTTACAATGTGAATGTGAACTTTACAATGTGAGCTTTACAATTTGAATTACTTTACAATGTAAACTTTACAATGTGAATGTGAATTTTCAGATGGCTGAGCATTCTCCTGATGACCGTGCTGATGATTACCGTGAGGGTGAGGACATCAATGTGCCGCCTCACAATGTAAGTTTTAAAAATATATCATATATTTATATCTATATGTCCATTCATAGTTATATCTTGTAAATGTGTTTATTTTGTCAAATTTTAGGTTGATGATGCACATGTACCATCTGAAGCACTTGAGGCACTTGATCAGCAACACCAAAAAGTTGATAGGAGAAGGGGCATCACTATGATGAAGAAGTTAATAGCGCAAAAGGGCAATGGACCCAAACTTGTTGTGTATTTTGATAATGCAGGAAATGCATCTGGTGTGAATTGCAATTCATTTGTTTCATATCTTGAGTATGTTACTCGTAGCCATTGCGGTTGTAAGATAGATTCTTGGCATAAAGTTTCTAAGGAGAAGAAAGACGTAATATGGAAGGATTTATGCGTGAGTTATTATTAATTTGCAATTATATTTTGTAGATTACTAATTTTTTGGATACTAGTTAATAGCAATTCTAATTTACAGAGTATATTTGAATTGGATGAAAAGTTGCATCGTAAATGCGTGATGCAACGCTGTGGGAGAGTCCTAAGGAACTATAGGACAAATCTCACCCGAGAATACATAAAAGAAGCTGACAAGAGGAAGAAGACATCCACTGAACAGTGGAACTTCCTGGACAAAGAAGAATGGGACGTGTTTGTTGCTTCAAGACAAACGGATGAATTCAAGGTATTAGGCGTCAGTCCCAATCTCATTAATATATGTTGTATTCACCTATTCAAGATTAACATTTACTGTTACTAACCAAATCATCCAAATCATTAATGTGCATACTAACTAGGCCCTTAGTGAGGCACAAAGATCAAGGCGTGCACTAAATGTCCATGACCACACAACGGGTCCAAAGGGGTATGCAGGCATTCGCCAAAGACTACAGTCTGAGGCTACTGCTCAGTCTGCTGCTACCCAGGAGTCCTCCACTGTAGGTAGCACACCTCTGCCTCACCATGATATCTGGATAGCTGGGAGGAAAAATAAGAAGGGAGAAATAAGGAAGCCCGCAACTGCTGAGGCAGCTGCAAAAATGGTAAAATATAACTCTTACAACAATCGTTCAAATATTGATTATTTGTGGTGTTTACTTAATTACAAATTTTTGTTTTGGCGATTAGTGGGAGCTGCACGAGCTGAGGAAACAAGGCAAGTTCGTCCATGAGGGCACAAGGGATGAATTGATAGTTGCTCTAGGTAACCCAGAGCATCCTGGACGTGTTAGGGCTGCAGGCGCTGGTGTGGGCATCAAATCTTTTTTTGGGCCATCCCAGTGCAAACATGTCCCAAAAGTGGGACTTTCACAAGAAGAGGTAACATATTCTTTCTTTATAATGTTATTGTAAAAAGAGAATTCAATAATTAGAAGCTAACATTTCTTTTATCCATGTATAGGTAGATAAGCTAGTTGATAGGAAACTAGAAGAAGCACTGAAAAAGTGGCAGGCATCTCAGACTACCACTCAGCAGACAATACCTATCATAGCATCCTGCTCTACTCCTACTACAGAGGTTGGGAGTAATCCTATAGACCCACCACCTAGCACATCCACTGTAAGTATTTTTATGACATAGTAACTAGTTTTTTAATTCAAGATGATATGTTTTCAAGATGATATGTATATATGTATATAACATTCTTTACACAAAAATTTGTAGGGGTTGAAGCCATGCCGTCTAAAAGTTAATGAATATGTCATTGCAGAGGCGTCAGCTTACCCATCCCTACCAGGGGAAATGTTTCACGGGTCTCCATTACCAGCTGGTTGGATTCGTGTGAGCCCGGTACATATATTCCCCAAGTGGATGGATCTTCCATTGCCATATGCCCACCCAGATTGTGAAACACTTGGTGAGGCTTTAGGTGGAGTGATATTGTGGCTAAAAGCGGATGTCATCTTTACTGAAATTGTATGGTAAATTTACATTACGTTAAATTGTTAGTGTGTGTGTATATGATGTCAGTTGATCTGAAATTATTATTATATATATATATATGTATATATATATATATATATACAGGTTAAAAAGAAGACACCCACAACATCTAGGCCTCCACTTCCACCTCCTACATTACCCAGTTGGGTTCCACAGGACCTAACTGTCCCGTTAGGTCCTAACTGTAGGGGTATGACAATATGGTTAGGCGAACATGATATAAACTGCCCTATAACTATTTCTATAGATTCAGATGATGCAGGTCAATCATACGAAAGCAAACTATTTATACAAGATATTTTGGAGTTGTTTCGATATGATTGGCTAAATATATCTGTGATAGAGCTATGGATAAGGTGAGATCTTATTTATACATCCATATACCTTGTGTAGGATCTGGTGATCTGGTTTCTTATTTATTAATGCATGCGTAATTAATACATATTTTGCAGTTACTTAGACAAGATATGTGCAGATTTTACATTCAAACATGTAGGATTTTTTATCCCATCTTTGATTAGTCTAGTAGCTAAAGACCCTCTGTCAGTTCAACAATACTGCTGTGAGGCCTTTTCAATTTTTGCTCAAAAAAAGAAGACGATGATAATGGCTCCATTCAATGTAGAGTAAGTTTACTTTGCTTATTAAGAAAATTACATTTTTATTGTGGATTTTGAGTTATTAATTTTTAACTTTTTTACCTCTAGTGGTATGCATTGGGAGTTACTGGTTATTGTCCCCGAGACGTTCACTATCTATTATCTAGATCCTAAGGGGAGTAAATTGAATACAAAATATGGACACATAATGAAAATGGCATTATTCCGGTGAGAAATATTTTATTTTCATATCCGTTAACATATGTTATTACATTACTATTTAATTATGCAATGTACTATGTTACATTAACATGTAGGGGTTTTGATGAGTTCAAAAAGGCTGGGGGAAAGGTCCCCACAAAAAAGAACCAGCCAATAATTTGGAAGAACGTGAAAGTAAGTTCCCGACTGCAATATATGTATATATTATTTATGTGAACAATGCTTAATTAGTTGTATTTTTTAATATTTTGTATGTTTGAATTTATAGTGTGCCACACAAGACAACGGATGGGCATGTGGATACTACGTGATGCGATTTATGCACATGATTATCAAATATGCCGCAATGGACATCGATTGTATTGCTGAGGTACTATATAGTCTCATTAGATAATATGAAATATATCAATCTTATTTATAGCTCATTAATTATATATATACATCATTCTCTTTACAGGTGTTTACAACTGACCACACTACAGGAAATGCCTTACCAGATGTACATGCTCCCTATACGACGGGAGAATTAAATGAAGTAAGAGAAGAATGGGCAACAACCATACAAGTAGTGGGGGATTTAAGATATAATTGGGATGTTGATAGTGAATAATGACTAAAGAATGATAATTTGTAAATGAATTTCTGAATTATAATATATGTGTGAATGTTTCTACATGTCTGGATGTTTCTACATGTGTCTGAGTGAAAATGAATGAAAATGTTGGTTTCTATATGAATGTTTCTATATGTGAATGTGAAAATGAATGGAACTACAGATTCCTAGCTACATGAATGTTTCTAAATGTGTGAAAATCAAATGGAACTGCAGGTTGCATTGCTAAATGTGTGAATATCTTTCTTGCTAATTTTGCAGGTTTGTGGCCTATTGTTGGCTGATATCAATGGATGTCGTAAAACCTGCAGTTCATAACTGAACTGCAGGTTTCTCATCCTACGACCAGCCATACAGCAGGTCTGCAGACTGGCAGAAAAAAAAAACAAAAAATAGGCGTCGGTTATTCGTATAAAACTGACGCCACATCGTTATAGTGTCGGTTTTTATCTAATAACTAACATCTATGTACTTAACACCACATCCGTACCACGGTCGTGCTGGTCAGCACGGCCGTGGCAGCGGGCAAGACACCATGGCCGTGCTGGTCAGAACGGCCGTGGCAGCGGACCAGACACCACGGCTGTGCTGACCAGCATGGCCGTGTTGGGAGTGATATGACGTCGATTTTTATCTAACAACTGACGCTAATAGTGCCCAACATGGCGCCCTTTCTGTGGCGCAAAGGTATATGGCGTCGGTTTCTTATCTAAAAACCGACGCTTATAGTGCCCTGCTGGCGCGTTTTCGGTGGCGCGCGAAGGGTTGTGGCGTCAGTTTTTGAACCGACGCGTAACAGCTGGGCTTTTAGCATCGCCCACATAGGTGTCGCTTAGAAACCGACACTAAAGGCCTTAAATAACCGACACTAAAGGTCGTTTATGTACTAGTGTATGTCCCAAAGGGACAGGTGAATGTAGTTTTTTCCTGGTCCTCCGGGTGTATGGGTATTTGATAGAATCCGGAATAGCCATCGAGATAGCAAAAATATTTCTGATGAGCTAGGCATTCCAGGACTTCATCAAGGAAGGGTAGAGGGTAGTGATCTTTCCTCATGGCTTTGTTCGGCTTCCTATAGTCAATGCACATCCTCCACCCTGTTACAGTCCCGGTGGGTACTAACTCATTTTTATCGTTCAGCACGATAGTAGTGCCTCCTTTTTTAGGAACAACCTGGACAGGGCTGACCCACTGGGAGTCAGAGATAGGGTAGATTATGCCAGCTTTAAGTAATTTGAGGACCTCCAGGCGAACCACCTCTTTGAGATTAGGATTCATTTTTCTTTGATGTTCGCGAGATGGCTTGAATTCTTCAACCATTGGAAGTTTGTGCATACACAGGGCTGGATTTATGCCTGTCAGGTCAGTTATCTTATATCCAATGACCTTTTTATGCTTCTTCAGCTCTTCCAGAAGCCTTTCTTCCTGATCTTCTGTAAGGGTAGATCTGATGATGACTGTGCATAATTTCTCCTCATCTAAGAAAACATGTTTAAGCACTGTAGGTAAAGTCTTCATTTCAGGGGCTTTCGGTGGCTCAGTCGCTTTTATAATGGTAACAGCTTTAAGGTCTTCAAAAGTGGTCGTTGATGCTTCTTCGGCCTTTTCTAAATGTTGTAGACACGGCTGAACTAGTTCATTCATAGAGAATTCAACATCTGGATTGATTAGGACATTCTCTAGTTCGTCAGCTGGTTCGGATATTTCTAATTGTGACATTTGTTGTATTGCGTCAAGAAGAAAAACCTCCTCTTGGATACTAGGGCCTTTCATGCTATTAAGGACTCAGAATTGAATTGCTTCTTTTCCGAGCCTAAGAATGATGGTACCAGCTTCGACGTCGATAAGCACCCTGGCAGTAGCGAGGAAAGGTCTGCCGAAAATAATCGGGTATCTCAAGTCTTCTTTAATATCCATGATAACGAAGTCGCACAGGACATAGGCATCCTTGCCTATTCTTACTGGAATATCTTCAATGATCCCCAGAGGTGTGGTTATGGTGGAGTCAGCTAATTGAATAGTCATTGATGTAGGCAGCAGTTCGGTGAAACCCAGACGCTTGCACATAGAATAAGGCATGATAGATATGCTGGCCCCTAGGTCAGCTAATCCCTTTTTAGTAGATGCATTTCCAATGCAACATTGGATTCTAAAGGAACCTGGGTCCTTCTTCTTTTTTGGCATTTTTTTTAAGATGATGTCAGAAATGGTATGAGCAAGCTTAATAGTCTCTTGTTCCTCGGTGATGTACTTTCTTGATAGCAAGGTTTTTAGGTATTTTGCCCAGGCCGGCACCTCGGAGAGAGCATCAAGGAGCGGGATATCGATGTACAATTTCTTCATCACCTCCTTGAACTTTTGAAACATGGTGTCCATCTTCGTTTCTTGCAGTCTACCCAGATACGGAATTCTTAGTTTATATTGCAAAACTTCGGGTTTTGCGGACACTTGGTTTTTATCTTTGCCCTTTGTGCCCTTAGAGGGCTTCTCCATTCCTTGTTGCGGGCTCTAATTTGTCATAAAGTAGGTGCATCATCATTATCCAGAGTGATCTTGGTAGTCTCATGAAGAGTGTGTCCCGATCTCGTGGTGACAACATTCAACTATTCATGTTTATTCTGTCCATGCTTAGGATTTGATTCGGGCTGCCCTGCAAATGTGCCTGCTGAGGGCTTCAATTGTGCAACAATCTGGGCAAGTTGAGCTTCAACTGCTTTCTGCTGAGCCTGTTGGTTAGCAAGCATAGTTTGCTGGGCTTGCAACATCTGCCTTATCAGAGATATTTCATCTTCCGGTTGAGAAGGAGTGGTTTTCTGAGGAATTTGTTGTTGGGCTTGTTGAGATTGTTGTGGTGGTAGCGCCAGTTGAGGTTGCTAAGTGTGCAGTTGTAGATGGAGTAGAGGATGAGTGTACTGATAGTAGGCCGATTGGTTCTTGGGGTAGTCAGCCCTAGGGAAGTTATTCCTGGAGTTCCCTTGATTTTGGTTGAAATTGTTTGGGAATCCAGGTGGTAACCTACTAGAGGATCCCCCCTGCGTCTGATGCTGTGGATTAGCAGTCCCAGTAGGGTTTCCATACTGAAATCCTGGGTGGTTCCTCGCCTGATTAGGATTGTAATAGACTTGTCCAGGGATAGAGTGGATAGAGTTGACTTGTTCAGGTAGTTGTTCTTCAGACTGATCAGTAATAAGTTTATATTGTTGTGGTGGTGGATGCAAATCCATCATCACATTATAAAGCATACCGCAAGAAAGGGTCGGATGGTCAGAAGCATGACAGGCCTCACAGGTTCCTGTGGCGGCCTTGACTTGTTGAACCAGAGGAGTTTTCTTCTTATCAAACTCTCCTAGAGAAGTCTCGAGAGCTTGTTGTTTGTGAACTATGGTTTTCAAGGCTTCAACTATTGCCTTCATCTCTATTGATTCTTCAGCTTTGTAGACCTTGAGGACACCTTTACCGACTGATCGTCCCCAGTTGGACTGATTTTTAGCTCCGAGAGTGACAATTTTCCAGGCGTCCTCATAATTCTTTCTCATAAAGTTTCTTCCAGATGAGGAATCTAAAAACTATTTGATATCATCACTCACTCCCCGATAGAAGGTTTCTATCAATTGGTTCTAGGAGATTCCATGATGTGGGAACTTTCGCAAAAGTTCTTTAAACCTTTCCCATGCTTCAGCAAGGGATTCTCCGGGTAGTTGAGAGAAGTGATTGATCTGCCCCCTGATCTCATAAGTCAGTGAAGGGGGAAAGAACTTCTCCAAGAACTTTTCTTCCAGGGGAGCCCAAGTGGTTATTATAGGTTCCCTGTCAAGTGAGTTATACCAACTTAGAGCTCTCCCAGATAGAGTGAAGTAAAACAGATGAAGCATTATTGCATCAAAAGCGACTCTGGCTTGCGGGACCAAGCGGCACAGTGCCTTAAACCTCTTCAGATGATCCATGCAGTCATCTCCAGAACCTCCAGAGAACGAGATGCCCTGCATGATCTGTATCCATTGGGTCCGAATCTCAAAGTTGGGGATGTTAATGATCGAAGGTCGGACCGGATGGTTGTCCTCGTAGTTCTTTGGGACAGCGTAGTCCCTCAGCTGCTTGTTCCTTAGTTCCAACTGAGCAACTTGGGTTGCTGCCTCATTTTCAGCTCTGATACGGGCCTGTTCTTCTGCATGAATCTCCGCTTGAATCTGGGCGCGAGTATCAGCGATGAGTTGTGCCCTTTGAGCGGCGATGGCGGCGTTGACCCTCTCCATCACCAATGCAGCCTGGCGTTGATCTTCACCCATTTGCCTAGCTCTTTGGCGATTGAGTCTAATGCAGCGGTGGAAGCTTCTCTCTACCTCAGAGTCGTACTCTGGATCAGGGGAGAATCCGTGGTTATGCAATGATTGCATACACATTTTCTACCTGAGTAGAGAAAAGGAAGCACCTTTAGATAATGGTAAAGATATGATGGTTTCAAGAAGATATAGACTAATGATTAAAAAGAAAGTGTAAAACCCTAACCAACTAGGAAGGTACTAAATGATTTTTAAAACGTTCCGTTGTCCCCGACAACGGTGCCAATTTTTGATGGAGCTTCCACTTACGTGGAATTGCGTGCACCACTAAAAATCCTAAAGATGGTTAGTCTTTAAGTTTAGCCTTTCTTATACTAGATAGAGAACTCCACCCATGTATGCTAAGATACGTGGAAGCCTTATCGCAGTATAGTTAAGGGTCAAATCCACGGGACAACGGTCTTATTGTAAGCAACAAGATGGAAAACGTTAGAATTTCACTTAATCACTTACTAGTAGGCATTTAAATTGAAAGTTGGGTTTTGTTGTTTTAAACTAAGAACATATAAAGTAAGGAAAGCAAGTAAGTCTAAGGAGTTAAACTATGATAAAAGTCACTAGGATGTGATCAGTTTTTCACCGCCACTACACATGGATCCACACATGCAAAGCAAAACATAACCTACAAAAAGAGTTTAGTTAGTTAGTATATTTGTAAACTTAGTTTCCTTTCAGAGAACTAACTACGAGAAGTGCGGGAATTTTGCAACGCCAGCCATTCCCGAACAAATGGTCACCTACTTTACATCATTCCCTTCGCAAAGTGTGTTCCTTGACTTACCAAGGTTGCACTTTCATATGCCAACTGATTCCATTTCATAGTATGAAAGTGCAACGAATGATAGTGAGTTTACTCCACTTCTTGAGATACACTTCTAGATACCGAAACAGATGCATGGTGGATACATGCACCAAGAACCAACATACAAACGAGTTTTGAATCTAATAGTATAAACATAGACAATTCATACTAAAAGATAAAGGATAACACAAGTTGGAGATCAAGCAACATGCATTCATTAAACGTTTTATGTCGAACTGAAAAGATAAAACTCTATATTACAGACTATGGATTACATTTACATGATATGAAAACATGGGTAGCGGGGCTACTCCCCGCACCCTAGTGAAAGAGACTACTCGCTCATGACTAGGACAAAGAAGGAGGCAAGAAGAGAGAGAGTGCATCATCCCCATAAGGGAGAGAGGAAAGTCAACCCCTTAGAGAGAGAGAAACGATCCACCAGCTTCACAGGTTGCGCGATGATGAGATCTCCCTCTTCCCATCGTCTTTGGTGGAGAGAGAGAAAGCAGCTTTGAGATGGAGTATGGGTCTTAGACCGGCAGCCCTAGTGCGGAGGATGGAAATCGTAAGTGCTCTGGAGTGATTGAGGCAGCCTTTGGATGTCTGAAAAGAGCCCCCCCCGATGGAGGACCCTTGGGGTCCTATTTATAGGCCTTAAGTGAAGTCCAAACGGTTTGAAGACCGTTTGGACCTCAAGACCGTTTGGACCTCAGGACTGTTTGGACCTCAAGACCGTTTGGACCTCAGGACCGTTTGGACCTCAAGACCGTTTGGACCTTAGGACCGTTTGGACCTCAGGACCGTTTGGACCTTGAGACCGTTTCGACCTCAAGACCGTTTGGACCTCAAGACCGTTTGGACCTTGAGACCGTTTGGCTTCATGCGGTTTCGGGACCGTGTGACTCCATGCGGTCTTGAGACCGTTTGACTCCATGCGGTCTCGGGACCGATTGGCTTCATGCGGTCTCGGGACCGTTTGACTTCATGCGGTCTCGGGACCGGTTGGCTTCATGCGGTCTTGAGACCGTTTGAATTCATGCGATCTCAGGACCGTTTGACTCCATGCGGTCTTGAGACCGATTGGCTTCATGCGGTCTTGAGACCGTTTGACTCCATGCGGTCTCGGGATCGATTGGCTTCATGCGGTCTTGAGACTGTTTGAGTCCATGCGGTCTTGAGGCTGAGTTAGTCTTTTATGATCTTTTTTTGTGTTTTTCTGCATAAAAAGGGAAAAGTTAGTCTGATAGTATATTTATAATAAGGGGGAAAATTTAGGGATTATGTATATATTTAATTTAGAAAGAGTTTGGAAAACTAAAGAAAAAGACTAAGATAACCATCAAAATTGGAGGTTATCAGTATACTAACCATGCAGGTGTATAAGATGAATTCATAGCCAGGTAAGAGCTATGAGGCATATGTGTTTGAATAACACTGTATCATGTTGATAACTCTTGTTGATGAAATAACATGCATCACCAGTATAAGAAGATAGGTCTAAGAACCTAATGAAGGCTGAGTGCCTAGTGAGGTGGTATCCTCTTGATGATGAGATAAGGGATTGTCATCCCCGGTGATGATGTAAGATGGTGATGATGCCTTGAGAGGCAGTGGCTTTCTGTGATAAGGAATTGAGATCCCAGTACAAGGTGATGATGACAGTAATAATATAACTCACTGCTTATGTGTTTTACAACTTGGTTGCCTCAACAATCCACTTAAAATATACTAATTAATTACATTGGAACTTATCTTGTAGTTTGCCCTGGCCATAGATCCATCATCGTGAGTAGTTGGTGATGGTGAAATAGGTTTATCCCGGGGGATTACCTGGAGCGCATATTGTTGAATATGTGGGGTTTCTCCTAGCTGAAAATAGGAGGATTTGAGAACAAATATGGATGTGTATAGAGAATGGTGTACAGGTACATGGCTCATTGTGATGGATCATGAATGCGTTCATGGCTCGGGAGCACGGTGAATAGGTTCGTGGCTCATGATAAGAAAGGGTAGATTGTGTGAGCTAACCCTATGGTTGAGGCCACTCAAGCAAGATATTGTGGTCCTACTTTGGTTTACGTGCACTGACCACGAAAAGGTGAGGTCATGGAGTCTGACTCTCCCAATGACCTTGTATGGCACCGGTTTTTGGGCTTCGCAGCCAAAGGTTGGATTTGAGCAGGGAAAACTCACTTCCTCAGGGCATAACAAAAGGTAATCCAGCTGAATAGTATATACTGCTTAGAGCAAAACACGGAACATTGATTGAGGTCTTGCTTATATAGTTGATCTAGTTATACCTTGCAGTTATGTGTACAATCCTTATATTTTGTGATAAGTTCTTATAAATCATATCTTATCAATCATGTTCCATAAAGAAATACTTGGTTATATGCCTCCTGGATATCTTGGTAAGATTGATGGTAATAATAGTCTTGCTTAGTATGCTTCTCTTATTATATGTCTTAACCAGCTATCTGCTTTATCTGCTTTAACCTTATGAGGTTTTATAGTTTCGACGGGGAGTTATGTTTCTTGCTGGGACTATGTGTCTCACCCCGTTGCTTTAAAACCTTTTTAGGTGGTCGTACTAGACATGGTGGTGGTCGCAAGGTTGTGGCCTAGCAGCAAGAGGAAGAGCAGTAGAAGGCAAGAGGTGGACATGCTGCTATTTTGATGGTTTTATAGTAGAATCCTAGAGTCATCCATGTACTCTCAGGTCCTCGGAGGTGTTTTGACGACATTTCACGATGACTAGCTGTTGTAATTTTGTATATCCTGTTGTTGGCTTGATAGAGTTTTCTTACAACAACATCTAAGAAAGATGTATCAACTTTTGGGTAATTAGCTTGTGTGGCAGACTACAAATAAGATCAAAGTGATACAACAACAGCTAAAGGCAGCCCAGGACAGGCAGAAGTCTTATGCTGATAACCGTCATAGGCCCTTGGAGTTCCAAGTGGGATACATGGTATATCTTAATGTCTCTCATTAGAAAGGTGTATTTAGGTTTGGGAAGAAGGGTAAGTTGGCTCCCAAGTTTATGGGATCTTACCCTGTGGTGGCACATGTTGGAAAGTTGGCTTACAAGTTGGATCTACCTCCAGAGTTGCATAGGTTGCATCCAGTATTTCATGTTTCTATGTTGAGGAATTGTCATCCAGATACTGAGTTGGTGTTACAGCCTATCGAGGTTGAGTTGGAGGAGGATATATCGTATGTTGAAGGCCATGTGTTGATATTGTATAGGAGAGTGAAGAAGTTGAAGAAGAAGGATACAATGTTGGTTAAGGTTTTGTGGCATCACCGTGGCATGGAGGAAGCCACATGGGAGTTAGAGGATGAGATGCATGGGAAGTGTCCAATCTATTTTCACATTGGATTTAGGGGGCAAAATCCTTGTTAGGAGTGTATGGTTGTATGCCCCCTAACCTAGAGTTTTGCTCAATCGTCTTGCTTAGCATAAATAGATGCATAAAACCTTAATCTAAATGTGATGTGACTTAATAACATGTGACATGCTTATGTTTTAAGTTTAGTCCAGTTTGGATGATGTTTCATCTAGTTATGCTACATGTGTGCTTGTTTTGGGCCAAGTTGCAATTTACTCATGTTTAGGATCTCTCTTGTAATTTGTCACATGTTTGATGTACCTCTTATGTTTTAGCATCTTTTTAGAGAAGGATAGAGAGGTGCATAGGGGTGCCTTATGTCTTGATTGATCAGATGGAATCACATGTTGAAGTTAGTGTTTTGCATGGATGCTTGAGTTGGATGTTCACCCCTTTGTGTGTGGTGATCGATGTGCATTCCTTTGGTATTGTTTGATGTGGTCGAAGAGGTTTTTGAGTAGTGTCTTGAGTTCTTGTGGTCAAAGACCTTTTCCTCTCCTTGGTCGCTAAGGACTCTAGGGTTTGGTCTCTTGGTCGCTATGTTTTTGGTTTCTACTCTTTTTAGGTTGCCTTTTTTTTGCTTTGACTGAAGTGTTTTGGGGACCAAAGTGATCGCTAGCCTACCTTGATATTAATACCCATAACACATGCATGTTCCTATTGCTTGCATGTTCAAGTTTTGAGGTACAAGTGGAACTAGGGGCTTGACACCTAACCCTCCTTACCTCCCTCCTACTCTTGGGTATATATACCCCTATCCTTGCATGCAAGTGATCTCTTTACACTCTCTTTCTCTCTCTCATCCTTGGAGACCATCCCTTGTGATCTTAGTGGGGAGAAGAGCCTAACCTTGGAGCAAGGTAGTTGAACCCTTGCATGTGTGATCTAGGGTTGGATCAACTCCCCTTTGGTGATCCTTTGATGTTCCTTGACCTTGGTAAGTGATCTATCCTTCTTGGTTTTGTTTTATTGCAAACCCTAACTCTTTTCTTAATCTTGGCCAAATCCATAGTCACATAGTATATCTACTTAGGGCTAAACACGATTCACATTGGTTGTTTCCATTGCCTTGCTTCTTGTACTGCTCAGTTGTATTATAATGTGGTAATAGAAATAAACTATTATACATGTTCTTTATATTCCTTCTAAAACATAACATGTTCTACTTATCTATTGTAGCATCTTAACCTGCTTAGTATATGTAATCTATTTTTAAATTACTCATTTAGCTAGATCTGCTCATCTTGTTAATAATGTTATTTTCATGCTTAAGTATAATATGTATTTACAATAGTTGTTGGCGGAGAGTTATATCTCTTACTGGGATATGGGTCTCACCCTTGTGGTTTGCCACATCTTTTTAGGAGGTCATGCACGACATGGTAGAGATCGTGTTGTTGAGGAAGAGCAACTTGGAGATTAGTGAACACAGAAGGTTGGATAATTTGTTGTGTTGTAGTAGAGTCCTATGTATCATCCCTGTACTCTGAGGTCCGGGAGTGTTGTGTTTTTTAGATGTTATGTACCTCGATTCATGTTTTTGGTTGTATGCCTTTAGTTGTATATAAGGTTTGTGTGTGTACAACTTATCTTTTGTAATAGGTGTGTGACAGTTAGCCACTATACATATGTACATACATGTCTTGATATGTGATATGGTACAATTTGAGGACTGTGATGTAATATGTTTCCACACATAATTGTTATATAATATCAATTTTAATATACCATGTTTCATGGTAAAGTGCTTGTTTAGCTATTAATAGCGCACTTTGGTTTTGAGTTATCTCACTTGTGTGGCATCAGGTTGTCACATCCTCATACCCTAGAACATATCTAACACTATGTTCTACATCTCCTCACCTCATATCATAGAATTTACCTTAAAAGAAGGTTTTAAAAGAAAAATTATGTGTTTTTTATGGTGATATCAACTTAATAAATCCAAGGATCATTTCAAGATAAAACATTGGGTAGGCCCTTAGTTACTTATCTTTCTCTTCTTCTTTTGCCACTCCTTAATCCCCCTAAAATATCTTCCTATATAATTGGAGCAAGAATTCTTTGATATTTCTACCTTTTCTTATTAATCTTCTTCTTTACACTAATAAGGAAGACTAAAGTTGGAATCTGCCAAAAAGTTGTTGAAATGAAGAGTTCTTTCTTACCCCAAGAGAATAAGCATGAGTTTCCTCCATCTACCTACAACGAAGGGGATGAGATAATTATAATCACAAGAAACTAATAACTAAAACCACTTTCACCTTCATCCACCATGAATTCATGCAAATTGACAACTCTAACTAATTAATAAATATAAGGCCTAGAATTATTCTTCCTTTAAATCCTATTGTGTCAATAAAAATATTATCCAAAAATGATTTTATGTGCTATCTCACTATTTAATTTATCTTAAAGTAATGCAAGTTGAAGGAATTTATCATCCTATTTGGGGAGGCCTTGGCGATCCAGGCTCGGGTGATGATGAAGATTTTGAAGACCTTTGAAAGGAATCTAAACAATAGTTTTCAAAGACTAAATTTAGTCTCTTATTCTTCCAAAAAATGCCTAGACTCATCAAAAGGCGAGTGTGCTGCATCACTAGAATAGCTAAGGTCTCAAATCTAGGGAGGCACCTCGGGGTACCAGTAGTGCATGGAAGAGACTCAAACAAGCTTTACATGGACCTGGCAACTAGAATCCAGTGAAAGATTGGAGGTTGCGTGTAATGATCTCACTTTATAACATCTCCCAAGTAAGGAAGACCCAAAAAGTTGAGATTCATTACCTAAATTTCTAGAGGATCCAGATTTAACCAAATAATAAATAATAGCAAATAATTTCCATTAGTTCAAATATTATTTACAAATTACTCCTCTAAGGAGTTACATGAATTTCTATCATCAAAACTATACATATGAGAAGAAGTATCCATCTAATCCTCCTTACAAGTTAACTTTAATGTCTTCAAGTAATTTCATTTGTCCATCATATCTTGATATCTTCATATTTAGCATGTACTTAAAATGCCATGAAACCAAAAGCAAAAATCAGTATATTGTTACAATGCATATGTGGGGTGCATGCAAAGGTGTGCAAATATTATAGCAACATAGGATCAATCAATACTTGCAAATAAGAACTGGCATTTTCTTCACATATTCTCATCTGTATGTGATACTCATAGTGGCATTATAACTGAATAGTATAAAAATAAACACCCACAATTTAGTTGTTCAATCCTCGAGAAATCCTCAGAAAACACCTACAAACTATATTGCGGTTATTCATAAGCGTAACCATGTACCTCTTATAGAACCATGTATATTATTAAATCATACTTTAAGCATTTCATCCAATCAAGCAAGCAAAGAGGAATCCAATCATTTGATCTGCATGTATGTAAATCCTAAAGTGTCACCATCACATTAAACCGATTAAACCCTACTAAGGTCATAATCTAGGGTTTTGGTTTGTCTCAGGGTTTAGGATATGGATTCAAGGCTCAAGCCCTATTTCCCACACATATTGATCATTAGGTGACCTATTTTCTAGATCCAACATATAATTCTCATTATGATTACTTGGATCCAATTAGCTTCATTAACAACATAACAAACTATGATCTTTAACCCTAATTCTTCAAACTCATTATATTCACTTTGGAAACCCAAACTATCATAACTATGGTCATGATCATGTTAAACTAGCATTATATCCCACAATATCATATTACATCACAAAGAAACATATTTAACATGATTACCAATTTATTCATAAAAAACTAGGGTCTTTATACACTAATTAACACCTTAGCACATACTAGCACCATTTTTAGAAATAGAAGCAAAATTAGAGTAAGTAAGTATTTTTTTAGATTCTTCTCATTTTTCTGATCAATTTTCATATATAACATGTCTCAATTTGACCATCCTAGTAATTACTACGCTTTTTTCAATTTAAATGCATATCGATCAATCAGATATGGCCATGTTAGTGAATTCTATTAGCATTGCCTTTATCTTGGTCGGCTCAGAATTGGGGGGGCTCACTATCCTCGGGTCTTGAACATGCAATAAGGGGTGTATGAGTCTTTTGACTGTGCTCTTCTCCTTCTTCATGTAGGGTGATCCTATACCTGACGAGCCCGCTCTAGCACATGTTCATAGAGCGTGACTCATGCCCAACACTATCGAAGGAACCATGGTGGATCTCTCCCTTCCTCCACCTTTCACCTCAACCACTCTGTCTCCTCCATCTCCACCAACTACCACTGTGGTGACCCCATCATCTAGTTCTCCATCCCTACCTTCCTCACCCATCAGGCTTTGGCAGTGCTAGAAGGGTGAAGGAGGAATCTTGTAGGTCATGGATGGTGGTCAGACCTCCCTAGGGGATGAAATAAGTGTAGATAAATATGGATAGGGTATGCTTACACTTGTTCCTAATTGTAGGCCAAGCTACCACCTATTGCAACCATTTTTTAGGTCATCCCGAGATGGCTCCATGCCGAAGGAACTGGGGCGTTCAAGGCATAGGGACTCCTCGTAGAGTTTCACTATGCACTACTGTGGCCAGGGCCAAATCATCTATTGGCAGGGGCTTCCTCCAAAATCCTCTCTCTCTATATACCTCTTAGGAAAAACCCTATTGGCTCCCATGAAGGGAGGGAGAGAGAGATTGTCCATTGAGAGAAAAATTGGGTTTCCCCTTTCTGCATGCCCATAGGAGAGAGAGAAATACTTGTACACTAGAAAAGGAAGGTGATTATTACACTTTAACCACCACCCCAACATATTTATTTCCAAAAGTCACGTTCATATTCTTAATACAAGCCATAAAAGGACAATCACTTCTTTCCATTATCATATTTTGGATTTTGCAAACCCAAAATCCATAAAGGAAAGTATAACTCATATGGCATATTTTGGATAATATAGTTGATCATAGATCCAAAAGGAATCACTTAATGACTTGGGGTCTGGACTATTCATTCTCTCTCTCTCTCTCTCTCTTTGATGTATCCCTTACATCGATTATAGGAACACAACAATATATTTCCTCAATTTATATCTATAAGTTAGGATTTATTGGGACATTCTTCATCATACCAATCTTGCTCTTTAAGCATTTATTTTAAATTATATCATGGTATATCCTTTTCCTCCCATTTTCTAGAATTCTCTTCTTTCCATTATTATTTTCAATATACCAAAGATTGGAACCAAATAATACTAATTGATATCTCGAAACATGTGCTGTCAAACTATTTAGATAATTACTCTTTAATTATCCAAAACATCACATGTCTTGTTTTCTGTTGGAAACTTGCATATTACCTCATACATATATTATCCAATTAATTTACAAAGCCATTAATATTTATTCGTACACAAAATCTCTGATTCCTTGGTCTTGTTCCCCAAGGACATATTTGCAACACAAATAGTCTCAGGCCTTTATATGGGCCATGGGTTGCACCCATGCCACAAAGGTAACTTTTTCATTCCATCAACAATACAATTGGAGAATTATTTATCATTTAGTGTCTTGCATTTATATAATTCAATTTTACCATAATTGAGGATATTACATTCACCCCTCCTTAAAATGAATTTTGTCCCCAAAATTCAATCCAAATAAGCTTAAGGGGAACACTAACACATCTTAGTCTCAAACCTTAGGGTTAGCAACCCTTCTTGAATATCTTAAACAACTTTTATTTGTATACACATTCTTCAGATTATTACTAAGATTCGTACCTAACCTTAATTCAAGGTACATCGACATCCTTAGTATTTTCATGATATCATTTCTTGGGGATTACATGTTCATTAGTGATCACCACTTCACTTGGTGATTACCTTTTGACCTAGGTTTCCAATATGTTATTCAATTATTTCCTCATAAGGGTGAGGTAACACCTCCAACCTTAGATCATGTCATTAAATTTTCAACTTAGGATATTCATTCTCATATGTCAATTTTAAGTGTAACATGTCTCTACCCAATCTCTCCCACTCATAATGAAATTAAATAAGCACTTGACAATAGTCCAAATACAAGGTTCATCACATTCCAAGAGCAGAGTTGGTGTATCCACACATTATCTTAAAATTTTGCATTTTAGGTTGAATCGTTCTGAATGTGACTTTAAACCATATATATTTTTTCCTTCCCAATATTCTTATATTTCATGAACTCAAGTGTCTTTCTCACTCTTTTATACACAACTCTTCTTAAGATTTCATCATTACATGATTTCTTATATCTTTTATATTTACACCTCATATCTCATTAACCTTAGCAATTTCCTCAAGGTCTCTAGAGGTGCATGTACTTTTGGAGTGATCTCATCCTTATTCATCTAGGGAGTGCCTCTCACATTCACCCCTTGGGCGTTATGAAATCATGAAGGTGGGAAATCTCCTGAGTCATGGGTCTTGGATAAACATAGTTGTTACCTACCGACCAGATGGTCATATACATTCAAGGCACAATCATCTCCCATTCTTATCAGTCTTATGTACCTTTAATACTCCCTACTTGACCTTAGGATTGACTTAGGATTCTACCCTTTACAAGGGTTTCTTTGAGATGTCATCACTCCATTCTATTTCATTACACATGTAGCTTGAGGTTTCTCTAATAACATCCAAGAACATCATATTCTATAAAATTCTTTCACCCAAATTTACTTCATTTCTTAGGCCACACATAGTTTACTTTATGTCCCTTCATTAGGTTCATGGTGACCTTCTTGTCTGGGCTTGGTCCCACACTATATGTCACTTCCATCGTGATTTTTGCTCATGTCCCTTAGAGAAGGCATACATGGGTCCAAAGAATCATATATGTGCTTGCACGGTTCACACACTTAATCTCTCAAGCTTCAATGACATTTATTATTACCTCAATTCTTAAATAGATTGGTCAACTTACCCTTCTAGGGAAGGTCCTAACCTACAATGTCTTCTTGACTCATAGGAGGAGGTTAGGATCTCTAGCCACAACCTGACCCCAAGGTATTAGGGTTTTGCCTCCCCCATGGGTCCTTTTCCCAATCTTGGGTTGACCCACCCCAGGTCGAGACACTAACCCTAAAAGTTTCATATTTTCAAATGTACACTTTTTGTTACAACTTCTTAACTTTTATCCTTTTTCTCTCTTGGTAAGCCCTCTCTTTAGGGGAGCCTCTTTATGAGGAACCCTCTCTAAGAGTTTTAGCCCCTACAGTGGACATTCGTAACCTTCCCTCACCTGAGCTTGATTAAATACATATGCATTCCTTTACGGGCTTGGCCTATGGTAATCTTCCTTTCCGGGCTTGATGACCAATCATTCCCATAATGACTTTATTTCACCCCTACTATTTAACTCACCATAGGTGTCCTATTTATGGTTTAATCAAATTATACCCATAAAATGAGTTGTTTGTAAGTTACTAATGTTTGTTAAAACTTTTCTAATTAATACCTTGCTCCACATGTACACATGCATGGGAGACTAGACCACCTAACTCATTTATATTTTTCTTATTCCTTTTCACCCTAATTAGGGCTCATATGGTTAGGGTTTTCTATCTCATCCGCACTACTTCCCAATTCATAGGATTATGGTTTAGTATGCCGGTTAGGGTCTACACCCTGCCCCTTAGGGTTTCAATGTGCCTTAACCCACTAGGGTTTTCCTAATCTAACCCTAGTTCCATATAGGGTTTACCCTTGCAAACCCACAAAACAACTTTCTTTACTTTATTTCCATATTACATGTACATTATTATTTCCATGTTACATGCACATCAATTGGCATAGGATGTCTTAATCCTACTTCTTCTCAAAAATCTTAACTTGAGATGAGGAGGGAAATTCCTTTTACGGTTTATTAAGTAGAGGATGAGAAGGGGATGAATCAAGATGAGAAGAAACCCTAAAGGTATTTTACTTTGTGCAAAATCTTCTGACTTTGGCCAGGCAGGATGCACGAGCATGAGACTCCTCATAAGACGACTAGTGGTGTGGAGGAAAGTTTTTCCAACCCCAGGGTCGTGGTCCCTTCCAGACACCATCGTATTTAAAAATGTTCTAAAAATTCCCTCATATTTCTATAGATTACTTGAAATGTTAAACTATTAAATATTATTTGAAAATCTAGAGTTCTGATGTCAAATTTAACAACCTCATTTTCAGCATCTCCCAATCAAGGAAGACCCAAAAAGTTGAGAACCATTACCTAAAATTTCCCAAGGAGCCAGATTTAACCAAATAAAAAATAATAGCAAATGATTTTCATTAATTCAAATATTTTTTACAAATTACTCCTCTAAGGAGTTACATGAATTTCTATCATCAAAAATATACACATGAGAAGAAGTATCTATCTAATCCTCCTTACAAGTTAACTTTAATGTCTTCAAGTACTTTCATGTACATCATATCTTGATATCTTCATATTTAGCATGTATTTAAAACATCATGAAACCAAAAGCACGAATCAGTATATTTCTATATTGTGTACCTGAGGTGCATGCAAAGGTGTGCAAATATTATAACAACATACAATCAATCAATACTTGCATAAAGAACATGCATTTTCTTCACATATTCTCATCTTTATTTTATACTCATAGTGGCATTACAATTGAACATAATGTAAATAAACATCCAACAATTTAGTTGTTCAATCCTTGGGAAATCCTCAGAATACACCGGCAAACTATATTGCAGGTAGTCATAAGCATAGCCACATACCTCTTGTAGAACCTCACATATTATCAAATTATACTTTAAACATGTCATCTAATCAAGCAAGCAAAGAGGAATCCAGTCAATTAATCTGCATGTATCTAAATCTTAAAGTGTCACCATCACATTAAACTGATTAAACCCTACTGGATACCTGATGTAGGGTTTCAGTTTGCCTCATGGTTTAGGATATTGATCAAGGTCTCAAACCCTATTTCCCATGCATATTGATCATTATATGAAACCCTAATTACTATATTAAACATATCCTTTCATTATTATTACTTGGACTAGATTAGCTTCATTAACAACATAGAAAACTATGATCTTTAATCGTAATTCTTCATATGCATGATTATTCACTTTAGAAACCCAAACTGTCTTCATTATGGTCATGATCATGTTAAAATACCATTATATCCCACAATATAAGATTACATCACAAAGAAACATATTTAACACGATTAACAATTTATTCATAAAAAATTAGGGTCTTTATACATTAATTACCACCTTAGCACATATTAAAATCACTTTTACAACTAGAAGAAAAATTAGAGTTTGTAAATATTTTTTTTAGATTCCTCTTATTTTATCGCGACATCGGTGAATTCTTTTTTCACTAACCTTTTTCTTGGCCGACTCAGAACTGGGGGAAAATACCTCATTGTCCTTGGGTCTTGAACATGCGAGAAGGTGTGTACCAGTCTTTTGACTATGTTCTTCTCCTTCTTTGCGTAGGGAGATCCTACGCCAAACGAGCCCACTCAAGCGCACATCCCCATGGTGCAATTCTTCGCCCAACGTTACTGGAGGTGCCATGGTTATGCTCTCCCTTCCTCCACCTTGCACCTCTACCACCCTGGCTCCTCCTTCTCCACCAACTACCTCCATGGCAACCCATGTATCTGGTACTCCATCTATGCCTTCCTCTTATAGCAGGCTTCAGTGGTGCTACAAGGGTGAAGAAGGAATCTTGTAGGTCATGGATGGTGGTCGGACCTCCCTAAGGGATGGCAATGGTGTAGAGAAAGATGGAGAAGGTACACCCACACTTGTTCCTGATTGTGGGCCAAGATACCACCTGTTGCAACCATTTTGCAGGTTTGTCTGATATGGCTCCACACTGATGGAACTGGGGTGTTTGAAGCACATGAACTCCTCATAGAGTTTCACTATGAACTGTTGCGACTAGGGCCAAATTCTCTGGTGGAAGGGGCTTCCTCCACAATCCTCTCTATATACATCTTAGGAAAAACCCTATTGGCTCCCATGACGGAGGGAGAGTGAGATTTTCCATCAAGAGAAAAACTAGGTTTCCTCTTTCAACATGCCCACATGTGAGAGAGAGATACTTGTACACTAGCAAAGGAAGGTTATTATTACACTTTAAAGACGACCCCAACATCCTTCTTTCCATAAGTCATGCTCATATTCTTAAAACAAGCCACATCTTTCCATCATCATATCTTGGATTTTGCAAACCCAAAAGCCATAAAGGAAAGTACAACTCATATGGAATATTTTGGATAATCTAATTGATCATAGATCCACAAGGAACCACTTAATAACTTGGGGTCTATATTATTTTTTTCTTCTCTCTCTCTCTTTAATATATCCCTTAAATAAATTATAGGAATGCATTAATATATTTCCTCTATTAATGTATAATAAGTTAGGATTTATTGGGATGTCCTTAATTATACCAAATTTTCTCTTTAAGCATTTATTTTTAAAAATACTACTATCTCATGGTATATTCTTTTCCTCCCAATTTCTAAAATTATCTTCTTTCCATTATTATTTTGAAGTATATCAAAGATTAGATCAAAATAATACTAATTGATATCTCAAAACATGTATCACCAAACTGGCTAGATAATTACTCTGTAATCATCTAAAACATCACACATCTTATTTTCTTTTAGAAAACTTGCATATTGCCTCATATATTGATTATTCAATTATTCATAAATCCATTAAAATTTATTTGTACACAGAATCTCTTATTCATTTGTCTTGTTCCCTAGGGACATATTTGCAATGGAAATAGTATCATGGGATTTATATGGGCCATGGGTTGCACCCATACCACAAATGTAACTTTGTCATTCCACCAATAATACAATTGAAGAATTATTTACCATTTCATGCCTTGCATTTATATAATTCAATTTTTACTAGAATTGAGGATATTACACTAGGCCAATAGGACCTTGTCGATGATAGGACAAATCACTCTAGACAAAGCAAAATTTTGGGCCCAACTGCTACATACATGATGGACACAACAAGAGTGCCAGTCTCAACATGGAAATAGATTGATCAAGTGATACATTGTTTGTTTGGGCTGGAAAGGAAGGAACAAGGGGGACACATCTGGTGGCTTGGAGGTAGATAATGACTCCCATTATATAAGGGGGTTTGGGGTTCAAATCAACTCAAGAACAAAAGGAAGTGTTGCTTGTGAAATCTAGTGGAACTTTGTCAAAAGGAGGGTCATCCACTAGGTACAACTCATGATAGACAAATGCGCACAGATACATGTTTTTCTAAGAGTGGTTCCATGATGTGGCGATCCATATATAAATAAGAGTTTTTGGTGAAAGAAACTACTAGAAAGGTTATATGCAATGGGGAGGGAATGAATGCATGGAAGGATAGATGGATATATGGAGATATATACCTAGAGATACACCATAATATACTATTCCTTTAGAGTTGGAGGATCTCATAGTGTCTTGCATGGTGCAAGAAGAAGGGGAGTGGGATATTGCCTTCCTAGAATCATGGTTTATACCAGGGACGAGGAGACAAATAGAACTTATGCTAGCCCACATGTAGACTACAGAAGGGACAACTGGTGCTGGATGGTAGGAACACATGGACATTTTTCACTATCACTGCGTACGAAATGCTGGTAAACACAAAAGCAAGACCAACTACTAGGTCAATGGTACTCAATTTCATAAAGTGAGGTTCGATAAGACATAAAGGCCTTCATGTGGCTAGTCACCCACGAGAGACTGTTGACAAATGATCTAAGGTGTAGAAGATAGATGACAACCCATGGCATATGTGGAAGATGTGGGAAAGACAATGAAACTAGTCTTCATGTATTGTAGGGCTTTTCAATCACCCACCACGTTTGGACGAAACTTTTAGGGCAATTAAACCAAACCCAAGACTTCTTTGCTTCTATATTCTATCACTAAATGGCTAGCACATGCTTGGAACATCACCACAAATGCAAGAAGCTGGAGGCACATGTTCATGACAATGTGTTGGCTGCTATGGAAGGCGAGGAATGAACCCATCTTCCAATCCAAGGACATGACATGTATCGAGATGACAACCGGGATAAAAGTGGAGGTAGAATTGCAGGAGAAGGCGTATGGTAGGGAAGAAGGCCAGTGTAAGGGTAACCCGAAGAAAATACACTGGAAGCACCCCTCTCCAATTTAGACAACGCTCAACTTTGATATGGCAATTAGTGGGCAGAACAAGAGATCATGTATGAGTTGGTTGCTATGGAACACACAAGGTCACTGGATCAAGGGTCGTGCCACATGCTTCAGTTGTACTGACCCATTAGAGGGGAAACTGATGACAATAGAGAAGGACATGAAACATATGATCGACCTCTGAGTTAAGGACTGCATTATCACATGATCTATACAACCTCGAGCCTCTCTGAGAAATTCATCACAAGGAGCAAAGAAACACCAGCAAAGTTTCGCCCACATGCCATCAACATATGGCGGCCAGGGACGATATTGAAGCAATATACACTAGAACACACGATTGAGGTAGCCAATGGACTGACAAAGTGGTACCTCAAGTTGGCGGACCCCAATATAGTTCTTCTGAGTTGCCTAACATATGTATTGGAGGAGTTTAATCATGATGTGGAAGTGTGTAACACACCTGAGGGGTGTCAAGGAGTAGAGTGTAACATTATCAAAACTAATAAAGAAAAAAGATCTAAAAAACATGTACAATTCTTTTTACGATTGTCAAAACAAACAAACAAACAAACAAATCAAACCTCTACGTTCTTACCTTTGCCTATGTGGCTATGGCTCCAAAAGCCCCATCAACTCTTTGTGGTTTGCCAACTACTTTTATGGCCATATATAATTACTCTAATGAAAAAGACTACCTACCCATACACGAATCTGGAACAAAAATATTAACTATAGAAAGGGGGATAACATGACATGCTAACGCGGGAAACATATCTTGTACCTTAAAAAACATTTTTGTAATCAATCAACCTTGCAAATCTTTAGAATGGAAGTGGAATGTGACGGACCGTCTTGGGAAGGAGGTTTCTAATAATCAAGTTTATACAAGCATATACTACTATTAAATGCCAATAGGAATGTATTTGTCAAAATATTGAATCGATAATCTAACTTAAGATTACAATTGTACTCAAAACTTTAAATAATGTTGTACTAACATAGGAATCTAAGGCCCCGTTTGATTTGTGGGACATTGGGTCAGACAGGATTCTAATCCCATCAAAAATCCAAATATCATGTTTGGTTACATAAAAAGAAAGTTAAGACGGCATGTAGACGGTAGTAGAGTCCCAGCTCATTGGATTTTTCAGTTCCGCCTTACGCTTAAGAGTATATTTGCCATAAGAAGATGGGGTCTTCTATGGAGTTTCATCACAGAAGTCAAGCCTAAAATGTATCTTCAAAATTCGGTCCGAACATGCTTGACTCGTAACTCGATGATGTATATTCTAATAATCATTTTTTCCCCGTGATCTACTATTCTACTGCAAGCTTAGGCTATGAGAACTGCTCTCTGCCTCTCTCTCCCACCCCTCTCTCTCTCCTCCACCCCCCTCTCTCTACCCGCTTCATTCTCTATAAACCGTCCAGCGGTCTGCAACCCGTTTGTTCGCGTTCCCAATCATCTCTGCAGGAGCACAGGGAGCAAAAAGCCGGCTTCCTCCTGCTTTGATCCCCAGGTGCTAGCCAAGTCTCTCATCTCGTCTCTCTCCCCTTCACGAAGCCGCTGTCTTCCTCCTACCCCGGCCCAACCGCCGCTTGCCAAGCGCGTCGAATGAGACACTAGTCTCTGGGTCGGCGGTGGTGGGCGACAGCGTCGTGGTAGGTCGATCCTCGCGGCGTCATCCATTTCTTATTCATTTTTGCCAAAAAGCAGGTACAGATCAGGAGGAGGAGGGAGCAGGTTGCACCCAAAAAAGTGAAGTCGGGCTTCTATTTTATCCTCCCCTTTTAAGCATAACGAGAAAAAACAGCGGGTGATTTGCCTGCCATAAATCAGAGCTGCGTCGTCCTTCGCCAGCGCCCGGTGTCGGAGCTGTTCCCGCCGCAAAGTTTGGATCTTTCCGGTCGGGAAAGCGGGGTCGTCACCCACGAGAAGGGCGGAACAGGCATTCAACGTCTTTTGTAGTTGTGCTAGATGGCTTCTTCCGGAGGTGACAGGTGGTGGAGGAGCTACCGGCGGCCTGCAGGCGCCACCGTCGTCATGGCGGCGTTGGGCTACCTCCTTGTGGCCGTCTCGGCCGAGCGGAGCTTGAAGGGCGAGCAGGAAGCGGAGGCGGTGACTATCTCAACTTACCTATCCAGGGCAGCAAACTTCCTCTGGAAGCCTGACGAGTCCGGCTACCAGCACGTCTGGCCGGTAAACAATACATAGCTCACGCCTTTCCCCATAGCCGCCTCTCTTCTGTTTTCGTTCCTTTCATTTCCGTATGTACGATGAGCCCAAGCACGGTTTCTCTCTTCTCGCAGCCGATGGAGTTCGGGTGGAAGATCGTGGTGGGGTCCTTCATCGGCTTCCTCGGCGCGGCGTTCGGGAGTGTAGGCGGCGTAGGCGGTGGAGGGATCTACGTGCCCATGCTCACACTCATCATCGGATTCGACCCGAAATCGTCCACTGCCATATCCAAATGTAAAGTTTGAGCAACCAACTGTCACGCTCCCTCGCTTTCTCGTGATCATAAGAGCTCGATTCTCGTTTTTAGCTCAATTTCCCGTTTTGTACCGTCTTCGCATGTTTTTCCCTGACCGGACGTTGGATTTCGATGGCTTGTCGTCTTGTTCGGAAATAAAAACCTCCGGTTCTCGACGGATCCAACGTGTTCTTGTCGTATGTTTGGATGCTATCTAGGTTATTCCTATTCTTAGAATCTCTTCCCTTTGTACATTTGACGTGATCTGGTTGCCGGACAGTATGACGATTAGCTTGCGAGCGTTCAAGAAATAGATAACTTTAGATTAGAATCCATTTTCACTCTTATGGCCCTGTTCAAGAAATAACTGCTGACGCTAAAATGCTTCTGTTTTTTCTTTTCAACTTTCCGCCACATATCCATAAGCAACGACTCCACCATCCTGCTTGTTCTGGGCAATTGTTGAATTTTGTACTCAGATTCTAGATCTCAGATATAACGGATCTAAACAATCTCTAGATTTGTTTTTTCTTTTCAACTTTCCGCAACATATCCATAAGCAACGACTCCACCATCCTTCTTGTTCTGGGCAATTGTTGAATTTTGTACTCAGATTCTAGATCTCAGATATAACGTATCTAAACAATCTCTAGATTTGTTTTCTAGCAGTTGACCTTCAACTTGCACATGATAGCTCTCACCATCTTGCTACTTAGAAATTTGAAAAGAGCATCTTTCTTCCCACTTTTACGCCTCCACCGTTTGTTCTGAACGCCTATCTGAATGTTAATGCTCGGGCTGGCAAAGCCGGACCCAACACCACCTAAACAGGGTTGGGTCTGAGTTTTCTAACCTGACCCAACATCAACAAGAACCCAAAGAACTTGAAATTACTCTAGGGAGGTGTCTAGGTTTGGTCTTTAGACTTGAATCGGCCTTACTTGACCCAAATCTCATAATTTTCTATTTAAATAAAGTACAACTTTACTTTTTAAATTATGCATATATCAATAAAAAAATTATTATAAAAAAATCACTAAATGTTGTATTTCTTTTTTATTCATGTCAGCTACTATGCCTTTAGTGTAAATTTATATTGCTAAATTTCATTAAAATTATCGATACCAATATCAATCTATGTTGGCCACCGGTGCATTGCGGCAGCCCTTAAACACCTACCTGCCTCATTTCAGCCTGCACTGGGTTATGGGTTCCTGTGGGAATTCTTCCCCTCTTTGGCCCTCCCATATTTTACTAATTTTGTTGTAGAATTAGGTGGTAAAATCTCTTCAGAGATAATGACAACTGTTTATACAGTTTCATCTTTGATTATTAGAATAAACTGTTTGATGACACATCATTTTAATTCTATGTTTAAACAACTATAGCTTTATGATGAAAGTTGGGTTTTGGATTTTTGGGTTTGTGGGCCTGATGATATAACCAGAAATTATTTTGAATATTGGTTAGGGGTCTAGGAGGTTAGATCTGAAGACATGGAGGTGACTTGGAATAAAGCCTAGTCAACATCCGAACTTGATTGCTAGTTCCAGTTCCTGCTGCGAGAAATTGTTTTCTTAAAACACCGATTCTGAGTTTAAATCTTTTCTTTTCATATGCTGTGGGTGTACATTTTGTAGAGTAACCTGTCAGAGTCCATAACTCCACTACTTGATGTTTTGCATTAAGTCCCTGACTAATAAAAATTGTGTTGCTAACTCTGCAAATGAACTTACGGTATCGCTTGGTTTATCAGGTATGATCATGGGCGCAGCAGGTTCCACTGTCTATTACAATCTCAAATTGAGGCATCCCACTCTCGATCTTCCGATAATTGACTATGACCTGGCCCTCCTTGTGCAACCTATGCTTATGCTTGGTATCAGCATTGGTGTTGCATTTAATGTGATTTTTGCTGACTGGATGGTCACTGTTCTGCTGATCATATTGTTCTTGGGTAAGTTGGGTTATTTTTTATAGTCCTTACTTTTAATGTCTAAATGTTTATCTCTTAACATCAATTTTATCCCATACAGGTACATCAACCAAGGCCTTTTTGAGAGGTATTGATACATGGAATAAAGAGACAATTGCTAAGAGAGTAAGTCTATTTGAAATAAACTTTAGGCCCGATTGAAAGTTGAAAACTCATATATGATGTTTGCAATGTATCAGGAAAAAGCAAGTCGTGCCAATTCAAATGGTAAATGTTGTTCTAGTAGTGTAACAGTTTACATAAATCGTCTGAATCTTATGCTGTATAGTGTTGCATTTTTTTCCCTGACGAAACTGACTCATTTCTTCTATATATATCAACAGGAGCTGGTTCTGAGGTGGAATACAAACCTCTTCCAAGTGGTCCAGAAAATGAGAATAAGAAAGTAGCAAAGTCAGGCGACGAGGCAGAGGTAAATCTCATAATATCAGTGATGTGTTCACAGTAAGCGTCCTATCTAGACTCTTGAAAAAATTATCTTGTTGTCCACGTCAGGTCCCAATCATGGAAAATGTCTGCTGGAAGGAGCTTGGTCTTCTTGTCTTTGTTTGGGTAGCATTTCTTTTCTTGCAGATCGCAAAGGTAACATATGATATAAGCCTTCAAATTCGTTATTCATAATTTGCTATGATATTTTACCTTTAGGTTAATGTCTTCTGACACTGGTAGTTTCTTGCTTCAGAACAATACCGAGAATTGCACTGTCTGGTATTGGGTATTAAATTTGTTACAGGTTAGAATCAATCCCGGTTTACATTCATATTCAATCTTTCGAGATCACGAACACGATATAATTTGATTTCTATCACCACAGGTGCCTGTTGCTGTGGGAGTCAGTTTGTATGAGGCAGTGAGCCTGTACCAAGGAAGGAGAGTGATTTCATCGAAGGGTGGAGCCACGGATTGGAAGGTCCACCAGCTAGTACTATACTGCGCATTTGGCGTAATTGCTGGAATAGTTGGTGGCCTACTTGGACTTGGAGGAGGTTTCATTTTGGGTCCAATGTTCTTGGAGCTAGGAATCCCACCTCAGGCCAGTTTGCATCTTATGCTTTATTATCTGTTCGGACATGGCTTTCATTTTCCTATTCAGTGAATAGTTCATACTTTGCTTTTGTTTAAGATATGCGCAAATAAGTAGAATAAGACACTATCCATTACAGGTGTATGTGCTGCTACGACAGATGCCAGTTAATAAAGAAAACAGTGAATGAGTTTCTAAACCTTATTAAGGAGGGATTCTTGATTTGGTAGTTATTTCCATTATTTGGGTCTTCCACTTCTGCTCCCAAGTTATTCCACCTTGGTTGCATTCTTCATGTACAGTAGTACGTTTGTTAGCTTACATATCGGACAATTCCCTGATCTCTGGATTATTTTCTTATATATTTGATCTCAATACATATTTATGTGATTTTGGTATCTTGAATTTTCTTTATCCTAAACTAAACTGCTAGTAGCTGTTAGCTGGTAGCTTTTCCATAGGGTGAAACAGGCCGGACACTCCCACCTGTTAGGTGCAAGTGGGTTCAGAGGTTCCTGTCTCAAACAGATAACAAGGCATCTTTTGCCTTGTGACACCAAATGACACCTATCATACGAACTGCATGTTTTGTCCTTTCAATCTCTGCATGCCTACTTTTACCTATCATACGAACTGCATGTTTTGTCCTTTCAATCTCTGCATGCCTACTTTTACCAAGCAGTGCTCATAAGCCTATGTTTCTGCAGGTGTCTAGTGCCACTGCGACGTTTGCAATGACATTCTCGTCCTCTATGTCTGTCGTAGAGTACTACCTTCTGAGGCGATTTCCTATGCCATATGGTAAGTTTACTGAACTGTGTTGTGCATCGCTAACTAATATTGCATTTGTTGATTTCAGAACACTTTTTTAGTGTTTATTAGTGATCATCCATAATAAAATACTATTCGGATATACTAAGTGATGTTATGGAGATTTTTTTAACAAAACCTCACTAATGTTTTTACTTCTTTTCTATTAAATAGATTAACGGTACAGTTACACCCCTAAAACTACATACATCCGAGGCATCATAAATTCATAACATATAACTTTGGTTGCACAATACGTAGTTGGTTAGGATGTTCTACCTAAAAAGGGAGGGCCATCACAGGTAGAACTCCCTGTACACCAATCTAGGTGTATATTGTGAATAAGTAATAAGTGGAACTCTCCTGGCTATGTTGCAATGTTGGTCAGTAGGCTAGCCTGTCTATTAAAGGCTTTGGGTTTTTGGGACTCTAGTTAGAGGCGAAAGATCTTTTCTGAGTTCTTTAACTTGATGATTATTCTATTGAAATGGGCTGTTAAAAGCAACTGTTGTCTTTGAATTTTCTACAAACTATTCGGAATGATAACTTTTCCGATTAAATATTTTATTGATCATTTTAAACCCCTTTTTGCAAAATCATAACTTCTCCAATTAAATATTTTATTGATCATTTTAAACCCTTTTTTGCAAAATCATCAGTTGATATGTGGTAAATTAATCTCTTTGATGGTGCTTTCTGGCAGCTATATATATGGTTTGTGTGGCAACAATCGCTGCCTGGGTGGGACAACATGTCGTCAGGAAGATCATTATCATCCTCGGAAGAGCTTCTCTTATCATCTTTATTTTGGCTGGAACTATTTTCATCAGTGCCATATCACTGGGTGAGTTCATTTATATAAATATATCTAAGCTTTGCTTTCAATCGATGATTGAGTTAACCAATATTGTACGCAGAGCTTTCATAAGTACTGATGGTGCTGTCTATTTTCTGACAGGTGGAGTTGGAATTTCTAATATGATTTACAAGATCGAGAATCACGAGTACATGGGTTTTGAAAACCTGTGTAAGTACAAGGCATAGCGACGGGGATAAGCTGATGGAATTTAATTTAGCTCGAAAGTTGAGAACCCAATAGAAGGAAAGATAAGCACAGGTGTATTTCCTTACATTAGTTGGTGACTTAGGCTCTCATTCATATCCTCGCGGAAACAGAAAGCCCTCGTCCCTCCTGGCCTCAAGCACATGGCCTCCGTGCCTTCTGTAACAATTTTTGCTTCACATGTTTAGTATGCAGTAGGACTGTAGCGTTGGATCCCTTGTGTTACAGTTTAAATTCGAATCAGTAGATTTGTAAGCTTATTTCTGATACGATATTCAATTGCAAATGGAAGATGTATTGATATCATTGGATGACTGATATCATATTGTCACAATAATAAAGATGTAAAATATTTGTTTGTGCATTGAAAAGTGTACTTGGTCGTGTTCTTCCAGAAAGTATATGAAGTTCGCGATAGATTCTGGTAATGTTTCTATATGAATTGACCGAGAGGGGCTGAGCAGACAAGTCACGTCTTAGGACAACCATAACAGTGGCATGGGTAAAGCTTTGCTTCTGTAGGGGTTGTCGAAGTGTCTCTACGCTGAAAAATCAAGTGTTTCAATAGACTCTGAATTTGTACTTCTTTGGGTAACGAAGAGTGAAAGTGCTCGGATTGCAATGAGGCTTGATTTGATTGGGTATATTCCAGGTCAATTTGGGTTAGTATTTGGGTATTTTTGGATTGTCAGATCTATCTGTATTACGGCCTTTCCCGCATTTGCATAATCTAGGTGTAAGATAACGCTCGTCTTTAGTAATTATGTAAAACAGTAATTTATGTTTGGAATCGGTGGATAGGAACGGGAGGCCGGGTGTACACAATGAGGCTTGAATTGATTGGGTATATTTCAGGTCAATTTGGGTTAGTATTTGGGTATTTTTGGATCGTGGGATCTATCTGTATTATGGCTTTTCCCGCTTTTGCATAATCTAGGTGTAAGATAACGGTTGTCTTTAGTAATTATGTAAAACAGTAATTTGTATTTGGAATCGATGGATAGGAACAGGGGCTGGGGTGTACACTACAGTCGAATCAAGGCGATTAAACAAGGCGTCGGTCACTTCTAAATTGGAAATCAAAATACTGCATAAGTTCTGTAACCTTTTCAATTTTCAACGAATAAACATATTTCTTTTTCACTGTTGAGTTTACAGTTAGAATTGAATACGGCCAAATATAACAACATGTGGATTATCTAAAATCCGGCAAAAAATTACATCCGTGACAAAGAAAAGGAGCATTGACAGCCCACCACGAGTAGGTGTTGGTTCCTTCCCTTTTGTCGTTTCGCTTTAACTTGGTTCCCAATTTCTTGCATTGTTGGTGTGACATTAGCTTCTCATTCATATTCTCGTCCAAACAGAAAACCCTTGTAACATCTCAGGATTTGAGGCCTCGGATAACATGATCTTAAAAGAAATGATTGGACTACCCATATCACCAAGGTGCACCTCCTTTTTCGGAAGCCCATCACTAAAAGACTCCATAGTTAAGCGTGCTCAACTTGGAGTAGTACTAGGATGGGTGACCAGTCGGGAAGTTTCTCATAGCTTGCACGTGAGTGGACAAAAAGCGTGCAATTAAGGCTAGTGGTGGTCTGTGGGGCCACTCGTCATTTCTGAAACTCTACTAGAGTCTTGGGCAGTGGGCCCGGGCGTTACAAATGGTATCAGAGCCATAACCCCTCCAGTAGGTGGGGCCCACATGGGCATGTGGCATGCCAGTCTTGAGCCATGCGGTCCAGGCAAGTTGGAAAGGGCTATTCGTAGAGATGAGATGGAGCCGCCTTTGCGCTGGTAGCCGTGGATGAGAGCTGGGTGTCCATGGGCCATTGTGGGTCTGTACTGAAATGGGGTTAGATTATGATGCTATATAGTTGAGCTTTGACGAGGACGTCAAGAGTCTAAGTGGGGGAGATTGTAACAACCCAGGATTTGAGGCATCGGATAACATGATCTTAAAAGAAATGATTGGACTACCCATATCACCAAGGTACACCTCCTTTTCCGGAAGCCCATAACTAAAGAACTCTATAGTTAAGCGTGCTCAACTTGGAGTAGTACTAGGATGGGTGACCAGTCGGGAAGTTTCTCCTGACTTGCACGTGAGTGGACAAAAAACGTACAATTAAGGCTAGTGGTGGTCTGTGGGGCCAGTCGTCATTCCTGAAACTCTACTAGAGATTTGGGCAGTGGGCCCGGGCGTTACACCCTCGTATGTCTCGGCCTCAAGGACATGACCTCCACGCCTTTTGTAACAATTTTTGCTTTACATTTTTCGGATCTAGTAGGACAACAACGTTAGATTCGTTTTTTTAAAGCATAAGTCTGGATTGGTCGATCAGTAAACTTGTTTCTAATACAATATTCAACTACGAATAGCAGATATGCGGATATCATTGAATGATTGTCCTTTTGTCGAAATTATAAAGATCGTATTTTATGTGCATAACTACACAAAGAATTCTGCATGGTCTTGTTTGTTGCTGCATTTACATTAAATCAACAATCAATTCTGGACCTTCTTGTTAATGGTTCGAGAGGTGCAGAGAAGATTAATCACGTGAGGACTTGTAGACATGTAAACGGATATTCAAAATCCGCACATTCGATCTATATTCGAGTCTGGAATTTTGAAAAAAAATCCGAAGTTCGCATAATTCAAATTGGATTTAGGATATCAAATTTCATATCTGAAAATTTTAGATAGGATATCGGATATGGCTGTATCCTCTTTGAAAAAATCCTAATCGAAAAATATATACATATATTATTAAATATATATTATCTATATACAAATATGAATATATATATTTTGGCCAGTTCATCTTATACTGATGGCCTCCCGTGCTCCAGTTGCCGTGAGCGACAAGGAGAAGGGGAATGTGACGTAGCCTCTCCGACCAGTTCCTATGAGCAGACTTAGGCGAGAAGGTGCTGTGAATGCGGCGAGCTTAGTTGGAGTTATTCATCCGCAGGCTAAACCTCTCTTGGATCCAGATTTGTCCTCACTGCCCTCTCCGCTTAGTTGGGAGCAGTTGAAACCAAGATCTGCTGGGAGTGCCGTCGATTTGAAGAAGGTTGATTTCATTTATGAGGAAGGAAAGATTATCTACCCGAAGAAGGAAGCAGAGGAAAATGCTAGTAAATGGAATAATTGCCTACTTGGTTACATTCTGGACTTCCGCCCTCAGATTGATACTCTAACTAGTTTTTTTGATGCAGAATGGAAAACTCGTAGTCATTTTGAGGTTTTTGATAGAGGGGACGGTTTCTTCATGGTCAGGTTTTCTGAACAAGATGATCTGGATATGGTGATGAAAGGAGATTGGTCAGTCAGGGGTAGACCTGTCCTATTTCGAAAGTGGAAACTCAGAGATGTTCAAGCCAAGGTGAGGTTGTCGGAGGTTCTTGTCTGGATTGATATTCACAATCTCCCGATGGAATTATGGGATAACAAAACCTTCTGTAGAGTGGGGTCATTTTTGGGATCTCCTATGAAGATGGATGATGCGACTCTAAATTTTACGAGGTTGAATATGGCGCGAATTCAGGTGTTAATGAATAAGGATGTGAATTATCCGAGGAAGATTGTTTTGAGGAGTGATGATGGGGACGAACATTCTGTTGGGCTTGACTACGAGTGGATTCCTTATAAGTGCAGCCGGTGTGGTTACCTGGGGCACGATGAATGTCGTTCTGTACCTGCAGTACAGAGGACTAAAGCTTCAGTTGTTGTAAAGAAGGTGTTGAAAAACTCTAGAGGGGGGGTGAATAGAGTTTTATGATAATTTAAAACAATTTAACCTCAAACAACCAAAGTAAAAGATAAGAAGAGAGACACAGGTGTTTAGAGTGGTTCCACCTTAGCAAATGCTAAGGAGTCAGTCCACTACCCGGTTGCTTACCCAACCGGGATTTTGAAAGTATTGAATTTTATTACCTTTTAAGGATGTTACATAAAATTACAACACTCTCTAAACACCCTTTGGACAGCCTTCACCTAGAAGTAATCTTGCCAACCTTGAAGCAGCCTTCCTTGGAGTAACTTCAAGCTCCCCCTTGAAGTAGCCTCCCTCCCGAAGTAGCTTCCCGTCAAGATAGCCTTCTGAAGTAGTCCAAAGTCCTCCTCTTCACACGAAGAGCTTCACCCTCTTCCTATATGCAGCCTCCTCCCTGGAGTAGCAACGAAGAGTACAAATATTACAAGGAACAAGAAGGAAAATAAGAAAGTACAACTTATCCTTTTAAGCTCAAGGCTTGAATTGCCTATATCAAGCGTATGGATTTTCCTAGCCAAGGTAATAGACTTGTGGATGCTAGGGTTAGGAAAATCTAGCCTATAGGACGAGCTTGAGCTAGATGGAATATGGCCAAGTGATCACAGTGCTCAATTGCTTGTAAAAGATTGCTCAAGAGTGCTTAGAAAGAATTCTCAAGTGTAGCAAGGTCAAATCTAGTGTCCTATGGCTTGTCCTATTTATAGGGATAGCCTAAGTATGCTTAAGGACCTTCTAGATAGTTTCTAGGGGGTTCCAAGTGCTCAATTAGCCGTTAGGAATAGATTGGTCGTTTTTACAACGGCTAATTGCTTTAACTCTGCAGATTCTGTCAGAGACCGTCTCGGTCGACAGATGGTCGACTGAGACACCCACTCGGTCGAGCTTTTCTCGACCGACAGGCTCTCTGAGTGCAACGTTCACTTCCAGCTGCCAACCAACTCATTTGCTTAAGTCTAACGGCTACTTTAGGTCAATCTCGGTCGAGAAGGTTGTCGACCGAGAGTGTCTCGGTCGAGGAGTGTGTCGACCGAGATTGACTCTGTTTCAATCTATCAATTTAGATACTAAGTGTGTGCATGAGTGTGCATAATGTGATCCTATTGGAAGGAATGACTTGTCTAACTATGGTGTGTAGCTAGGGAAGATCCAATGCTTGATTTACATGCAATCTAGGTACTTGTACATTATATAACTGTACAAGTTTTTACAATAGTGATTACATTGCATGAAAATAAAACTATAAACTTATGATCTCCCTAGTTGCTTCGTCATCCACCATAATCCTGCACACTCAAGTAGCTCGTTAGATAAATAAGAATGAAATGTTTGTCATCATCGAAACAAAGGGATTTATCATAATGTCCATTTAGCCAACAATCTCCCCCTTTTTGAAGATGACAAACATTTCCTAAAATATGAAATAAGGAAATATAAAGCATGTGAGTTTCATACCTGAAGATTACCTTTTGTAGCCATTCTTGTTTTACAAGTGTGAGTGCTGGCAATCAGGATGAAACTTATATATATTTTTGATTTTATATTCTTTCTCCCCCTTTGTCATTTCAAAAAGATATCCAATTTGAATATTTTATTTTCTTTTCCCCTTGAATTTTATATTTTGCTCCCCCTTAAATAGATATCCTTTTAGAAACATGGATTTATGTCTAATTTATCCACTATTTGTTTCTCAATCATTTGCAAAGGTGATTAGGCCTGGAAATGATATGAGATTCCCTTAAGCTTATGATGAATGTATATTGATCTCTCATCTATCAAGGATGTGAAGCCCTAAATTAAATGAGAAACCTTTAATATTAGAGTACATTAAAATGTCTCCAACCAAATGCAAGGGATGTTAAGCCCTGATTTGTCTGGAGATTTCCTTTAAGAGCAAAATATCAATTTTGAGAATATTCAGTTATACATATTTATTGCAAAGTTTTTGAAGCTTCTTTTAAACAATTATCAAAGTTTTAATGATCTCCCCGTCTTTCTTATGCTTTGCTCCCCCTTAAATGGATATTCCTTTAAGAATATTGATTTTATGCTTGTCTAATTTAGCCACAATATCTCTCAATCATACAAATCTTGTTTAACAATACTAAGGTCATAGCCCTTTTCAAATAATGTTTGCACAGTATTTGGAAAAATTTGTAATCATTCAGATTTGTGTTTATTGTTCATATAAAAGATTTTACAAAGATATATGCAATTATTATGTCAGTCTGAAAACAGGAACCAGGTCGGTCGACCATTGTTCGACCGACAGTGTTTCTCGGTCGACTATTGTCTCGACCGAGAAAGTTTCTGGAGAACAGAATTTTCTGCATTTGTTGATTTAATTATAGTAGTAATATTTTTCCTTTGAACTGTTATTACTTCCTTATTTGTTATGCTCTACAATAATGAACCAATGATCCATATTTTGAGGTATGCCAAAATAAATAATCATGTGAAAAGAGTAGCAATTTTCATTCAATAACATGAAGAAGATTACAATCATATGGAATACAACTATTACAACACCAACACTTCACAGGAAAGATTTAAGAATTACATCAATGTCCGGATCTTTCCCAAGAAATGGCTCAGCTCCATAGTATTGGACCAAAGTTTTCCAATCCAAAGCACCAGTTGTAGTCAACGCATATGCTTCCAGGAAAGTGGGAACTCGGTCAAAACGGAAGTGAGCAGCTATGTCTTGCAATTGTATGGACGAAAATTGAGTATGTGCAAGATCCATTGATGGTGAAGGTGGAGGTTGATAGTAGTTGTATGAGGGGTTAAATGGGTCGAGCATGCCAGGGTTTAAAGAATGCGGATATTCATCGGTTTGGCCAGGAGAAAGGTTTTGCATTCTTTGATTCAAATATGTCATGGCATGGTGATTGTAGTTTAATTGTTTACTAAGATGGTATTGGGAGCCAGCAATATAAGTAAGGGTATTTTGGATGGGATCAATGGAAAGGTTAGTAGAAGGAGGGGGTGGTATATCCTGATGTGATGACTCTCCTTCTACTCTTGCCTTTTTATGGCCAAAGTCAATCCCCATTTTCTCTACTGTGTTCTTACTTATCTTTGGTGGTCTACGCTCCCACATATATCCCATATCTTCAATGTTTACCTTAAGACAATGTTGAGTAATCTGGCATGCAAAATCGGCATATGGTGGATTGCCAGAAAACTCAAGCATATTTTTAAGTACTATGCGAATGAAGTTGATGGGAATTTCTTTTATGATAGCATAAATGAGACACATGCGGAAAATGGGAACCTCGGATTTATTGGCTCGTGGATGTATGTTGGTGGAAACAATAAGGTTTACTATTCTACATGCCGGTTTTAGGTTTATAGCATAATAGGTTCCCCTATCTTCATGACAAGTGGTATTGGCTTGAAATATGGCTCTTTTGATATCACTTAAGCTAATGGTATGGTCATCATCGGAAAATAAATTTAATGGATTGCTGGTGGTAAGGTCAAGGAAATCTTGATATTCATCTATATCAATTTCAAGCATGTCAAGAATATCCCCTTCGGAAAACTTAAAACTATGCCCATTGACCATGGTGTAGAAGAAAGTGGTGTCATTTTCGGTGTGAGATATAAGATTGGCATAGAATTCGTTTACTACCTTAATGGAGTAGGAAGGAAAGGATGGATTGATGAAGTCCTTCAGCTTTTGTACTCCAAAGAGATGCTCCAGGTCTACGATGTTGATGAAGTCCATCACTTCGACCGGACGTCGGGGAAGAGGGGCTTTAGAGGAAAGCCGAAAGTATCTATCTCCAGCATCTCCGTCGACGAAAGCTATGTCATTGATGATCGTCAATGGCGGAGTGGCTTCCCTCTCTTCTCTTCTTTTTCTTCCAGCAACTTTCTTCTTCCCTCGGACAGTTGATGATGAAGCCATTGTGTTTCTTGAGAGTGGAGAAGAAGCAAGGAAGTTTTGAGAGTAAGAGTGCTGAAGGATTGCACGAAATTGCACTAAAGATGGACTATGGAAGCAAGGAAATGCAAGTGTGAGTAAGTGGCTCGTTTTTACACTTATTTATAGAATTCCAGCGACCCGGTCGGTCGACGGCTCGTCGACCGAGCGTCCGCAACGGTCGAGTTGCAGACGCGCCACTTGGTCCTCCAACGGTAAAGAAAACGGTCATAACGGTCGGGTCGCAACGGTCATATCCAACGGCTATTTCTCGGTCGAGCGCTTGTCGACCGACATTGTCTCGGTCGAGCACTCGTCGACCGACAGTTTGTCTGAGACTGAGTCTGTTTAGATTTTATCGGTCGAGTGAGACGGGCTGACCAAGTGGTTCTCGGTCGAGCACTCGTCGACCGACTAACTTTCTGAGTTCAATTGTTTTTGCTGAATCTTAATGCAAATCATAGAACATTTTTGTAGAGCATATGTATATTCCAAGGGAGTAATAATATTTAAGGCTTCTGATTACCACAAATGATTTGACGTTTTAATTTAAAAATATGCTAAGATAAAGTTCAATAAAATAATGTTAAACAGTTTTTTTTATCAAAGTTTATTTTAGGTCGCCCTTGATTACGACCATAGTGCCCCTTGGTCAAATTTTATTTTAACCAAGAGGCATATTTTGCAGGTTTCCAGTATGAATCATTCATATGCGAAATATGAGTTTTGCAGATAGCTTGCGACTCATTAAAGTGTACTAATTATGAGAGCTTAATAAGGACATCAAATATGGTGAAGCATATTCAAGAATAATATCCATTTATGAATTTAAGATTTCTTTGGAGAGACTAAAATGTAAAAGCAAAAAAATTTATTTGAAACATTTTATTCATTGCAAGAATTTCTGAAAAGAATGATTAAATAGAATCTTTCAAGAATAATTTTCACATACAGTGCAAAGATTTTGTTATCCCTAAATGTTAAGTTGAGAAAGACATAAGAATATACAAATTAAGGTCTATGGTCATATCTCAACTTAGTCGAACCTATTTAATTTGGGGTTTTTGGAACCCATACCATCTCTACATTCTTTTTCTTGTATGGGCACGAAAAAGAATAATGTCCAAGGCGTGAGCAATAATGACAACAAATTGTATCAACCTCAAGCCTTTTTCTATGGTTTTGATTTAGGTTATCCTTGGGTATATACATTTTTGTGCCTTTAGGTATATAAGCAGATTGACTTGCTTGTGTCCTTCTAGGTTGTTGATGGGATTTCTCATTAGGCTTATAACCTAGTCCTCTTCTCCCTATTTGATGATAGGAATTTTCTAGTATATTATCAAGGATTCCATTGTTGCTTAACTTGCTAACTTTTTGTTGCAACTTAACGATCTCATCCATTCTTTTCTTGATATCTAATTTTGCTTGATCTAGATTGGATGATAACATATTTCTTTCTTTCACTATATTGTCATAATCTACATGGGTGCACAATATAGGTTGTTTTTGAATATCATTTAACTTTGCAAGCAATTCAGTCTTTTCTTGACATAGAAGATCATAGTTAGTCTCTAGAGTGAAAATTTTCACTTCACTATTACTCAGAGATGATTTCAAAGTACGATTGTCAGACATAATGCTATCTTTTTCAAAACCAAGAGTATTCAATTTAGCATATAAATCATCATTTTCGGATGTAAGCTCAAGAAGTCTAGCATTTAGATCATCATTTTCTTTATTTGATTTCTTTAATTTCTTTTTGTATTCAACATATTTGTTATGTGTTTCTTCAATAATAGCAACTAACTCCTCCTTAGGTAAATCAAGCAAACTTACCTCTTCTTCTTCTTCCTCACTTATTGTAGCAACGAAACACTCTTTATGTGCATCTCTTTTCTTTGACCTCCATGGACATTTAGACGTAGAGTGCTTTGTTCCCAAGCACCAATTGCAACTTGTCGAACTTTTGTCCATGCTCCTTTTCTTGTGGTTGTAGTCACCTCCTCCCTTTATTTCTTCAAGACCTTGTTAGGGCTCCTTGAAGCCTGCTCTGATACCAATTGAAAAACTCTAGAGGGGGGGTGAATAAAGTTTTATGATAATTTAAAACAATTTAACCTCAAACAACCAAAGTAAAAGATAAGAAGAGAGACACAGGTGTTTAGAGTGGTTCCACCTTAGCAAATGCTAAGGAGTCAGTCCACTACCCGGTTGCTTACCCAACCGGGATTTTGAAAGTATTGAATTTTATTACCTTTTAAGGATGTTACATAAAATTACAACACTCTCTAAACACCCTTTGGACAGCCTTCACCTAGAAGTAATCTTGCCAACCTTGAAGCAGCCTTCCTTGGAGTAACTTCAAGCTCCCCCTTGAAGTAGCCTCCCTCCCGAAGTAGCTTCCCGTCAAGATAGCCTTCTGAAGTAGTCCAAAGTCCTCCTCTTCACACGAAGAGCTTCACCCTCTTCCTATATGCAGCCTCCTCCCTGGAGTAGCAACGAAGAGTACAAATATTACAAGGAACAAGAAGGAAAATAAGAAAGTACAACTTATCCTTTTAAGCTCAAGGCTTGAATTGCCTATATCAAGCGTATGGATTTTCCTAGCCAAGGTAATAGACTTGTGGATGCTAGGGTTAGGAAAATCTAGCCTATAGGACGAGCTTGAGCTAGATGGAATATGGCCAAGTGATCACAGTGCTCAATTGCTTGTAAAAGATTGCTCAAGAGTGCTTAGAAAGAATTCTCAAGTGTAGCAAGGTCAAATCTAGTGTCCTATGGCTTGTCCTATTTATAGGGATAGCCTAAGTATGCTTAAGGACCTTCTAGATAGTTTCTAGGGGGTTCCAAGTGCTCAATTAGCCGTTAGGAATAGATTGGTCGTTTTTACAACGGCTAATTGCTTTAACTCTGCAGATTCTGTCAGAGACCGTCTCGGTCGACAGATGGTCGACCGAGACACCCACTCGGTCGAGCTTTTCTCGACCGACAGGCTCTCTGAGTGCAACGTTCACTTCCAGCTGCCAACCAACTCATTTGCTTAAGTCTAACGGCTACTTTAGGTCAATCTCGGTCGAGAAGGTTGTCGACCGAGAGTGTCTCGGTCGAGGAGTGTGTCGACCGAGATTGACTCTGTTTCAATCTATCAATTTAGATACTAAGTGTGTGCATGAGTGTGCATAATGTGATCCTATTGGAAGGAATGACTTGTCTAACTATGGTGTGTAGCTAGGGAAGATCCAATGCTTGATTTACATGCAATCTAGGTACTTGTACATTATATAACTGTACAAGTTTTTACAATAGTGATTACATTGCATGAAAATAAAACTATAAACTTATGATCTCCCTAGTTGCTTCGTCATCCACCATAATCCTGCACACTCAAGTAGCTCGTTAGATAAATAAGAATGAAATGTTTGTCATCATCGAAACAAAGGGATTTATCATAATGTCCATTTAGCCAACAGGTGTGGATTGTCAAGCAACCGTCTGCAGACGAGCTGTTCGAGGTTTGGCCTAAAGGTCATTCGAGTGAGAATAATGAGGTTATCATTGAGGAGGTTGAAGATGAGGCTGAGGTACTCAGGTTAAAGGTTGTTGTTCAGGAAGAGCCTGTGTTTGAGGACAAAAGGTTGTCAAGAGAGGTTAATATAGGTTTTGAAACAGGTGGTCCTTCCTCTCCAGTAGTTGAGAAGATTTTATATGATCGTCTATCCATTGCTTCTGAGATAGGGGTTTGCTTAACACCAGCTCCGGTTGCTGGTCAGGCTAAGGAGTCTCCAGGCAGTGACTTTAGCTCGCAAGCTTCTTCTAGTAGTGTGCGAAATGATGTCCCAGGTTTGAAGTATCCTCCTAAGTGCCAGAGCAAAGTGAACATGAGCATTTATCATAAGCTGGAAATGGTTAATGCTTCTCCAATTCCGAAGGAACTCCAGTTGACATCAATGAGTACTGAGGCTGTCAGTTCAGCAGCCTCCCCTACAAATGAATCTTACTACTTCTATTGCCTCTTGGAACGTCAGGGGAATAACTAATAAAATCCTGAGTGTCCAAGAGGAGGTTAGAAGGGCCAACTGCGATGTGGTCATCCTTGTTGAAATAAAAATTATAAGTAAAAAGGCTGGCAAGTTAATGAAGAAGTACTTTGAGGAGTATAGGTGGGTATCTAACCTTAGTTCCCACGCTCTTGGTAGAATCTTTATTCTATGGAGAGATGAAATTTGTCAGGTCAGCACCATCAGTGAGAGTGATTAGGTGATTCATGCTCGGGTTGTTAAAGGTAACAATATTTTTTTACTCTCTGCAGTCTATGGTCATAACGATGACTACGATAGAACTAACCTATGGATTAATCTCTACTCTTATGCTAGTAGTGTTAATGAAGGGTCGATTATTATGGGTGACTTTAATGCGGTGAGGAAAACTGAGGAGAAGGCTGGTATTTTACCCCCTTCTTCCAAGTCGATGTTGGAGTTTCATAACTTTATGCTTGATAATGGTCTGTTTGAGTTAGATATGCTGGGTCCATTATTTTACTTGGGATAACAACCAGGATGGTGATCACTTCATTGCTACAAAAATAGACAAGATTTTGTACAACGGGGAATTTCAATCGTGTTGTACCAAGTTTCATGGAGAAAGCATTCTGAATGTTACTAGTGATCATAGGAAGATTGCTCTTTTTTGGGAGAACAGGTGAAGAAGAAGACGCCTTTCAAATTTATTAACAGCTAGATGTCCCACAGTGATTTTGATGCTATTTTGAAGGATGCTTGGGGGTTAGAGGTGGAAGGTTTTGCTATGTTTCGGTTGTACAGAAAGTTGGATTATCTTAGAAAGAAGCTTAGACTTTGGAATAAAATGAAGTTTGGTGATATCCATGATAATTCTAGACTTCTCACGGATATTGCTCTAAAAAATCAATTGATTGTAGATCAGTCTCCATATAATGTTCATCTCAGAAAAGTTGCCAAAGAGTCTAGTATTGAAGCGAGGAAAGCTCAAGATGCTGAAGAGAGTTTCTATAGACAGAAATCTAGAGTGCTCTGGATGAAAGAAGGTGATTCTAACTCCAAGTTCTTTTACTCCTCGTTGAGGACTAGGAGGGTTAGAAATACTATGAGTTGTCTCTGTGTTAATGGGGATGTTGTTAGAGATGAGGGTAGTATGAAGAAAGCTATCACTGACTTCTATAGAAATCTGTTTTGTAATGATGAGGAGGGCGAGGTGTGGAAGGGTGACTGGAGAGGTCCCAAATTATCGAGCAGTAATAGAGCCATGCTTACTAAGGCTGTGACGAGAGGTGAAGTTGATGAGGTTGTTAAGAATTTGAATGTGGATAAGTGTCTTGGGCCTGATGGTTTCAACTTCTTTTTATATAAACATTCTTGGAGTACTATAGGTGATGATGTGTTTGCTGTTGTGTGCAAGTTCTTCAATAGTGGGGCTATTTTGAAGGAGGCTAATAAAACTTACATTACTCTAATCCCTAAAGGCAATCACACGTATGTGATTAGCAATTGGCACCCTATTGCTCTGTGCAACGTTTTCTATAATATTATTTCTAAGATTTTAGCTAACAGGCTGAAGATGGTTCTTCATAGTATTATTGATGTGAATCAATGTGTGTTTGTGAAGGGGAGAAGTCTAAAGGATGCGGTTCTCTTATCTAATGAGATTCTTAGTGATTTCAAAAAGAAGAATTGTAGTAATATGTGCATTCAAGCTGACATTTCTAAGGCTTATGACTCTGTTAGTTGGAAGTACCTTTTTTCTATCCTTTTTAAGATGGGTTTCCCGACTAAGTGGATCAGTTGGATTGAAACCATTTTCTCTCAATCTTCTTATCAGGTCCTTTTTAATGGTGTACCTACTAATTTTATTTTTCCTACTAATGGGGTTAGACAAGGAGACCCTTTAGCCCCATACTTGTTTGTTATTGCGATGCAGGGGTTCTCTGAGTTGCTCAAATCGGGTATCTATGACAATAGTATTATTCCTATCTCTACTTCTAAGAGCTATTACTGCTCACACCTAGTTTTTGCGGATGACTTGATGATCTATGCTAAAGCCAGTGCTGAAAATGCTACTAATATCAAAGCTCTCTTGGATGTGTTTGGGACTATGTCTGGCCTGAAGGTCAATCTGAATAAGAGCATGGTTTTTCTGGGAACGAGTTCTTTGAGGGATGGTATTGCTAATATCTTGGATATGAAGGTGGGGAATATAGATGATACTAAGTACTTGGGGCTTCCCTTATTCACTGGGAAGATCCGTAAGAAACATTGTGAGAGACTAATTGATAAAGTTAAAAAGAGACTTGAGTGTTGGAAGTCCAAACTTCTATCCTTTGCAGGTAGAGTTGAGTTGGTCAGATCTACTCTCTCCTTTATGCATCTCTTTTGGGTTATGGCTTTTCCCATCCCAAGCTCAGTTATGGAAGAAGTTGACAAGCTTTGTAGAGACTTTATTTGGGGTCAGTCGGAGGGGAAGAGAAGTCTTCACTTGATTAAATGGGACATTGTGACTCTTCCTAGAAAAGAAGGTGGTTTGGGGATTAGAAAGTGCAAAGAGGTCACCTTAGCATGCCTTGTCCAGAATGCTTGGGATGTTGCCAGGAAAAAGGATTCACTGTGGGTCAAATGGATTGGTGAAAAATACTTCAAGAAGGATACCTTTTGGAGCTATTCTAGTTCTCCTAATCACTGGTGGATGGTGAACTCTCTTCTTAGATGTAAGGAGCTGCTTATTAAGTTCATTGATGTGAAAATTGGGCTTGGTTGTTCGATTAAAACTTGGAAAGATCCTTGTCTTGCTGGTTCTTTTCTCTATGAGGTTGTTGATAAGAGTTTTATGGTTAGATCAGGTATTCCTGAAGATTCTTGTCTTAGTCATATTATTAATGATAGACATTGGTATATTAAGGAGTCTCTGTGTTCCCATGAAGTTTTGGATAAGCTGAATACATTCAAGATCAGTAGTGGTGATGATGCATATCACTGGTTGTTTAATAAATGTGAGGATATTGACTTTAAAGGTATATGGGAATGTGTGAGAAACAAAGGAAAGGAAAACATCATGTTTGGGTAGATTTGGAAAAGCAAATCACATATGAAAAGTAAGTTCCATCTTTGGAAAGCTATGCACAATAAGTTTCCTAATTCCGATTATGTCAGAAGGCTAGGTATATCTCTGGCCTCTGTTTGTTTTCTGTGTATGAAGGGTTATGAAAATGTTGCTCATGTTTGTTTCAATTGCCACTTTGTGAATGAGCTATGGAGTATGGCGTTAAGTGAAGGTTTGTTTAGGTATATCCCAGAGAGTTGGGACAAACTCATTAATTTGAAGATGGAAAAGGAACGTATTATCTGTCCTTTTATTATGTTTCATGTTTGGTTGGAGAGGAATAGGAGGGTCCATGAGAATTTCTACAGGAAATCTAAGAGTGTTTGGGTTCAGATTAAGTTCAATTTTTATGTGCTATCTTCTTGCCTTGCTACTTGAGTCTGTGAATGTGTCTGATGTCTGGGTTTTATTGACCTGGTTTGGTGGCCGAGGAAGTTCCTGTCTGCTTCTTCTATGGTCTGGTTTGCTTGCTTGCTTATGCTTGAAGATGATGATTGAGCCCCCTCCAGTTGGAGTCGACACTCCCCTCTCACTGGTGAGCTACTTTGGGCTCAGTGCTATTTGTTTTTTGCTGCTGGGCCTTTCTGCTGCTGTTGCTGCAAGGACCTTCCAGTGATGATTGGTTTCCCTTATCCTTATGGGTGTCAAAGTTTCCCCTCTCACTGCTGAGATGTGTTGCTAGTGTTCTTTCTGCTCTGGCTTTGTTGCTGTATGGACTGCTGCCATTTTGGATGTTGGTTGAGCCCATTTGTTTTGGTGGTGTTGTTGTGAGCAGATGGATCTTCTGCCTTGGCAATGGTTCGCTTTCTTGGTTTTTTTGGGTCGATGTTGCTATCTCCCTTCTATTCTGCAATGAAGGTGTTGGTTGAAGAGAGATGATGCTTTTCTTCCATCTTGAGCTCCACTGGTAGATGTGTTCTGATGGCCCCTTCACTAGTGAAGTGTTGGATCTTGTTTGGTTACATGATCCTTCCTTTATCTGGTTTTGCTATCTGTAGTCCGCTGGGAAGTTCTTCTTAGTTTTTTGTTAGCTTGTGCTGGCTCCAGTGATGGTTGAGTTCCCATCGTTACATGGGTGTTGTTTGCTCACATCTCACTGATGAGATCTGTTCCTTGTTAACAGAGATGGTAGAGTTGCCCTGGTTCTATTGGCCTCCCTGAACCAATTTTGTCAGTTTGTAGTTGGTTGGCGTTGGCTTCACTTTCTCAAAAGATCTTTTGGCAGAGGGCTACTACCCCATTATTCTTTCTTTTTTCTTTTGTTTGTAGCCTTGTACAGTATCTTCTTAGTTTCTTCTTTTTCTACCTTCGTTTGAAGTTCGTTTGCATTGTACAGACACTTCTTGAAAAATACAAAAGAGCAACACGAGTTTTTACCGACCAAAAAAATGAATATATATATATTTATCATATATATGCATAGTTATATCAATATTTTATGTATAATATATATATATATATTATATAACAATACATTTATGATTACTGGTTCATATCAAATATTTACCCGAATTCAGACATTATTTGTCAGATCAGATTTGGATATTATTACATGATATCTATCAGATATCGAATCAATAGTTTTTAGATTCAGATATGGGATATAGCAGTATCCGCTCCATATTTGACCCATTTACATGCCTAAGGCCTTGTTATATAACATTATTGTTCTAACTTCAGCTACGTTAGTTCAACAAAGGCAAGTGTTGAATCGTAGGATAGCTTGCATCTAGGAGCCTTTTGGGTCAGAAATTTCATATTATTGTCATTATTTATAAAAGTCAAAAGTCATACTAGATTTTATTGAGGGAAAAAAGAAATAGTTATTCTATCAGTACTAAGATATTACATAAATATTTATTTCCCATACTAAGAAGCACGTGCAATAAATAGGACTGCAATCCTTTGTGAATGGAAAAATATAAGGATTTAAATATAAAATTATTGGTCTTGGATGAAAAAACCATAAGGTTCTTATTTATAGGACTTTGAAGACGTCAATTAAGGAAATCACATCCTCAACAAATACCACAAAGATATCAAATGCAAAAGGTAAAAGATGACAATTTGTTTCACAAGTTGTGTCGTGCTTGTGGAACTTTTGCATTGCGACATGAGAGGCTTCTTGAACCTTCTTTAAAATAGTTTAAAAGGATATTTGATAGGGGAGAAATTCTAGTGAGTTTTACACACATGTGTTTGCCATCTTTCAATCAAATAATAGGATATCAATACATCATTGAGGTGGAGACCATAAGGATGTGAGCTGAGGAAGGCTATAGGGGCTTCCTTTAGTACTTTTAACCCACCATGAGGGACAAGGTTAAAAGGGCATCACAAACAACATCATGATGTAAATTATAGCCATGAGCGGAAATTGACAACATGATTACCTAAAATATCAAGATTTATAATGTTGCAGAGCAGGTAACATTCATCTCTAGGGTACAAGGGGGATCATGAGTCGATATCAAAGGATAAGTTAGTACTCAACATGAGACATAGACAAACCAACGTCTTTAATAGGCTTATCAAGAAGAGAGAATATCATGTTGTCATGAGGATAAATTCCATTTGTAGTAAATTACTAGAAGATTGTTTTGTAGTGTCTATCAAAATAGAGTGAGTCTTTGGAGTGAAAAAAGAAGTACATGAAAAATCAAACTAGAAAAAAGATGACAAAGTATTGCATAAAGTAGCAAGTATAGAGACAAAGGAGATTCCTATAGGCACAAAACCAACCTCTTGCAAAATACGATCTTGGAGATCTTGAGTGTGGATCTGAGAAGCAACATAAGCAAAGTCGCAGACATCATGTGATGAATAAATGTCCAATCGCCCAAGATGTATACGAAGTGTGTCCAAACGCTATTATAAATCACTAAATCCAGAGCCATGATCAACCACTATTTTCTCCAGATAGCAAGGAAGGTCATGGTTAAAATCATCCAATATAGATGTGATAGAAGTAGGCGACATCGTTTTGAGCCAAACAACATGTTGTGCATTTTAACACATAACAGAAGAAGGATCTCACACTGTGGTTCCTGAAGTAAGGCCAAACGATATGTTATACCAAAATCATTATATAAATATTTTTTACATTTTTCTAGTAAAATTTGTTGATCTTGAGATCATACATGTTTTTACCTAATTGGAAATTGCCGCATTGAACAACTACAACTGAAAACTTATGTTTCATTGCTTTCCAGCTAGCCTTTCAACTGCCATCTCAGACTTGTGGTTCCAATTGTCTCCCAAATTTTTTTACCATAAATTTATCTAAAAAATCATTGAAAAAATAAATTAATGAGGTGTGTGTATAACATAAATAAAAAGAGACACTTCTGAAATAACAAACCTGAAACAAAAGTTTGAACCCTTCCAACTGAGCATTGTCAAAATGTAGTACTCTTTATATGTACAATTATCGAAACTCCTCAAGTCTCTACCCAAACAACCCCTTAGGAGATTTTAAGTGCATGATCATGGTCAGATTGCTGCTCCCCTTGGGTTGCATGTCCCTCCGCGTACCTATTGGGTTTAGGATTTAGGGTTTAGGGTTTTGGGTTGGGATCCTCTTTGGCCATTGTTTCTCCTCAATTGTTGTTGTCCTATGGGTCTTTGGGTATGAACTTTGAAGTCAAAGGGGTTCTCGCTCTAGACGTAACTTCCTTTTGAAGGCTTCTAGGGCAATAAACGTTAGTCACCGAGTGAGAACTTTCCTTTGCCGCAGGTGTAGGCTCCTCATGCATGGGTTTCTTTAGCGATACACTATACATAGTCCACTATACTCTCGCTTGCCCACCTATGTCTTGAGAATCAACGATATTTTACAGCAAGACTTTGTCAGCCGAATACCTAGTATCCACTATTACTGGTACCAAGATTGTGTATGCATGAAGGGTGAAATATTGTCTCACTTCTCAATGCACGACCACAAAGCATGTCTCTCCCACTCCTCAACCTCTTCTCTCCTACACATGCTTCCACTTACCACTTAACGTCCATTCAACAAATCCTTAAACCCATAAATTTGACTCTTCCACCTTCTTCTTGTAACATCCCTGACCTGGGTTATAACCTAACCCTAGAAGTTTTGCCTAAATATGTAATTTAATACTTGTGATTATTCCCTGACATGTAATTAAGTTCCTCAGGAACATATACTTTCAATTTTTGCTCCTTTGAAACAAAGTTGTAGTATTATTTTGTAATACAGGGACCTATGTGCAAATTGCCCAGTTAAGGGGTTTAACTTGCAAATTTTACAGGTTAAGATGTTCTTCTGATGATGAGTCATCATATGAGTGAATATGATGAGGTATGATGGATTTCCCAAGCTTGGGCATCAAGATGCAGTTTGTAGAATGGTCCTTGTGCTTAAAACCCTAATTTTGGTATAAAGTGCAATTTACCCAAAATGTGGGGTGCAACTTGTAAATTATACCTTCTAGAGTATCTTTTATGACTCTTGACATCATTTAGAGTAGAAATGATGAAAGGGACGTTTCAATGAGTAATCAGATAAAAAGAATGATCTCTATGGTAAAATCCACCTAGTATGAGTATGGAGACTCTTCATATATGTACCTTAGTTGGCATAATGGTTTTCTTTACCCTTAGATCTTGAGTTTTGATGGGATTTGCATAAGTTATTATAGTTTTGACGTGCCTTAGAAAGAAGGAAGGACTTAGATGAGAAATCTATGTTTTAGAGGTCCTTATGGTGAAAAATAGCCTAAACTATATAAGCCTAGTTCCCTTGCAAACCAACTAAACGTATCCTTTATCCTCTTCATTTCTCATCTTGCTCAACCGACCAAGGCAAAGCTCTGTAACTCAAGGAGGTGACCAACTAGTGCTAAGGTGAGAAGGAACCATCTTCTAGCTCGGATTCTTGGATAAATTCCTTGTAAAAGGTTGGTTTTATGGTTAACTTACTTAGGTTCTTTGTTCTAGCCGACCATCCCCATCTTTTCCTTGGAGAATCACCTTTGGCGGACTTGTGGAGCTCAAGACGCCATTAAAGGCTTGAATCTTGGAGCTCTAGGAACAACGTTTAAGGCGGGTTTTACAACTCTAAACTCCTTGCTTTATTATGCATATCTATGTTCTTGCAATTATGCTTAGTTCTTCTTCTACCTCCCTTCTTCCTTGCACTTTTGCAAGCAAATCCGTGGTATAACCGACTTCAAAAGAGGTTGAAGATGATGGACGTGAATTCCTAGGCAACTTTATCAAACGACCTTGGACCCTTTTGGTCCAAACGGTTGCAAACCGTTTGAAATCAAACGGTCTCAAACCGTTTGATCTCATGCGGTCTTGCAAGACCGTTTGGAATCAAACGGTCTCAAGACCATTTGATATGGTTGACCAAGGGACGACCATTTAAGGGTATGTTGTAAATATGTTGAATTTAATTCCTACAAAGAATCATAATCTAATTCCAAACCAATCAAGAGTTGAAGGCACTTCAACCCCTTAAACCCTAATCGGGTTGATTTGCTGATTTCAAGGATAGATCTTGGTGAGTTTTGGGTTGAAGGACCCAAACGGTCTCAAGACCATTTGGGGGTCCATCCAAACGGTCTCAAGACCGTTTGATGACAACCCAGGACCGTTTGGAGGTCTAGGGTTAAGGTAATTTGATGGTTTGGGGGTCCAATCACAATAAGTTGAAGAATTGATAAAAATGCTGATTTTAGAACTAATTAGGGTTCAACCCTTATCCAATCGACTTGGTTTTTGGTCAAACTTTGGGCAAACGGTCTCAAGACCGTTTGGAGGATGTCCAAACGATCTCAAGACCGTTTGGGCCAAGTTTGGTCCCAATTGGAGGTCAATTGATGGGTTCAACCTCAAGTTGATTCACACTGTTGAACATTGATGATTATCCGATTGAAAACCCTAATTGAGTTGGATTCAACCCTAATTGGCTTTCAATTGAGGGTCAATTTGGTGTCCAATTGATTAAGGCTAATCCTAATTGACTCAATTTATAAGTGGCTAACAAGGTTTTGGCCAATTGAAGGCTTCAACATAGATAACCATAATCGATTGTAACCTTTGGTTCACTTTTGAGGTCCAAACGGTTTGAGCCCATTTGGACCAAACGGTCTCAAGACCGTTCGGGGCCAAACAATTTCAAGACCGTTTGGGCTCAAACAATCTCAAGGTCGTTTGGACCAATCGATCTCAAGATCGTTTAAGATCAAACAGTTTCAAACCACATAACTTCAAATGGTTTGGAGGTCAACTTTCTCAAACGGTCTTCACACTCATGCGGTCTTGGTGATCCATGCGGTCTTGAAGGTCAAACCATCCAAACGGTCAAAGCCCCCAAACGGTCTCAAGACCGTTTGGAGGTTGAAGGTTGAAACCGTTTGGAGGTTTTCAAGGTTGTTTATGCTTAATTGTTTGAAGGTGTTTTTGGTCCTATGATGGTCTAATCAAAACCCTAATAGTACCATAGGACATTAAGGGACTAAGTGACTAATAATTTGACTCATGATGGTGATCAATGGTGTAAATTACCAAATTACCCCTAAAGGGTTCAATTGAAGGATACCTTGTTTTAATCAAACCCTAATCATATGATAATGGTGATTTGGCTTATGATAGTCAATGAGGACTTGACCCAACCTAATATAGAGTGGTGTAATCACCATCTATTAGTGAGAGGAGAGAGAAAGTACCTTTTATGGTTGAAATTCAAGTAAAGTACCTACAATACATAAGAATGTGCATGATTAGGGTATGATCCACCTATGTGAGATCATGGAAACCCTAATTGTGATAATTGCTGAATCTTAATCTAATCTGAGGGCATCTATGGTGATGTTTCTCATGCATGATGATGTTATGAGTTCAATTCACAATGAAATGAATAGTAAACCCTAATTCTAGGGTGATGACATGTAATGTGAATAGTAAGCCCTAATTGATGAGAAATCAGGGAACCTGACTCTTCTGAGAGTATGAAAGTACAACTCTTGAAATGAATTGTTTACTGTTATTAGTTGAATTAATCTTGCAGGTTCTTATATGATGATGATCATATCCAGGTAAGGATTATGATACCTTATTCATTGAAAGCATGATTTTAGCTTTATGAATAGTGAAATACCTTGTTGCCTGGTAAGTGGCATCACATGAGATGATAGGCTATAAGATCCATGAGTATCATCAAGGTCATGCTTATTAGATGACTTGTGATGAGATGATTGAGAAATGATAATTGATGTGAGTTAGACCTGTTACATTTAGTATTCTACTTTCATAGCTGCTATGCTAATAATAATGTTTGAGAACATGTATGATGTTAAAAGAATACTGAAATGTACCTAACTAATCAAGTATAATCATACCATGTAGAGCCCTGATCATAGATCCATCATTGTCAGAAGCAATATGATGGTGAAACATGTTTTCCTAAGGGAATTCCTAGATCACATACTTTTGAGTATGTGGGGGGAATATGGATGTGTAAATCCTTACATCCTAGTGTAGGAATTGATGTAGATGTATCTTAATCCATCAACCCTTCACTATATGTTTATGCTGTACTACAATTCTCTCAAGGAAATCCTTATACCGCATCGATGAGAGATAAACAATTTCGATGACGAAGAGAGTACATAATGCCACTGTGACTCTAATAGTGAAGTACCAGATTACCCTGGTGAGCTATAGTAGCAGAGACACAAGATGTCCTGCATGTTTATCCTCACACTGACTGAGGAAGATGAGGTCATAAGAATCCGACTCTTTTGATGACCTAGGTATGATACCGATGCGACTTAACAGTGATCGGTTGGAGTATGAGCGGTATACCTCATCTCCGCAGGGATAATGATGTTTGTAAAACATAATCAACCGCGTAGTATATCTGCTTAGGTTGAACTACGAGATACTTGAATGATGTTACACTGCATAGTACATATGCTCTTCATTTTCCTTAATTGTTGATATTCTGCTTATTACCAATCTGCTGTTGGTTACCTTAATAGCTTTTATTGCTTATGTTGTTCTTTGATTGCTATATAAAGCTTCTAGTGGAGAGTTATAACTCTCGCTGGGACAATTATTTAAAATTGTCTCACCCCGTAGACTTCAACTTTTTAGGTGGTCGTCGAGGATGGAAGAACCCGCCTACAGGTGACCAATACCAGCAGCAGTAACACCAGGAGCAGCAGTGAATCTCAGGTGGAGATACTGACTGCTGAGTTAGTAGTTAGATAGTCCTATGCCGTCTCTGTACTCTCAGGTCTTGGAGTTAGTAGTCTGAGATTTTGTTTTAACTCTTGAGATTTTGTATCATGATGTGTATAATTACTCAAGAAGTAATTCAACAGAGATGTAAATAGTTTATCTCCTTTCTATGAAAGAAGTTTTATGATTTCAATGTCTTATCTCAAAAAGTTTTATTTTCCCGTGATTTTTATATTCCGCTGCTAATCGAATGCTTCCGCTGAGTTTACGTCATGTTTATATCGAGGTTTTGGAGATCGGAGCCCACACTTTTCTTCCTCATTTGTTGCTGACCCTTTAACAAATCTCAAAAACCTACATAGTATCACTTCTTTTTCACCTCTCTTCCGCATTTGCTACTATAATCAAATTCATATTGTGTTAAAAATCACTAATATCTTAGAAAATTATTAAAATATATTGATGTTGCATACATATTCTACTCTACTAATGTAGATTTTTCCAACCAATTGTAGTACCGTACTAGTGGCGTTTTTCATGCAATAAGAGGAGTACTATGACTTATTGGGTATTGTATGTTTAAATGAGATGTGTATAAATTTTTATCGATTGCATTGATACAATACATTTACCTATACTAAAAATATAACTTCAATGTAATATGGCAACTAACATACAATTTAACTAAATTATTGGTACGGTACTAATTCGAACATCTTAGCATGTTACAATTTATATTGTTCTAAGGATGATAGTACAAGATTTTTTAGAAAATTGTTGGAACATATTGGTGCTACATATAGATGGTACTGTACTGATAGTGCTTTTTTCAACCAACTGCATTGGTACAGTATAAAGATACTTTTTAACAAGACCAATGTTGACCAATATTGGAGAAATAATAATAGAAAAAATATACTTCTCTCCTCTCTCGTGTTATACGAATGATTTTTTGTATAGTACTAATGTTTATTTCTCTACTCTCTCTTTCCTACTTCTGTAGTACTATACTAAAAATGTTTGTGAGTTTGATTGAAGAGGAGGGAAGTATAGAAGAAAAGGAGGAGATAGGTATGAGGTAGAGAAAAAAAGTAAACATTAGTATTGTACTAGAAAAATATTTGTACAATACGAAAAAAGACGAGGGAAGTACAAAAAAGAGAAGAAAGAGAGATGAGAGAAATTAAATATTAGTATCGTACGAGGAACATGTGTACAATATGAGATATAAAAAAATATGTCTGCTATATTATTCATTCTTCAAAATATGTCAATATTAGTCTTGTAGAATAATAAATTTTATAAAAATATGATATTTTTTGATAATTTTTTTTATTAAAAGTTATGAGCAAAATATATTCTCTCTTCTTTTTCTCTATCTACCCCCCCCTGTTTTCCTTCTATTTACCTCTCTTGTATATTTCTCTTCTCTCATTTGTTTACTTTCCTCCTCTCTTTTATTTCCTCCTTTTTTTCTACTTCCCTCCTCTTTTTTTTTCTACTCCCTCTTTTTTCCACTCCATCCTTTTTATGTATATAAATAACGATCAATATATACAATATATAAACTAATGTCTGGACATGTATTAATTGAGACTGATTACTGCTATAGATTGTGTTAATTTTTCTCGAGAATCGGGTGGACTAATGGGTATATGATGAATTATGTTTATAATTTTTCTTGTATTAGGTGGCAGTTTCTTCCCTCCCCCTTCCTGGCAGTTTCTTCCCTCCCCCTTCCTGCTTGACGTAGGAGGCAGATCGTGGTGGTTCAATGGTGTTGGAGTGGGTTTCTCCCTTTCTTGTCATTATTTTGCTTGAGTTAGGAGGCAGATCGTGGTGGTTCAATGGTGAGTGGGTTTCTCCCCAAGCGTCGTACCCCCTCTTCTATCACCGGTTTGTAGCATCGACTTCTGCTATATTGGTAGGTCTCCTAGGCGGCATTTATTCTACTCGTGATGCTGTCATTCTCTTCTGACTTCTCGTTTTCTTTTCTGCATTGTTATTTGCTCTTTGGTATCGAATCTTCTGGATGCTTCAAGCCGATTCTTCTTGATATTTGCTATTGCTTGTGTGCTGTAGTCGACTCTGTTTGCTTTATATTTGTCGGTGTTTGTGTGTTTTGAAATGCTGTTTGTGGGTGATAGACAGTGATTGCCACGCTGGCCTGTCTTATTGATATCGGTTTTAGTGCACAAGGTCCCTTCAATTTAAGTGGATCCTAAATTGGTGTCCAAACGCATTGTGGAGGAATGTAGACTAAAATGTTTTACATGTTCTCAACCGCATTTATGAAATGGTATAGCCGTAGAGAACTTTTGATCATTTTATTTCTAAGATTGAGTTAATTGGTTACCTTTGTCCATACTGAATGACTCCACATTATCTAATAGCAGAAACATATTTTTAAAAAAGTGTCATTATGGTTTTAAGTTAAGTATTTATGGATCTTTATGCTCCTACTTACTTGAATACGAAGGATAAAAGCCATTGGTGTGGCAAAGAGGTTCGAGTTAAGATGAACAACAACAACATTCGAAACAGTATTTATATAACAACATATTTGAGCGCTATTAGAGAAAGTCGTGATGCTCCTCTTGCACAGACAAATGATAGACGCAATGCCAGGTGAGGTGGAGGGTTGAAAAAGCTCCTCTGCTTGCGCTCCGCGGAGTCCTTCTCTTTGCATAGGCTGCCCCATTTGCTTCCAGGCCCAGCTTTGCCACCGGCCCAATCTACGTTCGTATCACTGATATCCACTTCTTCAGAGCGCAAAACTAACAACGTAATCGAGTCATTATGCAATCTCCCATGTTATTACTTTTGCCACTGATTCATGCACCTCTTTGACGTGCTTGGCGCCATACAGTGTGCCATCACGACCACTATCTTCTATCAAAGTGTGAAGTATTAGGATTTGATTCTTATCCTAATTGGATTAAAATTAAGTCTAGCAATATTAGGAAAAGAAAAGTAATGTCCAACGTGTGGTAAGAGTTCGGTAAGTCCCAATGAAGGACCCGGGTTCGAACCTCACCGAAGGCACTTTACGAATGGCAATCCACAATGATTAGGCGCGGGAGGGGGGTGACCGGACCACACCCTCTCATGCCTCGAGAGTTTACCATGTCGGCTTCGCCCGAGGTGGGTTCTCTCGGTCATAAAAAAAAATCCAACGTGAAGTCTAAGCATTATTTCCTTCTCCTATTCGATTGTTATTCTCTTAGTTCTTATCGAATAGACGTAACTCTCTTACTTCCTTACAAGAAATGTCTTGTATCTATAAATAGAGGTAGACACTATGGGTTATCGGTGTGGTGAATAGCGCCAAATATTGTGTGTGCCAATACAGGGGAAGGCATACAGACAACCAAGAAGAAAGAGAGCGAGATTGGGGTACAGAGTTCTATTGTGGGCACGGGATTGTGGGAGAGCGACAATCCCTATAATCTTTGTGGAGTTGCTTAATAGAATTTTATGGTCTTCTTCATCAACTCAGTTCTCTCATTGGTTGTTTGTTTATCGATTTGGCCTGTCGACTGGGAGACTGTTGTCGCTTTTATCGTGCAAGTTAGGATTGTATCTTGTGTGATGTTTTCTTGGGCTTGGAGGGCTTCCACACAAATCCCAACAAGTGGTATCAGAGCAAAGATTGCTACAAGACGATCACCGAGCACCGGAGGCAGTGAAGTATGGTGGCGTCGACTAGCAACGTGAGAAGTCATTATATTGATAAATTTGATGGCAGAAGCAACTTCAGTGTGTGGCAAAGCACGGTGAAGGACGTCTTAGTCCAACAAGGGCTAATCAAAGCTCTTGAAGGGGAAAAGATGGATAAGACGTCTGAAGGCGCCTGGAGGATGATGGATCGCAAGACGGTCAGTACAATCAGTCTGAGTCTTTCTACGGAGGTAAAGTATCCAGTGATCAATGAAGATTCACAGAAGAAATTATGAAAGGTCTTAGAAGAGCTGTATATATATGGCAAGTCGCTGACGAACAAGTGGGTGCTGAAATGAAAATTGTACAAATTGTGCATAGAAAAGGCACAAGATTCATCAACCATCTCAACGTCTTCAACAAGCTTGTCAGACAACTGGTTAGCATAGAGGAGAAGATCAACAAGAGCGATAAGGTCGTTCTCTTATCATCATCTCTACCATAGTCATGGGAACAACTGGTGATGAACATCCTTGTCGGGAAGACTACACTCAACTTCAACAAGGTGATTGCATATTTATTGGAGGCAGAGTGTTTAAAGAAGCCATCCGAATCTTCCTCCTTGGGTGGTAATGTTTTGGCTGTTACAGACGACAACTACAAAAGCAAGGGTCACAGGAAGAAGAATCAAAAGGGCAAAGACAAACGTGTATGCTATATATGTGACAAGGAGGGCCACATATTAAAAGATTATCCAATGCTGAAGCAGTTGAAGAGTGGAGCTTGCTCGTTAGCGGAAGGATATTCAGAAGTACTAGTTGTCATGAAATTAGGTACCAATCATGGGTGGATATTTGATTCAGACTCTCGCTACAACATATGTCTAGAGAGAGATGTATTTGATATATGATTTCTGCATCGGGCACGTGGGACTGTTCAACTGGTAGATGACAAACTCTACCAAATTGCCAGAATTGGAATACTTATGTTCAGGATGCATGATGGAGCACATCACACATTGTCGGGGGTCTGATATGTCCCCGGTCTCAAGAGGAAACTAATATCTGAGAGGACACTTAATCCATCGGTTGCAAGATTTCAAAGCAAGGTGGAGTCGTACAAGTCACATGCTAGGGGCAAGTGATCATGAAGGGTACCTGGTCCAAAGGAGCATATCGATTGGTTAGGGAGGTTCTAACTAAAAGAAGAGTAATTGACGGGAGTTCTACCACTGGAGGCGTAGATGAAGCACTGACATGTGATGTGAGCTCAAAACGTACTACATGTCTTCAACTCTCAGGGACAGTCACGTGCGAGGCTGCAAGACCGACTACAAAATTCAATAGATACAAAGGCAAAGTTGTCAACTGTTGGAAGAAGGAAGACGTGGCAAGACCGACCACACAATACCAACGAGCAGGTGGAGCTCGGAGAAGGTACAAACCTATGGAATGGAGGGCCAAAGGAATGAATGCTTCACTTATTCTAACTGTAGGTGGATGCAGTGCAGTTTCCCAAACTGTACAATTTGAGGAGCTCTCAGATGAAGGGTCCGAGCAGCCAGGTTTGAACACGCACTCCGCATAGACGTGCAACGGTAGAGTGTTTCTAAGGGCGGAAGCAAATAGAAGAAGAACGGAAGTAAAATTCTTGAAGGAGCATATACTTCAGCGAATAAGATCCAAGGTGGAACTTATTAGGATTTGGTTCTTATCCTAATTGGATTAAAAATTATCCAATAATATTAGGAAAGGGAAAGTAATGTTTAACGTGGAGTCCAAGCATTATTTCCTTCTCCTATTCTATTGTCATTCTCCCAGTTCTTATAGAATAAACGTAACTCTCTTACTTCCTTATAGGGGATATCCTGTACCTATAAATAGAGGTAGACACCATGGGTTATCAGTATGCCGAATAGTGCCAAACATTATGTGTGCCAATACAGGGGAAGACATACAGACAACCAAGAAGGAAGTGAGTGATAGTGGGGTATTGTGGGTACGAGATTGTGGGAGAGCGACAATCATTGTAATCTTTGTGGAGTTGCTTAATAGAATTTTGTGGTCTTCTTCACCAACTCAGTTCTCTCATTGGTTGTTTGTTTGTCAGTTTGGCCTATCGACTGAGAGGTTGTTGTCGCTTTTATCGTGCAAGCTAGGATTGTATCTTGTGTGGTGTTTTCTTGGACTTGGAGGGCTTCTGTGTGAATCCCAACATGAAGAAGGAGAACAACCTACATGGGTGTAGATGATGCTCACATTTGGTGGCTCGCTAGTCCCCAGCCGTGGTGTGTAATCAACATAGTGCCTTGGATGCTTTAATTTTCCTAGTCTTGGAGGTTATTGGCAAGGTGAGTAGATCCACACGCAAAGTCTACGTAAACAAAGATGAGAAGATCTGCCACTATGTCCACTAATCAAATTTCAGCATACTTCCATTGAGACCTCATTACCTATAGCCTTTCATTTTTTGATTTGTGTATGCGGTTATCGTTGTGGTGATTTCAAAGTTGAGGAGATTGTGATAGATAAAATCTTGCATATTTGAGATTTTGTGAAATATTCACATGTTGTTCTTGAGAGACAACCCACTAGAGGCTACCTATCAGAGGACATGGAACGATATTAGGTGATTGAATATCACCATCATTTGAAGTGAAAGGGTGTCGACTTACCAATGGAGGATGGAAAATAATAAATCTGGAACCATTGGATCAAGATTGTTGGTAGTTATACATAAAACTTTTAAACATATGAGATCAAAGCTAAAGGTTCTTAATAATCCTACCTGGGACCGAACAGTAAATAAAATCCGGACATGATCAACAGTACAAGAAACTTGTAAGAGAGCGTGCAAGGGTTTCTCATGGCCCAAGGTGACACATGATTCAAGAAAAATGTTTTACATGTCCTGGTGGGGCTAATATGGCAAAGTGCTAAATGATATAGAGTATTCCATGCAATCATTTAAAGATCTAGTAAAAAGTGTAAATAAAAATGTGCATGTGTTCAAGAGGGTGTAATGTGCAACTTCTTAAGTTTTCTATCTTGTCTACCGAAGCATCCTAGAGGATGAGCCTTGATGAAAATATTCATAGGTTTCTCAAATGATGCATTTGAACAGAGGTCATGCACGAGAGCATGCACAACTATTCTCAAGTGATCGACTCTAGAGAACAAAGTAGATGGTTCCCAACATTCTGCTATAGAATAGAACGATAAGCAATAGGCCATGAAATATTGAGAAAATATTAGAGTACCATCAGTTAGAGTGCATATGATCACTCTTTATCACAACCAAATATCTCGACTAGATTGTAGGTGATATTCTACATATGTTAACACCACCCTCAATCACAGGAGCTTGTAGCATATACCACCTTGAGATTGCAAGTGAGGATACAAAAGCATCCTAGGTTTAGACTTGGTTAAAACCTAGAATTTGATTATATGCATCAAACACAGAACTGCTTACCCAAGGGTATCTGAAGCAAGCATGCATGAATTTGGTTATAAATAAGGGTACACATGGAGAACATAAAAAATATTTAAACATTCAAGTTAAGCATCAAATATCCCAATAAATTAAAAAAAGACATTTCAATAGTTAAGAACAACTTAACTACCAGTAAAAAATTAAACATAGTGTGATTTTTGTGGCTCGATTTTTTTAGTTTTACGGGAGTTAGATGTTTCATTATTAAATAATAAATATATAAGCACATATGATGCATTATATGTTTTTCCTTTATTCTTTATGGAATATGTAATGTAGTAACTATAATAATGATACTAGTGATTTGACCACCGATAAATAAATAGATTATGGTGACTTATTTTAGTTGTTAATTTTAATAGTTTTTGACATTTGCTTCATTAATGAATTATTAGATAGATATCATAGATAGAATGATCATTTCATTTTTATCATTCATTTTATATAACGATGGTTACTACATTGACAAAATTAGCTTTCTGATTAGCTGATGCACAATTAGATTTTGTGACGCTATTTTAGATTATGTTAGCCATATGTGCTGTTTAATTTTAATAAATAAATTTGATTCACGGCCTTTGTTTTGTTTTTTGCGTTTTGTAGCGTTATTTGTATTTTGTAGCATTAGTTATATGAGCGTTTGATACATAAATGTTTTTTGACTTTCTTTTTTCTTTTGGGATACTAGTGACGCTAGACGCATGACTAGTCAATTGATTAATAGAGAATACATATTGTGGATATCATGATATGTACTTTATTTATGTACACTGTTTGTTTTTCAGATGTTGTTTCGGTAACATTAGTAATTTGATTCATTCATTCATAAATTTTCTAGTAGCGTTAGATGTATGATTAGTTCATTAGTTAATTGATAAGTAAACGTCATTGATATTGTAGTATTTCTAATTATGGTAGTGCGAATTGTGTGAGTGATTAATGCATAACGAGGATTGTTTGATTCTATTTATTTTGTATTTACACAATGATGTGCGCCTTCGCTGATGAGGCAGTAGTTTGAGTGGTAAAGGCTCATGCTCCCAAATAACGGGACCCAAGTTCAGAATCTAAGTTGTGCGTCATATATATATTTCTTATATACATTTCTTTATCTTGTAATGCAGGCCGACCCAGCGTGTAATTCAAGCTATGGGAGGGTCAATGGTTTACATTGTCAAGATAGGATCACTGAAGTAACCTTTTTTGGGGTTGGTCTTAAATACATGTACACATATACATATACATACATATAATGAGTCTGCAGATAATAAGTGGCTCAAGTAGTTAAGCACGGTGTCCCCTAACAAAGAGATTCGGTTCGAATTCCTGCCGTTTTTATTTACACCCTCTCAGACGTTCGGTCTCCGTCACGGGCATAGAAGAGGGGAAGAGAATGTTTCTCTTAATCCCACATATAACGGGTGTGGGTAAAATAAAAATCGTGAAAGAATTACTAATGTTGCATCACGTGGGTGATAACCATTTCTAACAGTAGAGCCTCACTTTGATACGAAAATGTGATTTTTTTACTTCATCGCTAAGATTTCTTTAAGAGTCTCTGTGGATTTAGAAACCTAACACTAAACTCATGTCCAAATTCTAGATGAAAATAAAAAAAATGCATCTTCAAGTATTAGAATATACAATTTGGGGATTTATATAACTGGATTGGAATCGAGATACAATTTAAACAGTCTGGTACAAGATAATTTTTTAGGCTTTGACAATATGTGTTTAAATATAGACAACAAATTTGATTTATAGATGTTGAGGAGATCATCATATATTTTCGAAAGACTTGTACTATTAGTATTTAACAACATCATAACTACAAATTAGGATTAATAATCAAAATACAACAATATGGAATAGGTAACTTGAGGGCATGAAAACACATAGATGGGTGAAGTGGCAAGGGAAATACAAAAGACCAACACAAGCTTTTAATGCCATAATCACGGATTGCATTATGGACATCGATTAATTGCAAAGCTTGTCACCTATTGAAGTAGGGCATAAATAATATATTCCTATTAGTACACTGTTTATCTTACAATAAGAAAAGTTTAGTCACAAGGGTCGCCTCACTAATAACACTGCACAAAATTGTACTCTCAAAGGAGTCACATTAAAGGTTATCGATCAATTGAATGATAATTACACAATGAAAAGGTGTAAAAATGCTTACTAAGCTTTGTTACAAAATTGTACTCTCAAAGGAGTCACATTAAAGGTTATCGATCAATTGAATGATAATTACACAATGAAAAGGTGTAAAAATGCTTACTAAGCTTTGTTCTTTAGGGAATCAACCGTGAGAGATCTACAACACCCACTTGACTTGTTGGAATACTTTGAATGCTTGTAGAAGTATGAAGAATCTTTACATAAATCATGTCCTAACAAAAGATAAACTAGAAGGGATCTAAGATATCACATCTCACCATGGTGGAGCTAGGTTTTGTATATCTACTTGAGGTTATAGTGAACATCTTCCATGCTCATGATATCCATGAGATACTAATTAAGGAAGTAAAGTGAAGTAGAAAAATGTAGGCGAGGGATCTTCATCCAGCCGTGACATAAAAGGGCATCCAAGGAAATGTCTTGAGGGTTGAGGAAATTCTAATGATTAATATGAATGGAGTAAATTCCTTATTCCAAAAGTGGCAAAGGGGAACCAAAAAAATGATTGGGACCCAAGGAAGGAATACATATAGGTGAAGTGACTAGAGGATGAAAGAATATTCTACCTTTCGACTTTGTCGAAAATCAACAATCGTTAGATCTTATTGTTGTGTCTATAGAAGGACTCATCTATCCCTCTATTTATAGGAGGCTCAGGGGCAGGGGTTCTAGTTTGAGCGGGAGTCAAAAGGACGAAATTTTATGAATTACCCAGAACCTCCAAACCATGTAATGGTCGGGTAATAGCTGAACCGATCAGTTCACACGAGAGTCGATCAGTCCAACCCTTGAAGCAATCATTTCACTATGTTTCGAATTTTCTATTGTATTGGCATTTAATATTTGATCAATAAAGAACATGATGTCAACATCAATCCTTGATCCAATCATATTGTTGAACCAAATGATCGATTCACAACCTAAACCGATCGGTTCACATATTTGAGCCAATCAGTTCACTTACTGAACTAGTCATTTTAGAGTTCTAAATGCCAATACTAGTTCAAATTGACTCGACACTAAAATTGATTAGTTCAACACATGAATTTGTAGGTTCACAGTCTAGTCAGTCAATTATCATTGTTTAAACTGAATAGCTAACACTTTAGTAATCATCATTCATGAATAAACTCCTATTCCAGGTGTATCCAATGTGTGTGACCCCATAGGTTCCAAGTTACGTTGGCAGTGAATGTCCATAATTGATTTATGACATCACAAGAAATGAATGGTATCTAGCAAGACATCATGCTTCTCAGGTAATTGGAAAGTTGGAGAACAACTTCAACCTACAATATATCATTAGTGTTATAGTGATTGTATAGTTCCTTTGTCACTGATAACTAGATTGAACTCGACACATGGAATCATCATCTTCTTCAACATTCAATCCTTGTTCCTTAAACTAGAGTAGAATGTCTAATATATATGTAACCTCAATATCACATATTGAATCATATGAGCATGACCATGCATTTCTCAGTCTCTCTCATCAAGTGGCTAGGATATCATACTCATGTAGGAGGGATAAATGACACCTACATCACTCACAATCATCCCCATGTGTCACAATGCACCCAAGCACCCTCAGTATGGCAACCCTTATTCAAGGTCATGATGGATGATGTCAAATTACATACAACAACACATGAGGAGTGTAGTGGCTTTAGGTCTAAGGACCACAACACCACCATCACTACAAGAGATGATTCTGACTACCAATCTATGGTCTCCATGTATTACTCTCAAGGTGGGTCTATCTGCTATACTATTCTCTAACAAGCACCTTTGTATTTGATTTGATATCATATATCATGACTGATGAGATTCTATCATCAACCAACACACACTCTAGCCTTATGTGTTATTGTTGTCTATTAGCCTTTTATAATAACAACCGACTAGGGACATAACAAGAATGTATATACTCTTAGCATCCTTATGATCTCATTGTTCTGGTCCTCAACCTGAAGACATACACCATTGAGTAATATCATTCTTTAGATATTTATTATGTTACATCATTATATCATAACTGAATAAAATAGACTAACTTGTAAGATGGCCTTTACAATTAATGAAATTGTTTATAAGATATGCCATTACAATCATCATATGATTGGCTCTTAGGCATACATATCAACAGACTCCCACTTGCACTTAGAGGAAATCACCCATTAACTTAATCCCAAGTGATCTAACATGAAATTCATGCTTCTACTGTGAAAGTGCTTTTGTCAAGGGGTCAAACACATTGCTTTCAGTTGGTAAGCCTTTACCACCAACTCTTCCTCACCACTATAGACAAGGAACTGATCTTTAGTTCTTCTGAAGCACTGAAGGATTTTCTTAATGGAAGTTTAGTAACATTCACCGGGATTTGATTGATACTCGATAGTCATACTCAAGGCACATGAGACATCAGGACAAATACATAACATTACATACATGATAGATCCAATTGTAGAAACATATGAAATCTTAGTCATGCACTCCCGTTCTTCACAAGAACTGGGACAATCAGCTCTAGAGATAGTAGCACCATTAGATATGGGTAAGTTTCCTCTCTTTGAGTTTTGATGATTAACCTTTTCCACACTTTGTTAATGTATGATCTTTGGCTTAGGCCAAGAATCCTTCTAGATCTATCTCTATAGATCTTGATTCCTAGAATATAAGATGTTTTGCCTAAGTCCTTCATAGAAAATGTATTTCCTACCCAGGTCTTTAGCATCTATAAAGTAGGGATGTCATCCACATAAATATTAGGAGTACAATCATGCTCCCACTAACCTTCTTGTAAACACATGGTCCATCATCATTTTGAGTAAATTCAAACTCTTTGACTGTTTCATCAAATCAAAGATTCCAACTCTAAGATGATTGCTTCAATCCATAGATTGACCTTTGTAGCTTACAAACTTTATTTGCATCCTTTGGGATTTATAAAGACCCCAGGTTCTATCATGTACATATCCCCAAGAAGATTCCCATTAAGGAATGTAGTTTTGACATCCATATGTCAAATCTCATAGTTATGATATGTTGTAATGGCAAGCAAGATCCTGATGGACATAACCATGACAATTGGAGAAAAGGTTTTATCACAGTTAACACCTTGAACTTGTTTGAAACTCTTTGCTACCAATTGACCTTTGTAAGTCTATACATTACCATCCATTGATTCCTTATTTTTGATAAACCATTATGCCGTGGTGTTCCAGGTGGAGTCCATTGTGATATGATACCACAGTCTCACAAAAGGTCCTCAAACTCTTAGCTTAAGTATTCTCCTCCTCAATCAGAATGAAGTGCCTTAATACTTTTAGTAAGTTGGTTTCGTACTTCATTAATGAAATCTTTGAAGTTTTCAACATAATATGACTTATGTTTCATCAAGTAAACATAACCATACCTACTGAAATCATCAATAAAGGTAATGAATGAACATGAGTCCTTTTATTCACTTCTCCCTTCTCACTAGTGCATGTGGTATGGGACATGTGCATTAGTAAGCTAGTGAGAGGTAGCATGTTAACATCCCACATCTCTGGGTATGTGCCTGATCACCACATATCTAGGAATGTAGGAAGCACCTAAAGACATAAGGGTAGATAATCACCTATGCCTAATGTTAGAAAGTTATGCCAAGTTGGAGGTAGGTGTCCTAAGTGTATAGTTGGGTTTGGTAAACCCAAAGTATAAGTTGTATAAATTAGGAATGATGTAATAGTAAGTTTATGTCCATTTGAACCCTTTTTATGAAATACATTCACTTTTTCATGCAAAATTTTATTATACTTTCATTCAAGGAAGAAGTAAGAAAAACCCTAAGGTGGGTAATACCCTACAAAATTTTTAGGACAAATTTTTTTTTAAGGTGGGTAGAATTGTAACATCCCAATTTTTAAGATAATTTAAAACCATAGAATGTATCTTTTCCTACATAATAATAGTTGAGGGGTTTTAATGCAAAATACCAATAATGGTTGTCCTTATACAAATATAGGATGAGAAAACTCAAAGTAAGACCCAACTCCATATTTCACCTTCAATTATGCATTATGTATATCAATATACTCATATTAATCCTCTTTCATTTTCTCTCTCATCCAAAATGACCTTCAAGCATAGTAAAGAGGCTAAAGAATTGACCATGTGTCTCTTGAATGCTAAATAGGATATATCTCAAATATTGACTCAAGAATGTAATAGGAAAAGCCTTTTTCAAATTATCTCACCATTTAAATGCATTAATATTAAGATTAATAGACAAAATGGGAGTTATGGACCATAATGTGTACAAAAATGAATTCTAATTGCATAGGAATATTCTAGACCTTCTCATTTGCCTATGTTTCAAAAATTGAACTCATTTGACCCATGTTTGACCCTCCAATTGATTTAAGAGATATTTGAATATAGTTTGACCTAAGTTTGAATATTATTTCATTTAATGCGAGAAATTAACCCTATGGTTTGTTTTATTCACACTGTCACACGCTTCTTATTTTAATTTTCATTACCCACGCTCATTGTATGGTTGATATTTATTCCCCTGCTGATCCGATGGCCCAACGGTTGTCATCAACCTCCGCTGATCACGTGAGTCAGCGATCGTTTCACAAGTCCATCTTCTCCCGATCATTTCTCCCTCTTCACTGGTTTGTTTTGTTAAGTTTTGGTTGTGTTGGCTTCGTCTCTCTCTCCCACACCCAATGAGCCATAGATTGTGTGCCCTGGTGCTATATGAGCAAAATGCCCAGGCAATCACAACCTCTCCACCCTGAACTTACAGATGCTTCCCCACATCCCATGTTTTCCATCTAAAGTACTAGGAACGTCTGACGGCCCATACCTCCCCCTCCTCCTCTTCCAATTTTGCCTCTTGCACCCTGAGATCCCCAAACCTACTCAGTTTGCTTCTCCGACAATGGCAAGTTGGTTCTCAAGGTTTGGGTAACCAAGGCCAAATTACTATGATGGTAAGCATCTCCAACATTCCTCCTTCATCTTTGTTTTATCCATTTACCCTACGATCGTCCCAACTGGCATATCTATAACTAGGATCATATGTCTAGCTAGTGGTCATCACCATGCCACCTCAAATACTCCCAACCATGAAATTAATAGCCATCAACTTTGGTTTGACTCAAAGAACATCCTACGACCTTCGATTGGTCTTGTACGGTCCTCTTATTCAGTTTTGGATCTCCAACATACTCCCTAGTTTTCATGTTTTCCCGACAAGCTTTGAGCACAACAACAACGCTTTGATGGCTCGATGGCCTCGAATTCATTCAATAAAGACGTCGAGGAGCTCAACAGCTTGGGACAGATGCTTTGGTCCTAGTTTTGGATCGAAGGTTGCACCTCCAGGTAGCGCCTCACGTCATGACCAAGGGAACAAGATCTTGGGTGATGAAATGACCCTAATGCCCACGTCAGTTCAATCAAATAAATCTAATCACAAGGGCATATCAGTATTTTCTAAGTGCCTTGATATAGCTGACGCATGATTTTTGATTTATGATCGGGTGTCAATTTTACCCCCGTGATTTCAATGAAGGTTTCACGTGCACTATAGTCTTTATCAGTATTTCACCTTTTATTTACATCACGATTATCACTGATTTAAATGATGCCACACATAGTGTTTCCTGCTCTCTGATTGGTTAGTTTTCAAAAATTCATAGTTAATCATAGGATGCTTAGAAAAATGCAAATACATACCCATTGGAAATGATTTTTTGAGAGGAATCCGAATTTATGGTTTTCAAATCTATATTTTCCTTTCTATTCTAATGTTTTAATATAAACCCTATTTGGACACATGAAACCACAATTATGTGTTACATGTAATTAATATGATCTAAGTTAACCAAGTTTTTCTAATTGAGTGATGTTAATTAGTAAGCCTAACCATAATGCGCTCAGACTCTTATTAACCCTAATTCAACCTAAGATCAATACAAGGTATTGATTAATGATGTTTATGAACAAGTACTTAGAGCTTAATCAAGACAAGGGGGAAGTTGACCAAGATTTGACTCAAGGATCAAGTTGACCATCTTAAACTCAATTTTTCTCCAAGGTGAAGGGGTCATGATGTTGAGCACAAGTAATTATGATTTGTTGCTTGTTAAGTACAAAGTAGACATTATCATTGCAAGTTTAATGTTTTAATCATTATCACTCTATATTATTTCTTGATGATTATTATATGTTATGTCCTATGGTTAGAATGTTCATTATGCTTAAAGTTTATGATTCATGAAATTTATGTTAATGATCAAGAGGGAGAAATCACATCATGTTAAGAGGTATAAATCCCATCATGTTAAGTTTAAGAATCATGATTATGTTTATGTTAATGTTAATTTCATCTTAATGATCAAGTTAATTGGAATTGACTAGTTTTTATATGCTCCCGAATCATGGAACTCAAGGGGTCATTAAGGGATTTCCTAGAATCAAGGGCTTTCCTAACAATCATGTGCTCCTAATGGGGCATTATAGAGGGATGCATACAGTTACTATTCAATTTTTCATTTTAATAATGATTCAAGAATGCTATTCAATGATGCTATAGTTAAATTCATGTCAAGTTTTATTACATGTCAAGTATACTTTATTTTTCTTTTGTTATAATGTGCTAGTACCGTTTATAATGTGTTGTTTTTCCCCTTTGCATGGTTGGGGACGCGATGTCCCCAGGAATTGGAGCAAGTAAGGACTCAAGAGGAGCAACCAAGAACAAGAAGACCTACAAGAGCTAACTAGTGGGGTGTCATCCATACAAGGTGATCCAATCATGTTTACCTTTATGCATATTTTCCATGTTTAGAAATGTTTAGACATGTGTTATAACACTCAATTATAGTTTCCTATTCAAAATAACAATGTATGAATCTCAATGGTGAATTATGTGTTTATTTGCTATGATTTCATCAAATGAAAGCTTCCACTGAGCTATGTTGAATAATAAAAGGGGTGAGGTGTTATAGTCACAATGCACTCGACCACCACCTAAATGGCAACCCTTATTCAAGGTCACGGTGGATGATGTCAAAGTACATTGAATGACATGTGATGGATGTAGTGACTTCAGGTCTAAGAGCCACAATCACCACCATCACTATGAGAGATAATTCTGACTACCATGTAATGGTTTCCAAGCATCACTCTCAAGGCGGGTCTGTGTGAGACACTATTATCTAACAAGTATCTATGTGTTTGGTTTGATATCACATATCATGACTAACGAGATTATGTCATAAACCAACACACACTCTAGTCTTATGTGTTATCACAATTTGTTATCCTTCCACAATAATAACTGACTAGGGACATAACAAGAATGTATGTACTCTTAACATCCATATGATCTCATTGTTCTGGTCATCAACCTACCGACATACACCATTGAGTAATATCATTCTTTAGACATTTATTATGTTACATCATTATCTCATAACTGAATAAAATAGAACAAATTGGAAGATCAGCTTTATTATTTATCAAATCGTTTACAAAATATGCCATCACAATCATCATATGATTGGCTCTCTGGGCATACATACCAACACTGATAAATTAAGATCATAACCATTTACATAAAAGATCTCATTTTTTATAAATAGAACATTGAATATTCTTGATAAGAAATTCATAAGCATTATTTCCAAACACGAAGTAAAATGTTGTTCCTATTTATCGAAGATATATAATGATGATTCTATAACTCTGTTACAAGTCTACTGGGTATAGATAAAAAATAGGTCTCTATAATAGTAGCAACAACTCTTTCTCCATTTACGACACGTAGTTACACCTCTCCCTTTTTCAAAGCTTTTTCTTTTTATCCTACATGATTGAATATATGTGAGATCCACATCCACTATGTAATGCCCATGTAGAAGAAGTATATTGATTTATCTCTTTAACATATATACCTGAAATGGAGATCTCTGTCTTTTACTTCTTGTTCTCCATTTCCTCTATGTAGAGATGACAATTTCTTTTCCAATGTCCATCTCAGTGATGATGGTGACAATTTGCTTCTTTACCCACTTCCCCTTTTTCCTTTGGTACAAAAAATAGACTTCCAGCCAACCTTAGAAACTTTCTTGGATTTGTCTTTGCCATCGACTTTTCTTTTACTTTATCGATCATTGACACATATTCGGGTTGTCTTTATTCATTATCCCCTATATTCTTCTCAACATGTCAATCATATTAACAACTATTTGAAAAACTTGCTCAGGTTGTAATTCATGACAAATTATTTATAATAATTTGGAAACAACTGTAAGATCACATATGTGACCAACCTCCTAAAGGAAATAATATTCTCTCTAGTCTTTCTGCATACCTAACTAACTTGAGAGCATGGGGCCTGATTGGATCACCTTCTATCATATTACACTTAGGTTATGCCTTGGAGACATGATGCATCTCTTTCTTTGCATGTTTTTGATACATATTTCTGAGATGTGTTATCATCCTAAAAAGCCCCATGTTCTCATGTTTCTTTTGAATCTCATGATTTATGGAGCATACAATAAAAAAATTTATGTGTACAACTTTATCATAATAGTGTGTTAAGATCAGATTCATATGACAATAGTGTGTTCATGACATAGAGCTAACACTCATGTTTGAGTAAAATTCTTGGAGTCTTGAACTAGTCATGGAAGTTATTTCCGTTAAGTTTTTCCTTCTCAAGGATATATCACTATGAAAAGTGGTTTTTATTATTTACCATTTGATCTGCAAGAAATATCTACAAGGGTTAGTATTTTGATTTGAAAAGGTTTTATCAATATAATTTTGGTCTTTAATTGAAGATCCCACTATTTTATTTCATAATAATAACTCTTAATAAAATTTGGAATATTACATAGTATAATCATATAGTGGTTCAAGATCTGTATTTCATCAAGTCATGAGTCATCTTTGGCTAATCACTCAAAACTTAATTGTTTAGGAGGAAATGTGTGCAATTACACCTAGTACAGATCTCTATATTTGGATGCAGAAACCCTTGTCATAAGTATATATATATGCCTCTAAGTACTTTATCCTGTTAATTTAACCTAGTTAAGTCCAACCCAAATGACAACATAATAGAATATGCACCCTAATTTGGAAGACCCATGTATATATTCTCACACTTCCCTTGGATAGATAGTGCACCATGATTTAGCATTCCCATGCATAGTTGACTGTGAATTACATGTGTTATTGGAAATCATTTATAACTCTATACATTATTGAGAGGGTTTTATTTTATACATATACATATCCAAATATTGCATACTTATGGTATATAACATATACACATTATATCCAGTATCCACATTCATAATCCACAAACATACAATATTAGTTTTGTCCATGCTAATATAATACTTTGGATACATAAAGGATTATTGTCCATCTAGGTTCCTTTGCATATTTCCAATGAACTCCCATGTAAATATGCATTTGTCATATACCACAGTGAACGACTCCACGAACGCCCCCTAGATCCTCATGGTTGCCTCATCATGCCAAGTCCTTCAAAATTAGTCCATTCCTATCTAATTTACAAACCATTACATATCAAATAAAAGAGATGAGGCTTGACATGTGAGACCAATACTTGTCTATCCAATTTCCAACACCATCCATCTGCAACCACATGCATACACAAGATGTTTTTTTTGGCTAGAATCATATAATCATCCACCAAACAAAATATATTACAAAAGGAAACATGCATGAATTCTATCTGTCATAACTTGCATATATGTATATATGAAATATTGCATTATTTAATAATAATGGGCATTTCCTATATATTGTTTTTTAACATCTAATTGCAATGTATGCATAATTAACATGATAGGCATATTAACAATTTTATTGTTCAATCACAAGTAATGATGAAAATTGTGTAATAAAATATGATCATATCGATATATAATCCTAATACACTATTTATCAACATAGCTCTAATACCAACGAAGGGAAATGTGGATGCAACATGTGTAGAAGAAGTACCAATTTTTTTCCACATTCCCATGAGAGGATATCACCAACAATAATATATTTGGAATGAAGGAGTCATGTAAAACTTGTCACCTGGTAGATCTAGAAATGTTACTCACATGGAGATATAGGTGCATGTGGTGGTGCACTGAAAGTGTTCGATGAATTCCTCCTTACACAATTGTATAACACTTGCATCTCTATGTAGCCCATGTGGATTTTGTGAAATCCACTTCGCACTACAAGAGCCGAAATGGAAGGAGAAGTCTTTCCATTGGAAATGTACTAGCATTTCACTCTCTATCAATTTCTATCCTTGTTATTAATGATGTATAAGGCTCATGTGTCAAAAGGTGTAACTAAAAACATGATCTTCATGCCATTTCAAAAAGTAAAGGCAAGGAAGCAAGATATCTAGAATTCTCAGAACCGATAAAATGTGCATATGTTTTAAGCAGCCCACTCATAAGAAGATAGTTAGATGAATAGACTATTTTAAAATTATAAGAAATAAGTCAATCATTTTATTAATCTTTTCCATTTGGTCTACTGGACTGGTTAGTCGACTGATTGGGCATGTATAGTCGATCAAATAGACTATCTAGTCAATTAATTGGGCTTGTCTCAGGTCAACCCAACTAAATTACCCACTTAGTCGTCTGGACTAACCAGTCAACCAATTGGGATGATCTTTGTCATTTCAGATGAATGGGATATCTAGTTTGACTGATTGGAATGATCTCAACTCAGTCGACCAACTACAATTTCCGATTGCTTGATTAATCTATCTAGTTCTCAATTGATATTTCCAGTCAGTCGAATGGACTTCTAGATTGGTTTATTTTTCTTCTGATTAGTCTATTAATAATCTAATTGACTACCCAACCTATAACACCCCACTTTTCATATCACAAAAACAGAAACATTTTTTCCTAAGGGGGTGTCACAAAATGCTATTCATTGCAATTAAAGTAAATAAACACTTTGCATTGATTTGAAGATGATTCATACATAGTTCTTGACATAAAGGAAAGTACATGATGACCATCTATAAAATCTAATCTTGTTGATACTATGTCTATAAATAACATGAATCATATCTAATTCTTTGGAATAACTTGGTAAAAAGGCACCCCACCAGGAAAAGCTTGTAGATCTCCTAGCCCTGATTTTTCCTTTTTATCCTTCCCTTGCTCCAAGTCCTGCGGACATCTCATCCCTAGCCATGCAAAATAAACAACACATCAGTAAGTGGTATTTGACATCTTATATGACATAAAAGTAAATATAATTTGACATGATAAAATTGACTTATATGACTTGACATAAACTTTAAAATGGATTTTCTAAAGCATTCATGATTCATAAATTACATGAGGAATTGAATAGTAAGTATATACATCCCACTATGACGCCCCCTTAGGAGCACATGATTTCTAGGAAAGCCCTTGATGATAGGAAAGCCCTTGACGACCCCTTGAGGTCCATGATTCGGGAGTATATAAAAACTAATTCAATTCCATTTAACTTGATCATTAACATGGCAATGGCATTTACATTTACATTAACATTAACATTAACATTAACATGATTCTTGAACTTTAACATGATGGGATTTCTCACCTTGAATCATTATGGGATTATCCCTCATAAACCATAATAGGGTTTCCCCCTCTTGATCATGATTCCTTAACCTTAATTCATAATCAATAATCATAATTAGGGTTTTTACCATAAAACAAAAGCAATCAATCAATCAAACAATAATAAGTAAACATGATATCATGTTGAGAAAACATTCATAATTCATGAAATATAATAAAGTGCATAATCATAAATAACATGCATTAAACCAATTTACTTGTACCAAACATGCATGGCCCACTTAACTAGAGTAGGTCACCTTAAGGTCAAGTCCCTTCACTTGATTGAATCTCTAATCACCTATAATTTGATTAAAATCATAATATGTACTTAAGTTCATAATCATAAAACCCTAATTTCATTAATGGGATTATTGAAGGATTTGGATGTGTAAAACAACGTTTCAAAATAGGCTAGACCGATAGAAAATCAAAAGATCTTTCCAATGAATATTTTTGCATATTTTTCTAAGGTCGTATGCAAGAGATATGCATTTTACAAAATTGACCAATCAGAGTTCAGGAAACCATATTGTGACATCAATTTAACTCAAAAATGAATTCGATGTAAATCAAAGGCCAAATGACCAGAATACCAAATATGCGTGTGACATTTGATGAAAATTGATGAGGGCAAAAGAGTCATTGATCCTATCAGAAAGCCGCACACAAGGAAAAATAAAAACTCGAATACCTAAAATGCCAACGAGGGATCAAAAGTCAATATAAAAAATGTGGGTCACCGAGGTCATTTGTTGACCTAGTTTCTTCCCCCTTTCTCACTACTGCTGGAGCAGGTAGTCATGGAGGCAAGCTCCATTCGTGCTGATGACGAAGGACACAAGTGCTCAGGCAAGGAAACGAGATCTCACATCGATTTCATGATGTTCAGTCGAAGCCACATGAGTAGGCGATGAGGGGACGAGGAGCCCTATGCCCATTAGGCTCGCCAGAAAACCAAGGGAAGAGGGGAAAACATCGGAGGCTTGGATACATCTAGGCATAGCACCAAAGCGCCAGAAAATCACACAAATATGCGTGTTAGTGAAAGGCAGAGCAAAAGGGCAAGTCTCCATGGCCGGAGAGGCACAGAGCTTCCACGGCGGCTAGTGCTGGACAAGCACCCTGACCACAGCTGTAGGGTAGAACAACATGGGTAAGCACATTGCAAAATGACGATCAGGAAACACCAAGCATGTTTGATGGATGCTCACCACATTCTCAATTGAGCCAAAAGAAGCTCTGGATATCGGGGTGAAGTCGAGGTCACCGGAAGACCATAGTGAGTGGGGTCATGGAGCTTCGAGGCACTAGTAAACAATTGACTGAGGAGGAGGATAAAACAATGGGTGGCAGTGGTCTTGGGCTCCTTAACAAGATGGGGGAGGCACTGATGTGTCCTCTGCAACTCTGGGGCAGAGAGGCCATCCTTGCCCTAAATGGGCATTTTCTCCACAGAGAGGTACGAGAGGTGAATAATGGATCGCTAGGTTCCTCTTGACTCTGTGGTGTTAATAGAAAAACAAATCAGAGAAATGGTGCCTTGTGGAGAGAGAATGAGGTCTGTGAAGGAATCACTGTGCAACAGTTTGATTTTGCGGAAAAGATGGAGGAAGAGGATGACGAATCGATCGTTAGATCACGTGTAATCAAACCCTGAATGTTGGATCATACGCAAGGGAAGGAAGTCAAATGAATGTCACGTGTGACACTCAAAATAACTGAACCATAGCTTTAATGTGTGCATTGATTGAATTTCCAATTAAATCCTATTCAAACTATAAGGAAAACTTCCCAAATTAATTTAGAGGGTGAAACATGGGCCAAATGAGTTCAAATTTGGACCATAGCCACTTTAGAAGGTTTAGAATATTCCTATGCAATGATATTTCGTTTTTGTACACATTATGGTCCATAACTCCTATATTGTCTATTACTCTTAATATTAATGCATTTAAATTGTGAGACAATTTGAAAAGGCTTTTTCCTATTACATTCTTGGGTCAATATTCGTGATATACCCTAAATAACATTTAAGAGTCACATGTTCACTTCTTTAACCTCTTCCTTTGTTTATGTTCACTTTGGAGGAGAGAGAAAATGAAACAAAACTAATATGAGTTAATTGATATACATAATGCATAATTGAAAGTAAAATATGAAGTTGGATCTTATTTTGACTTTTATCATCCCATTTTCATATAAGGACAACCATGATTGGTCTTTTACACTAAATCCCTAGATATTATTATTTAAGAAAAACTTCATTCTAAGTTTTAAATTGACTATGAAAATTGGGATGTTACAATTCTACCCACCTTAAAACAAATTTCGTCCTCAAAATTTTCTAGGGTACTGCTCACCTTACGGATTTTCTTACTTCTTCATTCAATGAAAGTGTACTTAAAATTTTGCAAGAAGGGAAATAAAAGGTTCATGCATGTTGAATATATATATATATATATATATATATATATATATATATATATATATATTAAAGAGTTATGTAACTAATGACATTTAAGTTTTGTACATTACCTATGTTAGTATGGATTATATTACCTTACTCTTCATATTCTCTATTCATACTTAGGGTTTTTGAAACCAGATTTACCTTTACACTTAGGCATCTACCTCAAACTTGTCATGACTACCTATTAGTAGGTGTAGAAGGCTATTTAATCTTAGGTTCTTTAGGTAACTACCACATTCCTAGATATGTGGTGATAATGCACATACCCATAGATGTGGGATCCTAACCCACTATCTCTCACTAACCTACTAATACACACGTCCCATACCACATGCACTAGTAAAAAAGGAGAAATGCATATAAGGTCTCTTGCTCATGAAATTCCTCTTCAACTCTCAATTGCCTGGCCATAACCATTGAGAGTGGAGAGACTATCTCATTAGCTAGGTCTAGGTTGACACTTTAAATCTAAATTGGGTATCTTCAATTTCTAACACCTCTATCTCTCCTTAGGTGAAAACTCTAAATGTTCTAGGATGTGGTATTCTTCCTTGGGAATCCATTGCTAAACCCTAATTCATTCTAGGGTGACTATGAGAATCATCTCTTCCTAGTGGCCATTTACTAGAATTGCTCTGATACCATAATGTAACACCCCACTTTTCATATCACATGAGCAGAAACATTTTTACTTAAGCGGGTGTCACAAAATGCTATTCATTGCAATTAAAGTAAATAAACACTTTGCATTGATTTGAAGATGATTCATACATAGTTCTTGACATAAAGGAAAAGTACATGATGACCATCTATAAAATCTAATCTTTTTGATACTATGTCTATACATAACATGAATCATATCTAATTCTTTGGATAACTTGGTACAAAGGCACCCCACCAGGAAAAGCTTGTAGATCTCCTAGCCTTGATTTTTCCTTTTTATCCTTCCCTTGCTCCAAGTCCTGCGGACATCTCATCCCCAGCCATGCAAAATAAACAACACATCAGTAAGCGTTACTTGGCATCTTATATGACATAAAAGTAAATATAACTTGACATGATAAAATTGACTTGACATGACTTGACATAAACTTTAACATGGATTTTCTTAAGCACTCATGATTCATAAATTACATGAGGAATTGAATAGTAAGTATATACATCCCTCTATGACACCCCCTTAGGAGCATATGATTGCTAGGAAAGCCCTTGATTCTTGGAAAGCCCTTGACGACCACTTGAGGTCCATGATTCGGGAGTATATAAAAACTAATTCAATTCCATTTAACTTGATAATTAACATGAAAATACCATTAACATTAACATTAACATGATTCTTGAACTTTAACATGATGGAATTTCTCCCCTTGAATCATAATGTGATTTCTCCCTCATAAATCATAATTGGGTTTCACCCTCTTGATCATGATTCCTTAACCTTAATTCATAATCAATAGTCATAATAAGGGTTTTTACCATAAAACATAAGCAATCAATCAATCAAACAATAATAAGTAAACATGATATCATGTTGAGAAAATATTCATAATTCATGAAATATAATAAAGTGCATAATCATAAATAACATGAATTAAACCAATTTATTTGTGCCAAACATGCATGTCCCACTTACCTAGAGTAGGTCACCTTAAGGTCAAGTCCCTTCACTTGATTGAACCTCTAATCACCTGTAATTTGATTAAAATCATAAAATGTGCTTGAGCTCATAATCATAAAACCCTAATTTCGTTCATGGGATTATTGAAGGATTTGGATGTGTAAAACAACATTTGGAAATAGGCTAGATGGATAGAAAATAAAAATACCTTTCCAATGAATATTTATGCATATTTTTCTGAGGTCGTATGCAAGAGATATGCATTTTACAAAATTGACCAATCAGAGTTCAGGAAACCATATTGTGTCATCGATTAAACTCAAAAATGAATTCGATGTAAAATAAAAGCCAAATGACCAGAATGCCAAATATGCGTGTGACATTTGATGAAAATTGATGAGGGCGAAAGAGTCATTGATCCTATCAGAAAGCTGCACACAAGGAAAAATAAAAACTTGAATACCTAAAATGCCCATGAGGGATCAAAAGTCAATTAAAAAAACGTGGGGTCACCGAGGTAATTTTCTGACCTGGTTTCTTCCCCCTTTCTCGCTACTACTAGAGCAGGCAGTCATGGAGGCAAGCTCCATTCATGCTGATGATAAAGGACACATGCACTCAGGCAAGGAAATGAGATCTCACGTCAATTTCATGATGTTCAGTCGAAGCCACATGAGTAGGCAGTGAGGGGGCGAGGAGCCCTGAGCCCATCAAGCTTGTCAGAAAACTAAGGGAATAGGGGAATTCATCATAGGCTTGGATACATAAAGGCATAGAGCCAAAGTGCCAGCAAATCACACACATATGCTCGTCAGTGAAAGGCGGAGCAAAAGGGCAAGTCCCAACGGCCGGAGAGGCACATAGCTTCCATGGCGGCTAGTGCCAGCCAAGCACCCTGACCACAACCATAGGGTAGAATGACATGGGTAAGCACAAAGCAAAATGATGATCGAGAAATATCAAGAAGGTGTGGTGGATGCTCACCCCATTCTCAATTGAGCTAAAAGAAGCTCTGGATGTCGGGGCGAAGTCGAGGTCACTGGAAGACCATAGTGAGTGGGTCGTGGAGCTTCGAGGCACTGGTAAACAATTGACTAAGGAGGAGGATAAAACAAAGGGTGGCGGTGGTCTTGGGGTCCTTAACAAGATGGGGGAGGCACTGATGTGTCCTCTGCAACTCTGGGGCAGAGAGGCCATCCTTGCCCTAAATGGGCATTTTCTCCACAGAGAGGTATGAGAGGCGAATAATGGATCGCTAGGTTCCTCTTGAATCTGCGGTGTTAATGGAAAAATAAATTAGAGAAATGGTGCCTTGTGGAGAGAGAATGAGGTATGTGAAGGAATCACCGTGTAACAATTTGATTTTGTAGAAAAGACGGAAGAAGAGGATGACTAATCGACCGATAGATCGTGTGTAATCAAACCTTGAATGTTTGATTGTATGCAGGGGAAGGAAGGCAAATGAATGTCACACGTGACACTCAAAATAACCAAACCATAGCTTTAATGTGTGCATTGATTGAATTTCTAATTAAATCCTATTCAAACTATAAGGAAAACTTCCCAAATTAATTTAGAGGGTGAAACATGGGCCAAATGAGTTCAAATTTGGACCATAGCCACTTTAGAAGGTTTAGAATATTCCTATGCAATTATATTTCATTTTTGAAAAGACTTTCTCCTATTACATTCTTGGGTCAATATTTGTGATATACCCTAAATAACATTTAAGAATCACATGCTCACTTCTTTAACCTCTTCCTTCATTTATGTTCACTTTGGAGGAGAGAGAAAATGAAACAAAACTAATATAAGTAATTGATATACATAATGCATAATTGAAAGTGAAATATGACGTTGGGTCTTATTTTGACTTTTCTCATCCCATTTTCATATAAGGACAACCATGATTGGTCTTTTACACTAAAACCCCTAAACATTATTATTTAAGAAAAACTTCATTCTAAGTTTTAAACTGACTATGAAAATTGGGATGTTACACAACTTTTAGTAATAGATTGATCTTATGTCAATAATTATTCTCATTTTCCTCATGTGTTAGTACGTGTGACCCTATAGGATCCACATTGCGTTGGTAGTGATGTCTATAATCATATTTTGACTTCATAGACCATGAATGCATTATCTGGAAATACTTCATTTCTACCTAAGTAATTGTATTGTTAGATAATAACTTTAGCCTAGTATAGTGACCAGTGTACCAATGTTATAGTGATCATATCAATCCATTTATCTATGATATCCATATTGAACTAGGGACATGGAAATTCAATCATCTTACTATTCAGTATTTGTTAATTGATCTATAGTATACTATTTAAGACACACATGAGTTCAATAGCATATATTGACTTACATGAGAATGGCCATGCATTTCGTAGTCTCTGTAACACCTCGATTTTTTCTTATCACATGAGCATGAGCTATTTTTTAAAAATTGGGAGTGTTAATAACATGATATGCATTAAAATAGTGATAAAAATAATCATTATAAACTATGTATAAAACAAATTCTCATAATTTCTCATAAAAGAAGACATGGTTACATCAAACCTTATAAGAAAACTATAACATATAATGTAAAACAATGTACTTCAACCATAAGCTTTGGGATTGTGTAGATGGCGCCCCACCAAGAAAATCTCCTAAAGTTGTCGTTGCATAATCTTATCATGACTAACTCTTGAAGTGTTGTACTTGTGGACATCTCATCCCCAACCATGCAAAAATGGAAACCTAGGTTAGAAAGTGGCATTGAATTTCTAATAAGATAAACATAAACTTACTAAAATTGAGAGATGATCTAATATCTAAAAGATGTAAACTCATAGTAAATTGATGTTTCTTTTATCTATGTCTTTTATCTGATTTGTGGGCATCATTATATGATAAGTCCTCCTAAATTGACATATCTACGCCTTGAATTGGTACCAAAGTACCTCTGCATTGGCACTACATGCCACTGAATGACATTGAAGTGTCTCTGAGTTGGTACTAAAGTTCCTCTAAAATGGAGTAAACACTCCTCTAAACTGGAAACACATGCCTTTGAATGGTCCCAGGACTAACTGAATGATGGCTTCTCATATAATGTCTTATGTGAAGGTTTCGACTTAATAATCATAAATTTGAACTTACTTAATTTTGAATCTGAACTTATCTTATACTGAAACTGAATATTGAAAACTAAACATGTACTGAATTCTGAATCTAGTCTAAATATCTCAAAAAGTTTGTGTGACTTAACTGATGTATTACAATTATTCTGTTTGAAACTAAAATATTTATAAACTAAATTCCTAATATGAATCTCTTCTCTTAAATTTTGAACTAAATATAAATCTAAATTTAAACTATGAATCTAAATTTGAATTTATATCTAAGTAATTGAGATTGGATCTGAGACTCTTATTAAGTATGAGGATACAATTTATGACTACTCACTATGAGTAACATAAATATAAAATATGAAATCTAGATTCTTATTGTCTGAATAAGTCTTAATCTAAATCTCTTATATAATGATGACTTAAATTAGATATATGACATTTGAGTTTAAAGGCTTGAGAGAATAAATTGAACTTGAGTATAGAAATATAGAGTATCTAAAGTTATGTAGTCTCAATTATTGAAATCTGACAAATTGAAAACATAACTCAAATTAAATGGAATCTGATTTCTCAAAGTATGACAAGATATGAAACACTAAAGTCTGACAGTAACGTAATCTCTAAGTTACTTGTAGGGATGTGTAGGTTGAAACATAATAATAATGAAATTCAATAGACATGGCCCACTTACCTTTTTATATTGAAGATGTCCTTAATGTAGTCCTGATTCCTTGATTCACAACATATATACCTGATCATCAACAAGTTTGAATAAGTCCATGTGTATTCTGCTCTTTTAATTTTTAAATCTCAAACCCCATCATCCTAATCTACTAAATTAAATTAGGGTTAATCTTTAACTAAGACTAGCTCATATTTAAAACAAAGTGAATGTCTAAACATTAAATTAAACTCCATTCATGCATTATATAGCATACACATACTGATAATAACCCACAAGTATCATATGCACTAATATATAAGTATATACCTCATATACAAAGAGTAAACTCCAAACATACTCACATATCTACTCTTACTGACTTATTTATAAAATAAGATAAAAGGAATAATTAGAATCATTTTACACACTAAATAGACACATAAAATACATGTTGTCTCACAAATAACTATAAATCATCTTACATAATGGCCACTTAGGCCCAAAAATAAATACTAATACATATATATATGTATATCAAACTCTATAAAAAACTTTATAAACATCAATAAAAATATATATTAAAATCTAGATAAAATCTCAAATCATTTCATTTTGATTCAATAGGTGAAATACCCGCAATGCCCTTATTAGGGTTTACATTAGAATCCTTGGTAAAACTTAAAATACGAGTGATCATGCTTTAGAATCATGTTAAACACATCAAAACACACCATACATAAAATAATTTTGAAAGTTGTTTGTTATTTTTGATGTTAAACATATTAACATATCATATCTTTTAATAATCAAATTATAATAATCAACTTACATCTGAATCACTATATGGATTTTTTTTGAGATTATAGAAATCATTATCTTTCCATATATATCTTGTTTGCTAAAAATCAAACTCTCTATCCCAAGATATGAATTTTTAAAAGTACCTTAGTTTGAATTAATATCAGTCGTCAATTTGGGATCCAAGGCCTTAGACAACGATGCTCATCTCTTCTATTTCTATCTTGGTCACGGATTCTCACTGCGTATCCGCTACCATTTCGACCAGACTTTCCCGATAGCGGGTTCCGCCTCCTGTGATCGCACGAGCACTATATTTCCTCTGTGAAATAGAGTACCTCCCAAGCAACCTTCTGTACATATTTCCATAGTGATTTGAATCTCTTTGCTCCAAGGAGTTATAGTTGAGTTTGCACCGCGCTCTGAGAACCTAGAGCCTTCGGTCAGGCTATGAGGAGTAGGCCGCTGTAGCACCGCCTAGGCAAGGCCGACCCATTGGGGGGCCAACCTGGGCGACGGCTAGGGGCCCAACGAAGAGGGAGGGCCATAATTTTATTTTTCTAAACATCTCTTGTTGTTCTAAAATCCCAATTTGTGTCGTTTGTGACTTCCGCTAATCCTTTGGTAGTTACACTCTCTGCTCCTGTTCGTTCTGCTTGTTCACATTCAGTGGACTCTGTTGCAGTGGTAGCGCTGCTCCTCCGTAGAATTTCACGACGCCTCTTACCATCGTGCACGTTCGGTGCCTCCTGTTCTCCTTGTCCGTAGACTCCACTGCTCCTGTGCCGCAGACGTCCATGAGGACCACGCCGCCTCTTGTTGTCGTGCTAGTACAATTATCGCCAAACTTTTCGTCAACAACCATAGGTGTGGGCCGAGAATAGAGAAGGATCCCTACTCTTACCCATGAAAGACCATCCATACTGGACAATCCAGAATTGACAGCGGAGGTTCATGTGTTATATATAATTCTGGTTTGATCTTGACATTTTGCACTGCACACTTCACTAGCTAAGGCCCCAATTAGTTTGCCATAAGTAGACTGAAAATCTATTCACTCATTCTTACCCTAGTTTCCGAATCACATGCATTCTTACTCGGCGGCAGATTGCTATTGTCTTTCATAACTTGTTACCATTGCATATGAATTATTTTTCCAGTCTTCTTTTGAAAGTATAATTGAGAAAGACTCCTTCACAGTTCTAAAATCTATGACATATGCATCCAGGTTACGATGAGTAGTTCTTAGATGGATTAAATTAATACAACTGTTATCAAACATCTATTGACATTGAACAATCTATTTGTACACAAACTGTACAAATCTAGAGGCAAAATAGTACTCTACAATTTTTGGTGAACCAAAATAGTACTCTACATTTGTTCTATTGAATGTGTTTCTTCTAGAAAACAAGATAGAAATATATATATAAGAAACAAGAACGTGGAGACTGAACCAGATAGAGCAACTTCTGTTAAAAACTCAATTATTAAACCGGTCATTTGAACTCAATTTCCAAGAACTGGACTTCAGTTCTAGAAAAATAACTTCCTTAAAAACTCTAGTTACAACAAAACAATAGGAGCCACAATATACAAAATTATTGATGAATGATTGCAACATACTCGGTCACTAGGTTGTGATTTGGTTTAAAATATCACATTCTACTAGTCTGTCTCTTGCCACCGTGTGTATTAAAATTAATTAATCAGAACGTGCTACTGTTAGAAAACAAAGGTTTTGTTATCATATTCACTTCAATGTATTTCTGTTTCATGTTTGGAAATGTCCAAACCAACTAAAAAAGTATATTTTAGTTTCTATTCTTGTCACATGTTTGCTTTTTTAAACAATGATGTTGCAATGATATTACATGAATTTTTAAAATGACACAATAAACTCATCACTAATATTTTACTTTGGTTGTCTTCTATGTTTGGTAGTGTGGTTTACTCAACATGCCTCTGAAAAAAATATCTATTTAGAAGTGAGAAAAGAAGAAAGAAGAAGGAAGATGAGAAATTTCTAGATACTCAGAAAGGTACGTTTGATAAATTTATTTCCATTATCCCACGAATCTCTAAAGATGTTGATAATCCTGATCAATCTAATGAAAAAGTGAATGATGATGATCATGTTACTATAGAAGTCAAAAATGTAATTGGGAATGAAAATGTTGATGAGGTTGAGGATAATAATGACGTCACTGATTTAAATGTTGACAACTTAGACGGTGTTGAACAACTTCTCCTTTTGATATTTATGATCCCTTAAAATGGGATAATATTGACAACAGAGTTAGGGATATTTTAGTTGAAAAAGGCCCTAAAAGAGAACTGAATCTTGTGTCTCCTTTAGATGACAATTAGAGGCACTTCTCATATGCTTATTTTCTTGAAAATTGAGCAATGGAGAGACTCATGATAGGAAGTGGTTAGTTTACTCAAAACATGTTGATAAAATTTATTATTTTTATTATAAGTTGTGTAAGTTTGAGAACAATAAAAGTACACTAGATCATTATGGGTTCAAAGACTAGAAACATGTTAGTGAGAGACTCAAAGAGCATGAGAATAGCATCGAGCATCTCACTAATATGAGGAATTGGCATGAATTAAAAGAAAGATTTAGTAATGAGCAAACTGTTGATTAAGAATTGTAGAAAAAAATTCAAAGGAGAGAGAGTGTTGGAGACAAGTTTTATTAAGAATAGTGTTCGTCGTTAAGTGCCTTGTTAAATGTAATTTGGCTTTTCGAGGATCAAATGACAAAATTTTCCAAGATAGCAATGGAAACTTTTTGGGGATGAATGAAATGCTTACAAAATTTGATTTGGTAATACAAGATCATGTTTGACACATTCAGGATCATGAGATTCACCATCATTATCTTGGTCATTCAATTCAAAATGAGTTGATATCTCTTTTAGCTAACAATATTAAGAGTTCTATATTGCACAACATTATAGGGGCTAAATATTTCTCCATAATTCTTGATTGTACTCCTGATGTGAGCCACCAAGAACAAATGACTCTCATTGTACGATGCGTGAACATGTCTGGTCTGAAAATAAAAATAGAGAAGTTCTTTTTAGAGTTTCTGAAAATTGATGATACGACTGGATTGGGGCTTTTTAGTGAACTTGTAAATGCTCTTGAGTCTCTTGATTTTAATGTGGAGGTCGTGAGAGGTCAAGGTTATTACAACAGTTCGAATATGAAGGGATGTGCAAAAGCAGTTACTCGAGATAAATCCCAGAGCGTTATATATGCCTTGTGCTTGTCATAGTCTTAATATCACTATTAATGATATCACTCATTCTTGTGTTCTGGCCGTTTTTTTTTTGGAATTATACAACCCATATATACATTATTTGTAAGTTCTTTGAAAAGGTGGAAGTGTTTGCTTAACAATGTCTCAGGTTTGACTGTTGAATCACTGTCCAATACTCGTTGGGAGAGTCATATTAAAAGTGTCAAAGCTATTAGATTTCAAGCTCAGGTTGGCTCTATTGGAATTATCCAAGTCTCATGATGATGCTAAGACACAAAGTGAAGCAAATAGTCTGGTTTACTCGATTGAGAGTTTCAAGTTTTTATTGGGTATTGTTCTTTGGCATGATATTTTATATATTGCTAATATAGTAAGTAAGAAGTTGCAATCCAAATCTGTTTGCATTGATGCTACTGTTAAGTTATTGAAAGATATGGTGTCGTTTCTTGAGAAATTCATAGATGAATGATTTGCTTCTAGTATTGTTATTTCTACTGAGATTGCCTCTGAGATGAATGTTGAGCCAACTTTTCAAGTTAAGCGTCGTATTCTTAGGAAAAGAAAATTTTATGAGAATGATGATGATGATGATATTATTCAATCAGAGAAAGAGTTTTTTCGAGTGAATTACTTTCTATGGTTGTGGATATGGCAATCTCTTCTTTGAAGGACATATTTGAGCAAGTGAAGATACTTTTGGATTCCTATGTAACTCAGAGATTTTAAAATCATTGGATGAAGCTACCCTGAAGGCATGTTGCACTAAGTTTCATGCTATTTTTTCTCATGAAAGTTCATCAAACATAAACTTGGATGACTTTTTTCTGAGTTGAAACTATTGCAGGTGAGTTTGCCAAAAGAGCAAAAGTCAGCTATTGAAGTTCTTGAATTTGTGAAAGATGCAGATTGTTTCCCTCATATTTTAATTACTTATCGTATTTTTTTGACAATGCCAATGACAATCTCGTCTGCAGAAAGGAGTTTTTCCAAGCTAAAGTTGCTGAAAAACTACTTTAGATCATCAATGTCTCAAGAAAGATTGAACGATTTGGCAATTTATGTATTGAGAAGGATATATTAGGAAATATTAATGTTGACACTGTTATTCAAGATTTTGCATGTAGTAAGACTCGAAGAAGTCATTTTATATGATGAGTGAAGCTTGATAAAGAGATATCTATATTTAATTTTTACGTTCTTTTTAGTTTGATTTGTAAGAACATATTATATTTTTTATATGACAGTTTTGACAATTATGACTAAACTTGTATTAATTTAAATTTGTTAAATAAGAATATACAGAGGGCCTATTTTCTATCTTCGCCCCGATGTCTCTAAAATGTCTGCAACAACAGCCCTACGCCTAGGAGAGCATGGAGCAAGCTCCCTTCTTGCAACCGTGCACCGCCGTTCGAGGGGAAAAATAGCAATCCACCCATGGGGCTACAATTTGATCCCTTGACTCCACCTCAAAGGCTTATGAAGTCCAGGTGGCCATCCCCGAAGATGTGGCTTCTCACAGGAAGGCGGGTGACGGCGGTGAAGCCGTCACAGTTTGGGTTAGGCTGTGTTAGGAGGCTCTTTAGGGCATGTTTGGTTACTTGGATTTTGCTGTATTGGATTGTATTTTAGACTCCAGTTCAACAAATTTTACGTTTGGTTTACAGGATTGGAGAACTGAGACTAATCATGGGATTTTCAGACATAATAGGAATCCCGCATTTTGGTCTCCATCAAAATTTTTCCGGACGCCAAAATCCAACATGACAAACGTCGTGGACACGAAAAAAAAAAAAATCCCACACTTACAAAATTCAGCAAACCAAACATAAAATTTTATTTTGCGGGATTTTGACTATGCAACATTTTAATAATGCGGGATGGATAAAATACATGATTTCTAAAAATCCTACAAACCAAACGTGCCCTTACTGGATTTGCCCACTCCTGGATACATCCTGCCATCCTGCTCGTCGGTATACTCTGAGCGTGTTTGTTTACCTTGATGTAGACGAGCAATATATGTGGGACATGCCTCTCCTCGAAACGGCTGGGTGCCAAGATCCAGCGCACAGTCACATACTTTTCGCTACTGCTCAGTACAAAAAAACATCCGGTGACCGAACCTGCCGCACAGCCATGCCAATAGACCAAACATAAAGTCCGTTGCCGCAGGGAGTTCTTAAACGGGAAAAGTCAACTACTGGGACTACGTAAATGTTGTATTTCTGTAAATCCATTTGGATACAGCAAAACAAACTTGCCCTCTATGGACATGTTTGATTTTTAAAGGATTCGGTAGGATTTTAAATAATACTGCATTTGCTTCATCATGTGGATGGCATTTGTGTTTTCCTCATGTGTGGGGACCAAACCGGGTCCTACTGCAGGAGATATCGACAGTGCGGCCCGGCAGTTCATGCTAGTCGAAGGCAATTTTGGTTACATGGATTGTATTTCGGACTCCAGCTATGTAAATTTTATATTTGGCTCGTGGGATTGGAGAAATGGGGCTAATTCTGGGATTTTTAGACAGAATAGGAATCACATATTTTAGTATTCATCAAAATTCTCCCGGACATCAAAATCCATCATGGGCAAGATAACATACATGAAAAAAAAGATAAATCTCACACTTACAAAATCCAGCAAACTAAACATAAAATTTTACTTTGCGGGATTTTGAGAATGTAGCATTTCAACAATACGGGATGGACGAAATATAGGATTTCAGTAAATCCAGCTCACCAAAAGTGCACCCAGTGCCCCATTCATGTGCTGCATGGCGGAGTCCAGCCGATTTGAAAAGTAAAATGTAATCCAGCAGTTATAGCATGTCGACGAGGATGATGGATTCTTTCATTTACAACTCCATTTATAATCAAACACAAACTTTTGGGTGATGGATTTGTGATTACAATCCAATACAGTTGTATCCAGTAAAACAAACATGCCCTATATATCTCAAGGACTAGTTGCATATAGTGCCTTGTGAAGGTCTACATCCTCTTATATATACACTGAGAGTCCAACCCTATGACTCTGATTGGTTTCGTGTAAGTCATAAGTTATGTGAAACTCATTTTTTGGGAACTCTAGTTTAGTTTCTGGAACTTATTACATTCACTTTTATGTGATTGGTTTGTATGGTTTGTCATGTGATTGGTTTGTTGTAAGTGTAAATATTGAAGACAATTAAAAAAATTAGTTTTATTGTGTGATATATAAAAAATAAAATGGCAAAGAAATAAAATAAAAATCATAACATGACTTATCAAAATAATTTTTAACCATAATAACCTCAACAAGCGGTCATAATGTGGGTGTTGAAAAATACTAGAGGGGGGGTGAATAGAGTTTTTAAATAATTTTAACAATTTATTGAACTCAAACAACCACAATTGAAAATTGGAAGAAGGAGACATGTGTTTAGAGTGGTTCCAACTTTAGCAACTACTAAAGTTGTCAGTCCACTACCCGGTTGCTTACCCAACCGGGATTTTGAAAGTATTTATTTTATTACCTTCCCAAGGATTTATACAAAATACAATACCTTCCTTTACACCCTTTGAACAGCCTTCACTTGAAGTAGGTGCACCAACTTTGAGGTAGCCTTCTTGAAGTAACTCCAAGCTCCCCCTTGAAGTAGCCTTCCTCTCTAGAAGTAACCTCCCGTTGCACCAGCCTTCTGAAGTAGCTCAAAGTCACCTTCTTCACCAAGAAGATCTTCACCCTCTCCAATCAGCAGCCTCCAACCTAGGAGTAGCAAGGAGAGTACAAATGGTAATAGAGAACAAGAAAGAAAAAGGAAATTACAACTTATCCTTTGTAGCCCAAGGCTTGATTTGCCTAGATCAAGCGTATAGATCTCCTAACCAAGTGTGTGGACTTGTGATTGCAGTGGGTAGGAGATACTAGCCTTTAGGACACTAATTATGAGCTAAGGAATGAAATAGCCAATTGTCACAATGCTCAAATTGCTCACAAACAGATTGCTCAAAGTATGCTCAAGGATTTATCAAGTGTAGCAAGTGTGTTTGAGTGTCCTATGGCTTGTCCTATTTATAGGAATGGCCTAAGGATGCTTAAGGACGTTCTAGACAACTTCTAGGGGTTTCTAAGTGCTTAACTAGCCGTTAGGTACAAAGTTGTTGCTTTAACAACGGCTAATTAATTAATTCTGCAGTTGCTGTCAGAGACAATCTCGGTCGAGGAATGGTCGACCGAGACACCTACTCGGTCGAACTTTTGTCGACCGACAGACACTCTGGAACAAGTTATTTGCAACGTCTTTCTCCAACTGCCAACTAACTTGTCTGTTGTGTCTAACGACTACTTTGGATCTTTCTCGGTCGAGAAGATTGTCGACCGAGAGTGTCTCGGTCGAGGAGTTTGTCGACCGAGATTGATCCTGTTTCAATGTTTCAATTTAGGCACTAACTATATGTATGAGTGTGCAAATGTGATCCTATTTGAAGGGAATGACTTATCTAAATGTGGTGTTTAGCTAGGGAGAATCTAACGCTTGATTTACATGCAATCTAAGTACTTGTACATTATATATTTGTACAAGTTTTTACAAAGCGATTACATTGCATGAAAACATAAACATGTAAGCATATGGATTTCCCTAGTTGCTTTGTCATCCACCTTAATCCTGCACACTCAAGTAGCTCGTTAGATCAATAAGAATGAAATGTTTGTCATAATCAAAACAAAGGGATTTATAGATGTCCATTTAGCCAACAATCTCCCCCTTTTTGAAGATGACAAACATTTCCAAAAATATAAATAAAGGAAATATAAACCAAATGAGTTTCATACCTTTAGATTACCTTTTGTAGCTTTTCCTCTTGGTTATAAAATGTGTGCTTATTATTCCCCTTGAATTTTGGAACATGAAATCCAATTCACTAGGGAATATAGCAACTTTCAATGTAAAGCCAAGAGTTTATTTATGAAACTCATTGATTGAGTGTTTCTAAGTTTTAGTTTTATATTTATTTCTCCCCCTTTGTCATTTCAAAAAGATATCCATTTAGAAATAAAAACTCCCCCTTAATTAGATGTCCCATCAAATCTAATGAAAAAGATGTCCATTTAAAAGCCAAAATATCATGATTCAAATAAGAGTTTTTGTTTAAGTAACACAAATATCAAAGAAAACATCTTCCAAAGGAGTGATAAGCAGTTGCTTCCTAATTTTGTTAAATTGATCTAGTGGAAGCGGTTTTGTAAAAATATCAGCCAATTGATCTTCCGTATCAACATGATGAAGGGAAACATGATTCTTGGAGATGTGATCCCTTAAAAAATGATGACGGATTTCAATATGTTTAGCTCGGCTGTGTAAAATAGGATTGTGTGCTAAGTTTATAGCGCTCGTGTTGTCACAAAAAATAGGCGTAGATGAAAGAGTAAAACCATAATCGTTTAATACTTGTTGCATATAAAGCACTTGAGCACAACAAGACCCAGCTGCCATATATTCAACTTCAGTTGTAGATAGGGCAACCGTATTTTGTTTCTTGCTAAACCAAGATACTAAAGCTCTCCCTAACAAGAAACAACCACCACTAGTACTCTTGCGCAAGGCGACAACCAGCATAATCCGCATCAGTATAAGCTTTAAAATCCAAGGATTGTCCTTTTGGATACCATAAACCAAAACAAGTAGTGCCGGCTAGATAACGAAGAATTCGTTTAACTGCTAGAAAATGAGAGTGCATAGGTTGTGATTGAAATCGAGCACAAAGACCAACGGGAAACATAATGTCCGGTCTAGAAGCAGTTAAGTAAAGCAAACTACCAATCATGGCTCTATATAAAGAATCATCAATAGGTTCCCCATTTTCATCCTTATCAATTTTAATAGAAGTAGCCATAGGAGTAGTAGCATGTTTGCACTGATCCATCCCAAAACGTTTTAAGAGTTCTTTAGTATATTTTTCTTGGCTTATGAATATTCCGGCAGGTGTTTGCTTAATTTGAAAACCAAGAAAGAAAGTTAGTTCACCCATGAGGCTCATTTCAAATTCTTTTTGCATAATGTCACTAAATTGTGTGCATAATGAATCATTAGAAGCTCCAAAAATAATGTCATCAACATATATTTGCACAACTAGGAAATCAGATGTATATGTTTTAAAAAATAAAGTAGAATCTGAATTTCCAATAGAAAAACCATTATCAAAAAGATATGTCTTGAGTCTTTCATACCAATTTCTAGGTGCTTGTTTTAAACCATAAAGTGCTTTCTTAAGTTTATAAACATAGTCACCTTTTTCCGGTATTTCAAAACCAGGTGGTTGGGCAACATATACTTCTTCTTGAATGATGCCATTTAGAAATGCACTTTTTACATCCATTTGGTAGAGTTTGATATTTTTATGTGCAACAATAGCTAGTAACATTCTAATAGCTTCAAGTCTAGCTACCGGTGCATACGTTTCATCAAAATCTATTCCTTCTTGTTGATTATATCCTTGTGCTACTAACCGAGCTTTATTCCTTATTACTTCTCCTGCCTCATTTAGCTTGTTCCTAAAAACCCATTTAGTTCCTATTATGGTTTTATCTTGTGGTTTAGGAACTAAATCCCATACATCATTTTTAGTAAATTGATTCAATTCTTCTTGCATGGCTATTATCCAATAGTCATCTTTAAGAGCTTCAAATATCTTTTTAGGTTCAATGATAGAAACAAAAGCCATGTTTGCAACATCTTTAAAGGAAGACCGAGTATTTACTTTATCATTAGGATCTCCAATAATTAATTCTTGAGGATGATCTTTTATAAGCCTAGGTGTAGGTTGTGGGTCAGCTTGGTGATTATTTGTAGTACCTTTCTCACAATCATTTGGTATGTTTAAATTTTCGAATTGATTAGTGAGATCTATGATTTCTAGATTTTCAGATTTGGACTCTTCATGAAAAGAAACATGAATAGATTCCTCAACTTTTCTAGATATAGTGTTATATACTCTAAAAGCTTTGCTAGAAGTGGAATATCCCAAAAAGAATGCTTTGTGTGATTTTGAGTCAAACTTATCTCTATCATCTTTGGTATTTAAGATATAGCATGTAGAGCCAAAGGTATGAAAATAGTCAACTCTAGGTTTCTTAGAATGTATTATTTCATATGGAGTTTTCTTTAAATGAGAGTGAACAGTTACTCTATTTAGCACATAGCATGCAGTGTTTACAGCTTCAGCCCAAAAGGTTTTGGGTGTGTTGTGTTCAAGCATCATAGTTCTAGCCATTTCTTGTAGTGATCGATTTTTCCTTTCAACTATACCATTTTGTTGTGGGGTGCGTGGAGCAGAAAAATTATGAGTGTATCCTTGAGATGTGCAGAATTCTTCAAATGTATGATTTTCAAATTCTCCACCATGATCACTTCTAATGGTACATATTTTGCTTTGTAATAGATTTTCAATTTTGGAACAAAATTGTATAAAAACATGAATAGTATCATCTTTAGTTGCAATAAAGTGTACCCATGTGTATCTACTATAATCATCAACAATAACAAAGCAATATCTTTTACCACCAATAGATTGTGTCCTCATGGGTCCAAATAAATCCATATGAATTAATTCTAAGGACCTACTGGTGCTAAGTACATGTTTTGGTTTAAAAGAGGTTTTGGTTTTCTTTCCCATTGTGCATGGTTCACAGTTTTCAACTTGATCAAAAGATAAAGTAGGCAATCCACGAACAAGATCATATTTCACTAACTTTTTAATAACATGTGAACTAGCATGTCCTAGCTTTTTATGCCATACTTGTAAGGTATTTTCATTTGGAAGCAAGCATTTTCCCACTACTGATTTCATAGAGTTAGGTTTAAGGATATAAAGATTTCCAATTCTATTTCCTTCATAAACAACATTTGTAGTGTTTTCTATCAATAACTTGCAGCAAGTTTTGTTAAATAACACATCATAATCACTATCACATAATTGACTAACACTTATCAAATTATGGTGCAAACCATCAACGAGTAGAACATTCTTTATTTCGAGGTTTGTACCAACATTACCTATTCCAACGATTTTTCCCTTACCATTGTCTCCAAATGTGACTGTTCCACTTTTCTTTTCTTCAAAGGTTTTGAATGCATCCTTGTTCCCGGTCATATGTTTGGAACATCCACTGTCAACCACCCATTCCTGTATTAAAATGTAGATTTTGGTACCCATGTGATGGTCCGATATGGTTAGAATCATTTAAGTACAGATTTGTATAAGAGTTCTGAATCAGAAGTCCAGTCGGTCGACAATTGTTCGACCGACATATGTCTCGGTCGAAAAATTGTCGATCGAGAAGATTACTGTATTACAAACCAGGAAACACAGAAATGTAGCTCGGTTGACCAATTTTCGACCGAAATAATTGCTGTAAATTTTGATATGTTTCAGACATTCGGTCGGTCGACAATACTTCAACCGATTAATGGTTCGGTCGACAATACTTCGACCGACTAAGTTTCTGTTTCAGTACAACAATGCAGAAAATTTACAATAAGCATGAAATCTTTTGTTTAGTTGAGATAAGACAATATAAATAGCAAGATGGAGCTTTTTGGTCATATCTCAACTAAATTCTATTTGATTCTACTAAGTTTGAGGTTTTGGGACCCAAACTAATTCAGAATCCTTAGTTTTATAAGGGCATGAAAAGGAATAGTGTCCAAGACGTAAACAAAAATGGCAAGTAATAGAATCAACTTCATTTCTCTTTCTAGCCATTGTGTTCTTGGGTACAAACATAGTTTGAGTTCTTTTGGGTTGATTTTTCTTTGGAGCATATCCCAAACCTTTTCTTCCATTGAAAACAGTACCAATGCTTAGAATGTTATCAAGTATATTTTTTCTTCTTAACTCATAAAGTTCTCTTTGCAGCTGAGCAATATCATTCATTTTCTTGTGTAGATCATTTCTTGCTTGATCTAAATCAGATAACAATGAATCTCTTTCTTTTATAACATTATCATAGTCTAGATGGTTACACAAAATAGGTTGAGTCTGAAAATCTTTTTGTTTAGCTAACAAGTCAGTCTTTTCTTTAGAAAGAAGATCAACATTTGTTTCTAAAGTGAGTAGCTTTCAAGTGCAATCATCTAAAGATGTTCTTAAAGACAAATTCTCAAGATCAATGTTATTCTTTTCAGAAGAAAGATTATCTAATTTTGCAATTTGCTCATCATTTGATTTGATAACCTTCTTTAGTTTCTTCTTGACATCAACATACTTATCATGAATTTCTTGTAGACTAGTGACTAACTCTTCTTTAGAAAGATCAAGTAGGCTTACATCTTGAGAGTTTTCATCATCTTCTCTTGCCATTAGACAATCCACGGTTTCTTCTCCGCTTTCACTGTCACTTGACTCGTCCCATGCAGCATTATAGGCTTTTTCTCCCTTCTTCTTGTGTGAGCTTTTCTTTCCTTTCTTTGCTTTTGGACATTCATTTTTGAAATGCCCTTTCTTCCCACATTCAAAGCACCTAGGAGGGGTAGAAGAAGAGCTGGAAATTTTGTTAGATTTAAATCTTTTGTATTTCTTACCATTTACTATCAAGGCTTCTTCTCCCTCTTCTTCACTTGACTTCTCACTTTCTTGTGTGACAACCTTTGAAGCTTTTAGAGCCACATCCTTCTTCTTTCCTTGCTGAAGTTCACGTGCTCTTCTTTCTTCCTCTTCTAGGGTTGCTTCATGAGCTTCTAAGTTGCCAATAAGTTGCTCCATTTTCAGTCGAGTGAGGTCGTTTGCTTCTTCAATGGTTGTCACCTTTGGCTTATATTTTGGAGGAAGTGAACGAAGGATCTTTGATACCTGATCTTCTTCAGGGATAGGTTTTCCTAGAGCACTTAAACCATTAACAATAGTAGAGGATTTTGCAAACATTTCACTAATTGATTCATTAGAATCCATACGAAAGTGTTCAAATTTTTGTTTAAACATGCTAATTTTGGAATTTTTGACTTGGACTGTACCTTCATAGGTTATGGACAGTCTATGCCAAATATCATAGGCTGTGTCACAATTAGATATTCTATTAAATTCTCCTACCGATATAGAACAATATAAAATGCTTACAACTTTTGCATTCATTTGAGCTAGTTTTACCGTATTTGCATCCCATTCTGCAAATTGAATTTGAGGGAGCTCATATGGGGTTGACACCATTCTCCATAAGTCCCAATTGATGCCTTGGAAGTAGAACTGCATCCTTCTCTTCCAATATTGGTAGTTTGTTCCATCGAACGCTGGAGGCCTAGCAACAAGTGTCCCTTCGAGGTTAAGGTTGTTGAGCACTCCATCACCCATTTCTTCAAGACCTTGTTAGGGTTCCTTGAAGCCTGCTCTGATACCAATTGAAAAACACTAGAGGGGGGGTGAATAGAGTTTTTAAATAATTTTAACAATTTATTGAACTCAAACAACCACAATTGAAAATTGGAAGAAGGAGACAGGTGTTTAGAGTGGTTCCAACTTTAGCAACTACTAAAGTTGTCAGTCCACTACCCGGTTGCTTACCTAACCGGGACTTTGAAAGTATTTATTTTATTACCTTCCCAAGGATTTATACAAAATACAATACTTTCCTTTACACCCTTTGAACAACCTTCACTTGAAGTAGGTGCACCAACTTTGAGGTAGCCTTCTTGAAGTAACTCCAAGCTCCCCCTTGAAGTAGCCTTACTCTCTAGAAGTAACCTCCCGTTGCACCAGCCTTCTGAAGTAGCTCAAAGTCACCTTCTTCACCAAGAAGATCTTCACCCTCTCCAATCAGCAGCCTCCAACCTAGGAGTAGCAAGGAGAGTACAAACGGTAATAGAGAACAAGAAAGAAAAAGGAAATTACAACTTATCCTTTGTAGCCCAAGGCTTGATTTGCCTAGATCAAGCGTATAGATCTCCTAACCAAGTGTGTGGACTTGTGATTGCAGTGGGTAGGAGATACTAGCCTTTAGGACACTAATTATGAGCTAAGGAATGAAATAGCCAATTGTCACAATTCTCAAATTGCTCACAAACAGATTGCTCAAAGTATGCTCAAGGATTTCTCAAGTGTAGCAAGTGTGTTTGAGTGTCCTATGGCTTGTCCTATTTATAGGAATGACCTAAGGATGCTTAAGGACGTTCTAGACAACTTCTAGGGGTTTCTAAGTGCTTAACTAGCCGTTAGGTACAAAGTTGTTGCTTTAACAACGGCTAATTAATTACTTCTGCAGTTGCTGTCAGAGACAATCTCGGTCGAGGAATGGTCGACCAAGACACCTACTCGGTCGAACTTTTGTCGACCGACAGGCACTCTGGAACAAGTGATTTGCAACGTCTTTCTCCAACTGCCAACTAACTTGTCTGTTGTGTCTAACAACTACTTTGGATCTTTCTCGGTCGAGAAGATTGTCGACCGAGAGTGTCTCGGTCGAGGAGTTTGTCGACCGAGATTGATCCTGTTTCAATGTTTCAATTTAGGCACTAACTATATGTATGAGTGTGCAAATGTGATCCTATTTGAAGGGAATGACTTATCTAAATGTGGTGTTTAGCTAGGGAGAATCTAACGCTTGATTTACATGCAATCTAAGTACTTGTACATTATATATTTGTACAAGTTTGTACAAAGCGATTACATTGCATGAAAACATAAACATGTAAGCATATGGATTTCCCTAGTTGCTTTGTCATCCACCTTAATCCTGCACACTCAAGTAGCTCGTTAGATCAATAAGAATGAAATGTTTGTCATAATCAAAACAAAGGGATTTATAGATGTCCATTTAGCCAACAGGTGTCTCTCCTTTAAATATATTTTAAAGTGGTATTGTTATAGTTTTTAAAAAATATTGGGGTTCAAATCACATTTTAATTTTTTATTTCACTTTGTGTGTACAAACTATTGTAATGATATGCACATTTTATGTGTTTGTGAATATATGTTTTGGTTCAACATTGTTTAACAATATGTACAACATTAATTTTTAGTATATTCTTTGTGTACGGTTATAATTAATTATCATTTTTCACATCATATTATTTAAACACGAAATATAAAATTATGTTAGATAAATTATATTTTTTGTCACATGGTGAGGTGTTCTATTGTGCTTGTATATTTTTTATTTTATAAACCACAGTGATAATGGTTGTTATAGTATAAAATATTTTACATAGTGTCGCTTATAGTGTACAATATTTTGTCATGTGATGTTATGATTTTGACAATAAATCATATCCACACCGTTAACATTAAGAGGAAATGTTGTTAATTATTTCGGAACTCATTTTCCGCTCTTTTTAAGAGGGAACTCAGGAACTCTATTTTATATGTAACTCTGTAACTCTCCAAAACTCACAGAACTCATGTTCCAACACTTACTTTAAACCAATCATAAAAACTAATTTAGAAACTCCAGTTCATAAGTTTTCCGGACCAGTTACACTAAAACAACCCCATGAAAAGAATCGTGTACATTAGCAATTTGGTTTGTTGTAGGATACCTTTTGTTCTTATATACCAATTGGCAAGTGTTATACCTAATGAAGCTAATGATGGAGGAACCTGACCATGTTATCACTCATCTTGAAGTGTAACAAAGTCCACAATAAGATTAACTCAATCAAGCAATTGCTTTGAAAAGGTAGGATATCCATAAGAGGGATAACAAACACAAAGCCTTATCTCACATAGATCATATCATGTATCTCATAACATCAAACTAAATATACAAATTCTCAAACTATGAGGATATTACAAAATTGACCAAATTACACATAAGATCTTTCTATATATTTTTTTCTCTTAGGCTTGTATTGGTTTGGTGTAAGTGATGAGTTATGTGAAACTCATTTTCTAGGAACTCTGGTTCAGTTTCTGGAACTTAAGTTTCATTCACTTCCATGTGATTGGTTTGTTGTAAGTATAAATATGGAAATCATTAAAAATGTTATTAATTTTAGTTATATAATACAAATAAGTGAGGATAAAAAAGACATAAAAAAAGAAATCATATCTATAAAAAATCATAATATTCTTAAATCATAATAACCATAACATAGTTATGGTGCTTATGTTGCTTCTTTAAAAATATTTTATTATGGTACAATTATAATATTAATAAAATATTATGATTACAATCACATCACAATATTTTTATTTCACTTTGTGTATAGAAAGTATTGTAATAATATCCACATTTCATGTGCTTATAAATATAAATTTTGGTTCATCATTGTTTAATGCAATGTAGAATATTAATTTTACATTATTTCTGTACGAAATTTTTACTATATTATTCGTACATGGTAATATTTAATTATCATTTTTCGCATCATGTTGTTTAAACATGAATAATAAAAATATATTACGTAAATCACATTGTTTTTACATGGTGCGTTGTTTTTCATGATGTTTGTATTTTTTATTTCGTAGATTGTACTGATAATGGTGGTTATTGTGTTGAATATTTTACATAGAGCTATTATAGTGTATGATATTTTGTTATATTATGTTGTGGTTTTAACAACAAACTATATCCTCACCATTAATATATCTAGTCATAAATATTTTTACATGTGTCACTTCAACGAATGAAGAATATAATTGTATATGAAATGTTGTTAGCTATCCCAGAACTCATTTTCCGCTCTTTTTATGAGGGAACTCGGGTACTGTATTTTGTATGTAAGTTTGTAACTCCCTGGAAGTCATGGAACTCAAGTTCCAACACTTACTTTGAACCAATCATGAAAAACTGCTCAAGGAAATCTAGTTCATGTGTTTTCTAGACTAATTATGACAAACCAATCGGAACCTTAAATTCAATTATCATGAAAATGGGATGGAACCTCTTAAATCAATCCTATATTACTTTTATCAGTAACCTAATCATGAGCTTTATATCTTCTGAAAATTAGGATGTGACAGTCTCATTCATCAAGTGGTCATGATATCACTCCAATAGGAGGGACATTTTCCATCTACAACGCTCATAGTGATTTGCATGTGTGACAACATACCCAAGCACTACTTGTATGACAACCCTTATTTAAGGTCACATAGATTAATGTCAAAGTATACAGAACAACAAGTGATAATTTTTGTCACTTTAGGTTTAAGTATTACGATCACCACTTTACACTGAGATATGTTTCTAACTTCAAATTTTGACTTCCATATATAATACTCCTATATCGGGTATGTTTGGTACACTTGTTCATAATAAGTACCTATTATTTTACTTGATACCAAATACAATGACTAATAATATGTAATCACTAATGAGACGAAGTGATTTGTCAACACATATACTAGTACTAATGTATTATTGTTATCCTTATTTCCCCAACATTTTCCAACTAGGGACCTAGACAAGAATGAATACTCTTTGCATGCACATGATCTCATATTTTGGTCCTCAAACCAAAATCCCATGCCATGAGTCATACATTATTAGGATATTATTATATTTATTCACTACATCATATTGAAGCATATATAATAATTAGAATTTCCTTTATTTATAAATAAATAAATCATAAATTGTACAATTACAAACATCGTATGACTGACTCTCATGGCATACTATTAACATATACACCACCACCTAAATTGTTGCAATTGTATACTAACATGACTTGTACCCACTGACTTAACCCTATTTTAGGGCTTCATCTTGTGTCTTATTGCACTTGAATCACATCCGCAACTATTAGATTACATGCTATTTCCCTCAATATGCATTTTATTAACAAACACACATATGAAGTCTAGAGCTTGATGATGATGACATCATCATAGCACAAACCGATATCGGGTTGAAGCACCTCTAACCCAATATGGTGATGAAACCCAATATGGTGTGAATCACACACACACCTCTTGCCCGATATGGTAAGCAAACATACACCTCTTGCCCAATATGGTAAGCAAACATACACCTCTTTCTTGATATGGTAAGCAAACATACACCTCTTGCCCAATATGGTAAGCAAACATACACCTCTTTCCTGATATGGTAAGCAAGCATACACCTCTTTCCCGACATGGAAAGCAAACATACACCTCTTGCCCGATATGGTAAGCAAACATACACCTATGGCCCGATATGGTAAGCAAGCATACACCTCTTAGCCGATATGGTAAGCAAAAATACACCTCTTGCCCGATATGGTAAGCAAACATACACCTCTTGCCCGATATGGTAAGAAAGCGTACACCTCTTGCCTGATATGGTAAGCAAACATACACCTCTTTCCCGATATGGAGGTAAGCACCTTCAATCCGATATACTTGATTGAGTAACACATGAAGTGTGTTATGTCAAATGATACATTAAGATGTAAAGAGTTTAATACATTTTGATAAGTGTAGGCCAATGTACCTTTAGAAAAGGGTTGAACCAACTTAATAAAGTATGATGTAATCAATATCCTAGTGAGGATGAGAGAGAAACTCATACTTTGTGTGATACTCATTTAATAAGCATGCATTGATGCTCCTAATATGTGTGGAGCTATGAATTAGGGTTTTGATTCTTGATAATATGAACTTGAAACCCTAATCGGCTTGGCAGGGAAACCCTAACCCTAATAATGGGAAGGTTGTATTTCTCTTGTATTGCTTGATATTGTTTTTCTCATGAAATACTAACCATGTAGGTATCATGAGATGATGAGCATAGACAGGTATGAGTTATGATGTTTCATATGATACAGATTAAATGGGCCTTATGAGCCATGCGAAATACTTGTGTAATAAGTATAATGTATACCTGGTCTGAGGACCTAGAGGTAATAATTACCTGATAAGAGGTGACAATGTTCAGTGATGAACTAAGGGTTTGAATACCCATATGTAGCAATCATGATGATGATAATGTTAAGTGATGAGGATTTGCAATAATGTGATAAGGGACTGAGACCTCGAGTGTTATGCATTCAATGTGTTTTGAAAATTATGAAAGTACTTATAAATGTATTACACATTTTCTTTGTAGCATTTGTTATAATTCATGCTTGTAACTTGGTTGATACTAAAAGATAATGTAATGCACCTAATTATTAAGTGGAACCTTATCATGTAGTTTCCCTAGACATAGATCCATTGGGTGTCAGGATTTGTTGAATGGTGAAACGAGTTTAACTCGGAGTGCATATTTTTTAATATGTGGGGGTGACGGATGAACATATCCTTACGTCTAGATAGGGATTTATGTGCGATCTCCCCGAGGAATACCAGGGTTGTTGTCTGATCGCCCTGATGAAAATGTACCGGGGTTGATGTGTGATCACCCTGAAGAGAGTGCATGTTGCGGCTGTAGCTCTATAGTGAAGATGCCGCTATACCCCAACAAGCTAGTTGTAGTTTGACATGATGTCACTTCCAGTGGTCTCATACTGACCGAGACGGGTGAGGTCTTGGAAGATGGCTCTTCCACTTACCTTGTATGGTACCAATTTCGACTAAGCGGTGGTTGGTTGGAGCATGAGCGGTATACCTCATCTCCTCTGGGCATAAGTGTGATTCTAAATATGTAATCAGCCGTGTAGTGTATCTACTTAAAGATTGAATACAGAAACATTGGTTGATATTACATTACTTTTATATATCTTAAATAGATAGATGTTATATGTGTTCTTTGTATTCATTATAAAGTGAATACATGATTTATTGCTCTATTTAAGATAGTTGCAATGCTTTAAAAGATGATATTGCTCTATTATGCTTTTAAACAATGATTAATCTTGATTATTAATATAAAAGATCCTATGCTCAGTTTTATACTGATTACCTGTGATAATAATATTGTTGGTAGAGAGTTATATCTCTCTCACTGGGACTTTTATCTCACCCTGTTGGTCCTAACATTTTTATGTGGACACAGACAAGGAGGTAGAGATTGTATTGCAGAGGGAGGAGAACAGCAACAGGGGCAGCAGTAACAGCTCAGGTTGAGTGTGTTTTCTGTCGTGTCTTGTAAATAGAATTCGTATGTGTTGTCTCTGTACTCTCAAGTCCTTGGGAGTTAGTACATAATAGTTTTATAAATGATCTGAGATTTCGGCTTGTATGCCTTGAGGTTTTATGTTTCTTATGTATATGTTTGGGCAAACTAACTGCTATATGATATCCTCGAGATAAGATGGTACAATATATGTACAATGTGAACCATGATGTACATATTGCCTTGGTTCTTTCTTTAAGAGTTTCCTAGCAATGGATCTCTTTGCAAAATGATTTTAATTTTTAGTGTTTTTCGTTAATCCGATGCTAATGGTTATTCTGTGTAATTAGTATGATGATTTGATTGTCAGTTTGATAGCGGTCATCACAAGTTTTGGTATCAGAGCCTAAGGTTTGCTGAGTCTACGAGTATACATAGGATTAAGGTTGTTGAGTTTGTTCTAGTGTTCTCCAGTTTATCTTATAGTGACTTATGCTCTTATAGGAGAAGAAGTAAAGTTGAAAGATGGCTGGAGCACATTAAGAACATGCTGCTGAGAGCAGTATTGCTGCACCAGGAGGAGGTGTAAGGGATCAGGCTAGAGAGGAATCAGTGCCTGAGAATCCCCGTCTTGATCAAGCCATGCTAGAAAACCCATCTTTTCATGCTCTTTTCAGGCAGTTCATGACCAAAATGACGCATATGGCAGATCGGATGCCAGCACCAGCACCTAGGGCACATGTTCCCAATGAGGGACATAGATCTGGTAAGACCTTTGAGCGGTTACACTGGGTAGGAGCCACCGAATATATCAGTACATCTGACCCAGAAGATGTAAATTTATGGCTCACTGAGCTGGAAAAAGCCTTTAGAATCCTTAGTATCCCAGAAACTGATAAAGTTAGGCATGCTATGTACCTTTTAAAAGAAAGTGTTGACCATTGGTGGGCCATTGAAGAAGAGAAAAGACCTGGTGTTGAGGTCGTATGGTAGGAATTCTGACATGAGTTTGTTAGTAGATACTTTCCCAAGACTTATCTGGATGAGAAAATCTCACAGTTTGAGCGGATTAAACAAGGACCGATGAAGATTAGTGAGTATGAAGCTATGTTTATGGAGCTTCTGCGGCTTTGTCCACACATGGCTACTACGGATGAGGAGAGGATTCAACATTTTGAGAAGGGTCTGAACACTGAGTTAACCACACATGTAGCTGCTCTAGAGAATAGAGAGAGGTTTGCTACCTTTACAAAATTAGTTAGGAGGATAGAAAGGTATGTGATTGAGAAATGTGAGGCAAACAGTAGGAAAGGACCTGACCAGTTCCAGGGACAGAGGTCTGGAAGTTCCAAGAAACCAAGGTTTCCTACACCATTAGCACCATAGAGGTTCAATGCATAGATCCAATGGACGTCAAGCAAGGGTAGAGGCTGTAGTTTTCTACCAAGTGGAGCTCATAGTACAACATCAATGACAGTAACATTACCATCTAGACCACATTGGGACATAAACTACTTCAAGTGTGGGTAGACAGGAGATATGATGAGAGAATGTTTAGTTAGAGACATGGAGGTAACCCAACCACCGAGGCAGAGTCAACAAGGCTCTTAGAGGAAACAGTTTAACAGTGGAACAGGAGGATGTAGACAGGTGTACCCAGCAGTTTCATATGCACCAAACAATAGAGCACAGAGTTGACAACAGGCAACGACAAGATTCTATGCTATAAATCAGTCGGAGGTAGTAGTCAATCCACGAGTCATGACAAGTCAGATAGAATTGTTTCATTTTGATATGTCTTCATCCTGCTTTGTATCTATTTTGATTGATCTGAGTGCTACACATTCCTTTATCACTCAAAAAGTGATTCATGACTGCAATATGATTGTCAGTCATAGAATAGATAATATGTTATTAGAAAATTCATTAGTCATATCTGTAGTGTTGCGGGAGGTATGTTCTCCCTGTGTTCTTTCTTTTTCAGAACACAACATTCAAGTGGATCTTATACCACTTGAAATGCACATGTTTGATGTAATTCTTGGGATGGATACCCTAGAAAAGTATAAGGTTGTCCTTGATTATGGTTCCAAGAAAGCTATGTTTGCAGATAGTGATGAGACATGGGTCTTTCAGGGGGATAGAAAGATTCTTCCAACCTGTCTAGTGTCAGCAATGGTAGCTAAGAGATTGATGCGACAAGGATGTGAAGCATTCTTGGCACATGTGGTAGACACCAAAGCAAAGAGTCCTAGTCTTTCTAAAGTTCCTATTGTTAGGGAATACAAGGATGTGTTTCCTGTAGAATTTCCAGATATTCTTCCACCTCGAGAGATTGATTTCGAGATTAATCTAATTTTGGGTACACAACCCATAGCCCAAACACCTTATAGGATGGCCCCTGCTGAGATGGAAGAACTCAAGAAACAGTTATAGGAGTTTCTTGAGAAAGGTTTCATTTGACCGAGTACTTCACCATGGTGTGCTCCAGTTCTTTTTGTTAAAAAGAAGGATGGGTCTATGAGATTATGCATAGACTATAGACAGCTTAACAAGGTGATTATAAAGAACAAATATCCTCTGCCAAGGATAGATGATTAGTTTGACCAGTTGTGTGGTGAAATAGTATTCTCTAAGATAGATCTAAGGTCAAGATATCATCAGTTATGTATCAAGGAGAGTGACATACCTAAGTCATCCTTTAGGACAAGGTATGGTCATTTTGAGTTTGTAGTTATGTCGTTTGGACTAACTCATGCACCGGTTGCATTCATGGAGTTGATGAATAGAATCTTCCATCCATTCCTTGATCAGTTCATAGTGGTCTTCATAGATGACATCCTGATATATAGTAGAGTTGGTCAACAACATGAACAACACCTTCGTCAAGCCTTGACTTTGTTGAGACAACACCAACTATATGCTAAGTATATCAAATGTGAGTTTTAGTTGTCAGAAGTGTCTTTCCTAGGACATATTATATCTGCTTCAGGTATTCGTGTTGATCCTAAGAAAGTGGAGTCCGTTGTAGAGTGGGAACAACCCAAGACACCAACTTAGATTCACAGTTTCCTAGGTCTGACAGGTTACTATAGAAGGTTTATTAAAGACTTCAGTTCTATAGCATTACCCCTAACTAGGTTGACCAAGAAGGAGGTTCCTTTTGTCTGTAATGACAAGTGTCAACGTTATTTCCAGTTGTTGAAAGAAAGGTTGACTAGTGCACCTATGTTGGTTTTACCTGAGTAAGGAAAGGGATACATTGTTTTATGTGATGCCCCTAAGAATGGTCTAGGATGTGTGCTGATGCAGAGTGATCATGTAGTTTCTTTTTATTCCCGATAGCTTAAGAAACTCGAGGAGAATCATCCGACGCATGATCTAGAATTAGCTACAATGGTCCACGCGTTGAAGATTTGGAGGCATTATCTTTATGGAGAAACATGTCAGATTTTCATAGACCATAAAAACTTAAAGTACATCTTCTCACAACACAAGTTGAACATTACACAACGTCGCTGGATGGAATTAAATAAGAACTACAATTGTACAATTGATTATCATCCAGGAAAAGATAATGTAGTGGCAGATGCACTAGGTAGAAAATCTTCATCTCCACCCATATATAAAGAACAATTGAATTGTTTAATGTGCTTTAAATGGGACATGTTTGTCTCTTTGAGACAAATAAATGTACAGTTAAAAGTATCTTGGTTAGCTGGATTACTGGCCGAGATGCATGTGAAACCTACTAAAAAACAATAGATTAAAGAGGCACAACAGGTTGATATTGTGATTCAACATATCAGGTCAGAGTATGGTTGTGAGAAATAGGACAGTGTCCATGAGTTAGAGGATGAGGTAGTTTGTTACCATGGTAGGATGGTAGTATCAAATGCCAATGACTTAAGAAAGACAGTTATGGAGGAAGCTCATTCATCCATGTATGCAATGCATCAAGGGAGTACTAAAATGTATCATAACTTAAAAGATATGTATTGGTGGCTTGGTTTGAACAAGGATATAGCTGAGTTTGTTATGCGGTGTCCAATGTGTCAGCAAGTTAAAGCAAAACACCAGAAGCTTACAGGAACATTGCAACCCTTACCTATACCACAGTGGAAATGGGATCACGTGACAATGGACTTTGTGGTTGGTCTACCCAGAACAACCAAAAGTCATGATTCCATTTGGGTGATGGTTGATAGTTTGACTAAGTAAACACATTTTGTTCCTATTAGAACAACCTATACTAATGAAAAACTTGCACAGATCTACATATATGAGATAGTACGGTTGCACGGAGTTCCAGCCACAATTGTGTCTAATAGAGGTCCCCAGTTCACAAGTCATTTTTTGGAACGACTACATAAAGCCTTGGGTACGCAGTTAAAGTTTAGCACATCTTTTCACCCTCAAATAGATGGACAATATGAAAGGACTATATGAACTTTGGAGGACTTGCTTAGGGCATGTGTTCTTCAATTTATAGGAAGTTGAGACTTACACTTTAGCTTAATAGAGTTTGCCTACAACAATAGTTATCGAACTAGTATTGATATAGCACCATATGAAGAATTATATGGTAGACATTTTAGATCTTTGTTATGCTGGTATGAGATAGGAGAATACCAACTTCTGGGTCTTGAATTAGTGCAATAGACAACTGAAAAGATTAAAGTAATATAACAACAGTTGAAGGCTGTACTGGATAGACAGAAGTCATATGCTGATAAATGTCGTAGACCTTTAGAATTCCAAGTTGGAGATAGGGTGTATCACGAGGTCTCTCCTTGGAAAGGTGTTCTCAGATTTGAGAAGAAGGGTAAGTTAGCTCCTAGATTTATGGGACCTTACCTAGTGACAACATGGATCGGAAAGGTATCCTATAGGTTGGAGCTGCCACCTGTGCTACATAGACTACATCTAGTGTTTCATATATCTATGTTGAGAAAGTGTCATCCTGATACAGAATTGGTGTTGAAACTTGTAGAAGTGGAATTGAATGAAGATATATCCTATGTGGAAGGTCCAATGATGATTCTTGACAAAAGAATCAAGAAGTTGAAAAGAAAGGCATCGTTCTTCTGAAAGTTCTCTGGCATCATCGTGGCGTTTAAGAATCCACGTGGGAGCTAGAGGAATAAATGAGGAGGAAGTACCCTTCTCTTTTCTCTTGAGATTTCAAGGACGAAATCCCTATTAGGGGTTGATAATTGTAACACCCCTGACCTAGGTTATGCCATAAACCTAGAAGTTTTGCTTAATTAAGTTATTTATAAACTTATTTTGATCTTTTGAAAAGTAATTAAGACTCAAAGAGAGTTTAATTTTCAAGTTTGACCTTATTTGCAAATTGTTTGTGCATTATATGATAATTTGGGTGTAATTTGCAATTTACCCAAAATGAGGGCTTATATTGCAATATGTCACATTTTGAACATGCTTCAAGTGCTTTAGAATCATAAGAGAGAGAATTATTCTAAGGGGAGGCTTATGGAAAGCCTAAGTTCTAAGTTGGAGCTTGTTTGAATAATGCTTGTGCCTTGTGTACCAATTTTGGTGCAAATTGCAATTTACCCAAAATGTAGGGTTGATATGCAAATTACCGCCTCTAGAGTGTCCCTACTCTCTCTTATAATCATCTAGAGGATATAGAAATAAATAGGCACCATGGTTGAATCAGTTTTGAGTGATGGTGTTCTTGGTGATAAAAAGACCAAGAAGAGTTGTATAGTTAAAACCCTAATTGAGCTGTATTGAGTTGTAGAGCTTATATGAGAGTGCCTATCGGACAAAAAGCCATAGAGGAGGTACCATATCGTTTTTTCAATTATTGGCAAAGGCCATTATGATTAAGCACCTCAAGAAGGTGATGGATATCATTTTACAACTTTCCTTGGAAAAGTTGTATCAGATTGTGAATAAAGTAATGTTGAGTTGAAATATCTTGCTCAACAAGACAACTAATGGATGAAATCATATCCCTATATTATACTCAAGATTTTTGCATGTAAATATAAATATGTGTGCATGCATGTACACATTTCAACCCATGCATGTACATGTGTCACCTAGTAGTATAAGGTGATGACACCTCTTATACACTCTCTCTCATGATCCTCAATTATATATACCACTCCTTTCACCTACTAGTGAAACTTTTCGAATCCTACAACCTTATTTTTCTTAGATATCATGCATCATAGTTGAGGAGCAAGGAGGAGCTCGATCCTTAAGCTTAAGGTGAAGCCATGGTCATCTTCAACCTTGGTTGAAGCATGAATCTCGGGTTGTGATTCTTCCATTCTTTTCTTCTTCACCAAGTTATTATCTATGGTAATTATTTGCATATAGAGGAGTTGTGAACAAGTCTTGGATCTTTTATAAGTTCATCTTCAACCTTGGGAACATGAATCTTTGGAGCTTGGAGCTTTAAAGTTGTTCTTGAGGCGGGTTATGTAACTTGAACCTAATCATGTTATTATTCACCTTCAATCTTGCTATACTTGATGGTCTACTTTCAATTATGAATTTTCTTGAATAAATTGAATCCATGAGTTCTAATAGTTGCATAGGACTATTTTCCATGAGCTAGGATAGTAAGGAAAAAAAGTCTAGAGCTTGATGATGATGACATTATCATGGAACAAATTGATATCGGGTTGCAACACCTCTAACCCGATATGGTGATGAAACCCAATACGGTGTGAAGCACACACACCTCTTGCCTGATATGGTAAGCAAGCATATACCTATTGCCCGATATGATAAGCAAACATACACCTCTTTCCCAATATGGTAAGCAAACATACACCTCTTGCCCGATATGGTAAGCAAACATACACCTCTTGCCCAATATGGTAAGCAATCATACACCTCTTTCCTGATATGGAAAGCAAACATACACCTCTTTCCCAATATGGTAAGAAAGCATACACCTCTTACCCGATATGGTAAGCAAACATGCACCTCTTTCCTGATATGGTAAGCAAGCATACACCTCTTTCCTGGTATGGTAAGAAAACATACACCTCTTGCCTGATATGGTAGTCAAACATACACCTCTTGCCTGATATGGTAGGCAAGCATACACCTCTTGCCCGATATGGTAAGCAAGCATGCACCTCTTGCCCGATATGGTAAGAAATCATGCACCTCTTGCCCGATATGGTAAGCAAGCATACACCTCTTGCCTGATATGGTAAGCAAACATACACCTCTTGCCCGATATGGAGCTAAGCATCTTCAATTCGATATACTTGATAGAGTAACACATGAAGTGTGTTATGTCAAATGATACATTAAGATGTAAAGAGTTTAATGCATTTTGATATGTGTAGGCTAATGTACCTTGAATAAAGGGTTGAGCCAACTTAATAAAGTATGATGTAATCAATATCCAGTGAGGATGAGAGAGAAACCCATACTTTGTGTGATAATCATTTAATAAGCATACATTGATGCTCCTAATATGTGTGGAGCTATGAATCAGGGTTTTGATTCTTGATAATATGAACTTGAAACCCTATTTGGCTTGGCAGGGAAACCCTAACCCTAATAATGAGAAGGTTGTATTTCTCTTGTATTGCTTGATATTGTTTTTATCATGAAATACTAACCATGTAGGTATCATGAGATGATGAGCATAGCCAAGTATGAGCTATGAAGTTTCATATGATATAGATGAAATGGGCCTTGTGAGCCATGTGAAATACTTGTGTAATAAGTATCATGTTTATCTGGTCTGAGGACCTAGAGGTAATAATCACCTGATAAGAGGTGACAATGTTTAGTGATGAACTAAGGGTTTGAATACCTAGATCTAGCAATCATGATGATGATAATGTTAAGGGATGAGAATTCCCAGTAATGTGATACGGGACTGAGATCTCGAGTGTTATGCATTCAATGTGTTCCAAAGACAATGAAAGCACTTGATAAATGTATTACACCTTTTCTTTGTAGCATCTGTTATAATTCATGCTTGTAACTTGGTTGATGCTAAAAGATATTGTAATGTGCCTAATTAATCAAGTGTAACCTTATCATGTAGTTGCCTTGGCCATAGATCCATTCGGTGTCAAGATTTCCTGAATGGTGACACGCGTTTAACTCAAAGTGCATATTTTTTAATATGTGGGGGTGATAGATGCAGATATCCTTACATCCATATAGGGATTTCTATGTGATCTCCTCGAGGAAGACCAGGGTTGTTGTGTGATCGCCCTGATGAAAATGTACCAAGGTTGTTGTGTGATCTCCCCAAAGAGAGTGCATGCCGCTATTGTAGCTCTATAGTGAAGATAATGCTATACCCCGGAAAGCTAGTTGTAGTTTGACATGATGTCACTGTCAGTGGTCTCATACTGACTGAGACGGGTGAGGTCTTGGTAGCCGACACTTTCATTGACCTTGTATGGTACCGATTTTGACTAAGCGGTGGTCAGCTGGAGCATGAGCGGTATACCTCATCTCCTCTGGGCATAAGTGTGATTGTAAATATGTAATCAGTCATGTAGCATATCTGCTTAAAGATTGAATACAGAAACATTGGTTGATGTTACATTACTTTTATACATCTTAAATAGATAGATGTTATATGTGTTCTTCATATTCCTTATAAAGTGAATAGATGATTTATTGCTCTATCTTATATAGCTACAATACTTTAAAAGATGATATTTCTCTATTCTGCTTTTAAACAGTGATTAATCTCGATTACTAATATAAAAGATCCTCTGCTCAGATTTATACTATTTACCTGTGATAATAATATTTTTGGCGGAGAGTTATATCTCTCGCTGGGACTTTTGTCTCACCCCGTTGGTCCCAACATTTTTAGGTGGACGCAGATGAGGAGGTAGAGAACGTACTACAGAGGGAGGAGAATAACAATAGGGACAATAGTAACAACTCAGGTTGAGTGTGTTGTCTGTCGTATCTTGTAGATAGAAGTCCTATGTGTCATCAATGTACTCTCAGGTCCTTGGGAGTTAGTACGTAATAGTTTTATAAACGATATGAGATTTGGCTTGTATGCCTTGAGATTTTATGTTGCTTATGTATATGTTTGGGCAAAGCAACTGGTATATGATATCCTCGATATAAGATGGTATAATGTTTGTATAATGTGAACCATGATGTATATATTTGGTTATTTCTTTAAGAGTTTCCTGGCAATGGATCTCTTTGCAAAATGATTTTAATTTTTAGTGTTTTTGTTAATCTGCTGCTAATGGTTATTCTACACAATTACTATGACGATTTGACTTTCGATTTGATAGCGGTCGTCACAACCTATATATACTTGGATGGCATCTCTAGCATGAGGTTGTCCATCCTTATCTCTCTCCTAGAACTCCATTTTTGCCCCTTATCCATTCCATTCCATTTCCACCTCCATTCCACTCCATTTCACCATTTCCACCATGAAAACCCTAGTTTCCTTGTGTTTTGACCCTATTCCATCATCATCCCATGCCCCTTGCACCTTGGAAGAAGGAGCAGGACGTCTTATAGTAGCTAAAGAGGATGATTGCTCCATGTACACCGAGCTCCATGGCTTCTTCTACCTCTTTCTCTCTTATTTTTGTATTTTGCATTTCCATGAGTAGCTAGGCCCCTTAGGTGGGCTGTTTGGGGCCAAAAATGTCACCTTGATACCATGTTGGGGGAAAATGACATGTTAACATTGTAATTTCATTTGCTAATGATTATGTTCTATTTCTACATCACTCCTCATGAATTTCTTGTTGGTTTGTGTTTGAAATCACCTAGAAATTTAGGGAAATTGCTTATATGTGTGAATTTTGGGATTTGCTCCTACATCCAATTCTTGGATCCCTAGCTAGCCACCCATCTTACTACATGCTAATCAATTCTCCTAACCCTAGTTGAGAGATATAAGCATCTAGATTATATGAATTTAGTATGCTTAGCATGGAGCTTGCTCAAGGCTAGAATGTAGGTGATGGGAGGTCTAAAACCTCACTTCCACTCCCATTACTAACCTCATCCCCTAATCATCTTAAGATCATCTAATCTAGAAACCTAGGCTCTTGTTTAGACTCTAATTGAATTGCACCTAAACCCTAACCCAATTGAGCCTAGCAAGGGTAGTAGGGGTGTTAGGGACTAGTTCTCGTATACACAACCTAGCATATCCATCGCCAGTTAGTAGTTTAGGATAATTCATTAGACTCTATCTTGTTATTTGGTTTGATAATCTAAATGAAAGCATATTGTTCACATGTCACCCCCAACCTAATTGATAAGTGCATCTCCCAATCAGTCCACACATCCCTTTATAGCATTAAAACCCTAATTACCTTCTTACTTAGTTCATGTTAGCTTAGTTATTTCTTTACTTAGTTAGCTTCTTGCCTTGTTCTTGTTTTGTTCTTGCTAGTGTAGGTCTTTAATTTCTCTTTTGCCCTATTTTCTAGCTTAGTGTAGTGTAGACCTTTCCTTGCTTGCCTAAGTGTAAATTGCTCTTTTCTTGCTCTTTTCTTTCCTTTCCTTTCCTTTCCTTGTCTTTTCTTTTTCATTAGAATTAACTATCTAGGGTTAACTTAGATTTTGTTCTTTCTTGCTTTCCTTTACTTGCTTTCATTCTCAACTTAGTGTAATCAATCAAAACAACCTTCAAACCCTTCAACCCTGGACTCTGTAGTAGGAACCTAGCCCAAAAACTAACCTAGCTCGAGTGCCCCCCTTTTCTCCCTATGGATCGACCCTATACTTGCCGCCCTCCTATACTACGACACGACCCTGTGCGCTTGCAGGTGTAGTGTTTTGGTGTATGTGAGTATGTTTGTCTATGTCCTTATAAATTTTGAATGTTATCCAACGTGTTATTCTATTCATGGGGTTGCATCTATTCGAACTCCAATTGAGTAGTGTGTAACACCATTAGCAGGGGCGCACCAAGCTTTCTAGCATCGTTTCCAGTGAGAAAGGCACTCGACCTAGCTAGTTAGTTTTTCTTTGACTTTTTCTACTACCCTCATCATTTCTATTATTTATTTTGTATTCTTTGTGCATATTTGTTTACTAAGTTGTTCTCTTTTGTTTGGTTGTGCCTTATGCATGTGACAAGCTACTCAGGGAAGACAAGATGGAAGGCCAAAATTCCCCTCACAATCCACTTCAAGATTACTTCATGCCTAGCAACTATAAATCACCAATTGCTAACATAGTTGATCAAATGCCAGGGGAGCAATTCTCCATCCCTCCATGTCTTCTTGGGTTCATGTCCACCTTCTACGGTTCGGAGAGTGAGAATCCCTACAAGCACTTGGACTCATTCTTGAAGTATGCTCCACCTTTAGGATGTCAACGACCAGTGATGACACAATCTGGTTGAGCTTGTTCTCATTCTCCCTCAAAGGCAAAGACAAAGATTGGTATAATTCAAGGAGGGATATCACGAGTTGGGAAGAGATGAAGAATGATTTCATGAGGAAATTCTACTCTATAGCAAGGTTGAGACAAAATGTGGCATGCCATAGTGAGTTTCAGTCAAATGGGCAGTGAGCAATTCCACGATGCCTGGGTGAGATTTAAGAAGATGTTGAGAGAGTGCATGCACCATGAGATCCCTTTGTGGCAGCTAGTTCAGTCCTTTTACTCTGGTCTATTTCCAAAGAGACAAACCTTAATAGATTCTGCTTGTGGAGGAGTTTTCATGGCTAGGCCACCCGAGGAGATATGGCCCTTGTATGAGCAGCTGGAAGAAGGTTCAAGAATATGAGCTTCTAGCATGATGAATGATGGTGGTCATGCCTTTAGTATGACATCTACGAATTATAATGACTCAAGCCCGCAAGTGATGAAGATTCTTTATGACATGGTGAGTTTCATAAAGAACCAAATGACAAATGTTCCTTGCCACTCGGTCAATTCTATTGAGTTCTATGGGGAATAAAAGAAGACAACTCACTCCTATAGCTACCAAGAACCACAAAGTCCAAGATATAGCTCAAGGTTTTAGGAAGAGATTATCTCTAGGTTGAAGAGCTTTGATGACATACAAATGAATGTGAAAAGGCTTGAGAGAGGATAGAGAAGCTATCTTCCATACTTGCTCTTCAAGAAGAAACATTATCTAAAGGCCCATAATGAGTTTCAATGAAGCAAGTGGACCTATGCATTCCACACAAGTTCTCTATAGTCCACCTCCCATGCAAGTGCGGCCCATATACCACTTCTAATGTGATCTCAAGCCTTATACACCACCTCCCCCTCCATCACCACAAATTTCTCAATAATTGACCTTCCAACCTCAATTCTCCCCTCCACATCAATTTCAATACCAAGTGCCACCTCCACCTCCTCCACAGGCACAACTACCCCCCCTCCACCATGAGCAAGAAAATGTTGTGACAGTTCTAAGGAGTGGGAAATCTCTTGAACAACCCGCGAGTCAAAGAAAGGTTGATAAAGAAAAGCAAAGGCAGCCAAGTGGTGATATTGTGATTGAGATTGCCAAAGATGATTCTATGACACCGCATGTTGGGTTTGGGATACCATGTGCCCCATCTCACACTCCATTTGTAGGTTCCACCATCCCTAGTGTTCCATCTACTAGCATGCCACAACAAAATCATGTTGATGCAAGTAAGGCCAAAGCAAGTGAGCCACCATTCATTGAAGCATTAAATGAGCCACTGGAAGTAAGGAGGATATAAAATTGCAATGTTGACATTCTTGAGGTGTTTCTCCAAGTGAAGGTCAATATCCCATTGTTGGATTCTATCAAGCAAATCCCATCATATGCCAAGTTTCTTAAGAACTTGTGCACTGTGAAGAGAAGGTCAACGGGGAGAATACCAAAGAAATTGAAGTTTACTTGACAAGTGAGCTCTGTCCTCCAACACTCACTTCTCGTGAAGAGGAAAGACCCAGGATCCCCAATCATACCTAGAGACATTGGGGGACATTGCATGGACAAATCCCTACTTGATTTTGGATCTAGTCTGAATTTGATGCCATATAGTGTCTATGTTGAGTTTGGCTTAGGCAAGTTGAAACTGGCACATGACACTCTCCAATTGGAAGACCGTTCCATCAAAGTTCTAAGAGGAAAGGTGGATGATGTTTTGGTGATGATAGAAAAGGAAAGAGGAGCAATGTTCCCAACTGATTTCATTGTTCTTGACATGGAGCCGGATGATAGGAAGATTCTCATCATCTTGGGAAGACCATTCTTATATACAGTTGATGCCGAGATACTCATTCACAGTGGAATAATGACAGTCTCTTTTATGGACATGAAGATAAAGATCAACATATACAAGTCCTCAACTAGGAGAGTTCTAGGTGAGTATATTGTACATGATCACTTCAAAAGCCTGATTGGTCATTTGAGAGGAGGAGATATGGATGAAATATTTGATGGCAGCTTTGGTGATCAAAGGGATGAGGATCATAAGTTATGTGCAAATGAAACATGCATTTATTGCAAGAACGGACATGTGAGAACTCCAAATGGATGAATGATGCAATAATCTCCAAGAATCCCAACTGAAGGCATGAAACTCAGCACTTGTGAGAGGCAACCCATAGGTTTGGGAATTTTTCACCCAACTTTCCATTTTTCATACTTTTTGGTTATTTTTATACTTTCTAAGAAAATACAGACACACACTATACTTGATGGTTTTGTTGTTTGTGAATCATTTTAGAATAGGTATAATGGAGGAAAGATGATCCATGGAAGAGAAAACCAAGGAGAAGATCATAATTGAAGAGAAGATTACAAATCAGTAGAAAAGCTACATGAAGGATACCAACACGGTTGTTCTGCATAGCATGGTAGTGTTGTCGGAAAGCCAGAATGGTCATTTGTGTAGAACAACCATGGTGGCTCAGTCATGCATGGGAACCTTGAGATCTCTGTCACCACTTGGTGTTTGTCTACCCCGACTCCATGTGATCTGCCCTATCTTCCTAAACTTCTATTTCATGTTGAGTAAAACATGGTTTATGTGATAACCCGTTACACTAAATGAGATTAATCAAAACATAAAACACAATCAATCACCAATTAACCACATACCCAAAAATATGGGTAAAGTAAAACCAATTTTAACATCAACACCAGCTCAGGAACATTGTATAAGAGCCCAATATCTTTCTTGTATCCAGACTATGCCAAGAATTTGATACAAATTGTTCTATCGCCTTAGCTACAATATATATACACATGAGAACAATATTTTTATATGACACACAATAAACATTAACATGCTAACAAAATTCTAATTCATTTGAAACACCATATACAAACTTTTCCTACCCGGACCTGAGAGTACAGGGATGCCTCTAGGACACACTAGACATTTAATCAAATTTCTCAAAGATTCATTACTATAGCTCCTCTTTGCCGCCACATGTTTGTTTTTGTCACTTCTGATTACCTAAAAAATTGTGGCGAACCACAAGGGTGAGACCCATGTCCCAGCAAGTATAACCTCCAACAACACTTATTGATTACAACATTTTAAATAGTAGATAACTAAGAAGTTGGAGTATTTAATAATCAATTGAACAGATTGAATAGTTCAAGTATACTAACAGATTAAGCAAATCATCTTAGCAACAAGTATGATCATCAATGCATATATAGATAACAAATAAATCCATTTCTCTGGATAGATATCTACTCAAATATCATCAAGTTAAATCTAATAACAATCATTATCATTAATCTGACTATCCACCTATTCCTTGCTAACAATATAAGAAATCTAGTAGCATAAGCATCCCTGACATCATGAATATGTCTAGTAACATAACATGGCTATCAATTGGCATCTCAAATAAAGTGAACAGATCTATATCATAAGTAGGACTAACATCATAACACAATTAACTGCATAGGCATGATTAGCAGTTTAAGCATTTATAATTACATAGTCATGGCTAACAATATTAAACATAGCTAGCAGCATCATCTTAACCATCAATGTCAGTATATTTGACAACATAAGCATGTTTACAACATGAGCATAACTACATCATGAACATATCTATTATCTCTTATTGTACTATACATGATCTCAGTGAAAAGAAAGCAAACAAGGGTTATCATCCAATATGAAGTGTTGTGTATAATCCTAAACATATATGATATACCGCTATCTTACATCTTTTATTATGCCCTGGGGAATTTGAATCGTACCATCCAAAGTCCAACCGACCCCTGCGAAGGGCTATTCAGTCTCTTATAAGATCTAGGAGTGTCGGTATCCTAAGATCTCTTCCCCTCGGTCAGTACGAGTAAAAAGGCAATGACATATCAGTCAAAGCTGCCACCACATCAACATATAGTCAAGTTCCTAACCACTAGTCCGTCCTTGGTACAGGTCACGACACTAAAAACTAGGGTATACAAACCCTCTAATCTGAGGTACAACCGTAGTTGTCCTCAATCACATCAGATGTATGAGGCATGACCATAGCCATCATCCACAACCTACATTGTGGATAACAAGGATATACCTCAACTTGCCACCCCCACATACTCAACAATATGCGCTCTGAGTTTCTCTTAGGAATACTTCTTTCACCATCTATCAAGTTCTGACACTGAAGATGGCTCTACGACATAGGGCACTAAATGATTAGAGTTGCACTTGATTAGTTATGTCAATTGGGTGAATTAAGGCTACATCAAACAAATGGACATACAAACCCTAATTCACTTCTAGCAAGCATATACATATCACAGCTTTTAAAATATATAAAATGTGTGGAACATAATTTCTCATCTCATCATCAGATGGTACTATTCAGTTTCCATTCATGAGACCACACTAGTCATCATACTATCACAATATATAAATCCTTTTCACAATATCACAGGGTATCAACCCTTATCAACACAAGAGGAATACACCTCATTCAGGGTCAACCATGCCCAAAGGTTATTAATACCATCATACTATCACAAGATATAAATCTTTTTCACAATATCACAGGGTATCAACACTTATTAACATGAGGATTACACTTCATTTAGGGCTCAATCATGCCCAAAGGTCATTAAGACCATCATACTATTCCCTGCAAGATCATCATTATCTTTGCATGCCTTATAACAAGGCTCAACAACATCACTTACATATAATATACTGGATCAACACAATATTGAATTAATGAGCTAGGATATATTCATAAAAAATCATAGTAGGGTTATATTAAAATTAAGAACATTCCTTTATTATATCAACATGCAAGGAATGTAGATATGATTAACCCTCAGCATATTCATAATGCACATGTTTAGCATAAGAAAGTATCAACCATGTGGCTATGATAATTACCAATTAACATAGTAAGGTTATGATCATATTAGGAGGCTATTTCACCATCATACCCTCATATAAGAAGGTTAAACATGAATACTCATCTTTATCTATTTTCATTAGAGTTAGGTTCAACAAGATAAATTATATTAATGTTACTAATCAGCACTCATACCCAAACCCTAACTCACGACATCCCCATTAGATCATGGATGCATAAGATGAAGCATCACCATCACATTCCATAGTATTCTCAAGTATGAACCCACACATAAATCAAGGTGTAACCATCAGGTTATAGCATACTAGGGTTTCAACAACAATAAGAGAGTAATCCATAATTGTATTAGTCATTCAAGGACTATTCATACCCAATTATCATCATTTAGTTATATTAAAGCCAGGTATAACAAGCTATACCTCATTAACGTTACCCATTAATTCATTATGGTGATTATAAATCATAATAATATTAGGATAAGGGTAACCCTACAAGTTTAAGGCATTGAACCATCAAATTCTCATCATTAGAATCATAACATTACACTACACGGTTCACCCAAAATAATTAGAATATTGAGGTATCAACTTCTAACCATGAAATGTTGTAAAGGTAAAGCCATTGGTCATTCACATAAGTAAACACCTTGAATGAATCATATTTGATTTATTGAATTGTGATCTATAAAAATCACCATTTAACCTTATACATCCTTTGATTAACAACAATAAGGGTTTTGTTGAGAGTACGATAAAACCCACAATCGACTGTTCATTTAAAATGAGCCATCCATTGTCAACAAGTAAGCTCCTTAAGTTGATCATATAAAGGAAACCATATAAATAACATTATTAGGACCAACATATTACATTATCCATCATTCCACTTTATTGGAGGAATAAACATTATATCTTGACCATTGGGTCAAGTTCATATGTTAAAACCATCAATTATAGTATAGGTCCGACCATTGCATATAGTGACCCAAGAAACTGTTGGTCTAAGTCTTAATTGATGATACAACTATATCATTAACTCACCATAGGTTTTGGAGACCTGATCCACCATCATTAGTGACCATTAAGTCACCATATGTTATTAGATCAGCACTATATTCATTAATCAACATCAAATATGAAACTAATATCACCATTAATTGTTAGCATCATTAGGGCACTTAGTTGTTAATCAATGGGATTCTAATTAGGCCAACACCTTACCTAAGGGGTGAACATAATTTGACACCCTTTGTCACCACCATAAGTTGTCATGAAGACAACACCGTCGGTTGTTGCAATGGTACCACAATTGAGTCATGTGTTTATAGAAGAAATCAGCTTTAAACCCTAAAATTGACCATTGGTTGATAGGTGCTTAGCACCATAGGTAGTCAAAACAACCTGATCCATGCCATATTATAGCTTAGGAATAATTTATACATGATCACATGTTCATATATAACTGAAATTAGAACATGGAACATTATAAAAATTGAAATCCAAGTAATGCATAACTTTTTAGTGCATGGATCATCATTTAAAAGCAAGAACATGAGCTAGCAAGCTTATGGTAAGCAATAAACGTGGAGCAAGTTATAAAACTTACCTCTAATTAGAAGATAAACTCCCAAACATAATAAAACACGAGCAGATAGGGTAGAAACTCCAAGCATAAGTTGTGAACTCGTCCATCTAGCACCTTTTTTCATCAAATGAGCAAACCCTAAGAATAAGGAGCAAGAAAGGTAGGGTTTTATAGCTTTAGAGCAATTTCTACCATGGAACAACAAGGTTATAACTTGGAGAAAGGTAGGAGGAAGGATAAAAAAGAAATAAATGGAGGAAAGAAGGGGATTTTTAGTCTTTTAGGTCAAGATCACTAGAAGGAAGTTTTTTAAACCCAAAAAGGAAGTCAATTACAACCCTAGATTCTTTTTCCAAGAAGATCCCCTCTTTCTGCTTCCTTGGATAGGAAATTTGCAGCAGAACAGAGGGAGAATGAGGTTTTTAGAAGGAGGGAAGTCGTGGAGAGCAAATGGCTCGTTTGGGTTCTTAGGGATAAGTATATGAAACTTTAAGATAAAGAAAAAGAAAAGGTTGAAGTTCTAGTATCTTTCCAAGTATCCATGGCCTTAAAGTATTAAGAATATACAAGCACACACACAAGAAACTCCCCCACCATCCATATAGACCTTCTTATCTTTCCTTTTTCGAATTTCCAATCCAATCAAATAATTCATTAGTTGATAGCTACTAAAGGTAGCTCATCCATGAAGGGGTAAACCCTAAAATACCCTTGAGGAAAACACCTTCAAACTAAGGTTTAAATAGGTGCCCCATTGATCAAAATGCTCAAGAATGATGATAAAATATCCAGGGAACATAATGCTAGTGATAAATTGCAAATAAAACCTCTCAATTGGGTAAATTGCCGAAAAGTCCAAAATGTGCATAAAATTGCATAACTTGCTCAAACAGTGTCCAAATTAGACCAGATTTGAAACTTAAGCTTGTCTTATGATTTCAAAGTATATAAAAAGGTTATATTAGAGTTATAATAATTTAATTATGATAATTAACCTTGTTCAATACTTTAAGCAAGGTTAGGGGTCTCACAGTTTAAGAGTTTGGGGTGGTAGGGCAGCAAGCCCTTGCTTTACCCAACTTGCCTTTATGTTCCTTGTTCTAAATTTTTTCTCAAGATGATCAAATAGTATAAACATATCTCATACTTTTGTATCCATACTTTGTGTGCTTGGTTTACATACATGCATATCATATAGGTCAATTTCATGCATTTTTGCATAATTTAAAAAAAATGCTCTTTTTATCATGCATTGCATATCATGTAGATTTTTGTAATTTTTCATATTTTAGCTAGGATTTGCTTTTTTTCTACTTTATGTTTAATAATGTAGGTCTAGATGTGATTGAAGGTGATTTGACACCATTTTGGCCAATTTTGCCCAAGTTTAGAACTTCTTGCCTAAAAAGTGTGTTTTGACCCAATCTCTACCTTTTAGATTGCAAGTGATGACCTTTGACAAATGCAAGTGAATTATCATGGTTTATTGCTAAATGGCCTCAATCTTGACTTTTTACATGTGAACCACCTCTTGCATGCTTGTGAATTGTTTGGTTGAATTGTGATTGAAGCAAGTCATAAACGCTTAGAGTTTTGTAGAATATCATGACAGAAATGTGGATTTTAATATTGCTCATTCATGTGGTATGTCATTTCTTGATGAAATTATTGGAGTAACTTTCATGCAGGAGATCTCATGTTGAATTCCATATTAGTAACCCCTCTTTGACTCACTTTTCTTCTGATGTCTTCTTACCTCTCCACCTCATGAAAGGATGCCAACGTACACACATTCAGCCTTAGCCACCTCCAAAAGTTTTGGGTGGACATATCCATACCCCCCACTTAAATCTCATTGTCATTTGCCGTATCCACATCAAGGGCAAAGAAAAAGAAAAACAAAAGAATGTAAAAAAGAAAATAAAAGATGCTCCTATTTAATGACATCTAAATAAAGAAAAGATGAGTGTGTAATAGCACTCCAAACTCTTACCGCAACCCTTTTCTTCCTGTTACATACCCATGGAGCTAGGAAATATCAAGTCTAGCTCATTTTTCCCTTTTTCACATCCACGTGAGTTACTTAGTGTGGATGGACATATGAGATTGAATGCATGAATGTAAAATAGCAAATTTAGTCATTTTTGACCTTTGCTACCATTAAACGGTTTACCCAGAGTGATATGACAATCATATAGATTGGTTGTGTTTTCTATGCTCTATATTTGAAGTTTGCAGGCTCAGTGCTCTAATCATGATTGGTTTGTGAAAGAGGAGAGTAGAGAGGTGGAATGCATGTACTCAGTCATCTTTGAGCCCCTTTTAGTCAATATTCATCTATTGCAATGCATTTGTCATTTCTTGATTGTGGGAAAAATGAAGAGAGATTGAGTTGGAACATACTTGAGAAAAAGTATGTTTTAAGTTTGTGGTGGTGATTTAACCCTATTTTAGGGCTCCATCTTATGTCTTATTGTACTTCAATCACATCTACAGTTGTCGATTACATGTTATTTCCCTCAATATGTGTTTTACTATCAAGTGCACTTATGAAGGCTTTTTGCATGTTTTATAGGTACTTTGAACACTAATTAATGGAAGACAAAGATGATGGTTGAATCTAGGTCTTTCCCAAGCTTGGATGATCTCAAAATGGAGCCAAAACCACCCCCAACCTACCCCAAGTGGTCAAAGAATGTATTGAAGCAATAACCTTCATGGATGGCCAAGTTCAAGACCTAAATGCAGGGGAAGGACACCAGAACGACCGTGCTACCACGGAATGGCCGTTCTAGGACATGCCCCAACAAGCAGAATCTTCAAAAATTTACCCAGTTGGTCAGAATGGCCATTCTAGCCAAAATGGTCGTGCTAGCAATTCCCAGCACGGCTGTGCTGGTCAGAACGGTCGTACGACCAACCCCAAAAACCCAAAATTTCCCTCATTCCATTTTTCCACCACGGGCATTCCCATCCTCCACCAGTCGTGCAACCTACTGTCCAGCAAGTCCGTCCTACCCAACACGACCGTGCTACTCACAATTTTATCCGATTTTCTACATTGTTCTACCCATTTTACCCCCACTTAACGTAATGCTTCCCCACCACCTATATATACTTGGATGGTGGCTCTAGCATGAGGTTGACCACCCCTAGCACTCCATTTTTTCCCCTATCCATTCCATTCCATTTCCACCTCCATTCCACTCCATTTCACCATTTCCACCACCAAAATCCTAGTTTCCTAGTATTTTGACCCTATTCCACCACCATCCCATGCCCCTTGCACCTTGGAGGAAGGAGGAGGATGTCTTGCAGCATATGAAGAGGTGGATTGCTCCATATACACCAAACTCCATGGCTTCTTCTACCTCTTTCTCCCTTCTTTTTGTATTTTAAATTTCAATGAGTAGCTAGGCCCCTTAGTTGGCTGTTTGGGCAAAAATGTCACTTTGATACCATGTTGGGGGAAAATGATATGTAAATATTGTAATTTCGTTTGCTAATGATTATGTTCTATTTATATATCACTCTTCATGAATTTCTTGTTGGTTTGTGTTTAAAATCACCTAGGAATTAAGGAAATTGCTTATATGTGTGAATTTTGGGATTTACTCATAGTTCCAATTCTTGGATCCCTATCTAAACACCCATCTTCCTACATGCTAATCAATTTTACTAACCCTAATTGAGAGATCTATGTAGCTAGATTAGATGAATTTAGGGTGCTTAGCATGGAGCTTTGTAGGTTAGAATATGGGTGATGGGAGGTCTAAAACCTCACTTCCACTCCCATTACTAACCTCAACCCCTAATCATCCTAAGATCATCTAATCTAGAAACCTAGGCTTGTTTAGACTCTAATTGAATTGCACCAGAACCCTAACCTAATTGAGCCTAGCAAGGATAGTAGGGGGTGTCAGAGACTAGTTCTCCTATACACAACATAGCATATCCATGGTCAGTTAGTAGCTTAGAATAATTCGTTAGGCTCTATCTTGTTGTTTGGTTTGAGAATCTAAATGAAAGCATAATGTTCACATGTCACCCCACCCCCCAATCTAATAGATAAATGCATCCCCCAAACAACCCACACATCCCTTTATAGCATTACAAACTGAGCATATAAATCTTTATTCATGCATGCATATTCACCCATTTTGCATACAATTACTCTGGACCAATTTGAACATGTTAATCATTTGTTACATATCTTGCTCTGGATTTAATGTCCAAAATAGTATTTACTCTTCTCTAAGTATTTTCGATTTTATCTGGAAGTTGCCAGAAATCGATTTGGTTTAATCGAAATCGGGCCAGTTGCAGCCTGATCTTTGTACCTTCTCCTGCCATTTATCCGTGCCCTGTCGGCTGACGTGTATTTCACTGACGTGGCATTGGCCATTTTTGTTAAGTCTGCCCTCTGCCAGATACGAAAACAGGCTGGTTTTGCCTAAACCGACTCAGTTTCGTCCCCTTCCTCGTGTGGGCAGCGTTTGTTTCAAAGGCTAGAGGAAAATGGTGTTCTATAGGAAGCACGTATGCGCCAACCTCCACCCAATATATTGCACCACTACCTGCCATGAGCCACATGCTCTTTGAAATCCATGTATGGATCGATGAAGCCTCTCAGCATTTCCATCTTTATAGATCAGATCACAGTCGTATGATCTGAACTACCAACACAAGTGGACCTCAGACAATGAGGCGGAGGAAATTACTTCTCATGCATTCTCACAACAGAATCGTGATTTCAATATCAAAGTGTCATATGGGTATCACCCACACTCCTCACGAGAGATATCGAGGCGCATGTCATCTGCAGAAATCCGACAGTCGGTGGAACAAGAGAGAGTTTCTACAGAATACGCAATATATCAATGTGACGGTCCTCCTCCTCTTGCAACTCTACCTTTGCTAGTCTCCTCCGCTCAAAGTGCCAAAAACTTACTAAATGGGAGTATTAGGGGAAATACAATTGGCTCAGCACCATGCAGATTGTCATGCCAGATTACCCCCATCCCACCGCCCTCAATTCTCTAGAAAGCATATGCGGATAAGTATCTAAAGACGAGCAGCCTGGAGGTCATTGCATACTCCGATCGATAACAATGCTTATAAGAAACTAAGAATCGAGTTCTACTCATTACTTGAGAAACCAAAGGACACAAAGCATGATCGTCTATGCTTTTGCTTGATGAACGTGTAGAGTGAGGTCACTGTGAATCACCTAAACTGGTGGACGTCATGTACTAATACAGACTACATCAAGAAGTGCCAAAGACGGCTAGAAGGTGGTGACTTTGTCCTCAACGCCGATCTTGCCTGGGGGATGTTGACAGGGGGAAGAAATACCTCACTAGCCATAGCAAGGCCTCTCTGATCTAGAATCTGACTATTCACTACATCCACTGAGTTATGGTGAACTGAATTCTAGCAAAGTAGGACAGACTGGGAGTAGTCAACCTAGCCGATCTCTACCTTCTCTATTGTGATGTGGTTGTGAGGAAGGTCAACGTCGGAAACGTCTGTCACCTCCACAATACCAACTGTAATCAACACAAAGTCATTCCTATGAGAAGAATCATCAATTTGTTGCACAACACATCGGAGTCTGCGACAACCTTTTTGCGCAGATTACGGACATGATGCGACATCGGAAGGTGGCCATGGATGTGGACCATCAAAGTCATTCCGGCATGATCAAGACATGTGACAAAGGATGCACTTTCCTCTTTGGCCATGGTCCGTACAAGATTCTCCTTCCCGGTAATACAGAGTTCGCGTGTCGGGGTCTGCTCATATATGTCTATGCCTTACACGCCAAAGGTAATGCACCCCATGCACTTGGAATTGTAGGATCTCTACTTCCACTCCGCCTATACATGATGTTGTTGAGGCTGGCAACATGATGGGAATTAATTCTCTGACACTCCTCACCATCACATGCCCCATAACAAGCCTCCTCAACAATTCTACCAACCACAACCCCCTCAATTAGAGCCTCAACCGTCTTTCTACAACATGGGCAACCTCTACCTTAGATTTCCAAAACTTTTGAAAAGAATCTGAATGCCAACTCCATGATACCCAATAGGGGGTCCAGATGATCTAACACGAGTTTGAAATATTTTGGGCAGGTGTCTAACAATTTCAACAAGACATGTAGTACTTTCAAGGAAGGATTGACACTGTCTACCCACTACTTCCAACCCAAAGACCCAAAAACACTCTCTCCTTTCATAGGATTCTTGAATTTGACATTGTGTCAGTGTCATCGAGATGAAGTCAGTGGTATTGACTTGAATCTCAATAGACGCTCTTGGTTCTTGCTAGATTTCGATACCATATATGTGTGTCTTGATGTTAGTTCCAGTGATTGGTCTGTTGGTGGTATCAAGATGACCCTAGTTTAAACCTCCTCAATTGGCACTAATAATGTTTTTAACTATACCATTGAAAATGATATGGAATCTTACAGTTAATTTTCACTATCTCACTCAATGCATCTGATAGGGTTGTCGGTGCCACCTAGATAACATTATGATTGGTGATGAAGATATCAACAAAACATTAAGTGGTACTAACCATAGGTTCAGTGCCACCGAGACTGTGAAACGCATTCCCTATAACAAATAGATATAAGAGACAATATCACTGACTTGAGGTTGGTGGTATTAACTCAATCTGATTCCTACACACTTACCAAACCCATCAAGGCATAAATAACAATCATCCACGGAATAAAATGAATTAATTGTAACAAGAACATCTAATTAATGAACAAAAATAATACCAAAGCAATTTTAATCTAATTATCATAAATGGTGGGTTGCCTCTCTCAAAGTACCTTTGTTTTATGTCCTAGGCTCTGACATAAGAATAGCAACTAACATGGGTTGTCATAGGTGGGTAATGAAGACTGATTTTCTAATCTGACTCCACCATGTCATCACCAGTTCCAAGTGTCAAGTATCCACAGACATAGCAATTATCACATATGTTGTGGCTTGGAAGGTTATCTCTAACAACAACTCAGATCTTCATGTCTCCTGCATTGTAAGGAGTGGGACCCAAGAGGGGATCCACTCCCTACTAAAACTTTGAAGAATAGAACCTCCATTCCAAACACACCCAAAAGATATGTTAGAGTGGTTGTAAAATTTTCAAATATTATTAATGGTATACAAAACAATCAAAGTATAACAGTAGAATAAAAATAGTTATTATTTTTAATCTTTCTCAAAAGTACATCATAATCTTCCACAAAGGGCTCACATGTAAGATACAACATATGGATCTAATTAGAGGGAAATCTAAACCATAACAAGATTGTCTCCAAGCCTTAACTCCTTAAGCTAAGTCTAAGTCTTCATCTAATATCATCCAAGTCCTTGACCTAGGGTTTGAAACATACCCCAACAAGAAGAGAAAAATAGATGACATCAACAAAGGTGGGTATGTGCATACTAAATATGGAATTGAGCAATATATGGAATAAAAGACATAAAAAATAAAGGCTTCCCGTGAAAGAGAAAAGTACTACCCAAAAGGGCATAAAAGAAAAGAATCACAATAAAATAAATATTTGCCATAAAATAAACAAATGAAATTGTGTCATACTAGCACATATAAAGAAATTAGGGCACACACCCCATAATCATCAACCCACATGCATGTGAGATAAGCATAACACTAGAACAATATAAAGATAATGGCGATCAAGCCTCACAAACTTGAAACCTGATAAAGAATGACGTACTGCCAGACCCTAAATATATAAAGTGTTGGGCCAAGCCTCACAACTTGAAATCTAGATATGGGGCACCAACACCTCCATCTCAATAATAATAGGGGCATACTGCCCAAAAACCAATGCAATTACACTACTCTAGTGCAACTGAGTCACATAGCATACTTCATGGAGAGGCAGGTAAAAACTATTCTCAGATTATATAGAGTTGTCATCACATTAATGGACAACATAAACATACACCTTATAAGTGGGGGGAAAATATCACATATCACCATGTAGAAGTTCCAACATGAACTAAGCACAAGATAGAGTCCAGAAGAATGTCCATCATAATAACTTTATCATAAGATCAGAAATAAATAAGGTATTACATAAGAAATGTGACATCCCGCTATCACACAGACAACGAAATGCCACACGAAAATATGTGGAACATCCATAAATCACATATTACCAAAAGTGTGGGTAAATTAAAACCGATTGCGGAAAGCAGATAATAAAAAAACTATTACATCCAGATCCTTATCCTGCAAGGAAACATGTTATACAAACATACATCACCTTGATACGTGTCTACAACTTATAGGAACCAGCTGTCTCATAAGCACAAAGAGTTCATCACTTGTTTATGTACAGAACAGGCCATACCAGGACAACATCAGGATAAACAAGCTACATCATCTATACATCGTGAAACGTCATCAAAAAACCTCCAAGGACCTGAGAGTACAGGGATGACTCTAAGACTCTACTACAAAACAACCAAAATAGTAGCATATCCATCTCTTTCCTTATACTGTTCTTCTAGCTGCTCGGCCGCAATCTCACGACCACCACCACGTCTAGCATGATCACCTAAAAAAGTTGTAAACCAGCGGGGTGAGACACACAGTCTCAGCGAGAAACATAACTCCCCACTGAACTATAAAACTTTGGAAAGCTTAGAACAAGTAAAACAGATAACTGATAGAGGCAGCTCATATATGCTGTATACTGAACAAAACTAACTTTATAAACAAACCTACCAAGATATCCAGGAGGCATATAACTAGATATTTCTTATGGAACATGATTGACAAGATAAGCGATATAAGAATTTACCATAAGATATGAGGAATGTGTAATTAACTGTAAGATATAACTAGAACAACTATACAAGCAAGGACTCAACCAATGTTTTGTATTTTGACTTAAGCAATACATACTATACATATAGATTACAATTGTGTTATGCCCTAAGAAAGTGAGTCGTACCGCTCAAATCCAACCTTCGGATGTGAAGCCCAAAACCGGTGTCATACAAGGTCAATGGGAGAGCCAGACTCCATGACCTCACCTCCTTGTGGCCAGTGCACGATAACCAAAGTAGGACTGTAGTCTTTTGCTTAAGTTGCCTCAGCCATAGGGTTAGCTCCGCAGGCTACCCTTTTTCTCTAGCCCGCCTTGGTACAGGTCTCGGCACTAGCATACCTTGAGCCACATACCTATCCATTGTGCTCTTGAGCCATGAACACATTCATTCTCTATCACACTAAGCCATGGGCCTATTCACCATGCTCTATCATACCGAGCCATGGGCCTGTTCACCATGCTCAATCCACATCCTCAGTTGCACTCTAATCCTCCTATTTTTGGCTAGGAGAAACCCCGCATATTCAACAATATGCTCTCCAGGTGATCCCGTGGGATAAACCTGTTTCACCATCACCATCTAATGACGATGATGGATCTATGGCCAGGGCAAACTACATGAAAGGTTCATATGTAATTAATTAATACATTTTAAGTGGATTGCAAGATTCAACCAAGTTATGTAACATGTAAACTAAAACACAAGTAAACAACATAGATCTTATTATCATGTATTACATTGTCATTTCTTATTCTCAAAGCCATCAAAATCATCATGATCCATCACAAGGATCCAAAATCACATGTTACCACTTGGCCTCTTGCCAATCATCAAGATCCATCTCAAGGATTAACATCACTGAGACTCAATCCCATCATCAAGGCACACATTTCCATTCCATGGGTAACACCCATCATATATCACTGGGTTCACTATAACCCTTGATGTTCAACATCATATCACTATTATACCATTACCATGGCCTCATCGTACAACTGTCTCATGCATGGTTAGTCAAATCACAAAGGAGCAATGATACTTGTACAAGGAACATTTACAACTCTTTACTTTATTATGAAGGTCAACCATGCAACATAGATGAGTGTATCAAATCATAGTATTCTTATATATATATCAAAGCATAACAACCTCGTGTATCAAAGAACATCAAGCATTAGGGTTACCAACCGAAAACAAGGTACAACCCTCACTATAGGTGTATCGGGTAAGGGACAACCCTCACCAAAAGCATCTCTGGTAAGGAATAGCCTCACCAAAGGCACAATGTCTCTCACCAAAGAGTGTGACGCCCAACACTATATCAGTTAAGGATGCAACTCTTCACCACCTACTGTATCGGCCAGCACCCATCTAGGGCTACAACCATATCAGCCAACCACTGTCACCTTGGTGTCGGGAAGCACACAACCCGTGACGCCCAAGGATGCAAACCCTATCGTCCACTTTGTATCGCCCAAGCCACTAAGGCACTATGTCGGGCAACACCACAAGAAAGTTGCTAACGAGAAACACTTCCTCAAGTGCAACGCCCAAGACATCATGTCGGGCAACAACTGAGAACTAATATGTAACGCTCAAACACACAACGTCATATCGGGCAGAACCATAACGTGTAACGTTGTGTCGTGCAAACATGAACCAAGAGGGTATCGGGCATCAGGTACAAGAGTGTATCGAGCAGTACCTTTATCCTATCGGCCAAGACACCCTATCGCCTAAGCTAGGGTTAGGGTTTCCATACCGGGAAACCATTAAGATCGTGTCGCCCACAACCATAACGCCCAAGGTCAAAACCATGTCGCCCAACAAGCAACCCCTTGGCTAGAACAACATGGTGCCCAAGGAAACTCTCATACCGCCCAAGGCACACTACTGCCATCCATCAAATGACACCATGGCACCCAAGGTAGCCTATCGTTCAAACTAGGGATGTCTACCAAGCATATCGACCAAAGGCATAATGCCTAATAGCTCCCTCTAAGGAAAAGGTCCATATCAGTCAAAGGCATATCGCCCAACAACATCATCTTGGGTAGAGGTTCATATCAGTCAGAAGGATCAACAGAACACCACTTAGCATATCGCCCAAGACTCATCCCTAGAAGAGGGATATCAGGAAGAACACATCAATGGGGTATCGTGCAAGGGTTCAAGGACCATGACGGGTGGGTCATCTTCATCCTCAAGACCGCCACCAAGAAACCCTAATAGATCAAGAGAATTGGCTCACCTCTCAACAACTAAGAGAGAGGGGTTTTGTACAACTTCCATCACATATCAGGTAGCAAGGTGGGTCATCATCATAACGTCCATCCTTCCAACCTCAACTAGGTCAACACCAACTAAAGGCAAGAGAGGGGTATTGCCCAAGAAACTAGAGTGTAGACTCACCTCTCAACACTAAGTGAGAGGGGTTTTTCCCACACAACTAAAATTGAGCTCACTTCTCAAGACAAAGGAAAGAAAGGGGTTTTGCCCCAAGAACACACTACACGCACCATGGAATTAGGAAACCCTAGGCTCACCTCTCAACAACCAAGAGAGGGGTTTTTCCCAAGGAACCATAGTCCAATGGTTCGGCCAACAAGATCCATGAACACCTCTACACATCATAACCATGACATCATATCCCACAACGTCAAGGGTACATACTAGAGCACAGATATTACCAACAAGATAAGCATGGATGATCAAGATAACACATAAACAAGCAACATGAAGAGAAGGTAATATAGCTAGGGTAGGAGTTATGTAACCCGCTGATAACACCAAATTTTGTGATGTTTTTGGCCCTTATTTCGTTATCAAAACTGTCATTTTTAACTGTTTCCTCTCTTTTTGATATGTACTTTTGCAATAACATGCCACGCAACGCTCTTAACCCAAATATATCATCTTTTGCAGAGTTTTCTCCCATTTTTAACCCATTTATCAGCAACAAGGCTCGTCCCAACCCACAAATGTGTTCTACATATATCGTCCTTCCCGCCTGCCGGCCGATACGCTCACTGCCCGACAAGGCAGCATAATACACCGACGTGCGACATAAGGATGTCGCGCAAGAAGGAACCAACGGGCGACGCGCCTCTTACCCGACAGGGAGCCGGGCTCACCACGACTACTTAAGTGTGTCGCGTGATAGGGCCACCCACCAGTAGGCACCACCTGTCACGATGTCTGACAGCCGACATCCTTGTGCCAGGCGATACTGATATCGGCCATCCACTGACCCCACAATAATGGAGCTGATAAAGAACACGTGGCGACCAGAGCACCATAACTTCTTTCAATCGCTGCCTATAAATAGTAGCTACAGGACTCTGATGGGACGGGTCAGAACCCTACGACAGATACCAGAGAAAAGATCTTGAAGCTAGCATATCGTGCCTCAGGGTGTGTCGGGCGATTCTAGGTGAGCACTTTCCCATCCCGAGAGGGAGGGAATGGTTCACTTAGGGCCGTCCCGGGCACCACTGCAGGTCGATATCGGCCAACGAGGATATCTGATACAAGTGACCGACTCTTCAAGCGACACTCTAAGACTGACACGATACCGAACCCCGATATGCATCGTCTATCACGACGTGTCACCCGAGAGGGTACCGCCCGACATGAGCGTATCGGGCTAGGGTGCCTCGCATGATACAATCCACCTGTCATTAGCGTGTCGCTCGAGAGGGTGTGTCGCCCGACACGGGTGTATCAGGCAAGGCTCCTGCCCGGTATCGGGATGGAGAGTCCGCTGTAGTCTATCGTCCTTCTATATCAAGAAGGTGACATTTATCTTTGTTATTTTAGTCATTTACTTCCTTTATCTTATGCAATGTAATCAGACCCTTATATGTTAATGGGAATAGAAGAGTTTAGTTATCTGCTGCTTTATGTTTGGTACCTTTGTTGGATGATTGCTATGTTTAACATCTGAACTCTAGCTTGTATGCTTGGATCGCGCTTCGATTAGCTACCGAATCATGTTTTCCCATTGCAACATCCTCGAGAGAGGTGTTGTGGCTCTAGTGTTTGGTCCAATTCTGGAGTACGAGAGTGCCCGGAATCGGAGTTTCTTTAGTAACCTTTCCACTCTAACTTAAGCCCAGCAACCTCGAGAGGGGTGTTGGTGCTTAGTCAGAGGTACCCGCTTAGAGAGGAGGGGTACAAGACGTTTCTGTTGCTGCTTGTTTTACCGTAGTTTTCTCCTTCGTACCTTGCTTTAGCGCTAGTATTATCTCTCTGTTCCCGTTGCACGAAAATCCCAAAAAAACTGATAAATGCTTAATACCTTAATTTTCCTCGTAGCTCCAGTTGGAGATATATTTCTTTTGTTTTATCGACCTTATCCTGCTATTCCCTTGTGGAATTTTATCATCTCTTTACCCTTGCCGGAGTGTAGCATGTCGATTCTGTGTTCTCAACACTACCACCCTTGTCCTTGTGTTTGACGCCGTATATCTACTTCGACACCGTAAACAAAGTTGCGGGGGCCTAGAAGGTTTCGGGTTATAAATGTAAAAGTCCGACTACTTCAAATCTGCCTCTAAATTAGGATGCGCGATTTAGGTCGGTCAACTTTTTGGCGCCGTTGCCGGGGACAAGGCAAAATGGTACTATTGACGAACCCAAATCCACTAACTACACTCCAGTGCCTCAAGCTTAGAAATAAGTTTGACAACACTCTCTTTTTCCTTTTTCATTATTATTATTATTATTTGCTTGAAGTGAATAACTCGTATTATTATTGATAACAACTTTTCTAAATTGATTTTTTGTTCTATTTCAACTACTCTGAAGAAAGGCAACCTGTTCAATTGAACACCAACAACATCAAACATGCAGCCTCGCGATGAGCAACCTCTTTCTGAAAGTGAACGCCGAGGGAGAGACAGACCTTTCTCGAGCACCAGCCAAGGCCAAGACGAGGTTTCAAACCAACCAAACTTGGTTGGATAGTTATTTGCTTTTATAAAGAGATAAGATACAATCATCAACCAGCTGGATTAAAGTACGCTTCCCCATCCAGGAGTTATGAACTCCATGCAGTTCCAGATGGAAAATTTGCAGACGTGCCAACGCCAGGTTGATCAACAACTGGCTCAGATGGCTGATTTGATGAAGAACCCTTCAAGAAAGATGCTCTCTAGTCCCGAATCTGCTAGAATGGCAGTACTGAGATCAGGGAGGATAGTAGAGCGTGATGAGGAGGCCAGGGAAGAACCTGAAGCAGAGATTGTGGGTGAGAATCCCGCAGAAGATGAAAATCGACAAGTTGATGCCAGAGAGCCTGAACAGAGATCCTTCGAGGAGCTGCCTGGTGGGAGGAGCCCTTACGCTCCCAGGCTACCTTTTCCATACAAATTGATAAAGGCAAACCTGAAGAAGCATCACGAAAAATTCATGGAGTCAATCAAGAAACTTTATCTCGAAGTTCCCTTTCTGGACGCCTTGGAAGAGATGCCAACCTATGCCAAGTTTCTCAAAGATCTGATTACGAAAAAGAGAAGAGGGGGAAGGATTGAAACTGCGCATCTAGCAGTTGTTTCCTCTGCTTTCGTAAAACTGGATCTGCCTAACAAAAAGAGAGATCTTGGGGCTTTCACAATCCCTTTTGCCATCGGAGACAACGTCGAATGGAAAGGTCTCTCCGACTTAGGGTCTAGCATCAGCCTCATGCCCCTGAGCTTCGTGTAAAGATTAGGTTTAACTGATATGGTTAGAACCAATATGAGAATCGAGCTAGCAGATCATACCTTCAAAAGACCTGTCGGCATTGTTGAAGATGTGCCAATCCGAGTGGGTAATTTCTTCATTCCGTGTGATATAGTTGTCATAGACACCGTGGAGGACCCCCGCTGCCCAACCATCTTTGGACGTCCTTTCCTGGCTATAGGAAGGGCGTTAATCAATGTTTCTGAGGGGATAATCACACTGAGGTTCGGAAACGACCACCTGGACTTCAAGGTGAAGGAGGCAATGAGAGGACCTTCCCTGTCCGAGTCTTCTTGCTTTGCGGATAGCTACGATCGGTTCTGCGAGGAGATAGAAGAGGACATCTGGATAGTAGACCCCCTTGCGAGGGCGATAAGTTGTCAGGATTCTGACTTCGAAAATCCAAAAGTTGCGGAGTGTCTCAACCTTCTTAACCTGTTTGATGAAGATTTGATCGACAAGGATGAGGTGGTGGAATCTGTCAAGTATGTCTCTCTTGAGGGGGAGCCGCAAGAAAAGACATCTAGGGCCAAGCCTGAATTGAAGTTGTTACCTGAAGGATTGAAATATGAATTCCTAGATCAGGAACAAAGGAACCCTATCACCGTCAACGCCAATATTTCAAAGAACCAGCTGGACAGACTTCTTGAGGAGTTAAGACTCCACCGCCGGGCTATAGGATACTCAGTAGAAGACATCAAAGGCCTTAGCCCCGCTTTATGCATGCATCACATCAATATGGAAGAATCTGTCAAGCCTTTGGCTCAACCGAGAGGAAGCTGAATTAGATGCTGAGAGAGTTCGTCAAGAAAGAGGTAATCAAGTTAAGGGATGCGGGGATCATTTACCCAATCAACGATAGTAATTGGGTAAGTCCGATCCATGTAGTACCTAAGAAAGGTGGTATGACAGTAGTAAAAGGAGAAAAGGGCAATGAGGTGGCGGTTAGGACCGTCACCGGATGGAAAATGTGCATTGATTACAGGAAGCTAAACCAGGCTACAAAAAGGATCATTTTCTGCTACCTTTTATTGATCAAGTTCTTGAAATATTAGCGCATCATGACTTTTTCTATTTATTGGATGGCTTTTCAAGATTTTATCAGGTCCCCATCTTTCCCGATGACCAAGAGAAGACAACCTTTACCTGCCTCTACGACACCTATGCCTTCATAAGGATGCCCTTCGGACTCTGCAACGCTCCCACCACGTTTCAACGATGCATGATATCAATGTGTTCGAATTTTTTGGAAGATATCGTAGAAGTTTTCATGGACGATTTTTTAGTCTATGGAAAGGACTTTGATACCTGCCTGAAAAACCTATCCTTGGTTCTGTAAAGATGCGAGAAGAACAGTCTGGTTTTAAACTGGGAAAAGTGCCATTTTATGGTATGAGAAGGCATTGTTCTGGGGCATAAGATCTCAAGGCGTGGCATTGAGGTGGACACTAGCAAAGTCGAAGACATATCCAAGCTTCCTCCACTGAAGTCCGTGACGGGAGTGAGGAGCTTCCTCGGACACGCCGGCTATTACTGAAGATTCATAAAGGACTTCTCAAAGATTTCAAAACCTTTGTCCAATCTGCTGGTAAAAGATGTTGAATTTGTTTTCTCTAATAACTGTCTAACGGCTTTTCAGGCTTTGAAGAATGCTCTCGTATCACCACCCATCCTCCAAGCTCCAGATTGGGATTTACCGTTCAAGCTAATGTGTGACGCCAGCGACTATGCGGTAGGGGCAGTCCTGGGGCAGAAAAAAGATAAAAAGCACCACGTGATCTTCTACGCTAGTCGCACGTTGGACGAAGCTTAGGTAAATTATACCACTACTGAAAAAGAGATGCTTACAGTTGTCTTCGCCTTTGATAAGTTCAGGTCGTACCTCATTGGAGCAAGGGTCAAGGTATACACAGATCATGGGGCCATAAGATACTTAATGCAAAAGAAATATACAAAGCCCAGACTGTTGAGATGGGCCTTATTGCTGCAAGAGTTCGACCATGAGATTATCGACAAGAAGGGTGCAGAAAATGTGGTCGCTGACCACTTATCAAGGATCGTGGCTGAAGGACAGGGGGAACCACCCATCAATGACAACTATGCCGACGAAGCTTTAATGTTGGCTGGAACAAAGGAAGAAGACTTACCCTGGTTCGCAGATATCTGTAACTATCTTGCTTGTGGAGAACTGCCTCCTGACATCACATATAATCAGAAAAAGAAGCTGTTCGCGGACGTGAAAAATTACTATTGGGATGATCCTCTCGTTTTCAGAAGGTGTGCTGATAACTTGTACAGGAGATGCATTCCCGAGGAAGAAACCCTGAACATTCTGAAGGAGTGCCACGCTTCCCCTTATGGGGGACATCTGGACAGCGAAAGGACTGCTGCAAAAGTGCTACAATCAGATTTTTTTTCTGGCCTTCTTTATTCAAGGACGCCGTACAGTTTGTAAAGGTCTGCAAAGAGTGCCAGTCAACAGGCAATATAGGGCGAAGGAATGAGATGCCGATGGCGAATTGGATTGAAGTAGAAATCTTTGACGTATGGGGGATTGATTACATGGGGCCATTTCCTCCATCAAGGGGGTATCAATACATTCTAGTGGAAGTAGACTGTGTATCGAAATGGATAGAAGTTGTGGCAACCCAAACATGCGACGCTAAGTCTGTGATAAAGCTGTTCAAGAAGACGATTTTTCCTCGGTTCGGTGTACCACACACTGTGATAAGCGATGGTGGGTCGCATTTTGGTGAAAGACAGTTTGAAGCACTCCTACGAAAGTATGGAGTTAAGCACAAGATCGCTCGACCATACCACCCATAGACTTCCGGGCAGGTAGAGATTTCAAATAGACAAATCAAGCAGATCCTGGAAAAGACCGTCAGCCGGACGAGGAAGGATTGGTCATTAAAGCTCGACGATGCACTTTGGGCCTATAGGACTGCCTACAAAACGCCCATTGGAACCACCCCTACAAGTTGATCTATAGAAAATCCTGTCATCTACCTCTAGAGTTGGAACATAAGGCCCTCTGGGCAATTAAATTTTTGAACATGGATCTAGAAAAAGAGGGAGAAAAAAGGTATTTGCATCTACAAGAGCTTGAAGAGTTAAGGGTGCACGCCTATGAGAACGCGAAAATCTACAAACAAAGGATGAAGGTGTGGCGTGATGCCCACCTAAGGAGAAAGGATGAATGATGGAGCTATACGACAAATATGATCCGACCAAGGTCTTTCAAGTAAATGGGCACAGAGTAAAGAGATACTATGAAGACGAAGCTTTTGTCAGGAGAGCAGAGATCAACTTGCAGGACATGGATACTGTTGAAAGCCAAAAGTGAAGGACCTAAACCAGTCGAGCTGGCGACGAAAACTACTGCGCTCCTCGGGAGGCAGCCCGAACTTTTTACTTTTCTTTCTTAGAATAGGATGATTTGGACTTTTCTTTCTTTCTTGTAAAAGCATTATGGACATTTGGACTGTAATAAGGCTCGAGTCAGTGCAGGTGTACATGCGCTGACTCTTCTATTTTATGAGCCACCGCTCTGTTTACGTGGCTTTAAGGAGTAATAATATCTGAGGTCGGGGACTTTACCCCAGGCCAATGATGTTTTACCTATCAATCACCTTTTTCCTTGTTTTTAGTTCTTCTTCTGGCCGCGTATCGGACGAGTATCTCCTTTTCCTGATCGTATCGGGCTGCAACTCAGCCGGCGCGTAGAACCGCTCGTATCAGGCAACGACATATCAGGGATTGTGAAGGCCGTGACGGACGGTACTCTCGGGCGACGAGTTCCCATATCGGGCAAGATGAATAATTGTCCTTGATTAGGTAGATGGAACCGCTCGTCTCGGGAATGACTTGTCTCAACGACCGATGCGCACCCCAGATTTACCCGTTTTACCCCTGGTTGAGATTGCTATATATAGTACGGAGGTCTTACCGTATCGGGCCATTACTTTTGCTGTTCTATCCACCCGTATCATGTAGTAATTTCCCTTTTTTCTCTTGTGTCGGCCAGGGTTGCTTCAGATAGCAAAGGTATAGCCCGACAGTCTGCTTACCCGACACAAGCTTCTTATCACGCGCAGCGTGTCGGGTGGATGACTTTAGTTGATTTTTCTTGTGTCTCCCGACACGTGTGCTGCGCGATACGTTTTTCTTACGTGTTTGCCCGATACGCCGTGTCGGGCGATAAACTGTATTCGTATCGCCCATTTTTGTGCCACATCGCTTGTTCTTGTATCAGGCGACACGTTTCTCTCTCTTTCGGGGAAGTCCCTATCGGGTAGTTTTATTCACGCCCGACACACCTGTGATGGGAAACAGGCGTGATGCGCATCTTCTCCTCCCTGTCGGCCAGTTTTGTATCGCGCAAGATGTTCTTTTGATGAACGATACTCAAACTTTGCAACGAGACAAGTTTTATCATGATTTCAGTTTTTCTTATCTAACACTTAAATGATCAATGAACTGATAACAGACATGGCCTGTACAAAACAAGCCCCCGGTCAAGTTGATAACGGTCAAGTTGAAAAACACGCCAGAAGAATTGACATTGCGGCAGCAGCTGAAGCAACAACATTCGGACAGAAATGCCAGAATCCAGAGGCAGTTGGGCCATCAATCGCTGAAAAAAGAGCAAGGATGGGATTTCTTGATTGGGTAGCCCAAGAGAGGTCCTTTTCCTTATCATAATCTGTCTTCTGCAGTGGTTTAGGACCATCTCCAAAAGAGAACATCAGTGGAAGTCTTTCTCCAGTGGCCTCTGTTTTGAATGTGGATATTTTGGGTTCATCCGTCATGAAGACACCTTCATCTTTGGGGGGGGGTATCTTCTTTTGATACATTATCCACAAGTGTTTTCAAGAGCTCTCTATCTACCATAGGCCGGTTATCATCGTCATAATCCGTACGAGCCTTGCGCTTCCTTCTTGAGAGCTTTGCACTTGTTCTGGCTGCATCCTCCTGGGAAAGAAAATGGACTCAAGAGGACTTGTCTGACTAGTCCAATAGATGATGAAGGTTTAAAGAATCTTAGGTTGATGATCAGGCCTTTTGTTCATGTTCACAACAGAAGCATCTTAAAAAGCCTACCTGATCTAAGGGAATGCGAACTTCTTCCTCAGCAAAAGCGCATGACTGATCTCATTGAATCTTGCAATTCCGAACGCACTTTTACCATCTGGTACAACTGTCTGCATGCGCGATCAACATCTAACCCTCACTGGGTTAACATTACCTTACCCTATCTACTTCACTACTCTGGGACAGAGTGTGGAGTAAGTTTGGGGGAGTACCCAATGTACCAGTGAGGGAGGTATAAAATTTTCTTCTTCAATTCCACCCTTTGTGTTCTTTCATTTTTCTCCTATATTTGGTGTACGTATGTATACTCATATAAAAATTCTGAAAAATTGAAAAATTTTTCTTATTTTGTCTCCCTTCATATGTACAAAGTCGCTATATTAGTAAAAACCTGATACAACTTCTTGTCAGTTTGTTTTCTATGTGCCCAAGGAGATGCAAATTTTGTTATGTCTTTCTGATAATACAGCCTTAAATGACAAAGGACTACAAATTTCCTCGCCAAAATTTTTGAAAATAATAATAATCTCGCAACAGCTAAGAGATGAGTATGGAGAAGGAAAAAGCTGCCCAAACAACAACAAAATCCCTCTTATTTTCCCTTACCCAACAAAAATCCCAAAAAGAGAAAGCAGCCTTATGAGAGTGAATAAAAGCATGAGAGTTGTGCCAAATGAAAAGAAATATATATATATATACACTTGTTTTCCAAAAGTACCCATCTTTAGGCATGGTAGATCTGGGGCAGTGGTACGTAGGATGTGAAATCACTGCTCTAAAGCCAACTGGCTGGGACTGCAGGGACCACTGGCCCGCTAACGGACCCATACCTGGATGGACTAATTGGAAACAAGAAAAAGCCTTAGCCTACCCAACACACAACTTTCTGTCCCTAAAGTGGTTTGGTGTGAAAGATAACTTCGAAATCATGCACCAAAGTCTCGCCGCAGCTGTAGAGAAAATTTTTGCTGAAATAATAAGGTAGGATAAATAAAGCCTGTTGTTCGTGACCAGGCCGTATTCTCAAAAAGACACCTCAATACTCGCTCTAACTCATGGGCTGAAAACTACACCGGTCAAGAAGAAGCATCACAAAATAAAGTTTAAATATTGATTGAGGACAATCAAAATGCTAAGTTTGGGGGAGTTGATAACACTAAATTTTGTGATGTTTTTGGCCTTATTTCGTTATCAAAACTGCCCTTTTTAACTGTTTTCCTCTCTTTTTATATGTACTTTTGCAATAACAGGCTACACAACGCTCTTAACCCAAATCTATCATCTTTTGCAGAGTTTTCTCCCATTTTTAACCCATTTATCAGCAACAAGGTCCGTCCCGGCCCACAAATGTGTTCTACATATATCGGCCTTCCCACCTGCCGACCGATACGCTCACTGCCCGACAGGGCAGCACAATACACCGACGTGCGACACAAGGATGCCGCGCAAGAAGGAACCAACGGGCGACGCGCCTCTTACCCGACAGGGAGCCGGGCTCACCACAGAAACTTAAGCGTGTCACGCGATACGGCCACCCACTGGCAGGCACCGCCCGTCACGATGACTGACAGCCGACATCCTTGTGTCGGGCGATACTGATATCGTCATCCACCGACCTCGCAATAATGGAGCTGATAAAGAACATGTGGCATCCGGAGCACCATAACTTCTTCCAACCGCTGCCTATAAATAGCATCTATAGGACTCCGATGGGACGGGTCGGAACCCTGTGAGAGCTACCAGAGAAAAGAGTTTGAAGCTAGTGTATCGTGCCTCAGGGTGTGCCGGGTGATTCTAGGTGAGCACTTCCCCATCCCGAAAGGGAGGGAATGGTTCACTTAGGGCCGTCCCGGGAACCACTACAGGCCAATATCGGCCAACGAGGATATCCGATACAAGTGACCGACTCTTCAAGCGACACTCTAAGTCCGACACGATACCGAACCCTGATACGCATCGTCTATCACAGCGTGTCGCCCAAGAGGGTACCGCCCGAAATGAGCGTATCAGGCTAGGGCGCCTCGCACGATACAATCCGCCTGTCGTTAGCGTGTCGCTCGAGAGGGTGTGCCGCCCGACACGGGTGTATCGGGCAAGGCTCCTTCCCGGTATCGGGCTGGAGAGTCCGATGTAGTCTGTCGTCCTTCTATATCAAGAAGGCGACGTTTATCTTTGTTGTTTCAGTCATTTACTTCCTTTATCTTATGCAATGTAATCAGACCCTTATATGTTAATGGGAATAGAAGAGTTTAGTTATCTACTGCTTTATGTTTGGTACCTTTGTTGGATGATTGCTATGTTTAACATCTGAACTCTAGCTTGTATGCTTGGATCGCGCTTCGATTAGCTACCGAATCGTGTTTTTCCGTTGCAACATCCTCGAGAGAGGTGTTGTGGTTCTAGTGTTTGGTCCAATTCTGGAGTACGAGAGTGCCCGGAATCGGAGTTGCTTTAGTAACCTTTCCACTCTAACTTAAGCCCAGCAACCTCGAGAGGGGTGTTGGTGCTTAGTCAGAGGTACCCGCTTCGAGAGGAGGGGTACAGGACGTTTCTGATGCCGTTTGTTTTACCGTAGTTTTCTCCTTCGTACCTTACTTTAGCGCTAGTATTATCTCTTTGTTCCCGTTGCACGAAAATCCCCCAAAAAAATTGATAAATGCTTAAAACCTTAATTTTCCTCGTAGCTCCAGTTGGAGATAGATTTCTTTTGTTTTATCGACCTTATCTTGTTGTTCCCTTGTGGAATTTTATCATCTCTTTACCCTTGCCGGAGTGTAGCGTGTCGATTCCGTGTTCTCAACACTACCACCCTTGTCCCTGTGTTCGACCCCGTATATCTACTTCGACCCCGTAAACAAAGTTGCGGGGGCCTAGAAGGTTTCTGGTTATAAATGTAAAAGTCCGACTACTTCAAATCTGCCTCCAAATTAGGACGCGCGATTTAGGTCGGTCACCCGCCTCAAGCTCTATAGCTCCAAGCTTCTAGCACCAAGATCCAAGCTCCAAGGCACCACCTTCGGCCAACACAAAGAAGAAAAACTTGTAACCACCATGGCCTAAGAGAAGGAAGAAGAAGAAGAAGAAGAAGATGCCAAGGAAAGGGAGAGATACCTACCACAAGAGAAGGAAAGGGACAAGCTAGCTAGGTGTGTCGCCCAAGACACCAGTTGCATCAGCCACCACTTGCTCCACTCTTCTCCTAACTTGGCCACCAAAGGAAAGAAAGCAACTAAAGGAACCAAATAGCCTAGCAAGAAAAGGAGGGGTTCGTTTATATACTAAGGGGTGAAGGGGAAGAGAAAGGCAAGGTGGCACCCACCCTAGCACACTTGTCCAAGGGTTATGCCACTTGCTAGCACCCCAAACCACTTGTCCATGACTAGCCACCCTCTTAGCAAAGCTACAACCACTTGTCCAAATATGGTGACACAAACGAGGCTAGATTAAGAGGGTGTGTGTCCCCCAACATGGAAACCCGACACACCATGGCCGACACAGCCCCTTTCCCGACACAACAACACTCCTTGGCCGATACACTAAGGTCCAACTCGATACAAGCTCCAACAAGGCTCAACAAAGCCCAAAGCTACTCAAACAAAGAGCCCATCCCATCCTTTCAACCCTAGAGGATGCAAGGAGAGAGAAAGATATCTCTCAAGGTGAAAAACTTGCACACAAACCCTAAAACTTGAGTAAATTGCAAGTGCAAGTTGCACCTCATCCTCCCAAAAACCCTAATCACAACTTCAGGTGATTAGCAAGCATCTCAACACAATATTTAGGCAAATCAAATAGGGTAAGCCTAAAACAGAGGTCAGGGTCCTTACAAGAAATATGTTCTCAAAAGAGAAAGGAATATTGTAGGTTGATTATCCATAGGACCAAGAGACAGAGAAAAATGGGTTATTGCTCAAAAGGAATAATAGGGGATGCAAAACATACATTAAAAGAGAGGAATTAGAAATTGCTCAATATAGAAATATTGTGGGATGCAATCATACCTCTCTTCAGAGTCAAAATAGTCCAAAGTCCATTCTAGGTGTAATTCTAGGCCTCCAAAGAACCTATAAAGCATATATGTAGATTTAGAGTGAATTTCACATTAATTATTCAAACCTTATATATCACCTCTTTTCTTATATGTGATTTAGGTTATCAAATCCATGCCATATTTTAGATTATCTTTTTCTGAGTTCAAAACATATTTTATTATTTTTTTGGCTTATGGTTTATTAGGTATGAATCTTACAAATTATAACCATTTAGAATTATTTATTAAAATTTATTCATCAATTAATTTGGAATTAGTCTATGAAACCGTTACCATCAGTTAGATAATATTTTTTTGAATCCAATGACTGTTTATTTGTAATTTTTGTCCAGCATAAAAATAGTTATGAATTTTAGAAATTCGACCAATAGAAAAATTGAAAAAGCCACATCAACATCTATCTCTCGGGAAACAATGAGAGAGGGGGAGTAGGATGCGTGGTTCGAGTTTGCCCAATCAGGGCTTGCCAACTCAGCTAGCCCCACGGACAGCTGAGCAAGTTGCCACAACGCTGAAATGAAAACAAAACCCGCATGAAATGATGATTTTTTTCTTATGTTGAGAAACTAAACACAAGAGAAACATGAGGGTATGAGGGGGAATCATCATGGGTTATCTATTCCCCCTACTCCAGTGCCATTATTGTTCAAGCAGCACGGCTAGCTAGCATGGGTTTTGGGGAAAACCAACAGAGATGATTAAACATCGATTTGAAAATGCCAGATCGAAGATCAAGAATAGTGGAAACCAAACCTTGATTGAATTCGGCCGTGACGAGGTGAGGAGTAGAGTCTGGTTTCCCTGAACTCATGGTGAGGATTGTTTCTGTCTCAGATGAAATTAAGGCATGGGAATCAGAGCCTAATTTGGGCTTGGGGCTCTGCATCTTTGTGAAATACATCATCAGACTGTGCCTCTAGGCCTATGTAGTGTGGTGCAGTTAGTGGCCTTTTGAGGGGGAGTTTATGGGCTCACACATGATGTGGATATTGTTAAGTCATGTGTGAATGAATTAATCCTACATTGTTGGGTTGTGGAGATGTGTGCCCAAATAGAAGTGTTGGGATTAGGAATATAATCCAGACCATGTCCTAGTGGGATTTGGATTTGGGAGAGGGTTGGTTTGTGCTACCAATCCTAATAAGAGTCAAATCCAAGAAGGAAAGAGGATGGTTCCCTATGTGCATCATGGAGTTGGACTAGGAGTGGGTCTAGGATTTGGACAAATGATTCTTGGTTGCAAACACATGCATGGAGGCCTATAAATAGAGGCCCTGGGAGAGGTCATTGAGATCATCCCACCATTCACCAATTGAGGTGTGATCCCTCTAGTTGCTTGTTGGTGCCTTCTGTGGTAGAGGGTGCCAAAGAACAAGAACAACCAGAGGATCTCTCTTAGTTGAATAAGAGAGGGTCAGTGACTTTGCCTTGAAGCAAAGTAGCGGTTGACCATTGGTGACACATTGGGTGCATTGACAGAGCAGCTCTCTTGGTTGATAAGAGAGGGCCAATGACTTTGCCTTGAAGCAAAATAGCGGTTGGCAGTTACAGATGCAGTGTTTCCATAGTGGCAATGGTCCGAACCAATTAGCGGTCACAGTGGCATCAAGCAGTCCCCAGCAATGACAACGGCCTCATGAGGAGATCAAGTAAAGAGGGAGGTTTTGTACACATTGGGTGTGATTATCTTCTTCCTCATCTTTGTTCTCGTGTGGGAAGGGCTACCTAGATTTAGGGGGTAATTAAATCTAGGCAGTGTGATTTGTAATCTTAATTATATAGTTCTTGATGGCCGGTATTGCTCCGTGATTTTTCTCTTCTCGTCTTGGGGAGAGTTTTCCATGCTAAATCTGCTTTTTCTTCTTTGGGTTTATACGCTTGTCGGTAACGCTTCCGCAATAAGTTTTCATCACATCCGAGACTGTATCGGTACAACATCCCCAACAAGTGGTATCATAGAACAGGCTGCAGATACAAGTCCAGATGGGGAAAGATGAAGATGTGATGATGATAAAGTTGACAAGCACAAATTGGCAGATTTGGAAACGTAAGATGGAGGATATTCTCTATCGCAAAGATCTATACAATCTGATAGAGGGATAAAAGTCAGAGACTACGTCTGATGTAGATTGGAAGAAGCTAAATAGGAAAACCGTCAGAATAGTGCGAAAGTGACTCGACATCTCCGTGTTCCATCACGTCTCAGAAGAGACCAATGCCATAGATCTGTGGGAAAAGCTCAAGAAGTTATATGAGCAGAAGACTGCCACAAATAAAGTTTTCTTGATCCAAAAGTTGGTGAACCTCAAGTACTGGGATGGTATAAGCATCACCGAACATATGAATGGATTCCAAAGCCTTGTAAATCAGCTGGGGTCCATGAAAATGGTTCTTGATGTTAAACTCCAGGCTCTACTTCTTCTAGGATTGCTATCGGACAGCTGGGAGATACTCGTAGTGACACTCAATTGTGGCAACACATCCCATTATCACGCAGATAACGAGGTGTTACGTGAAAATGAGCGGAAATCACCATAACCACAGACTATCGAAAACACGGGTTAATTAAAACCGATTACGGAAAACTGATAAACTGTGAAACTATTGCTTTTTAGTCCTCATCCTGCACAGAAACATGTCATATATATACATCCACGAGATCTGATATGTGTCCACAGCTCAGAAATAGCTGTTCATCCATCACATGAGTTCACCACCTGTTCGTATACATAAAGGCCCACATCCGGCCAGCAGCAGGATATACAACCATCATCGATCGTTCATCGTGAAACAATGTCAAAACATTGCCAAGGACCTGAGAGTACAGGGATGACTCTAGACTCTACTACAAAACATCCAAAACAGCAGCATATCCATCGCTTGCCTTCTACTGCTCATCAAGCTGCTCGGCCGCAACACCACGACCACGACCATGTCTACCTCGACCACCTAAAAAGGGTGTAAACCAGCGGAGTGAGACAATTGAACAATTGTCCCAGCGGGAAACATAACTTCCCACCACAACTACAGAACCTCAGCAAGATATACTATAACAGCAAATATCTAATAACAGATATAACAAGAGCAGTCTATATAAAGCAAAGCTATCCTTACCGACAAGCTTACCAGCTATACAAAAGCATATAACCAGATATATCTCAAGGAATATGATTAGCAAGATAAGATGTATCCCTATGTAACATGATTATCAGAACAAGATATAATGTCACATCACCTGCTTATCAAGATCAGATATATTATCACATAACCTACAAGATATAACAAAGATATTACACCAACAAGGCCTCAACCAATGTTTCGTGTTTATCCTAAGCAATAAGTACTAAACGACTGTATTACATATTATTATGCCCTGAGGATTTGAACCGTACCGTTCAAATCCAACCTTCGGTTACAAAACCCAAGCCGGTGCCATACAAGGTCAATGGAAGAGCCGGACTCCACGACCTCCCACCTCGTGGTCAGTACACGAGTACAACACAAGCAGGACCGCAGTCACATGCTGAAGTGGTCTAAGCCACAGGGTCAGCTCCATAGGCTACCCTCACTCTAGCCCGCCTTGGTACAGGTCTCGGCGCTAGTAAAACTGAGCCACGGGCCTGTTCACCGTGCTCTGAGCCATGAACGCATTCGTGCTCCTCACATCACATATCCTGAGCCATGGGCATGTTCACCATGCTCTATATACATATCTGAGTCTGTAACCGAAGTTACACTCTTACCTCCTCATTTTTAGGCTAGGAGCAACCTACACATATTCAACAATATGTGCTTCCAGGTTAACCCGTAGGAGAACCTGTTTCACCATCACCAAGTCCTGACAATGATGGATCTATGGCCAGGGCAAACTACATGATATATTTCACTGTGATTAATTAGTATCTTTTATATGGATTGCAGGATTCAACCAAGTTGTATAACATGCAAGATATAACAGAAAGTAAACTACATTATATTATTATTTAAACAACATCAACTTGATCCATCTCAAGGATCCAACATCACATGTTACCACTTGGCCTCTTGCCAACCATCCAGATCCATCTCAAGGATCCAACATCACATGATACCACTTGGCCTCTTGCCAACCATCCATATCCATCTCAAGGATCATCACATACCATGGGATCTCAATCCCTCATCATGTACTGTCACTGCCTCTCAAGGCTCACATCATCATCATGGAACAAACACATCATTCATACAACCTCATAGAATAATCATCAAAGTGATGTTATTCATCACATATGTCTCATAGCCCTTTCATGGCTACTCATCACCTGCATGGTTAGGATACACAATAATCGTAGATTCAACATAAGAACCATACTTATGATTACAAGATGATATTAGAGATACTATACTTGTCATTTACACTATTTGGTGATCAAGTGTACTAAGCACATCATTAACAAGCCATACCTATACTTATCCTTATCTTGGGATTATATGAATAATCAAGATGTTCACATCAAGTAAGATGTCCTATGGAATACAAAGAGCCAGTATTATTGTTACTACTAACATTACTGTCATCATCCACTAACATCATTATTATCATATCATTAAGCAAGCTCTTAGTGTAACTAACACCATTCTCATTTAACAATTAAGTACAAGGATTACTTCATGCATATCATTACTATCATTATTGCCCTCATTATTATGATCAACTTCATTATTATCATTATCATTATGCAACTACCATTATCATCATTGTTACTATCATTAGCATTATTATTGTTTGCAAGGCATCATAATCGTTTGAGCATAAACATTCACTTCCATGACCCATGAGGCCATTACTAAAGAATCACAAGACTCTCACCATAACTCATCACCACCCTCACTAAAACCTATCAAGGTTTGTCGGCCGACACATACCCAACCCTATCGGCCATCACCACCCAAGGCTGTCGCCCAACATGGCTATCGGCCATTAGGGCTATCGGCCAACACCAAGCATAGCCCTATCGGTCAACACCAACAAACCATCAAGAGACTTAGGTCTGTCGTTCACCACAAAGAAGAGGGTGTCATCCAACCATATCGCCCAACATGCTTACCATATCGGCCAACACAACAAGATGTATCGCCCAACCACATCCATCGGCCAACTCAACCACATTGGCCAACACCTCACTAGCTTGACCTATCACTCAACACAAGAGCACTCACCATGTCGCCCATCATAAGGTACTCATCTCGCCCGACACCAAGTCAAGAGAGGGTCTCGCCCAACTCAAGAACAAAGGACCATGTCGCCCAACATGGTCACCATGTCGGCCAACACAAAGAACACCACTATGTCGCCCATCACAGAACAAGGGTCATCTTCAACCTCCAACTTTAAGGATACTCAAACCCTAGAAAGCAAGGTGCACAAAGGAACCCTAAACCCTAGAGGGGGATCGGCCACCAAAGGTACAAAAGCAAGGAACTAAGCTAAGCTACTAACATGCAACAAGAACATAGCTAGAGGTAAAGGAGTTAGGGTTAGAAGCTATGCAACCCGCCTTAAGCTCCAAGCTCCAAGGAAGAAGATGCACTTCAAGCTCCAAGGGATGTCGTCTACCAAGGCTGATCCAAGAGAGGGTATCGGCCACCACTACAACTCCAGGAGAGTGTCTCGGCCGACACAAGCAAGAGAGGGAGGAGTGTCGTGCACTCAAGGTGGAGGGGAGACCAAAAGAGCAAAGGAAGCTAAGGCAAGGGAAAGAGCTACATATATAGGAAGAAGGGGAGGAGAAACCAAGGTAGATCAATGCTATGTGTCGTCCACCCAAGGGACACTTGTCCTAGGGTTCAAGACAACACACTAGCACACCAAGAGACACTTGTCCAAGCCATGCACCAAGTGTCCACCAACCAAGGCCAAGCACATGGGTGACACAAGCAACAAATCCTGCTGGGCGACACAACCAAGCTACTGGGCGACACACCTCTGTGTTGGACGACACAAGACCACCTTGGACGACACACACTCACCCTAGGTCGACACAAACTCACCTTGGACGACACAAGGCAAGCTTTGGCCGACACAAGGCTCAACCAAGCCCAAACAAGGCACCTCAAGGCCCAAACAAGCTCAACTCAGGCCCAAAGAACTTAAATAACAAGCCCAAGCCTTCCTCTCAACCCTAGAGGGAGCAAAGAGGGGAAAACATCTCACATGATGGCAAACTTTCACACAAAACCCTAGACTTGGGTTATTTGCAAGTAGCCCCTCAAACTCTCAACAAGGCACAACAAAAACCCTAATCACCACTCAAAGGTGATTAGCAAGCATCAAAGCACCAAGATTAAGCAAAACAAACAGGGTAAATCCTAAACGTAGGTCCGGGTCCTAACAATAATTCTGAATAGGAAGGCAAGTTGACACTTGACCAAGTGAAGAGCAGTCTGCTAAATGAAGAGTCTCGACGAAGAGCCTCGGGCAATAGCAGATCAGAGGTGCACTTCGCAGAGAGCAGGGGTGTTGATGGAGCGAGATCTACGAGTCGCGGTGAGTCTCAGGACCACTAGAAGTCTCGTGGTATATCCAAGTCGAAGAGTAGTAGAGGGTGCTTCTATTGCGGCAAGCCAGGTCATTTCAAAAGGGATTTCAAGGTCTGGAAAAGGAAACAAGGGTCTGAATCCAAAGACAAGCAAGATGATGACAAGAACACCGCAATGATAATATCATATGACAGGAATGATGAGGACGATGTGGTCTTGACAGTTCAGGAGCAGTGTTTGCAGGCTGATGAGGACGATTCAGAGTGGGTGTGGATAATGCAGCTTCTTGCCATGCTTCACCATGTGAGGAGTTCTTTACTTCATACAGGAAGGGGGACTTCGACAGAGTGAACATGGGAAATTCCAGCTTCTCTAGAATTGTCAGGATTGGAGACATTTGTGTTCAGACAAGTGTCAGTTGCATGCTCACATTGAAGGATGTTTGTCACGTTCTAGATCTGCGGCTGAGTTTGATTTTTGGTTCTTTCTTTGACAGAGAAGGTTGCCATCTTGATTTTGGTGGTGGCAAATGTAAGATCACCAAGGGGGCTTTGGTTATTATACGGGGGAAACTATCTCACACATTGTACAAGACCAAGCTTAAAGTGCTCAGAGATGGCAGTATACATGCAGTTGAGGATAACCACACAGATCTATTGCACAGACAGTTAAGACACACGAGTGAGAAGGGCTTGAATCTTCTATCCAAGAAGAGGTTGATTCCTTTTGGCAAGGACAGTGGTCTCAGTTCATGTGACGCATGTCAGACAAGAAAGCATCGACGAGTTTCTTTCAAGACAAGGTCTGTGGTGAAGTCAAAGCTTCTACATTTGGTTCATTCGGATGTCTGCGGTCCATTTGAGGTGGCTTCAGTGGGTGGCAATAAGTATTTTGTCACATTCATTGATGATGCATCTAGGAAAGTGTGGGCTTACTTGTTGAAGATCAAGGATCAGGTCTTTCAGTGTTTTCAAAATTTTATGACATGGTGGAATGGGAGACAGAGAAAAAGCTAAAGTATCTCCGCACAGACAATGGAGGAGAGTACACCTCTAGGGAGTTCCAGGTGTACTGCACGCAGCGTGACATACGACATGAGAGGACAGAGCCCGACACACCACAACACAATGGTACAGCTGAAAGAATGAACCATACTATTTTGGAGAAAGTCAAATGCATGTTGAAGACTGCACAGTTGTCAAAGATATTTTGGGGTGAGGTAGTGAGTATTTCCTGCTATCTGATAAATAGATCTCTATCAGTTCCTTTAGGGTTTGATATACCTGAGAATGTATGGACAAGCAAGGATGCATCCTACTCTCATCTTTGAGTATTTGGATACAAGGCATATTCTCATGTTCCCAAGGAAAAGAGACAAAATTTGGATGATAAAGTGGTGCCATGTATTTTTCTTGGCTATGGAGATCAGCAGTTTGGGTACAGGTAATGGGATCTAGTGAAAAAGACCATGACCAGACACAGAAATGTGACTTTTTGTGAGAGTCAGACAGTGACAAAGCCTGAGGTTGATGATGCAGAGCCTGCGGGATCAGGTGATAGTTCTTCAGACGATGAGTATGAGGATGATTTGGCTTCTTCACAGGTGTAGTTTTCCGATGATGAAGAAGACCAGCATAATCTCCCTGAGCAGCAGAGTGATAGCACATCGAGTGGTCCAGTTCTAGATGCACATATGAGTGATTCAACTTCACAGGTAGAGACTTCTGGGCAGGGGGAGCAGGATCAGGATCAGTCAGAGTCCTCAGAGCAGCAGTTGAGGAGGTCTGACAGAGTTCTCATCCTTCATCCAGATATCTGGCATCTCAGTATATCTTTCTTACTGATCAAAGGGAGCCAGAGACGTATCATGAGGCACAAACTCGTAAAGATAAAGCACATCAGGCGATGCAGGGGGAGATGTTTTCTTTGCAGAAGAATGATACCTATGAGCTTGTGACGCTTCCCAAGGGCCGGAAAGTACTTAAGTATAAGTGGGTCTACAGGATGAAGAGAGATGATAGCAGCAAGGATCAAGCTTTCAATGAGAAGCTACATTGAGATGGGCAACATCATCAAAGGATTTCTGAACCTTGGTACAAAATGTTAGAAATAAGGTTTTCATCTAGGATGATTCGGCATACCAGTCAGGAGAACCAACAAAGTTCCAATTGTGGACATGGAGAGAGAAGCGACACTACTAGGATACTTCTTCTCAGTTGCTTAGGAACAGAGTGAAGTCAGGATTGGACTCCAAGAAGATGGATAAAAATGACAGGATGTTGGCATGTTCGAGGAGAGTAGATCCATCACAGATGGTGATGAGGTCCACAAGCTACTCCTGATGATCGTTGAAGACCACGCCTCTCTCATGGGTTGGAGGGGGAGATTGTTGGGATTAGGAATATAATTCTGCTCATGTCCTAGTGGGATTTGGATTTGGGAGAGGGTTGGTTTGTGCTACCAATCCTAATAATAGTCAAATACAAGAAGGAAAGAGGATGGTTCCCTATGTGCATCATAGAGTTGGACTAGGAGTGGGTCTAGAATTTGGACAAAGAATTTCTGGTTGCAACCACATGCATGGAGGCCTATAAATAGAGGCCCTGGAGGAGCTCATTGTGATCCCTCCAGTTGCTTATTGGTGCCTTCTGTGGTAGAAGGTGCCAGAGAACAAGAACAATTGGAGGAGCTCTCTTGGTTGAATAAGAGAGGGTCAGCGACTTTGCCTTGAAGCAAAGTAACGGCTGACAGTTGGTGACACATTGGGTGCACTGACAGTGCAACTCTCTTGGTTGATAAGAGAAGGTCAGCGACTTTGCCTTGAAACAAAGCAGTGGTTGGCGGTTACAGACGTAGTGTTGTCATAGTGGCAACGGTCCGACCCAGTCAGCAGTCACATCGGCATCAAGCAGTCCCCAACAACGACAACGGCCTCGTGAGGAGATCAAGTAAAGAGAGAAGTTTTATACACACCGTATTCTCTTCTTACTCATCTTTGTTCTTGTGTGGGGAGGACTACCTGAATTTAGGGGATAATTAAATCCAGTGTGAGTTGTAATCTTAATTACATAGTGCTTGTTGGCCGGTATTGCCCCGTTGTTTTTCTCTTCTCGTCTCTCGTCTTGAGGAGAGTTTTCTACGTTAAATCTGATTTTTCTTCTTTGAGTTTACACGCTTGTCGGTAACGATTCCGCAATAAGTTTTCGACATATTCGGGACTGAATCGGTACAACATCCCCAACAATAAGAACATGGATTACCCCTTCCATTGCCAATTAGTTTTGGGATGGAACCCCAACTGAAACTATATATTGAGCCGGACAGTTTTCCCTATAGGAGCGGTTAGGTTCAGGACTTTCCTCATGCCCCTGCTCCTATGTGGGTACTTCTTTCTCACCAGATCTAACCCTCCACTAAACTGTTAGGCATCCATTCTAGGCGAGGTGATTCGGCGTAGACTGGAATTGGAGGAGGATTGCTGGACTGAGATTCCAGTGGGCAGTGGGTAACTATTTTTCTCTCATTCCTATTCATCAACCAAATTCGCTTGATTCTCAACTGCCCTTTTGTAACCTGTTTGTCAGCACCAGAGGTTAATGGCCAAATAAACCGGAATGAAAAATAAATAAATCACATACACACAAGCACACTTCAGTCTTAAGTTCACAGCTCCCATTTCCTGATTCAAAGCTCAGTTGTCTATAATCCACAATTTGTCTCAGGTTTCTATGCACACAGAAGAAGAAAAAGATCACCCTACAAATATAAATAAACTGAACCGTCTCTCTAAACACAGCAAAGACTCGTGTTACAGACCGAAAGAAAGAAAAACACTTTCAACCCAAACAAGAAAGTAAACCTCATGGCAATAAATACTGTAATGACTCACTTTCAACCCAAACAAGAAAGTAAACCTCATGGCAATAAATACTGTAATGACTCTCGTGTGTATATATAAATATACCATATAGACACAACAATTAACCCCTTCTCTACACGTGGAGAGCCAGCAGTTCTCAAGTGTATGTGCAGGTGCTCTTCATGAATTTGGTAGGCTTGTTCTTGGCAGAGGTGACTGAGACTTTGCAGAACACATGCTTCCTGTGGGTCGTTCGCACCAGTTTCCCGACCACGTATCCTCTGGTGACAACATCAAACTCCAAGGTCAGAGGGATAGCGCTTCCGCCAGTAGTGGTGTCCGATATGGTAAGACCAGCTCCCGCACCATAGAGAGGGAGCTTCTCGCTCTGTAGCAGGACAGAGATTGACCTGCGGCTCTTCTTGGGTATGTAGTGCTTTGCCAGCTGCAGTCACAAAATTTATGTACTATGTTAGGGTCATGAAATCTGAGGAACAATGGACCGAAAATGTTGTATACACCGCTGAGTTTTGAAGCAAAAGACCACGTTTTAAGTAAAGACCACGCTGTGTCCAGTTACAGCAGGGTGCACTGGATTTGAGTTTAGTCAGATAAATTAAGGGGAGGAAGCAATGCTAGACTAAGCTTCTAGTAATAATATAATGAAGGGCCGTCATCATCTCAAACGCAATCCACAATCAAATCAGAGAATGGTTCTTGTAAATTAGGCCGAAGCCAGAACAATCTTCTTGTATTCTTCTGAGAACATGCCTACTTAGGGTCTGTTTGGCTGGGTGTGATTGGAAGACAAACTGTGAATTTGTGATGTATTTTTATACAACAAACTTACAAGCAGCCCAACTACACCCTACCAAACTAGCTCTTAATGCACCAAGTGTGACTCTAACCTTAGAAACCACATTCTATCTAAGAAACCGCATTCTATACATTTATCAAAATCTTATCTGAACTGCAATGTCATAAACAAGATTTCAATACGTTGCAACTCGAATTTCAACAACGTTGAGGTTAACTCAACCACTCAGAAAGACAATGTAAAAAAAAGGAACAGTTCAAATCTTGTAACAGCTCAAAAAAATTTCCTATTTTACTTTAAGTGGGCAAAAAAAAGGGTCCACAAAGGGTCAAAAAAAGGAACGGCCGTAAGAAACTGCATGTTTAGATATCAGTCTTAACATCAAAAGGAAACAATTCTAAATGGAGTTCAACAATAAGAACAGGAGAACAGTTTATCAGAAGAAACTATTCTAAGCTGCCGAGTTTAAAAAATACAAACAATCGACTACTAGTAGCAAGTAACATATATACAGAGCGGCATATGGCCAAATAAGCAATTGTCAAATGACACAATAAGCGTCTATTGCAAGGCTCTAAGCTGGATTCAGGTAACTGGCAAGCAATACCACAATCTCAGCCTAGCATTTCGTTTGTTTCCCTGTGTGTGTAGTATGGGCATGTGCTTAGGTTTGCGTTCAAAGCAATATGTAGGGGCAGGCAAAACAAAATTTGAGTCATGTTTAAGCATACTTGACAGAAAAAAAAAGCCAATGGGGATAACAGGATTGGACCAGAACTTCAAGTTTACCTCGCCACTTGCAATTGGGATCTTGGAGTATACAAGATCAATAGAGCTGGATCTAACATGGATGCCAAAGGTTGGTGCCGGGTTGTAAATGCTCAAAGTCAGCGAGCAGTTGACCGTCACCATCTTGGTAGGAACGCCAGTGTGATCTGTACCCTCTCCAGCATAGAAATCGTCCACTGCTAAACCCTGCACACCGTACAAGTCAAATAAGTTACCAAACCAATAAGGAATGGGGAAAGTCAAGAGCTGTTTGCTTAACAAATAGAGAAGCGACGGGAAAACCAGTTAAGTAAAAGGAAGGGGGAAATCAAATTCTTTCTCCAGACAGCTAACAATGCACGAAATATATATAGCTGAATTTCAGAAAATGTATGGAAGAATGAAATGCTTTGATGTCGATGCCACCGTTATGGTTTTACTTGATTAGCAGACCTGGGGTTGCACTCAAAAGTCACCATTCAGTTACCTTTTGATAATTTTGACCGAACAGGGGAAGACCACCCACCAATTGAGATGAGATTTTCCACTCTCCGTCTTGTATTAAAAACCAGTAATTGTAGTTGGTCAAGTAAAAAATATAATTAGCATCAAGAGTGGTGATGATGAAATGTAGTTGTGCTATTTTTGTTTGGAACACGACTCTCCCATATTATCCAGATGCTACTATTTTCTTTTCTGTAAGCACACGGCCACTCTCGAGTGACACGCTGCTGGCTGTGGTACTACACTACAGTAGAATTCGTGGAGGTGGGGAATTTGCCTACCAGAGCAAGCAATCTCAGATGCCAGATGAAAAAGAACACGAGACTAAAAGAGCAAACAGCTTTAATGATATAATCTTTAGCTATAAACGCAGAATTAGTAAGATCGCGGCATACACAGGGATGCACAACAAGAAAGAAGAGGCACAGGCAGATAGCTGTACAAAACACACGGGTACATACCTTGACAACCACATCGGGCTTGTACGGTCTCGTCGCTCCCCATATAATCAAGCACAACGTAGTAAAAAACAACACGAACACCAAGAACGCCAACAAGAGCTGGCACCTTCGTGCAAACCCTTTATCATCATCGAACTCGTCGTAGGGTCCTTCTTCCTGTATGACTTTACATTCCGGCCACCCTCTGTCATTCCCACCACCACCACCATCACCTCTCTTGTTGTTACCACTTCCATTTTTGTTCCCTTTCCTCCCCGACCATGACCTGAACGTCCCGGAGAACCTGGACGCAGAGGACGTTCTGGAGTGCCGGCCGTAGGAAGGGTGGGACGGGGACTCCATGGGGCTGTTGATTACAGGCGTGGCGTGCATCGTGGAGGACTTGTCCCCGTCGTGGGAGTCCCTTGATGGGCTCTGGACGTAGTAGACGGCACCGCGTTTCGGGGAACGCGGTGGAGAAGATGGGGCGAGACTCGTGACATCGGACTCAGACTTGGCGTGCATCATTGCTGAGTGTTGATCTTTCAGCGGCGGAGATAGCAGGGGGGCGTTCACTTGGTGTGTGGATTGTCTGCGGGTCAAATGACCGTCATATATCCCCTGTCACTGGTGATTGCTCGTTCCGCAGGAGCTAAGGAGGAGCTGGAATTGGGAAAGCGATCGAGTCAATTTATACTTTGTACAAGTCAGGCGGTGACGAAAACGGGAAAGAGTGCAGCTTTATGAGTGGAGAGGTGGGGGAATTAATCGTCAGAAGATAGAATGACCCCTGCACATGCGTCTCACCGACTAACACGACATACTACCACTCAAGCACGCTTAGTTACTCTGACCGGTAAAGGACGTTTAAGAAAAGAAAAAAAAAAACAAACTGATCAGCGACCAAATGCAAAACGAACACCAGTCGATTGACACGGAAATCCACCTCCCCTCGGAACGCCGCGAGTCGACGACGGAACAAGCCATCGGCAACAGCTGCTGCCGCGCCCGGGCAAACCCGTGCGCGCAGTTGGGTGCTCTGTGTTGCAGAGCCCGCGGCGTCTCCCCCACGCAATTCCGACACCGAAATGGGAAAGGAGGGGGGAGAAGAGATAAGAATTCGAAAGCGGGTGGACAGGAACTAAACGGAAGCTCACCAGATTACTCACGACACGATCAAACGGAGCAGAAAAATTGGGTATCCGCTCGTACTCCTTCCCTTGTACGCACGCACGCCGCCGCGCGTCCCCGGAATCACGGTCGTGGAATAGCAAATTACTGAGGTCAGATCCGGCGCAGCTCTCCGGTACTGCAACTAAGCCTGCCAGTCAGTCCTCACTCAGTTTGTGCGCACACACTTTCTCTCTCTAGAGTTTCTCGGTGGCCGACGGCTGTGAACGCAGCGCAGCACCAGGCGTCGGCTACGATAGGAGAAAAGGAGATTAGAGAGAGATATAGTGCGGACAGGTGGAGGTAGCGGGAGGTGGTGGCTCGGGTGGGGTCCGAGCCTGAGCCTCGGGGCTCAGGAGTGTCGGTAGCACTAAGCTCTCTAGTAGGTGCGCTGTAGTAACACAGTACAGAGGGGCATATCCGAGAGCAAAGGTTCGCTATGGTCTTTTGGTTGGAGTAGAGAATAGCGCTGGCCCAGCACTTGTTATTATGACTTTATGCTCTGGGGGTGTGTAGTGGTTGACAATTATACGCGAATTATTACGCTCGGGGTGTGTTTGGTTCGGTTAGTGAGGTGTGTGGTCGGAGTCAGAGAACTGTGTGAATGAAAGAAAAAAGTTAGGGAGGTGGGGGAGGGTGAGAATTCCGATATTAAAAATGAGATTTTGGTTGTATCGGTATTTTAGAATATCAACATGGAATGTTAATCTCTGGATGTGCAGTAGGGCATGTCAGTCAGGGTCATTTAAAATACAAATGACATGCGGTAAGAACAACGTGGGGCTGTGTGGTTTGGTTGGTAGGTCTCAGGCTTCTCATTATTTAATGAGATTATATAGATGGATGGGTAGTAGCAACTGCACGAATGATTGGTTGATTGGTTCGTGAAGGGTCCAATCCGATGGTGTTTGTTTTTATTAAGGGAGTAAGTAAACAATTATGTTAAGGATAAGGGACTCAACAAAGAAGATTGGGCCGTAAAACCACATTTATGTTCAATCCTCATGTTGTTTAAACCAAGATGATTTTTATCCTCGGATCTATATCAAGAACAATGGAATCCGCCAAGAATATCGATGTCATTTGCTTCCTCTAGGCACTTTGATAGAGCGTTCGGCCAATTGGAATGTTCACCTTCACCTGCTAAAACATCTCTTGAATGTCAACATTGTGTTTTTGCCTCCTTTTTACTATCAGGGGCTCAACCAATGTCTCAGGAAAATGTGGCTCGCTTGCTTTTACAACATGTCCTTCTTGTAGTATGACATGCAACATGTCCTTCTTGTGGCACGACATGAGGTGGAACACTAGGGATGGTAGAACCTATAGATGGAGTGTGAGGTGGAGCACACGGTATCACATACCCAACATGAGGTATCACAATATCATCTTCAACAATCTCAATCATAGTATCACCACTTGGCTGCCTTTACCTTATTTCATCAACATTTCCTAGTCTTGTAGGTTGCTTAAGAGATCTTCTACTCCTTAAAACTATCACAACACTTCCTTGCTCATGGTGGAGAGGGGAGCAGGGCTTGTCAGACCCTTTGTCTTCTTTATCTGCCACCAACCGTCTATTTCTTGGCGTTCAACATCCACCTGTCGACGTTCTCATCTAGGCACTGGCGTTCCTTCTTTAGGTCATCTAACGCTTCCTTGTACCCCTTCCGCACATGTGACTGTGGAGGAGGTGGAGGTGGCACTTGGTATTGGAATTCAGATGGAGGAGAAAATTGAGATTGGTAAGTGAAATGATGGGATGGTTGTGGTGCTAGAGGTGGTGGAGGCGTATAATGCTTAGGATGTCCTAGAAAGTGATATATGGGTTGTACTTGCATTAGAGGTTGACTATAGAAAACTTGTGAGGCACCCTTTGGTCTACCAGATTCATTGAAATTCATTATTGGTTGGGAGGACAGCTTTGCTTCCGCTTGAAGAGCAAAGGGTTGCTCTACTTTTACCTCAAGCTTTGTCACATTATTTTACATATCATTCATAACACACAAATTTAGACATTTATGCTAAGTATTTATCTATGGTTTCATGTCTTATAACCTTAATATGTACAAAATAACTCTAGACTATTATCTTTTAGAAATTTATGTCATTTCAAAGATAGAGTTGCTCAACTAGCCAATTTTGGGACTTGCAGGCACTGAACTCAAGAAGACATCAATTATCCAGATTTTGCCCTACAAGCGTCGTGCTATATGCATCAACTTAGGATATGGTGGTCATCTACCACCGTCTCGACCAATACTACCACATCCGTCTCGACCTCTACATCTATAGCGACCGCCACTCCTATAAATACCCACCTCCTGCTACCTTTACATGCAAGAGTTCTGATGTTCTTATCTGGGTTCCACCATTCAGCCTTTTGGGGTTCCCTCCAGCGATCAGCAGTTCCCAGAGCCCCGTGGGAGTGCTCCAAGGTTTAAGAGGACTGAAGAACACACCCTACGTCCATCCCTACTGCTGGCCTCCATCCACCATCATCCTCTACCTCTGCCCAGCCATTTCCACCATCGTTCACCCTCTTTCCAGCCACTTTTTCCTCCATACATCCACCAAGATTTTTGTTTGGGGTGTACTCAAGAAGAAAGGAGGCCAAGGAGACAAGAAGACCAAGGAGGATGACCCAAAGGACAAGATCCAGTACATCGGGAGGCTGAGGAGTGAGAGCTACCTCTCCTCTATGGGCTAAATCTCTTCCTCGACCTCTTTCTTCTACTTTTCTCTTTTGTTTCTGTACAAATGATGTTCTTCCATCTTTGTTCAGTGCCAACTATGCTTATCCATTTCTAGTTGAGCTCCTTCTTGGCTATGTAGCCCACTTTGGGCACGTTTATGTGCTTTTACCGTAAGAAAGTAGTTTTATTCATGATCTATTATATTTTTTGTTCTATCTTCTCTTTTTTGTTATGGTTGTTCGATTGGTTGATCTCTTTCTTGTTTGAAGTTCCATTTTTACATAGATCAAGAGATTACTGGTAGAAATGGATGAGAGAAGGTAGTTTAGATCGAATCTGAAAGGAGGAGGTCCAACGGAGTGGTTCCTAACAGCTTCGTATGTTTCGGACCTGAAAGGGTATCTGGGATATTCAAGGGTGTTGATCCATAATCCTTGTGAGAGGTTTTGGATCCTTGATGGGGTTTTAGCCATGTTGCACGAGAGTGAGTGGGATGACACCCACATGAACAACTACCACAGTACATGCTATGTTTAAATGTTAGACGCTTGCTAGGGTGTTCAAGGGTTGTCTACGCCTGAGAATGGGTGCATGGACTGCCCAACCTATAGTTACATAGACAGAAACTCCTTCTCTTTGATTAGTAGAATCCGACAGACTCTGCTTTGTTTTCTTTACACTGTTTTATTTTTATTTCATGACACTTTGTTAGACTAGTTCTAGTTCCAAACTCTTATCAACTATTGGACTGGCTTAACTAACTAATGAGAAAGATCTTAAGCATCCTAAACGTACTCACGTCCTTGTGTTCGACCTTGTATATCTACTTTGACCATGTATTAAAGTTTTGGGGGTCCTTGAAGGTTTTGGGTTATAAATTTAAAGTCTAATTATCATTTGGGATCGTGCCTTCACTTTCAGACATGCGCTCAGTGCTGATCAATGATCAAAGCTTTTCAACTTGGAGAGAACTTCATCCTCAAATCTTGAGCTATATCTTGGAATTTGTTGTTCCTGGTAGCTATACGAGTCAGGTGCCTTCACTTCTTCACCAAAGGACTCAACAAAATTAACAGAGTGACAAGGAACACTTCCTACTTGATTCTTCATAAAGCTCATCATTTCTCCAAGAATCTTCTTACTTTTTGGACTTGAATCATTCGAAGCTGGAGATGTCACACCAAAGGGTCGGTCATTGTCATTAATCATGCTAGAAGCTCGGGTCCTTGAATTTTCTACTAACTGCTCAAGCAAGGGTTATTTTTTCTCCAGTGCCTTAGCCGTAAAAGCTCCTCTACAAGAAGAATCCATCGTAGCTTGATTCACTTGAGATAAATCGGAATAAAAGGATTGAGCAAGGTTCCATAAAGGAATTTCATGGTATGTACACTCTCTCAACATCTTCAAAAATCTCTCCCAAGAATCATGAAACTTCTCATTATCCACTTGTTTAGAACTCACTATGGCATTCTGCATCTGTGTCAACCTTGAAATGCAGTAGAATTTTCTTAAGAAGGCATTTTTATTCATCTCTTCCAAACTCATGATGTCCAAACTTAAATGATACTAATCTCTGGCTTTGTCTTTGAGCGAGAATGAGAACAAGTTCAACATGATTGTGTCATCACTAGATGTCTGCATCCTAAAGGTAGAGCATACTTCAAAAAAGGAGTCCAAGTGCTTGTAGTAGTTCTCACTCTCTAAGTTGTGGAAGATGGGTAGGAGCCCAAGAAGACCTAGAGGGATGGAGAATTGCTCCTCTGGCACTTGATCAACTCTATAAGAGATTTGGGAATTGTAGTTGCTAGACATGAAGTAATCATGGAGTGGCTTGTGAGGTGCATTTTGGCCATCCATCTTGTATTGTTGTTGGTCTCATGCACAAGGCACAACCTAACAAAAGAGGTCAAGTTAGCAAACCAATATGCATAAAGAATACAAATAATAAAGAATAAAGAATAGCAATGAAGGGGTAGTAGGAAAAAACAAAGAAA